>OZ014480.1:13438534-14638534 GCA_963965965.1 Trididemnum nubilum
AGCGAGCCAGTCCTGAAAACCGTAAAAATCTTTAACAGGTTAAAAGCTTGAATAAAAACATTAAAACGAATATTTTCTTATTGATGGATAGCACGTGACGTCATACACCTCTAGTCAAACCGCTGGACGTCAAAATTGCACATCGGCCCTATGTAAATGCATGCAAAAACAGTAATAGTTAAGATATAGGGCGTATTTTCAGGCTTTAAATCAGTTGACTCTTTGTAAAATCAAAGTTGAATAGCAGATAAAAGCTTGCAAAAACTGGAAAAGAGTTTAATTAGTCAGAATTCGGTTTTAGTTTGCTTTTTTCAGTGATGTAAATTCGGCTTGCTGTCTAGTAACCACGAGAATTATGTAATTAAGATGGTAGTATTTATCTTCGGTTATCAAATCATGATCAAATTCGAGGTTATTATTGACGGCGCTGAAATAGAACAGTTGTATTTCCTTCATTTGTGACAAAATTAGCACTTCTTTAAACTTTTGTCATTTTATAAGTCTATTTTGCAGGATCTACGTTGATTTTTTGGATTTAGTGTTGCTATTAACGGCTAGCGCTACGGTTGCTTATAAGTCAAAACGCATAAACCGTTGTTTTCATTGACTTAAATTTCGTAGATATGTCATTTAAGTTTAAACTAATGATTTAACTGCCCTCAGTGTAATATTTTTCGAGCCTTAATTTGCATCTATTTCGACTTTAACTAGTGGTGTTAACAATTATTCGTAATTAGTGCTTGATTTAAACGTTAATCTATCGCATGGTATTGCTGTTGCGTAAAATTTTATGCATTTTAGGATATGGCCAAATTTACGGTGTAAACCAAAGCCAAAAACCGGGCAAAGTAGACAATAGCAGGCACAATGGACGAAGAGATTTCACAAAAGGTATAACTTTCTAGGACGGTTAAGGTAAATAAGCTACTTAAATTGCTCCTGGTAAATTTCAACTAAAGCCGGCTACCTACAAAAGTTCAAACTTTAAAATCAAATGCTTTAAATATGCCCACTGAACAAATTAAACATTGGTTTTTATCTTTAGTCACTTTCCATATAGCCACTGCCCATGTATGCAACTAGTTTAATGATGTTATTCACCTCTAATTTCTTTGCCACATTTCAAAAGCATCAATTTTTTTTTAAATAGGCCTAAAATTAAGTTATTTTTGCAAAAAAATACAAAATTTTTGAGCCCTGGGCTCCGCCCCCATACCCCCAGAACAGCCCCATTGCAGATTTCTGGTTAAGAGTTAACCATGTTTTTGCTCATTTTTATGCCATCAGAATTCTCCCTGATGCCACGTTTTAAAAGCATTTTATCAAAATAAGCCTTATCAAAATAACTTAATTTTTTTGCAAAATTAAGTTATTTTTGCAAAAAAAAATTTAAATTTTTCGAGTGCTCGGGGCTCTATGCGCAGACCACCAATAGCCTCCGGCGGAGCTTACAGACCCCCAAAACAGCCTTTCCCCTATTGCAGATTTCTAGTTACACTCCTGAATATAAACGTGTTCTGCCACGGTGCTGCTCATACTCCTAAGTTATCGAATCTTACAATGAGAATTTATTGAGCTAGCCAAATAACAACCGCTATCTACGGAAATGAAGTAGTACTGTTATCTTTAAAATAACACCTTTTGCAGCTTGCTATACATTATAAAGGGTGACACCACAAAATTCTATCCCGAGTGTCACTATCCTTAGCGACGCCACTGCGAATTGTTGTGAAATAAACCAGTCAGTGAGTAAGACAGTAGCAGAGTTGCCATTCCACCTTCACCACCGAAACTTCCGCATTTTATTCTCTCAGCAAGCAATTGTTAGGTCTATGTAGCTGAAAAGAAGCACAGTATCTAACCAAATCTTGAAAAACCATTTAAGTATTCTCAATCATCTAAAAACCACAATTACATATAAAAAAAAAAGACAAAAAAAAACAAAAAAAAACAAGGTAAAAAAACGCCCTTCAAAAAAAAACCGTTTTTTTACAACACTACTCGAGAGTGGTGGCCAGAGACTTGATCTTTTGAGTAGAGTTGTGACAGATTTGTTAGATTTTTTGTTTGAAACTGAATACTCTATTTGTATTTTTTTAGACGTAAATTAAGGGACTTTAAAGTGTACAATTTAACAATCATAAACTACGAGTAACAATTTACAATTGATGGATTAATAACACTTAAATTAAACTGTGTTAATTTCACTTCTGTCTTGAAGATAGAATCGCTTATGATTTCAAAAGCTTGCAAATGTTATTTACCAATAATTGTGTAATACTTAGAAATACGTCAACTACTAAACATCTTGAGTCAATTTCAAGATCTTGTGCATTATTCAAAAACGTGTCCAGACATACCAAAAATTAAAAGCGTAACGGTTGCTTACCAATATTTGTGCTAAACTTAAAAACAAATCTAGACATGTCAACAATTAAAATATTTGGCAAGACTTAAAAAAACGTGGTTAAGATTAAAAGTCCAAAAACTATACAATACTGTATTTCTTTCTGTAGTGCGCACCATGAATTTGAACTTGAATTTTTGGGTGAGTTTCATTTCTTGCAGCGAATTTAAGTGTGTTTCGTTTTGTGACTGTAAACTAGCAGCTGGCTGTACACCGACACCCTTTACTGTTGTCTGAAGAACTGATGAGAAAACTTGGAGGAGGTTATTGCAATGCGAAAATTGATTTAGGCGATGCTTACAATCAAGTTCAACTTGGTCAATTTGGAGAGCCACAAGCGTTTGGCTTTAACCTAGGGTGGGTTGCTTGACTTGAAGACCTGAAATACTGGTCACTTCGCTGTCTTCTGAGGAGATTGCAGTACCTGGTTTATTTAAGATATCTTGTTGTTTTTAGTTGTTTTGTTTTAATTATTCATACATAGTTGGTATTCTGCAACTTGACATATAAAATAATTTTGTTTGTCTGTCTGTCTCTCAGAAACCACAGAGGTGTTTAAAACTTTTCGAATTTTTTTTTCATTTGGCATTTCATCAGCTTCAGGTTACTTTTAAAAGATCATGAATGACATTACTTATGATCTTATTGGTGTTACAGTTCATTTAAATGACATTTTATTCAACGACAAAAATGCTAAAAACCATTATTACGTTAATCTCCAATGACTGCTGGATTGTTTACTTGACAAAAATTTGCGTTGCAAGAAGGAGAAATACTGTTTTGCGCAACCTCAAGTTGAATATTGAGCCATATGTTTAAAAAACATGGAATCCTTGAAGGTCAAAAAGTGGATGCAGTACTCAGCAAGCCTGCACCTACAGTCATAATACCACTAAAAGCTTTTTACGGTCGGTTAAGTTCTACGCCAGGCTTCTGCCTCCAAGTTAAGCAATTGAAGTCCAACATCTTTTAAGACTAGCAAAAAAGGATGTTGGATGGAAATACGGTACCAAGAGTAATCCTCGTTTGAAAAAATTAAGATTCTTATGTCCAGTGACACATTCCTCACCTACTGCAATCCTGCTGTCCCGAGTGGAATTGCCTGATACGTATTGGTTCTTAGAATAAAAGGAGCACTTTTTCATCGCTATCCTGATGGTTCTGAGAAATTAATTACTTTGTTTCCAAGATTTTGTTCAAGTCCAGCGAAAAGACAGTCAGGTTCAGAAAAAGGCTTAGCTATTGTGTTTACTGTCACAAAGTTTTTCGAGCTTTCGTTTGGTCAAAAGTTTATTCTAGTTGCTGACCACAAGTCTTTACTTGCCATCTATGACGACAAGAAATCTTCAGATGAGGTGACGAACCGTTGGCGTTGTGCTTAATCCAATTTGATTTGCAGATTGAGTATCGAAGGATAGCTGACCACCAAAATGCAGATGTATTTAGTTGTCTTCTCTCGTAGAAGATAAACTTTTTGAAAAAGAAGAAAGTGCAGGTGATGTTAACATTGTTTATTCAATTTCAATTCTTATTTTTCAGATGGAAACACCGGATCCAGCGTCCCTCCAGAAAGATGCAGCTAGGGATGCTATTATTACTAAAGTCATCCGCGTTACAAAAAATATGGCCGAAAAAGAACAACCATGTTGAGATTGAGATATATTGACAACTTTGTCATTTCCTGAGCACACTACATAAATGTTTAATGTATGGTGTGGCACCAGAGTTTTATCCCAAAGAAGCTTCAACTTCAAGTTCTTAAGTAACTTAATGAAGGACATTTTGGCATCTAAAGAATAAAACAGCTTGCAAGAACTGCTGTTTACTTGCCAAATATTGATGACAATATTGTTGACCTTTATAAGTCCTACACAGCCTGCAATGAACATCAGAATTCACTTGTAGATAATGCTAGAAATGCCATGGATTCCCTTGCGTTTGGACCATGCGGTTATTTTTGTGGGTTCAAATGGGTTAGAACTGGTAGACGCTTACTTCAAATACCCTTGTATCCACACTACACAATCAGTTTCCACAAAGAGTAACATTGAGTTACTGGAAGAAGATTTTTCACATTATGGGTTTCCACATACCATCGCTACTGACAATGCTCCGTGCTTTATATTCAAATAACGTACTTGAAGGAATCTGCATACCATTTGTCAACATTCATCAACTTGTAGAGCAGAAGAGAGTTTGGTGCAGACATTCAAACAATCTTTCAGGAAATCTGCGCAACTCTCAAAGAAAACTTACCTCGATTTTCTGCGTCGATCAGTACTGTCGCACACCAACAGATAGTCAATTTTCTCTAAGCCAGCTACTTAATGGTAAACAAATAAGCACAAAATAAGATGCAAAATTACCAGAGGTGGAGTCCTCGAGGACACATTTTGAAGTCCTTGGCCTTGGCCTCGAAGGTCAAGTCCTTGGCCTTGGCCTCGAGGCCTCAAGTCCTCGAAAATTGGCCTGTCCTCGGCTCGAGGACAGCAGTATTTTTTGAATGTTAAAATTTCGTGGAGCGCTTGAAAAATTTTTTGGAAAACGTTTTTTTGTGGAGATTGCTTGAAAAATTTTTGTCAAGACCTTTTTTTTTTCTTTTGGAGATCGCCTGAAAAATTTTTGTGACGACCTTTTTTTTTTTTGGAGAGCACTTGCGCTTGTGTCCTTGGTCCTTGGCCTCGAGAGTGTCTGTCCTCGGAAAGGCTGTCCTTGGCCTTGGCCTCGGTTTTTTTTGTGTCCTTGGCCTCGAGCCTTGTGTCCTCGACTCCACATCTGAATATTACCCCCTGCTCACATCACGCAAGGCAAGTAAACAAGAGCAATATCTTGAAATGATGAGTCACGTCATTTAATGGACAACTTCAAGTTTGCTTTGCAATCTACTGTAATGCAAAACAAACCAAAGATCTCAAATGGTTTCTAGCAGTGGTTGTCCAGCGAACTGGCACTCGCATAGTTCAAAGTTCAGACAGTTCTTCAAAGTAACACCTGGCGACGTTACATGGATCAACTTCGATCATGATATCCTTTTACCGAAGGAGATAAACTAGGAAGAACTACTTCAAGACTGACAACCCCCCGAGTTCTGAACAAACGAATAATTCACCAAAATCTTCCATTCAAGATAAACCAGAATTTTTGAGTTTCTTCAAATACTTCGCAACATTCGCCCGTTTATGGCCCATTCATGTCAGGGTAATCTTTTCATAGCAACAATTCTTCAATTAAAATCGGTAGAGTTGGCATCTATGTTGTTGACTTTTTCTATTGTCAAGATACTACAAATTTACGGTAAATTTATTAAGTTGTGAATGTTAAAATCATTAAAAATAATCTGCCCCGCTTTCAACTAATGACTGAAGACCCAATTTTACATGTTTGTTTGTGCATTTGTGTCTGATTAATTATTGGATTTCGCAATCTTGTGACTTAAATCGAAAAGATTGTTTGTCATTGTCTAATCGGTGTTTAAGTTAAATTAATGAGTAATTATTGTCCTTTGTTAAAAAACAAGCTGCTAATTAGCTCATCATCAAAGGCGCATCTTCAAAGACCTTCAACGCTAAATAGACGGTATTTAGAATCATTGTAAGAATGCTCTTTTGTGCATTATTTGTTTTGAGACGGCTGTAGAAGTAGCAGCTGACAAAGTTTGTTTGTTAATGTCTGGCCTTTGATGCTTGACAATCGGCGATCCCACGTGTTTTCTACTACTTGGAACTATTTAAACCGGCTTGGAGGCTGAGAACTTCGTAGTGACAAAAATGAGTGAGGTGAACAGTATCAGTCTTTGGTGATACGTGCTAAATGCTACTTAACTTGGGTAAATTGCGTTTTGCGATACCTTACCCTTACCTTTATCCTTCCTATTCGTTCTTTTTTATGGATTTGACTATTGACTGTGAGGGGACAGTCTTATAGATTGGAAGAAAGGCCCTGAATTGGCCCGTATTTTGAGAATTTTGAGACTACTTCGTTATTTTATTTTTTCTGTATTTTTCTTCATTTAATTAAATAATAAACTCCATTAAAAAACCAAGGAAATCAAGTGCTCAATTGTGAGAAGGAATAAGGGATTGGGAGAGTTTAGCATAGCTCTCCTACACGTTATTGAAGTTGGCTATAATACTACGCATTGTTGCCCTGCAGAAAACACAATGCGGTTCGGATCGGCAAGTCTTGGCAGATATTCAAATTTAAGAAATAAGCTTTAACGAGAAACGATTTGACAAACTGACACATATCACAAGACCGGGTTAGAAAGACTTTATGTTTGTAACAGTGAGGACGTATGGATTGAGGTTAATTTAAATTATAAAAAAATCCTTTTTTTGATATAGTTTACAGAATTGCAGCAAAATTATTTGCAATTTTCTCAAGCCATTAAACAAGGTTCTTCTTCTTTCTTCATTGCCCGCTTTTTCGAGAGAGTAGCGGAAACAGCAGCTCGAACTTAAGCTGCCACACTTCTTGGTTTTCCATCACATCCATCATGTTGCTTGGGTAAAGTCTTAAGCGATTTTATTCAAGATCCTCAATGTAATTACTATATTTAGTTTTAGATCGTCCAACTGATCTTCTCCCACTTGCTTTGGCAAGTAAAGCTTGTTTGGGGAGTCTTTCTTGAGGCATTTTGTTTGCATAGCAAAACCATCTAAGCTGAGATCTTTCAATCCGGCAAAGTAACGGCTCGAAGTCAGGAGAATTTCGAATCTCAGAGCTTCACACCTTGTTAAATAGTGTAACTCCTTCGATTCTTAGTAATAATCTCATTTCGGACGCTTGCATTTGTGATTGCACTCTTTTGGTCATCACACAAAATTTATGACCATAAGTGAGAATCGGGACAAAAACTGTTTTGAAAATTGAGAGCTTTGACTTTTTGACAATTCTCGTTTCATGACAACCGAATAGTGCAAAGCTAGCATTACTGCACTAGCCTTGCCTATTTGGGTATCCAGTTCTTCGTCTTGCCTTTCGTCACTCGTAAATACAGCCCAAAGATAGTTGAACTTCTCTACCTGCTTCAGTGTTGCTCCATTCATTTGTGACACGCACTGATCAGGTTTTTTTGAAAAATGAAGTACCTCAATTTTGGCCGTGCTTATTTTCATTTTGGCGGAGTCACATGTATCTGGAAATTTATTTAAATGCGCGCTGGAGGTCAGATTCTATGGAAGAAAGCAGAACCAAATCATCAGCTAATAGCAAGCGACTGATCTTACGTTTTCCAATTGTGGTACACTCATCAGCTTGGCTGCATTTGTTGATCCAATTCATGCAAACATGAAAAGAATAGTTGAGAAAACGCACCCTTGCCGAAGTCCAAGAATCACAAGTACAAGGTTTGATTGCTTGCCATTTTTCGGAAAACAAACCCCTGTCAGCAGTAAAATGATTTAATTGCGCGTAGCAACTGACCATCAGCGCCATACTCTTGCAAAACCTTCTGTTCCCCATCTCGAGGATCTTGATCATACGCTTTTTCAAGATCGACAAAGCATGCAAAGAATTTGAAAATGACTTTCAATAAAGTCGATTTCTATTTGCTTACACAATAAGCTTTTCGGACAGAACTCTTCAGTTGCAATTTCTGCCTGGTTTGGTATATGGTGAGCACTGAGAAGGATCTTTTAAAGACCAATTTTACTAAGAAAAAATGCAATCTACAGTAAGGAAAAATGCATTTTAAGAAGATTGCACAATTATTCATGATGAGAAATGCACTCCATCTAGTGACCGCAGGCTCTGGTCTTACCGAAACAGGTAAAAGGTAAACAGGAACTGCTTTAGCCGGCACAAACCTGTTGTTTTTTTTTTCGTGAAATGTAAAGCGCTTCCAACAGGCTCAAGTGAAATTGAAATCAAGCGGCGGTTAGGATTTTAAACCGCGAATCAGAATAGTTGCGTGCCCACTGATTGGATTTTAACAAATGTTGGCCAAGGGCTGAAATGATCTCTGGTTCAAATTGAGTCTTACTTTTTGCTTTGCATTTTCTATTTGGCCGTGTTCTGGTTGGTAGAGATTGGTGGGCTCCAAACTCCTGAGTAAGAGATCTTTGCGATACTCTCAAGATTTGGTTAAAAATTTGTTTCTGAGTGAGAATTTTGTCCGTTCTTCTGCGACTGGGCGAAAACCGCATTGACCATTCTCCACCTTTGATTCCACTGTTTCTCGTCATTTTCTATTGAGGAATTTAGCATATACTTTCCCGGGTAAACTAAGAAGAAATACCTCTGTATTTTGTACATTGTTTGTTGTCTCCTTTCTTAATTATTGGAATAATCACACCGATTTGCCAATCTCTGAGAGTTTTGACAAACTTCCACTCAACTTGACACACTCGCGTAAACCAAAGAATTCCTTCTCCAGTCAGCGCTTGCACCACTTTAGGTCTGACTTCATCCTCATCAGCAGCTTTTCCAGATTTTATTCATTTAATTGTCGCGGCCACTTCTGCTGCAGTATAAAGTTCCTCTTTCCCTAAATGTATTCCTTTTGTGTGCCACAAGTCGATTTCTTTCTAGGATTCAAAACATCTTTAAAGCATTCAACTCATTGTAAAAGGATTTCGTTCTCATCCGTTATACTGTTACATGCGGAATTGTTGATGGAGTACGTGACACTCAAACTTCTGCCATGTAAACGGCGGATGGTCTGCCAAAAAACTCTGTTTTCCGAAAAATAGTAGTAATCCAACCGTCGACAAAATTCTTTTCATGATTTTCCTTGAATTTCATTACAGCCGAAGTTGCCGCTTTTTTGTGTCTCAATGTTCCAAGACTTTAAGTCAGATGACGATCTGTGCTGTGGCTAGGTCTTGAAATCATCATTCTTTGTTCGATTAGCTTCTTTAACCTCGTGGTTTCACTAAAGTGTTGTTTTCTTACGATCGCCCCTCACTCTATAACAGCCGTTTTTGCCCACAACTTTCAGCGGCGAATGAAAATGATCACTGATCTGAATAGTAGCCATTCCTTCTTGATGTCCTAGGATGCGTCATAAAATTGTATGAACTTAGAGGATTTACAAGATGCAAACTGTTTCCTTACATCTTAGTCCTCCAAAGCCTCTCATTTGATCGGGTAAGTAGCATACTACCGGTTGGATTTCCTGTTTGGCCAAGATTTCAAAAGTCGCAAGGAGCATACAACCAGAGGGTGATCAGTTGACAATTCAGCACCTTGCTTCACTCGAACGTCCAGCACATTATAAAACAAATCTGACGAAATAATGCAAAATGTAATGTAATTGTAAACTCTCTGTGCAGGAAAAAGGTTTTCGTGATACGGAGTCTGCTAATTGCAACAATGTAGCACATGACTACGAGATGAATTAAATTAGGTAAAACCTGATTGAAGAATTAAAAATATGTCAAATTACTTAATTTTCAAATACTTTTTGCTTTGTGACGTGACAAACCACAAGCATGAATTTGGACCTTGAACTTTTCATCTAACTTAAAGGACTCTTCAATGATATTGCGTATAGCGTCACAAGTATTCACTTTTTGGGGGGTCGTTAAGATCCTTACATAATACTTAGGGATCAGCAAGTAGTTTTCTGAACTTACCAACCGGATTGTGCAATCCAAAACAACAAAATAATTATACGAGCAATTTTAGTAGCCGGTTCTCGAGAACCGGTTCTACCTGGCTAGATAGTTACAACAAGCTCCACCAGGCGCGTAGCCAGAAATTCGCAATTGGATGAGGGCTGTTTTGGGGGTCTGGGGGCCAATGGGGGTCTGGGGGCAAAGCCCCCACCCGCCGGAAGTACGGGGTTCTGGGGGCGGAGCCCCCAGGGCTCGAAAATTTGGCATTTTTTTGCGAAAATAAACCTAAATCTAGAGCTATTTTAATAAAAAATAATGCTTTTAAAACGTGGCATAGAAATTGGCAGCGCAACATGATTCAACTGATTGCATTAATGGGCTATATGGGAAGTGGCTAATGATAACATTGCAGTTGTCTGGTTTACTTGCTGGTAAATCATAAAATTCTATCATTCAATAAAACTCACACGGAGTAACCAATTTCGTCTACATGTTATAAAGAAAAATAATTTGGGGGAGGGGCCTAAAGGAAAGATATTTGAGAGAAGTGATTGGTAATTAACTAGCACTGCATAGCCCCCCTCCCCTTATTCCTGAGTTTATAAAATATTTGTTGATAAAACCTATGTTTGGCGTTTTTACATTAGCGATCAAACTTGATTGTGTATTTTCGGGCATTTTTAACAGCTTTCATTGATTTGTGACTTTAATTTTTGACAATTAGCCCCCCTCCTGAATATATGTTTCAAAAGATGCTTTAAATCACTTTTTAGTCAATTCCAGCGCAAAAAACAATCTCAAAAGAACTAAAACGTGGTATTTTTCTTATTTTTCATTTTGGTTGACAGGCCAATGGGGGGGGGTGCTACAGACCCCCCGCTCCGCTGGAGCTACTGGCTTCCACCACAGCAGATTTGCTTGATGCACTGTGCGCTGTTTTTACCATTTTTTCCTAAATTTATTGGCATCTTTTTTCTAGGTATATGTTTTCAACCCAAGATTATTAATACGCTAGTTCAGCGTAGTTCAGCATCGAAGCCGAAAGTTATTGTGATGCCTAAATCGGTTTCGAAAAAACCTACATACCATAAGAAGTTTAACCAAGCATTCAAAACCCTAGCCCGCAATCGTCAAAAACATCACAATCAAATTAAAAAAAATAAACCTATGAAGGCGCATCGCCAGCGGGGGGCAGGGGGCAATGCCCCCCCGATTTTGGTTTCTGCTCCCCCCCGATTTTTTTCTTGCCCCCCACGGTATATTTTTGGGAGGAAGAAGTTGGTGTTTTTGGGCGGAAAAAACGTTTAAATTTGTGATTTCGGCCTGGAAAAGCCATCGGATTTCGGCGAAAAAACTTTTCTTTTTTTTTATTGGAGATCACCTGCTTTTGGACGGAAAATTTGTGATATCGGCCAGTAAAAGCCTTCGCATTTTGGCGAAAATCTTTTCCCCCTTGATTTTAATATTGCCCCCCCCCCCCGATCTTGCAAAGCTGGCGACGCCCCTGACCGTATGATGTAGATCACAAAACATGGAAATGCGTTTGCGTCGAAAAAAGAATTTGAAAAAGTTATTATTATTTCTTTTACTACAAATCACGCCATTGTATAAATTATTTCAAACACTTACGGTTTTCCGGATACCCCTCAGCAATCAAGGCATTCGATAACTGTGCAGCTATCGCTTGATGGAGTTTTGCATCGCTGGGAATGTAAGCTAGACTGGCGTTTATATCGCGCCGCAAGCAATTACGCCAAGCCGCCCCAGCATCATTTGTCAAAAACCTTCGCCTTGATTCAATAAAGTATTCTCTACCTCTTATTTTTATCCAGCGTTGGGCTTGACCAAAAGCATATGATGCCATCAACAGTACTATTAATTTTGGAAGAATCATTATTGTTTTTGAAATGACACTTCTTTCATATTCGTGTCGTAAACAGAATAGCTTGGAAACATATAAAAAGACAACACTGTTCAATTAATTTTAACTTGATAAATTTAGATACAAAAACAGTTTTGCAGTTACTTTTGTTTTAGAAGTTTAATTGTGTATGAAAGATGTTTGTGACGAAATACAACATTTTTAAACCACTCAAGATCAAGATCTATAAAAAAAAAGAAGAAAACGAAAAGCCGTAACAAAAATTTGTAACATGTTGCATAAATCAGCAAAAAATTCAATTGACTAACAACATCTTCTGCTGATGAATAAAACTAAACATCAAAATTGCATGTATAAGTTTATGAAGAAGAAAAGCGCTGTTTGGGAATTCGGTCTGCTAGTTCTTACCAATACGTTTCAAAAATGTTGAATGTGGTTATCGACTGTATAATTTGCCCAAGGTCTGCTCGACAAATCTAAAAACTTTGATTTTATACAATGGATTGAGTGTTTCAATAAATTAAAATTAATGGAATTTGAATGGAATAGCAAAAATCATAACTTAAGCAAGCATTTTACTAAAAGTTTCACGACATTATGAATCAAAGAGCTCAATTTTTGGCTCGTTGTGAGATTACTTAAACATTCCCTTCATTGTTCTCTAGAATCAGTCGAGTTTATTTTTATAATTTTTCACATACAGTTAAAATTTTTTGGACTATTGTTTTTAAAATATTCTATCCCAATACAATAGTGCAACCTGCTGTTTGCAGGGTCGCAGACAAATTGGCTTTTTAACAGCATTGGGAAATTTGCAGTAGTTTTGACTTCCGAACAAGCTACAGCCAAAAGCATTAAATTTTATTCTAACACGTTTTTTGTAAAAGTTAACTTTAATGGCTAATTTACCGTACTTTATGCGGAGAATTTTCAAAAAAAAATATTTCGAATCAACTTGACTTTAAATCAAAATTCATAACCATACAACTAAGTCCTGAAATTTTAAGTTTCTAAAGTAAGGAAAGTTTTTTGATTTTGAGGTTTCCCGAAGTCTCTTTTTGAAATCGAGCATTTTTTGGCCAATACCTAACTTAAATGACCTCATAGGACGTTTTTGTGTCGTAACTAACTGGATTTTTGGACATTTTATGATTTAGATCAAAAAGAAACTTATGTAGAAAATCGGAATTACTTGTGACCTCATTGCAAAAATGACGTTATTTTTCAAAAAGATGTCCGTGACATCACAATTATGACGTCATTAACTTAAAAGCAATTTCGGTAAACATCAACCCGCTCGCCAAATTTAATGCTCCTATGACTTTTGGCTTAGGAGTTAGATAGATGGTATTTCTGCCCCCCTCCTCCGCGTAAATTGCGCTGGTCAAATACCTCGTCTAAAATAAGGTTAATAGTGATGCAAACAAATTTGTTCTTAACATTTTTCCAGAAGTAGTATTTCGCCGAATTGAATTCAATTACTTCATTACTTAATTAAAAATTATCGGTTTGACATTTAGGTCTTCACTTGTAGTTCGGACTCCTGTTTCTGTAAGTTAAGCCTATTTTACACAGGCTATTTAAACAACGCATTTTACAAGGGGCTGAGGGGCAAAAATGTCCCTTATCTAACTCCTAAACCAAAATCATGAAAACAGAACTTTGGCATGCAGGTTGTTGTTTACCACATTTTATTAATTGGTTTTGAATTGATGACGTCATAATTGTGACCTCAGAGCGATATTTTTAATGACGTCATAGGCGGCTGAAAATTTGTTCCTATAGGTTTGTTTGTTATATTGAGTCATAAAATCCCTAAGTGAAAATAGTTTCGTCACAAAAACTTGCATTAAAACGGTTGTTGGATATCAGTTGTTGGATATCAGTTATGGATGAGCAGTAGGGTAATGACTACAGAAAAAAAAATTAGCCTGCTATGGCATGAGATGAGCTTTTTATTATGTACGAAGAATTTCAAAACAATTTTTGAAAATTTTACAAAAAGTTCCCCCACCAACCCAATTTTCTGACCCCACTTGCCCAAAATTTTGGTTTTTTTGGTTTGTGGTGCACAACAGCAACAATTTGCAAGCTTAAACACCCTTTAGGTGTTTGGGCCTTATAACTACACACAGTTTGAAAAAAATTTGAACGGAATTAAGCAGTAGATTCAAAAGTTATGAGCAATTAATTGCTAAACTTGTGAAATGCTGCCTCTAGCGGCAGAAATGCAAGAAGTACCATAATTGGCTTATTATAGTGTGAAATTGATGTCAAATTTTATTTTAATGGTTAGGAAACAATTAAAGCAAGTATTTCATGAATTTTTGTGACTATAAAGGAAAACATCACTGTTCTAATAATGAGATGTTGAAAAATAAACTTGAAATATTTTTAAAATTTAAATTAAACGTAATCATACATGCTAAACAATAGCAATTGGTGTTGATGGCGGATTGCTTTAAAAAGACGACCGCTTGGGTTCAGACACGTGGCTAGCGACAAACCTCAGGGTTCATTATTAAAGGAGGGTTGCAACATATAACTGGTATTCGTAGCTTCATTTTACATGCGGAGTTATGAAAAAGAATAAAAATTCTGCAAATTTTTGTTAAAACTTGATTTTTAAAAAAATTTTTTCTTACTCCACAGAGGCTCCCAGAGACATGGGTTCCCAGGTGCAACAAATTTCTGCAAAAAAGCAAACGACAAAAATGGGAAAAGTTTTCACCTAAAAACAAAAATGATACGAATAAAAGCATTGAGTTTTTGGTGAAGACGTTCTTTGGTTTGGTTTGGTTTTCACCATTATCTGGCAGAAAAAAAAGCATAAAATTTACGGTAAAAACGTTTTGTTTTCTCAACCAAATTTAATAGAAAAATGCCGCAGATATATGGTGAAGCTTGCTCCCTTTGACTAAAACCACTAGTTGGCCATTGCCAAGGAGGCTAAAGCATTTCCAGGAAGGGTCTTGGCCCAGGAAGGGTCTTGTCCCAGCCGGCTCCTCTATGGCTACGGCCTTAAGTAGAATATATCTGAAGCTGCATTCACACAGGCGACTTTTAGCTGCGAGAATCGGCATTTTGCCTTTTTTCTTTCTCAAATCGATAAAGAAAGAAACAAGAGCAATTGAGGAAGAATTAAAAGGCAAAATGCCGATTCTAACAGCTGAAAGCAGTAGCGTAGCCATATGGGGCGGGGGATTTGGCCTACCCATTGGCATGCAAAGTATGCAAAATATCCTGTTTTTATTACTTTTTGAGACCAATTTTTGCACTAAAAGCAAAAATATCCCCCCATTGGCATTAGCAATGAGAATGTGACTACTTTGACTCTGGACTTGAAGAGAATTCGGTCGCAAAACTCGATCCCAACCTGGACGAAGACCTTTTTTTTGGTCTTCACCTAACTTTGGGCAAAAAACTGGACCAAATCCAAGTGAAGGCTTTCTTCACCTAATTTCGGGCAAAAAAACATTCCAATTCCAAATATAAACTGTTTAAGTTTGGTTTCACACCTCCGAACACCCCCTCCCATTGCAAATTCCTGGCTAGGCACCATGCTAAAAGTTGCCCGTGTGAATGCAGCTTGAGAGTAATCCCTTTGTCATCCCAAGCTAAAAGAATTATCATGATTGTTAACATCATTCAAAAGAAAGCTCATCGTACAATTCAGTTTTCTTGAAGAGTTGTAAGTGTGGTTCTATATGCAACGATGTTTTTGTAAAAAATCAGTCGCTCGGCAAAAATTGTCACTTTTTAATCTTTTTTTGTGCTAAAATTTAACTAAATGCTAGGCTAAAGTAAGTGTTTTTAAGGTCTGCTAGTGACGAAGTTTAAGTTTCTTTTTTTTGCTTTTGATTGCGTGCTACAGCGTATTTTGACTGAATTTTCAAGAGAAGAGGGAGAACAAATTTAGTGTGATGTTGCTCAACTTCGCTTAGATGTGGATCTACTTGCTAATCTGCGTACTTCAAATATTAAAAATCGTTATACTTTCCAAAACAAGAAACTTGATGCTTTTGATTAGATTACCTACTAGCATTGAAGTTTGGGTATAGTTTATGATGGTGTTTTTGTGAGGAAGAAAAACAATGCAGTACGGTAGTTCACACTTAATATCCTTGATAGTTTGAAGGTGTTTGAAGTACCTTTGTGGACAAATTTGAAAAATGATCGATGGCTTTAGTTTTCTGCAGTAAACTTTTGTGAACACGATTGCAATGACACAATCAAAAATAGGACAACGTTAAGAGTTTTACTACTCAAAATTGGAATTTGAAACTATCATAAGCTTTAACAAGTTAGAGTATGTCAACCTAAGCACAAAAAATCATTTATATTGCTTTTAAATGACAAAATTTTTGCTGAAATGCTTGCTTTAATTGTTTCCTAACCATTAAAATAAAATTTGACATCAATTTCACACTATAATAAGCCAATTATGGTACTTCTTGCATTTCTGCCGCTAGAGGCAGCATTTCACAAGTTTAGCACTTTATTGCTCATAACTTTTAAACCTACTGCTCAATTCCGTTCAAATTTTTTTCAAACTGTGTGTAGTTATAAGGCCCAAACACCTAAAGGGTGTTTAAGCTTGCAAATTGTTGCTGTTGTGCACCACAAACCAAAAAAACCAAAATTTTGGGCAAGTGGGATCAGAAATTGGGTTGGTGGGGGAACTTTTTGTAAAATTTTCAAAAATTGTTTTGAAATTCTTCATACATAATAAAAAGCTCATCTCATGCCATAGCAGGCAATTCAAAATTCTACAAAAAAAATTTTAGTCATTTCCCTAATGAGCAGCTCTGTTACACAATGTTCTGGTTGAGCAAAGTTTTATCCGTGACGCATAAATTGGTTTGAGTTTCTATGGAAAAGATGTTTAAAACAGATTCCTAAGCTGACGCAAAAGCATCAATAAACAGCTTACTTTTAAATGAAAACTTTAAAAATTCTTTAAAATACGATAAACTTTTAATTGAAGTCTAACATAATTTTATTAAACGTTTTATTTTAGAATTTTTTATGAATTTGTAATTGGAGTTGAACTTTTAATTTCGTGCAAAAACTGAACAAGAATTTCAGCGAAAAACTACTATAATGATTGTATGCACCAATGAGATCAACAAAACATTTGGGGAAAAGTTTGGAGAAAAATGGCCGGGCAAATTGCCAAAATAATTATATTTGTAATTCAAGGATAACGTCTCTGAATTTGCGATTTCAGCTTGCTGATCTACTGCAATAAGTTCAACGGAGTAAAAAATCAAAAAAGTAATGATCCGAGGATCAAAGTTACTTTACTGCACGTTGGTACGTACAATAATAAGATTTAGCAATTTTTGTACTGCATGTTTATCGCACATTTAATTAAATATTAATAAAGATTGCAGAGCTAGCCCCTATCCTACCGAAAAGTTTGCAACTTCCCTATGCTCTGTAAGTGCTTTCCCTGGTTTAATAAAATTCTTTAATATCTTGCAACCTACTCTTTAAAAAAAAAAAATTGTCTGCCTTTGAAGCAACTTTTCTAGTTGGGGAGCTGTAACTAAAGTAAGCTCGAGATTGTATTATGAGCTTAATGATTACTTTAAAAGTCTAAAAATCATTGTTTTGCAGTGCTAATGTGCAACGTTTTTTAAAACAAGACTTTGAGCTCAAATAGGTCTAAAATTAGGTAATTTTAGCAAAACACTTTCATAAATTTTCCAGAACTGGGGGCTCTGCACCAAGCTTCCAATATTCCTTTTACCCATTTTCACTACGCGCATGGGAGTCTGCAAAAGCTTCACCCTAGGCCACTGACTACAATCCCTATTTAAATAAATTCTTTGCCCCTAACCCTCATCTTATTCGAAATGCTGCCAGCTATATTTAGTGGCTATGCTTAAGAAGCCCATATGCTTAAATTTATACTACATTTGGTTTGACAGCTCTTACGCTTTGAATCTGCTGCATATAAAGAACATACATTATGCTGTACCGTTAAGCATACAGAATGAATGAATGAATAATTTATTTATCGCTCCACCCAAAATTTCAAACACAAAAACTTAAATATCAGATATATACAATGCGAAACGAGACTGCAAAGTGACCCAAGAGGGTCTTCGAGTCGAGCAGCCTCCTGCACCTATGATAAAAAGTTTATATCTTCATTAGATGTAGAGCCTTAAAAACAGTTGAAAGAAAGGAAAAAAAAGAAAGAAAAAAATTTTAAAAATAAAAAAAGGAAAAAGCTACAAACACTACTCTTAACGTAACTGTTACAAAACCAGTTGTAGCAGAAGTAAGAATGTGTTCGTATATTTCTTTTTTAGCAATATTTTTGCAATAGAATTGTCTTGCATTTATTACAAGATTTTTTGTAATGCAATTTTTGTATTTCAAGATAGATTTTATTCCAAATGGATGCACCTTGAAACTTAATTGAGGGTTGTTTTTTTTTTGTTTTAAATCGAGGGAGAAAATAGTTTTTATGAAAAGAATTACGGGTAGCACAATTGTGAACATTATCTACTTTTTTAAAATATGAATTAAGTGGAGACTGTAAAGAATTTGTGGAAGCTTTGTGCATTATCTCTGCAGTTTCAAAACTATACAGTTCTTCAATTTTTAAAATTTTTAAGTTAAAATAATGTTTTGTAATAGATTCTCGTGGCTGAAATCCGGATTATTCTTATCGCCTTGTTTTGAAGTACTTGCAGTTTTTTTAAATATGTCGGATACGTAGAAGCCCAAATAGGCAAATCCTATAAAAGATGAGCATGTACAAATGAGTAGTAGAGCATAAGCAATACAGTTCGTGGCATAAATTGTCTTAACTTAAATAAATGGCCAATAGACCTAACTATTTTTCTTTTAAGTGCACTTAAAAGATTTTTGAAATTTAACGAATCAACAAGTGTGACACCAAGGTACTTAACTGCAGTAGTTTTAATTATTTGCGTGTTGTTATAATATAATGTTATGACATCTTTCTTCCAATTTTGGTTTCGAATTGGGACGAATTAGTATAAATGTAGATTTTGATGGATTTATAGTCAATTCATTACTGTCACACCAGCGATTTAATTTATCAAGAGCGTTGTTAGATATGATTTGCAAGTCATCAAGATTGTTGCTACTGCAAACTAGGCAAGTGTCATTTGCAAATATAGTCGTGGAGTTGAATTTAAAACATTTCGAAGATCGTTAATATAGATTAAAAAGAGTAATGGCTCAAATATGGAACCTTGCAGGACTCCAAATTTAACTTGCTGAAGTTCAGATTGAAGATTGTTTGCATATACAAATTGCTTTCTTTCTGAGAGGTAAATGTGAGGAGTTCATGAGTAGAGCTCCTAATACACTAGTGATATAGTTTGTGTAGTAGCTTTTCATGATTAAATGTTTTTCATATAGTTTAACTAACTTTTTACATAGTTTGTGTAGTAACTTTTCATGATTAACTGTATCGAATGCCTTTTTGAGATCCATCATCAATAGGATAGTGTATTGTTTGTTTTCGATATTGTCATAGCACGCTTTTAAGATGTCAATTAAAGCATGTGTGGTTGAGTGGTTTTCACGAAAACTAGATTGATGTTCAAAAATAATCTTATGTTTGTGTAAAAATTTTACAAGCCTGTCTCTAATGAATTTTTCAAGAACTTTTGATATGCTTGATAAAAGAGAAATAGGCCTATAGTTTTGGGCTTCGTGTTTACTCTCAGATATAGATAATGGACTAACTTTTGCAATTTTCAACGTACTAGAAATTTACCATATTCAAACGCTTTAGCAAAATAAAATTTTAAGATAGGTGCCAGAACAGATGTGCTTATTCTTAAGAAATATGTAGATATGTTATCATGCCCACTAGCTTTTGCAGAGTTCAACGACATTATTGTGTTAAAAATTTCAATAGCGCTGGGAGTTGGAATAGAGTTGGAAGTTTTGTTTTTTAGATATTTTCTAAAATCCTCTTTATTATTTGATTTAATGGAGTCAGATAATTTTTGTCCGATTTTTGAAAAATAAGTGTTTAAATTATTGGCCACTGTTTTTGGATCATCTGTCAGCACATCATTTAAGTGTAGTGAAATATGAGTTGTGGAGTCATTATTCCTTTTTGGATGCAGTACAGAATTTACGGTTTTCGAGATTTCTTGTGGGTTGCGTTTAATTTCATCAAATTTGTTTTTATGATGTATGGCCTTTGACATTTGTTTAACTCAGAAACACTTTAATCAAATTTAGTCAACTCAGAAACACTTTAAAGTAACATTAATCCACTATATTACAGCAGCAATAATATAACATGCTATTACCTTACAGCACTAAAAAAACATTTTTGTAAGTTTTTTTTTATAAGTTCATTGAAAAGCAAAATTAATGCTAAGAAAGCTTCTTCATATTTTAACTAGCTCTAATTCGAATTAACATTAGCCAATTTAGTAATTGTTACTGTACGAAGTGAATCAACCATCAGTTAATACTCAGCAGTCTAGATTTAGTGCTATCTTTTTGGTTTTGGTTAGTTGAAAAGACCAAAAAACAACAAAATATGTACCCATTCAAAATGCTAATAAAAATTAGTTTCATGGTTAAACTAACAGCTTAGGCTATTCATTGACTTGACTTTGCACTGAAAAACAGTTTCACAGCATCAAATGTATTGATCTTCAGTTATTCTTAAACTGGGTCTAACTTAGAGTAGTATCTAGTACAGATTATAACAATATCTGATATTCTTTTGCTTTTGAATCCCCACCTTAACTAATTTAAAATTTAAATTAAATTACACTGAGAAGAGATTGAATTAAACTGATTCAAAAAAGGGCTCAAAAGCATTTGCCCGAGTGTATTTTATCATAACATTAACACAGTACACATCACATATAAAAATTAAAAACCCTACAGACTGTTTCATTTGTAATCGATAGCATCAAAAAATTATTATTATACTCAATGAATTGATCCTGATTACGGGTAAAACAATCTGGGGGTTTAAAATTTTTATGCTTATATGTGGCATGTACTGCGTTATGATTTGACTTAAATTATAGCGTACCTAGTTCAGAGTTCTGGAAGGAATTTCAATCCAGTCTAACCAACACTAAAATCATAGCCTAACACATATCAACTCATGAAAACAATTCCTGCTTTATCTGTTTTTTAGACATTCCCAAGCGTGCATGACAAGTCCAGCTCAAAAATTGACTCAGGACTTATCTTTTTTTTTAACTTATTTTCATGTACTCTGTTGGCACTACTTTAAATCGTGCCATGCACCCTTTCTAGCGTTGCTTTAAGTCGCTTTAATTTGCATTAGAAGAGGGTTTTTAGACCACAAATATGCACACTTACTAAAGTTGGATAGGATGTTTTATGTAGCGAACTATACCAATTCAGTATTCATTCACCTCCTACAAAAACATCTTGCAGCCTTGCTTCATCTGGCTAAAATCATTCAAGTATACACTAACAAACAAGTGTATGGCACAACTATAGTAGCATATTCCAAAGATTAAGTGCCAGTAACTAAGCTGCTAGAACCTAAACCTAGTCTACAGGTCAATTTGCATAAGCTCAGATAAATGATAAGAGTGAAGGATATCGCTAGCTGACTGGGACTACAAACTGCTTGGGACTAATTTAACTGTTAAAGTAAACTGACGTAATAGCCAAACAGTGAACTAGCAAACTTACTTTAATAATACCTCAATACGTGCTCTGCTTTGTTCTGTTCTTTTTTTTTTTTTTAGTGGCGGCGATAAACAAACTTGAACTTGAAACTTAAACTTAGCTACCGAACTTATTTAGGCCTATCAGTTTATGGTACCGGTATTTTATGGTACAGGCTATAGCCCCCCCCCCCTACCCCATTGGCCTGTCAACCAAAATGCAGAATAAGAAATATACCACGTTTTTAGCTCATTTGAGACTGTTTTGTTGCGCTGGAATTGACTAAAAAGTGATTCAAAGCATCTTTTGAAACATATATTCAGGGGGGGGGCTAATTGGTTAAAAATTAAAGTCGCAGATCAATAAAAACTTTGAAAATGGCCTAAAATAAGCAATCAAATTTGATCTCTAGTGTATAAATGCTGAACGTAGGTTTTATCAACATATATTATAAACTCAGGAATAAGGGGAAGGGGGGGGGGGCTGTTTAGTGTTAGTTAATTACCAATCATCTCTCTCAAGTATCCTTCCATTAGCCCCTAATTATTTTTCTTTATAAAGTATAGACGAAACAGATTACTACGTGTGAGGTTTATTGAATAATAGTATTTTATGATTTACCAGCATGTAAACAAGAGAACTGCAATGTTATTATCAGCCACTTCCAACATAGCCCATTAATGCAACCAGTTGAATCATGTTGCGCTGCCAATTTCTATGCCACGTTTTAAAAGCATTAGTTTTTATTAAAATAGCTCTAAATTAAGTTATTTTTGCAAAAAAAATGTAAAATTTTTGAGCGCGGGGGGCTACGTCCCCAGACCCCCAATCCCCATGCCTCTGTCGGCTAGAGGCTTTGCCCCCCAGGCCCCCAGCCTCCGGCAGCTGGAGGCTTCGCCTCCAGTCCCCCATTGGTCTCCGGCGGATGGGGCTCTGCCCCCAGACCTCTAAACACAGCCCCCCACTGCGAATTTCTGGCTACGCGACTGGCTATTGGTATATAAAAACTAGGCATACCGTGTGTTTTTATATACTGTACAGCAGAAGTGGAGTCAAGGACACAATGCTCAAGGCCAAGGCCAAAACACAAAAAAGATCCGAGGCCAAGGTCAAAGCCAAGGAAAACCTTTCCGAGGACATACCCTTTCGAGGCCAAGGACAGGAATGCTCGAGGCCAAGGCCAAGGACCAAGACACGGTCGTAAGTGTTCTCAAAAAAAAAAAGTTAAAAAAAACTTTTTCAGGCGATCTCCAATTTATTGGCATACCCAGAATGTTTGATTGGGGGAGGCCTAAACCACAAATCATATGCAATGACGTCATCAAAATTTTTCCAAACAGGAAGATTTTGTGAGACAAAGATATTGTCGGATGGAAAATCTGAAATCGTTGCCTGCCGCACGTAACCAGGATTTTACAAAGGAAGAGGGCTTAAACTAGTAGTTCAAAAGCGCAAATATCTAACTTCGGAAACGTGTGGGAAAAGCTAGTGTAACTCAAACGTACCACAGACGAAGGTCTGGGGGCGGGGCCCCAGCCGCCGTAGGCTTTGGGGGTCTAGGGGCTTCGCCCCCAGCTGCTGGGCGATTTTTTGTAATTTTTTGGTAAAACAACTATTTTAATGCCATTGAATCACATTTCGCAAGAGTTTAGAGCCATTTGAAAACACAAGATTTTTGATATTTGGAAGCTAATTGAAAAAATTAGATTGTTTAATCCTCCTTATCCTCGCAATTTAAGTCCAAAACACGTTTTACATCTTACATTTTGGAGTTAATTTTAATTGTCTGTGATTTGGTCGAGGTAGGGGGAAGTAAAGTGTATTGTCTCTAGCAACATTTTAGCAGTAAATAACATAGGTGGGCAAGTTAATGCAAAACGTTAGCTTCGTTAACCACTAGTCCGTAAACAAACTTCACACCTCCGTTAACGTTAAATCGTTATTTTCAGCTTTAATTAACGGAAGTTAATAACGTCCGTTAATTCGTCAACATTTTGCGTGTAATTTACGTTTCTTTTTATTCTCTCGCTTCTAGAACACGTATTGACGCTGTTGAGCTGATTTTAAAGGAATATAAATTGCTATGGTGGTCTTTTTGTGTTTTGGAAGTTATATTTTACAGTTTAATCCAACTTCAAGATAGAAACAAGTTCAAATGCACTAACGAAGCTGCGATCGGAAAATCTTTCAAAATTGCGACCAGCGATAATTAATAGACCTCTGAGGCTGCAGCTGATTATTTGTCACAAAAAAGAGCTCCTTTCTTCGCTTTCTTCTATAAAACTCGTGCTAATACGCAAAAAGTGCTACCAGTGAAAAATGGTTTGTACCAGTACAATGAATGAATGGTGCAAGATATTAACGATAAAAACCTTAACAGAAGTTAACAGAACTTAAGGGAAGTTACTTTAGTCCGTTAACAGAACTTAACGGAAGTTAATTTAGTCCGTTAATATGAAAAAACTGTTTAACGGATTAACGAGTTAAAGAAAAAGTTAGCTTCGTTATTAACGAATTAACGATTAACGGACTTGTGCCACCTATGGTAAATAATAATCCATTTAAAGATTTTCCTATAAATTTTGTTTTGTCATGAAAATTTCCATTTATAGAAGTACATGTTCGGTTAGGGGGCCCAGGCCCCCTCAACTGAAGTTCAACGATTTGTTCAATCATTATTTTCCTTGGTTAATTTTTGTAAAGTATTTTGTGATTTAAAACCGGCGAGGTTGAAGGTGAATTACTGAATCGTTATTAAAAAATGGTACATTAGATGGTTACGCTATACCAACCATGTTATTGCCAGGCCGGATTTACATCGTGCTGGGCCCCTGGCACGTTGAAGATTTTCGCAACATTTCTTTGCCAAATATAGGTGAAGACCAAAAAAATTTTTACGATTTCAGCGCGGGGCCCCTAGCTGGTACTGCGCAATATTATGGTAAATCCGGCCCTGATTAATACATTACGTTCATAAAAAGGCTAAATGTGGGCCGGAGAAAGCAACTTTTATGATAGAAATTCTCCATTTCTTTCGAGTTATACGTTTAAATTGGCTGGCAACTATTGAAATGAGGGGTCCCAGGGACCTGGTCTTCAATGTTGTTGTTAATTACTGTTGTCAGCGAAAAATGCTAAAAAGAAACTGAAACTGAAGAAACAATAGGCGTTTTTGGTGAAATTTCAATTGGGAGCGCCGGGCCTACTGGCCCCCACCCTTGGCTACGCTATGCTCCAAGTGAGAAAAACAAAAAAGGTCTTCGCAAATTTTACGCGAGGTTTCTGGCGTTTTCTAACAAAATTTCAACTGTTCAAAAAATAGTGCTGTCCTCGAGCCGAGGACAGGGCAATTTTCGAGGACTTGAGGCTTCGAGGCCAAGGCCAAGGACTTCAAAATGTGTCCTCGAGGACGTTTTTGGTCTCGAGGACGTCCTCGAGGACTCCACCTCTGCTGTACAGTATCCTTATAAAAACGATCTTTTTTATTAGGCCTAATTTCACAAACTATTTAAATTTTATTTCCAATTCCAGTTTTAGGAACTAGGCCTATCGTACAAGCTAACCTACGCTCTGGCAGCCTGGTTATCTTGATAACGATAAATAAGACTATGCAATAACAAAAACAATTATAAGACAGGTTTAAGAATAAGCTAAGGCTTAGTCAATTACGAGTAAAGCTTTTTACAAATTAATCTTAGGCCTAGGCTTACTCAATTACGTAACAAAAACTTTTGACAAAGAAATCACAGTCACTTGTCCACCAAGCTAACAATTTCAGTTGAGTATGCACAGAGCTGGACAGCGATGTTTCGAGCTCAAGATTTTGCAATTGCAATTTCAGTTGAGTTAGTGATAGCTAGGGCAAGTTTTTGCAACATTTTTTTACAGCTTCCGACGGCTTCCGAAACACTCAGACTTTAGATGGTACAATGTTTTAAGCTGTTTCCATAAATTTTATTTTTGCAACATTTTTTGATTTTACTTTCAACTTTTTACGGCAACTTTTATCGATTTTTGCGCAAAATGTAAAAAGTGTGCTTTGAAAAATATGCTTTGAAATTACAGTATTTCAGTTTAATTCTGGTATTGTCTTTGAATTGTGTAACAACGGGCTTTGTGACGTATTGGCTTTGTCTCAATGTTATCTATGATGCAACAGTTGGTTTGCACAAAGAGATTAAGCTACAACTGTAGCAGTACTAGTTAGTACCATTGTGTCAAAACCAGGGCTGTAGACAGGGGCGTCGCCAGTTTCGCGAGATCGGGGGCGCAAAATTAAAATCAGGGGGGCAAAGCTGAAAACCAGCGTTGAACTTGACCCAAACTTTCATTATTCCTGAGTTGGATTAAG
This sequence comes from Trididemnum nubilum, assembly GCA_963965965.1. NCBI lineage: Eukaryota > Metazoa > Chordata > Ascidiacea > Aplousobranchia > Didemnidae > Trididemnum > Trididemnum nubilum. The sequence goes on from OZ014480.1 coordinate 13,464,406, forward strand.
GCGAAATTTCAGTGAAAATCCAGGTGATCTCAAAAAAAAGGTCTTCGCCGAAATCCGAAGGTTTTTTCTGGCCGAAATCACAAATTCAAGCGTTTTTTCCTGCCAAAAACAGCAACTTTTTCCTCCCAAAAAAATACTGTGGTGTGCAAGAAATAAATCGGGGGGGCAAAAACGAAAATTCCGCTGGTGACGCGCCTGGCTGTAGAGCCAATGCAGAAATGACCCGGCCAAACATTAGCCCCGAACTTTGTGCAAAATTATTAAACTGCCAAGCATCTTCAAGCTCGGTGAAGCAAAGTTTCAGCATGCTGCAGAAACTGCTGTCAAACGATTGCCATTTCTTTACAGGCAATGTTTGAAAGTACCTAGACCTAGCATCACATGTTAATAAATCTCTTGAATAATTAAACTAGAGTGAATGCCCCTTTTCCAGTTTAATGGTTTTCCATTTCGTTTGATGGCAACACTTGTATGCATGTTTTTCTTCGGTTGTGTTTCATGGAAGAAAAGCGGTTTGTGTTTTATTTCTTTATTTTGACCAAACCAAAGTTATTTGAAAAGTATAACTGTGTGGTAACCAGTGAGTAGCTACAAAATCAGTGTTGTTTAAACTTTTGTGCATAGGCCTAAATCCAACTTTTTACTGCAACTTTTGTTAAAATTAAATGCAACTTTTTCAGAATTTTAGTGCAACAAAAACTTGCCCTAGTGATAACTTAAACCTAACCCACAAAAGCTTACCCAAGAATCAATCCTACAACCTCGTATTTTAGATCAAGTTTTAAAAATTAGGTTAGTTGGTGCTTCCAGGGCCTCCGAGACCGGGGAGACAATGACCCCGGGGCCCATGGATTATAGGGGGCCCATGAGCTTGAGAAGAGGCCCATCCAAATGACATTGAGAAGTGATAGGCCCATCGAAGTCGCATGCGAACAGCTTAATTTCGTCCGGATAAAGCGATGAAATTTTGGAGAAGACTTTTTTTTTTAAAGATCACTTGATTTTGGCCGGAAAAACCGTTGAAATTTCGGAGAAGACCTTTTTTTTTGGAAGATCACATCATTTTTTCAACCAATCAGCGGCATTTTCTCCGTCTATTTTGGACCTTACAAAACCACAATTCCGTCACATTTAAGCTGGCCCCGGGCCCACGTTCGGCTCTCGGCGCCCCTGGGTGCTTCCGTAGTGGTATAGAAAACATATAGTAATTTCACTCTGCTAATTTTGCGTCCATGATATTCAATCGGTAGCCGCCAATCCCGCCACTTTCCTGGCCGCCAATGCAAAGTGAACTTGCAAATTTCTTAACAGTAGAGGTGCTAAAGTATTTTCTAATGTTATATTTTGTTTTTCGTTAGGTTATCTTCATTTTTTAGTTTTCGCTTTGCCGGTACGAAACGAAATAAACTACAAACCTGAAAGTGATGTATCAGATAACGGCATGATCGAAGTAGTCATAATGCTATTATTACGCAATAATAACTTAACAAATGCGGTGCAATTACTGATTGTAGATCGATGCAAGATCTTTTCGAAGCGACTACAATAGTACACCAAGTCGACGTGATCAAGACGCTGTTGTGGTGTCGCAACGTATTGACAGTTTTTTTATTTTTTTATTGTGTATTAATGCTCGCCACTTAACAACGTTTTAGCATTTAACTGTTTTGCGTGCTTCTGGCCTAACGGCTACCAGCGCCGAAGCCTAGGGAAGAGTCACTAGAACGGTGACTACTTAAAACGAACAATGCGAAAAAATTGTCTTCCCACAGGAATCGCACCTGCAGCCTTTGGACTACCGGTCCACTGCTCTACCACTTGAGAAAGAGAAGACGTCTCCTCGCATGCTTAATTTTGGATATTTAAACCCAGCAACTTGCTTGTATGATTTCAATAATAAGTCAATTATGATGTTTTTGACGTTTGCTGACCAGAGTTTTAATGTTTAATCGTTTTGCGTGCTTCTGGCCTAACGGCTACCAGCGCGGAAGCCTTGGGAAGAGCCAACAGAACGGCGATCACTTAAAACAAACAATGCGAAAAAATTGTCTTCCCACAGGAGTGATAAGATATCTGCATTTGCCCATGCTGTTTTTGTTTTCGGATCGACTTTCAAACCAACCTCGCTAAAGCACTTGGGCAGGGGCGTATTTAGGGGGAGGGCATGGTGCCATGGCCCCCCTTTTGGGTCGCCAGGATAGTAGAATTTGCATAGAATTATATGCAAAAGTGCGACACGGCCCCTCCCTTTGTTACTTGTGCAGAAAGTTTGAGCACACAAACGGACAGAATCTGGACTAAATTTAAGTGAAGACCTTTTTTTTTGGTCTTCACCTAATTTTTGGCTGCAAAACGGGCTGATTCCGAGCGGAGCAATTTTTCTGTTGGTTTTCATTCCTGTCAAAATTTCTCGCCCCCCCCCCTTTCAAAAATCCTACGTACGCTACTGCACTTGGGGTATAAAAATAAAGTTTATAAGGATCGAATTTTGCTAGAATATTAAACTTATGTCATAAATTTTCTCTAAACTTTGCCTTGTGTGCCTTAATGAAGCGCATTAGGCTCATAGAATATTGTGTAGTAATAGCAGAGGTGGAGTCTTCGAGGACGTCCTTGGTCTCGAGGACACATTTGGAAGTCCTTGGCCTTGGTCTCGAAGGTCAAGTCCTTGGCCTTGGCTTCGAGGCCTCAAGTCCTCGAAAATTGGCCTGTCCTCGGCTCGAGGACAGCACTATTTTTTGAATTGTTAAAATTTTGTGGAGCGCCTGAAAATGTTTTTCGAAGACGTTTTTTTCTGGAGATCGCCTGAAAATTTTTTCTGAAGACCTATTTTTTCTGAGAGCACTTGCGCTTGTATCCTTGGTCCTTGGCCTTGGCCTCGAGCACTCCTGTCTTGGCCTTGAGAGCGTCTGTCCTCGGAAGGGCTGTCCTTAGCTTTGGCCTCAGATTTTTTTGTGTCTTTGGCCTTAGCCTCGAGCCTTGTGTCCTCGACTCCACCTCTGAGTAATAGCTTGGGGTACTGGTACACTATTAATTATGACATACCGGTAGCCTTCAGGTAACTGGTTGAAATTTGTTAAAGCTATCGAACTTTTGAATTTTAAAAATATATACTATATACTTAGTTGAATTATTTAGGCTCGGTCAAAACCATTTTAGAACCATTACGTGTAGATGTTTGTTGAAAGCCAATTGAAACAGCAGTTTATTAACAGCCTTTGCTTATGCAAATTGAAATTACCCAAGGCCTACTAATATGATCAAAACAGAAGTCTTTATCCTTCAACCACTGGTAATGGTAACTGATGGGGGAACCATAGGCGTAGCCAAGGGGGGGCAGGGGGCCCGCCCCCCCCCCAATCAAAATACCACTAACGACAAAAAGTTATGACAACATAGCCTGGCGATGTTTAGTTGCAGTTTTTTTTTTCAGTAATTACGCACATAACAGTAATTAACAATAATATTAATGACAACAAGGGAGTCCCGGGGCCCCCAACTAACAACCAGGGGGCCCTTACTAACAACTAGGGGGCCCTGGAATCATTAACCAACAACCAGGGGTCCGGAACCCCTAACTGAAAACCAGGGGGCCCATAACTGACGACCAGGGGCCCCAGGGCCCCTAACTAACAACCAAGGGACCCTTAACCAACAACCAGGGGGGCCCAGGCCCCTAACCGACAACCAGGGGGCCCCTAAACGACAACCAGGGGGCCCCAGGGCTCCTAGCCAACAACCAAGGGCCCCAGAGTGCCTAACTGACGACCAGGGGGTCCCGGGGCCCCTAACACAACCAGGCAGCCCAGGGCCCCTAACTAACAACCAGGGAACCCCTAACCAACAACCAGAGGTCTAGGAGCCCCCTAACCGACAACGAGGGGCCCCGGGGCCCACCTAACTGACGACCCGGGGGTCCCAGGGCCCCTGACCAACAACCAAGGGGTCCTGGAGTCCCTTCTAACTGACGATCAGGGGGCCCTGGGGCAAGGCCACCTAGAGAGAGAAGGCCTTTCGCGTGCTTTCGTTCGAGCGCGTGACGTCACAGCAAATAGTTACACTTTCGTCGTCTCGCGATAGCAATGATGCGACATACGGTTGCCTACTTGCGCAAAAGCAAAGCAAAAACAAGACTTGTTAGAAAATGTATTAACTTCGCATAGCAGTAAAACGAAAGGATGCACAAAAATACTTTTTAACATAAAGCATCAACGTAAAAGTGAATCATTAAAATGTGATATGATTTTCAACATTGAGTCTAAGAAAACAAGTAGTATTTGCAAAAAGTCATTTGTACACTTGTTTACGCTTAAAAGTCAAACCAAAAACTTCTAAAAGTGAATACGGCCGCAAAAAACACCTTAAATCACATTTTATATCCACGCAGGGTCTACACTTTTCGAGTAGGAAGAAAAGAATACATATCAACGCAAAATTTATGCTATAGACGATTAGACGTATTACGGTATTCGAGAAGATACAGTAGTCATAAATTGTGAAACTTTACGTATCGTATGTTTGCGTCAACTACATTAAACAAAAAATATTTCAAGGCCACTGTTAACGATTTGATTTACAGCGTCTACTCGCAGCCAATTTGAAAACTTAATCCAATGCAATTCAAAGTGGTCCAGTAAGCGGTAAGCGGTTTCTAAAAAACGCAAACAATAAATACCAACATTATGTGAAACACAAAACTTGCGGACGCATTAAATATTACCTAAAGCAAGTAAGACACGTAACATTTTAAACTGTAAATAAAGTTTAGCTCAAGCAACTTAAGCAAATAGTATTTAACGGTAACATTTATATAATCAGTAGTAATTTAGCGTTAACATTCAGTAGTAATTCAGTATGGAGAATCCAAATGCAATAACTATTAATAATTAACTCACCGATGAGTATACGGATGTAGTCGCTGAATCTAATTTAAAATATTCTGGTCTTGCTACTGAAACTTGTTTGTCAAATCACGCAAGAGAGAGAGGGACGAGAAAGGCCCGAAAGCAGGAAAGACACCGGGGTCTCAACTGCTTGCTGTCCAAGGGGTGCCAAATCGGCAGGCTAATGCAAACGGTTCTGAAATTGCCGTGCAATAGAAGCTTTAAATTTGAGCTATATAGGCTCTGGGAAGGACAATATCTCAGTTCAAAAAAAAAATAGGACAGCAACTGCTGATTTGCTATTGGGTCTTTTTGCCTGCTTCTCTGGAGATCTAAAATCACTTCCTCTCTCGATGGCACTAAAATCCTGATCTAAAATCCTGAGATCTAAAATCCTGAGTGCAAGCTCAAGGCATCAAAAGCTCGCAGCTTGCAAGACCAACAAATTTGCATACTATTTTACATAATAAAGAAATAAATAAGTGATAAGCAACCAGATTTGAAAACCAGCTAGAAGTCAAATAGTGTGCTTTGTACAAATTAAATTGTCCGAATTTGGCAATGATTACGTGTATAAAATAAACGAGTAAACCAAGGTACATAAAACAACGCACATAAATGACCAATAAATGAGTCCGGGTTTAAATCTTGAACAAAGCAGAGTAAGCGGCGCTACAGCCACATCAAAATTGTAAAACTATCAGTAAGGAATTTATACCAATGTTTGAAGTTTCGTACGCTTACTCCTTTTCATGCTTTAATCGTATCATTCTTTAAAGAACAGAAGTTATTCAGCAAAATGTTAGAGCAAATAAAAGCAACCATTTTTGTCACATAAACTGGTTCATGGTTGTTTAAACATCTTGCATTGCGCAAAATCAGTAGATCTTCATATTGATATGATATAGACAAGGTGGGCAAAAAGTAGATACACTCATACAGTTACTAAAAGTGGGGGTTTGGTTTAGATCATAACCACTGGTTTATAGTGCTCAATTGCTTATACAGTGTATCATCAAGGACTTTTTAAAGCATAGGCTTATAATAGTTGATTAAAAAACTGTGTTTAGGTTCACCCTGTTGGCTAAGGTGCTTAGAATAACCATATTAAAAAAAACTACTGCACTGTAACTGTAAGTATATATAACATACCGGTGCCTAGTTTCATACCACCGTGTACTGGTATATTGCTAAATATTTTACTTCACATGGTGTATATACTGTACTTGTAATCCTCAACAGTAGAAATGAATATTAACTGCACAACTACTGCTGCGACCATTATGCCTTGATAACTTCTACATTCACGGTACCGGTATAAATACCATCTACACTGCTACATGACAGGACAAGCTGCATTAACACTTATTTCTGTAACAGCAGTAGCTTCTAAGGCAGTCTTGAAAGGTAGGTTACAGGTTAACGTTACATTAACAAAATTTTCACAAAAGCCTATACACGGTACAAAACTTCAATCTTTTTTGCAGTTTCCCAAGCTACTACTTTCTAACGTTTTACTACTCAGTTCTGCCGAGCTATGCGCTTTTGGGTTTCTCGCTTTTGCCTAATGCGTAGTGACTAGTGAATCTATGTCACTACATCGAGTGACGTCATATCGCACGCGAAAGGCCTTCTCTCTCTAGGTGGCCTTGCCTGGGGCCCCTAACTCACGACCAGGGAGCCCCAAGGTCCCTAATTACAAACAACGGGGGCCTGGGCTCCTAACCGACAAGCAAGGGGCTACGGGGTCTCTAACTGGCAACCAAGGAGCCCAAAGGCCCCTGACTGACGACCAAGGTTCCCGGGCCAGGGGCCCCTTAATGCAAATTTTTAACAATTTATATGCAAAACCTGTGAGAAATCTAAGGGTTTTGACCTAAAAGTTGCCACCCCAGGCCCTCGTTTAACGTTATTATGAACTTAATTATTTACTGCTAAAGTATTGCAGGAGGCAATGTTCGTTACTTCCCCCTATAGACCAAATCACTTACAATTGAAATTTTACACCGTAATGCAAGATTCTAAGCGTGTTTTGGGATTTAATTGCTAAAAGAGGATTGAACAACCAAATTTTTTCGATTGGCTTTGAAATGTTAAAAATCTAGTTCTTTGAAATGGCTCTGAACTCGTGCGAAATGTGATCCAATGGGATTTAAATAGTTTTTTTTTACAAAAACTTACAAAAATCGCCCAGGGCTTTGCCCCCAGACCCCCATAGCCATCGGTGGCTGGGGGCTCTGCCCCCAGACCCCCGTCTCTGATACGTTCGAGTACACTAGCTTACTCAACACGTCTTCCAAGTTAGACTTTTACACTTTTCAACAATTAGTTTTCGCCCTCTCCTTTTACCTACCACCTGGCAAAGTGCCATCAGGCTGCAGCTTCAGATCTTTCATTCTACGATATCTTTGCCCCACAAAAAGTTACTTTTTCGAAAATTTCTGATGACGTCATTGCGTGTGATTTGTGGTTTTGGCCCACCCCCCAATCAAAAATCCTGGCAACGCCTATGTGGGGAACTATGCCCCTTCTGGCAGCTCAAATGTTGCTCCGCTATAGTCACAGGCCCCCATGTGCATGCCACACAAACCGAAAAATGCATAGGTGGGCACAAGTCCGTTAATCGTTAATTCATTAATAACGTAGCTAACTTTTTCATTAACTCGTTAATCCGTTAAAAAGTTTTTTCATTTTAACGGACTAAATTAACTTCCGTTAAGTTCTAGTAACGAACTAAATTAACTTCCGCTAATATAACTGTATGTACCTCATTACTATGGAAAAACTACTATAAGCTATCTGTTACTATTCTAAGCAAGCAAATTCCTCAACTGATAATAATTAGTAAATGAACGGCAGAATTTAATTATAGTTTTGCATTAATGTGAAATAAGAACAACTTTGTCCATACTATAATTTTTTTAAATGACGCAAAGTGCTCTTGAGGTTGTCGGTGGGTAAACTTATAATCTTAACTGTAACTTTAGGTTTCAAAATTTTTCAAAGTGAGCAAGTCGAAGTACACTCTTCCTTTTTAGAACCGGTAAATCTTGAGTTGAGACTGGCTGTTTTTAATTTTTTGCCAATATTCGGTTTCATTTGTTCTTGATTTTACAAAAGTTTTGAGAGCATTGATGTCAATTTAGCGGGCATGTTTGAAACACTATTTAATTTTTATTGCACTGTCTGCTTAGATGAAGGCTTTTTTGTTGCTTTTGCAGTATGGTAAGATTGCTAAAGCGAAAAAGCAAGCTTTTTTCAAGTTGAACAACAGAGCTTGAACCGTTAGGTGCGGAGTTGTATGGCTATTGCTGTTACAGTTTGAATTACGGAATTGAATTTGTGACTTGTTTAATTTTCATTTCTTTTTAAGAAATTTAATTTTAATTTCAACAGCCACAAAATATTAGCGAAAATTTTGCGTCTGAATTAAAACATTAATCAGTTCTCAGCAGGACAATTACTACATGCACTCTGTAGGCTCAGCTAGCTTTTATTTTCCTACCGTGATGCAGAGTTGTAAGTCGGGCCAAGCTTATTGGGTCGGGTTTGATCCAAATTCTAGCTTAAGATTGGCAAAATGTCGGGATTAATTTGGGCGTGGTATTTATACGTACTTCACTTGTGTTTTCGCTTTTTAGATGCTGTCAGTCAGAATTGTCTTATTAATTCAGCAATTATTACACACATGCAAGCAAATTCCATGCATGTACTGCAAATCCATTGTGATGAACCTAAAGTAAAGTTAGAGAATTCTCGAATTTACAACCAAAGCAAAGTAGAGCTATTCAAAAAACATTTAAACACTGTTGATATAACTAACATCTTAACTCAAGTTAATCCTAACAAAGCAATAAATCCTTTCTGTGAAAAGCATACGTTTTGGCTTTTGATAAGCAGTTTGTTAAAAAAGAAAAAAAATTTTAAAAAACTTTCAATCAAAATTTGTGTAATGATGAGCTTAAAAAATTGCTACGTAAGAAATAGAAGTTGTACTGTGTATTAAAAAAAGCGCTATACTTCTGATACAACAATAGAAAAAAAAGTTACAAAAAAGTTAGAAACGCGCATAAAAGCATAAGTAGCAAAAAAACAACTCAAATTTCAAACATAGAACAGAATTTGAAAGCAATCTGGAAAATGTTAAATAATATCATAGGGCAAAACAAACTAAAGAACAATGACAGCTCTGTAATTAATAAATAATAATGAAGTTACTAATCAACCACTTATTGCTAACCATTTCAATGAATATTTCTCAACCGTAGCAGAAAAATTAATGGAGAAAATTCCTAGTACAAATCGAAATCCACTAAAATACCTGAAAAACAACTTAAATCGTTTTTATTTTTGGGTCCAACAAGTCCATAAGAAGTTTTTTTAAAGTACTTGATGAGATGCTTTTAAAGTATAGCTCAGAATGGGATGATATACAATCAGTAGTTGAAAAATTAGCAAATTACATACTTGTTGCACTATCACATATATTCAACCAGTCATTAAACATTGGTATCTTTATAATTCTTTCAAAGAGGGCCAAGATAATTTTTATTCCATAAGTAAGTAACCCTATACCTTTGAATCAGTATCGACCAAGAAGTTTGTTACCAATTTTTTTTTAATTCTGGAAAAAATTGTACACATAAGATTTTATCCATTTTTAACTTCAAACAACTTGTTATCTCCAACTCAGTTTGGGTTTAGAAATTTGTCCTTTACAAGCCATGCTGCCACATATCTAGCTAGTATTATTACTAGTTCCTGAAAAAAAGAGAAATGGTTTTAGGAATTTTTTCGAGGTAGGTAAACCCTTTGACGCTCTAGATGACAACATACTCCGACCTGTCTAAACCACAGAAATATGGCGTCAGAGGCAATGCGTAAAGTTGTTTTTATTTTATTTCAAAAACTGGTCGATCTAAAAAGAGAATTATTATTCTATTTTTTCCAAAAATGATTGTTCTGCAAGCAGAAAAATCCCACAAAGATTTTTTTTTTGGGCGATTAATTTTTCTGCTTAAGTGAATAGTTTCATATCTGCTTGAAATATAGCTCCTCCAATATGCTGGCAGATGATAAATATGTTTTTCTGAGAGAAAAAAGTTTTGTAAATTTACAGGCAAAGAGTAATGCTGAACTTTTAAACATTGATACCTGCCTTGCATCTATTAACAAGCTATCTTTAAACATAGGCAAAAGCAACTTTTTGTTTTTTAAAAAAGAGCCATTATTACCAAAAAAAGCCACCTATCAAACTAATTCCTAAAGACAAGTTTATCAAGCAAGTAATTTAGACAAAGTATTTAGACCTTAGTTTAGATGAAATGCTATTTTGAAAAAGCACATACAAAATTTATTGAAACAAGTTTGTTCAAGTTTTGGCATTGTCAGTTTGTCGTAGTAACTAAAAGATATTTAAATTCCCATTCACTGAAATTACTGTTTTACATACACTGTGATTAAGAGTATGTAAAACTATATTGATACAAAATAAAAGAAATACCAAAATTTTTTTTTTTATGTGTCCATTTAAGCTATAATTGATTCAGGCTGTGTGTCTATGTGCAACTGAAGGTGACTGAGTAACGGTGTGAGTGGATTGTATGCATGTGTTAGTGCGAGTTTTTTTGGTGTTAGTAAATGTGTGTTGTTCCATGGAACAATCTAAACTATGAGTATGATTTCCATGTATTATCATTGTATACCTTTTGATAGTATTGATCGTTTTTGTGATTTGTGATACTTTGTACTTTGTCATATTTTGTGCTTTGTAATTGTTCGTATTTTGTGAAAGTTTGGAATACCTTAAATAGTTTTGAGCATGCTGTAAATACTTCGTAATTTTGTTCTGTAAATAACGCAAATTGAATTGTTTTTTTCGTTTTCAAACGAACATAACAAACAAAACGAACAAAACGAACAAAACCAACAAAATGAACAAAACGAACAAATCGAACAAAGCGAATAAAATAAATCATTTACATTGAATAAAATAAAATATTTGCGTTAATTGAAATAACTTTGCGACGCTGAATGACAACTTCAGTGAAACATGTACGTGATTATCTTCACACAATTATTATTATTATTACATCACAATAATTTATCAGCAATTAGTAGGTTCAATACGAAAAATAATTGTACACATTTTTAGATCTAACCAAATTTTCAAACTTTTTCGGGGCTGGTTTTGGCTTCAAATCACTTTTCCGGTTCGAACCGGGTTCGGGCTTGAACTTGTTGGTCCACAGTCTCTACAGCTTTGCTGTAATGTTTTTTGAATGAAATGTGTGAAAAAGTTAAAAAACCAAGTGCAGCGTAATTAGAATGTAAAGAATATCATGATTAGAATAATTAGAACACAACAAGCTACATAACTAGAATTCGAGACAGCTGTTGAAGGATTTAGCTGTAATTTACTGATATCTATATTTATAATTTACTAAAAGTTATTTTAAGTACTGTACAAAGAAAACGATCTGCTTGGACTGCAATGTTGGTTTTACTCACTGAACAAGTGAATGGGTTGTACTGTAAAAACACAGGTAGTTCGAAAAACTTAGCTGCGCAAAAAAACTTTATTTAGAAATAGGTTTTGATTTGATTAAAAAATCCAATGCTGTATTACATCACAAACTATTTTCTTGTGCAATCAGACTTGTGCGATAAACTGATGCAAAACTTTTCTTGTTTCGGAATTAGTTAAATTAATGTTATATGATTAATATTGTTTATTCATCATGAATTTAATCTGATGTTGCTCTGTTTACGAAACCAAATGAAAGTGCTTTCGAAACAATATGATACTTACAAAATTTGTTCTGTTATTGATGGCATCGACTCCTTTTAGTCAGAAAAAAACGAACACTCAGTGGAAAGAGATAGATGATATGCAATACTACGCCGCAGCACCTGGTTTTAATGATTCGTTTGAGGCAGCTTTTGGACGTTGCACTGAGCTTAATCCTAAAGCACATCTAGCAGTATTTTCCAGCGATGCAAGCACACTACATGCGATAGCAGAACTGATTTCAGACAGCCTTTTTGCAGCGGAAAAAGCGATCACGCAAATATCTGTGAAGAACTGCATAATGAATGGCAAGATTGGCTTAAAAATGGCTTGATTGGTATAAAAATGGCAAGATTGTCATAAAAAATTATATTTTTGCACTATGGCTGCGATTTTTTTGACAATTGCAAGCAGTCTTTACTTCAGGGGGGTTCCAAATAACGAGTTTTAAAGCTTATTTTTACCGCTTGTTCAATCCATTATAAACTAATGTGCATAGATAACAGATTGCATCAGCAGCAATAAATTTACAAACTAGTTTCATTTTTTGCATGGGTTTAAAGTCACTTTCATACTGGGATTTTTCGGAACCGATTCAACCATTCCATCAACTTTCGGTTTTGGTCCTAAACTATTCGGCTCATCGATAATTTTAGGTCGAAAAACCAAACTGGTAAAGGCGATAGAGTTTGCGTAAAAAAGAGTAAACTAAGCGAAAGGCAAATCTGCTTTGGTACAGACAGTGGTACTTATTCTGCTAGTTTGAACCGGTTCACGAAAACTTTTTGTAAGATTTGTAGAGAAATGGCCGCCAGCTGGTCAAGCGGTAACTCTGGAGCGGAAGGAATGAGATTCAAATCTCGGGCACGTCAAACAGGTCAGTGCTGTTGCCAACAGCTCGCCATTGCGGTGGCATGACTTCGAAAAGTAGTTGTTCTGCCCGCAGGTGCAGACTGGCAAGCAACGCATGCAGAATCGCATAGCATTAAATCTACTTGAGGATGTAAAAATTGCGTAACAGAAGCCTTTATTTTTTTAATACAACTTAAATTCAGTATCTCAAAGGCAAAGACCTTTTTCTGGTCTTTGCGTTAAATTTGGGAGAACTCCCCCGTCCCTTATCACGAAATCCTGTCTACGCCGCTTTACACAGTACTAATCAGTTCTACAGAAATTTTTGCTATTATCGCAGCAGTTATGCATGATTAATCGTAAAGAGCACATATCTTGCAGTGATTATCTACTAGCAGGTCTTCAAGCATTATTCTTAAACAATTTGTTTTGACTATTGCAAAATAATTTTATTGTTTTTCTCTCGTACTGTAAGTTTTAGACTTTCGCTCAGATCTTGAGTTTTTGGTTTGTGGAACTACATGCAATCTATCCTCGGGCACCAGCGAAATTCACTTTTCGTTTTCAGTTTAAGTCAACTTGTCAATTACCTTGTCTGCAAATAAGCAGTAATTGTAATTTCATTACGATCGTTTTTGACTGATTTGCTCTATGCTTTTTAATTTTATAGTTTTCGGTTTGACCCGATTGGCAATCGGAACAAGGTCTACCGTGACGTTTTATCTACTTGGCCAGCAATGTATGTCTCTTAAGCTGCATTTACACGGGCAACTTGTTACTGCGAGAATCGGCATTTTGCCTTTTTTCTTTATCAAATGGAAAAAGAAACAAAAGTATATGAGAAAGAAAAAAAGGCAAAATCCGATTCTCGCAGCTAAAAGTCGCCCGTGTGCATGCAGCTTTAGGGTAATTTAGGCCTACTGATAAAATATAATTCAATTCTATTTTTAACTTCGAAAGGTTGCAATTGCATTCGATTTTATGTCGGAGCGCGAAGAAACTCGATCGATAATGAATGGTAATGGGAAAAAGGCGATAAAAACGAAATTTTTGATCCTTCACTTTTCTCCTTCAATAACTACCCATCGAATACATTCAATTGCGCCCATATTGGTTTGCGTTCTCTAATTGTTTGAAGCAACTTTTTGGAATTTGAGTATACTACTTGTCGGAAGTCAGAATAAAACCACTCAAACATCTGTTCTTACGATGATCGTAAGTTTTTAAGAGGATCGTAAATTGTTTTACGATGATTTTACGATATTTATAATATGTTGTTGGCAATGATCGTAAGTCGAAGTTTTTCAGACAGAAAATTTATTTGGAGAGAAATTTTTAAATCATAGCATTATAATTATGTTATAAAAGATTAGTGAAGTAAAATTTGTATACGTTACAATACTTTCACAAAGCTAACTGAAGGGTAAGAAATGTTTATTACAAAAAAAGGTCAAAAAAGTTGTAACGTTAGGAACCTATAATAGATAATAGTTCAAAGTTCAAGCGAAGTTCATCTATTAAAGCAAAATTGAAGAAGAATGCCATCCAACATGTTACCGATAATTAAGAATACAATCGAACAATATACATCAAAAATTACAACAAACGCTGCTAAAATTTTGCAATAAATTTTTTATCGGGATTTGAGCATCCTAGCTTTCTTTATGCACATGTAATACAATAAAACTGCTAAATTTGAAGTGAGTATCACGGCTCACAAACAACACTTATCTATATTGATATCAACGAAACAATAAAAAATCAGTTTATCTTTGGTACGATCGTCAAATCAGGTTAGAAGTTTGATTTTGTTATCTACTTACATTGCATCTGAAAAAATAGAAGACATAAAGTCACAAGCTGCTGAATTAGTCTTTGGTTGTCAGAAAAAAATTGTTCTTTCAGCGCACAAATCGATACAAAGCAGTTTCCGTAGAAACACCAGCGCAAAATCCATACTGCGAAGCAGAAACATTCGCCAGCAAATTACTACAGTATTTCAAATAACATGATATCGAATTTGCATAAGCAAGGAAAGTTAATCGATAATGGTACCAGCAAACTCTAAAGCATAACTGTTTTGTTAATTCATAGACTCAGTCAAATTGTTGACCGAACACCTCTAAGCAAAACAGTCGTGCGGAAAAATAAATACGGTAAATTTATTTTCTGTCGTAAAATTACTTTTGAGATTGCAATAAACCTTCATGCAATGCTCAGGATAGCGCTACTTCGTTCAATGGCAAGCTTCGTCAGCTGAGCTCGCTTGAATCGAAATAAGTAGAAAAAAAAACCTCCCCATTCGGGTGCATCAAACGCTCGTTAATCTTTAAAAACTTGTTATATTTTAATGTCTATTCTTTCAAATGTTTGACTTCTTGATAGAAGCTTACATGCAAAAAATCAATGAAATTGGAGGTGGTTTTGGGGGGCCACCGGCCACTTTTGTATTTTTGTAGCCATTTTAGGGTGAACGCTTAACTTAAACTTTAAAATTTATTGTATTTCACCCGAACCCTGTCATGTCCAGTATCAAACCGAAGGTCTCGATAAAAGAAATACATATTTACAATGAAACACCACAAATTCCTTCTTCAATGTTACTTAGTACTTAAATTGTGCATTTTTACTAAAAATTTAACTTAAAAGCCAGAACAAAGTACTTGAGTGTTTGGAGTACAAGAATAAAATACTGTATTACATTCCAAAGCAACTGATCACTTTTTTTATCACAATTAAAAACAACATCAGAGTCACATGTTCAGTCTTGCAATTCCATGACTCCGAAAGATTACAAGTATATTCAGGAATAATGTCACCCTGATGACAAATCACTTCCAGTATTATACTTTGCTACTCCCCATAGCTTTACATCGGTAGCATTTCCAACCAGCACTGGCAATCTTTCCTCTTTTACATTCTTATTTGGAAGAGTTCGCATTTGCTTTCCATACTAATGAAGTGTTGCAGCTGTTGCGGAAAACCAATTTTTCTGAGCATTTTTGACAATAACTTTTGCTGTTGATCGTCGAGCCTTTAGGCCATTGACTACGACTTGGTCACATGACTTAAATCACCCCTGCCTCTTCAATTACAGCTTTGGTAAGTGCAGCTTGCTGTAAAGAAGTGATGTCGAGCGTTTACAGATACAACTGAAGGTTGCTTTAGAATGTCATGAGGAATAAATGCACTAGAGCCAGCATATGTTGATCTGTGGTGACTACGCTTTTTCTGGTGCTCTGGAATCACCTTTTCACTTTCTTCCAAGCTGTCTGACAATGCACTGTCATGAGACCACACATGAGTTTTCATCTCTTGCTCCTTAGGTGTTTCATGACGTTCTTGCTTGGAAGTTTCTTCTTGGAAGCGTTTTCCTTTTTATCAATCATTATCAACTTTCTTTTTGTCAACACCAGCAAAAGAAGCTGCTCGATCGGATTTCATTGATTCCAAAAATGTATGATCTTCTTTATTTTTAATTAATGCCGATGCATCTTTTTTCCATGCACCAAAAGTCGTAATGAGATGTTCATTCATGGATTGCAGCTTAGCCAAACTGTTTGGAGAATCTCGACGAGACACAGGTATTTATCGCAATTTGCTATGGTCACTGAGAAGGTCAAGTATCAATTTAGAGCATTGATGGTCTGAAAGCATAGCGAAAATTGCTTTGGCATAGAATGTTTTCAACTGGCTCAAAACGATGCTGGCAGATTTTCATTTTAATGCCTGTGTTTACTTGCCTTCACGTATTTTTTTTTTTGGGTGTGCGATATCATACATCGAAGAACCTGACGGCAAGTCGGAAGCGGTACTCCTGTTATTGTTCCATCTTCTGTAACAGCATTGCCAAGACCATGTATGGCTCTTACTGATCTGGTCTTTTTGGATTCAATTCCTACAGCTTTTAAGTTCAAACAAATTTAAGAGAAAATACTGTAATAATAGTAATAAACTATTAATGATACAATCATATTTAGGTTTTTTCACTAGTACTGTCATATACCTTTACTTTTTTGAAGTTTGAGTGGGCTGTCTACTGGATTAAACTAAATGAAATTACGCTACTTTTGCATGTTTAAATGGCCATGGCTGACCACCAATAAGTAAAAGTTTGTTTAAGTCATAACAGCAGTTTTGTCAGTGAATGCTTGCTAAGTGAGCAGTTTATGACATCACTCTTGATTTGAAAAACCAAGATAGCTGCTGCACAATAAATGAGGACAAAAAAGTATAAATTAAATAGGCCAAATAATGTTTAGTTTTTTTCAAGCAACTGAGTCACTAAATTGACTGAATAAGCGATGCTTTGTTTGCAAGGGGTTTTCAGCAGAATTAAGCCGAGTAAAACCACACCAGGATAGATTGTGACTACATAGTTGAATTAAAGAATTAGGTTAGCAGAATTTAATAAAGCAAAACAAAGAAGGGCAAATTGTTTTCCTTTTAATTGCATCCAAAAGAAGTAGGATTTTTAAGTTGCTTTTTTACGTAAAAAGTACATACGAATTATCATATCATTTTTTTTAACAAAATGGGTTCTATTTACCCTGCCATAAGTGTATTCCTTTCATCAAGACCTTCAATTTGACACCAAACATTATTAGGCTTGGGTGAAACTCAACAAATCAAAATTTTTACATTTAGCGCCTCCTCAAAAATGGCCGTAAAAAATAAAAGTGGCCGTGGCCCCCCAAGACCAAGATCAATTTTATTCACTTTTGGCCCACACACTTCTACCAAGAAGTGTAACACTTGAGAAAATTGACATCAAAATTGAATACCCTAAGGGCGTTTGATGCACCCTACTCACCATGTATAGAATTTCAAATAATTTCTGGTAAAATAGAAAGCCGAAACAAAAAAGGAAAAAGTCGACAAAAAGGCGATAAGGTCCTAAGTTAGAGTTATCATTTCGTCAGCAATCAAAATACAAATGAAGCGTTGAAATCGGTCGCAAGTTTTAATGAGCCGAAAAAAAAAATACAACATGCAGATTAAACGTAAAATCGGCAATGAGTTTTGCGCCAAAAAAAATTAAGAAGCTTAATTGTACGTAGAAAATGGAAGACTTTATATGGTATTAAAGCTAAACAAAATTTTAAAACCATAGCTGAAAAAGAATAGCAGGGAATCGGTCAACAGCGATCCTCAAAAACCAACTCCCAAATATTAAAACAATTAGCGGTAACGTCTAAAAATTCGTCAAGAATAGATTGAATCAGCCACAAAATTGCTGAGTATCCCAAACATCAATTCCGCCAAAAAGACCTGGGAGGCAGTAATCTGTTCAGTCGCGAGTTTTAAAATTGGAGAAACCACCAAATGACAGAGCTGGAAATTCTATTATAATTTATCGCATATCAAACCCGAGCCTACCGTTTCAGTAGCAGATGCTTTATCCACTTGACCACTGATCGGTGAGAATCACTATTAAGCAATCATAATTACGAGATTCGCATAGGCTAGAAAAGTTGATACGGAATTATTGTCATAAGCCATTTTAGTTGGAGAGAAAAAGTGATTGTACGGAAAGACTTAGCTTCAAAGTAGCTATCTAGTTTAGGGAAGGAAGGAAGGAATTTATTTTTGTAGAGAATAACAGTAAACACACTCAATAAATTTAACTGCACTCAGTATGTAAAATGTCGGCAATGACTTTCTGGTGCGAGGCTGCCAAAAGATCATTGTCCAGATCCAAGAAAATGGGGCGGTCACCCAGTCTGCAGCATCTGGGATGAATATACTGTAGCTGTGACTTCTATCCATGCCATGGCACACAGCTGTGTTTCATGCATACTTGAAAAATACAGTATCATAGTAATATCCTTTCAGTTGATTCCAACCTTTCTGCAACAGTACTGTATAGAGTTCGCCTGACTCTGGGGCTTCTTTGAATGATTGAAACTTGTTAATAGCTGCTTCCATTCGTTCAAGCGATTATATCATGTTTGCAATCATTTAATGACGTACGACCTCAGGCTTTATGAATGGTTTGTTTATGATAATATCAGACCTGGCTGTTTTTTCGTTCTGCTGGCTACCCGATGTTAAGATAACTAGCAGAAAGCTTGCAGTTTTTTATGGAGACTATGTGAATTCTCCGTTATGTTTACAAGTTTAGTTAAAGTGCTTTATTGCTTCAAATAAGTTTCGTTGCTTCAAACTACTTTAACCAGCCGAGCCGTTGGTATTTGACTACTAGAGTACTAATGCTCTCTACAAAGCTATGCCACGAGTCGCGCTTAGCTACTCTTCAGACAGTTTTTTTTTCTTTTTGAAATTAGTAGGATAGGGAGAGCTTTTGAGCCTTTCAATAATCTTCTCGTTTTGTTTTATGGCTCAAGCTCGACGAAACTCGTTTGAAAGACTTGCTAGCTCTGAGTGCCACCAAAATAATGTTATTTTTCTTACGAAACGACATCCGCATAGGACAAGTAGCTTTACAAAATTTCACTATTGTTTTACAGCACACCAATGCTTTCCTTTTTTGAAGAAGAAGAAGATACTGTGATGGAGTCAAAATCGTTTATTTGACCGTTGCTAGGCTCGTCCACGTAGTTGTTCTAGCAAGTACGACGGACATTTCAAAGCATTTTGGCATGTTTTTGAAATCTGTTTTTTAGCTCAAACTCAATAAACATGTGATCGGAGAATGTTTCACTACAATCTTCAAACAATAACGCTTAATAATAAGTCGTAAAACAAAAACAAGAATAAACGTTATGAAACAAAAAAATGAAAACCTATTTACACGTACTGAACTATTGCTATTTACAGGTGAACCAAAAACAAGTACTGCCATCACATCAACCACTACAACAAGCACAACTACCACATCAACCGTGGTTTGGAATTCAAGTACAACTTGCTAGAAGATATTTATCGGGGTACTGTGGTCGCATTTTATACTCACAAGACTCAAGAAAAGTTGAGCCTTGTGACTAGGGTTGGATTGAATTTGAATTTCAATCCACTTACGAGTTATAGATGAATTTTAATTCTAATTCAACTGTTGCAAAGTCAATGATTTTGAATTTGAATTTAGTTTTTGCAAAGTCAATGAATTTGAATTGGAATGACTTAATTAAACATTCGATAAATTTGATTTTCTCAAATTAAAAACTTACACTGCAAAAATAGCAATTAATAAACTGGTTAAAAAGACTCAGAATCAGATCAGAAAACTAGCAATTGTCGCTGAAGATTCAAGCAATTTGAGTTCTAATTTCATTGCGCACCTGTAATTTTATAACGTTATGCGACTCCCAAGGGGTCGCGTAACAACCTTCAGGGATCGTAGAGAGTATACCAATTTTATAACACTTAACCACCCCTGACTAACATTAGAAACTCGTGCCATTCTGCGAAGCGACATTCTTATCTTAGCCGTAAATTCTACTTAAATAGGCGCTTTTACAGTAAATAGTGAGACTTTGTTGAACCATATATTATATAAAAAAAACAGCAGATAAACAGCTGGATTACTCACTTTTTTTGTTTTTAATCGTTTTTTGTGCTTCTGGCCTAATAAGCTAGGTACAAGTCGCAGTCTGTTAGGTGCAAGTCACAGTCTCGCAGTCGCAGATATGTATTTCTCGTTTATTTCTATATTTTGTCTGTTAAAAATTATGACTTTGTACATGTGGTACTCTGTTTTACGGTGAGTTAGGTCTACCTAATTTTAGATTCCCCGAGTAAAATTATGTTTGAACAGCTTGCCGAAACTACTTGAAAATCTTAGTTTTTTTTAATCCTATTCCTATCTAAGTTAGTATCGCAATAGTCCGGTTCGTCAAATATGGGGTATAAGCCAAAATTATCGAATTTTGTGAATATGAAAGTCGTGACTACAGATTTCAACTTAAATATTACATCGGTCCAATTAAAGTAAAAATATATTTGAAATCACCTTTCGCAAAGTCAATGAATTTGAATTTAAGAATTTAAACATTTTAAACAAAAGAATGGACTCAAGCCTACTTGTGACCACAAAACAATGCAACCTTGTGGATTTGTTTGTTCACCACTATTTAATACAAATAGTGTTGAAAGCTCGGTTGGTAAAGGGGAAGGTTGATGATCGAAAGGTTGCAAATCGCCAATTCGGTTCTTGAACTCCCAACACGTTGTGGTATCTTTAAAAAAGACACTTAACGATTATTTTTCCTTGGCGCCAAACAGTCAACCATTGCAGAAACCCAGTCTGACGAAAAACTAGCATAAAAAATCAAAAAGAGTTCTCTGCTTCGGTGTGGTCAGACGAAGCTGACTCTTTATTCGCACAGCAGACTGAAAACTGCCGATTTAGTCTTTTTTTCTTCACGGTTCATTTGCTTTAAAATACGCCGATTTCTCCGATCCTTTAAAAGTTTTTTCTTCACGGTTCAGTGGTTCTCCGAATATTTTCAATCAAATCAGTCGAATACGCGTGACCGACAAAAACCTTTGCAACAAGTAGAGCAAACTTTTTTTCTTCAATGCTCTTCTCTTTTTCTCCGCACATCTGTTCCTAGTTTACTAGATAAAGAGTTTATGGCTTAACCATTGACTCTTTATAGACCATAGACTCTTTATTTAATAGACTAGAAACAGACACGCCGAGAAAAAGAGAAGAAAGTTTGAAGACAGAAAAGTCTGAAGAGAAAAAAGCGTTAAAGAACATAAGTTTGCTCTGGTTGCAAAGGTTTTTTTTGGTTACGCGTACAATATTCGACTGATTTGATTGGACACATTTGTAGAACGAGTTAACCGTGAAAAAAGTCATGTTGATAAGACAAATCGACATATTTTAGAACAAATAAATCGTGAAGAAAAATAAGATAAGAAAAATAAGTCTACTAATAAAGAGTTTATAGTTAGACAGATGCAGAGTGCCTCGTTCATGTTCAAGAATGAGAATGATTTAGGTACGATACACTTGTGACTTATTACGGCAAAGTATCTTTCAACACGTATCAATTTAACAAAATTAAGGGCATTTGTTTAATTTCAAATTCAGAGAAGTATTTGATATTTGTCTGAGTTACAACTACTTTAAATTTACCGTACAATTTAAACGCTACTATGTTTGCTTGTTGCAAATAGCAATAATTACTGTGTATTTTTGTTTGCTATGAAAAAAGTTAAAGAATCAAAAGATATTCAACAAATACAAGGTGATATCCCTCTAAAAAAAATTTTGGAGACCCTGAGTATTTTCTCTCAGCCTGAATTTCCAGAAAAAGGGAGAGGCTAACGAAAGTTGAATTAATCGTTTGATGTTCTGAAAGAATAATTATTGTTCAGTCTTTCTTTTTCCTGGAAGTTCAGGCTGAGAGAACAGGTTCAGGGTTTTCAAAAACTTTTGGAAGTGATATCTCTTTGATTTTGTTAAATATCTTTAAAACGGCAGCCCCCAAAATAAGAAAAAAAATTAAATTCTTTTTCGATTTTAGCTATTTTAAACTACTGGCATTGGCTGGATACTTTACCGCCTTTACAATGTTATAATCTCCCCCAAATTTATTAATTTTAAGATTGAATACTTCTTTGTGTCATTGTTGGAATTGTTTCTGGTGATTCTGCAGTCGCGTTGATTGTTTTGATCAGGTCAAAAGCAAAAAACATAGGTTTGTCGCAAAATTTTAAAAAATAGGTATTACAGCTCTAAAAATAAAGAGAAATTGTTTGCTTTGTTTGTGACAAATAATTGTTAAATTTTCTGCGGAAATTGGTCATTTTAAACAAAAGTTAGATTAGTGGTCAAAAAGCAGCTAAGACCCGGTTTAATGCTTGTTCTGGGAATACGTCTTTGTGTCCTTGGAAATAGCGCTCTTTTTCTTTTTTCGATTGGAGGCAAACAGTCTACCCGTTGTAGTGGTCCAGCCTAAAGAATACTTGCAAACAGAACTTAACTACTTTACGCAGGGTATTTGACCAATGCATTTTACATGGGGGGAAATGCTTTCTTTCTAACATAAACGTCGAGAAACATCAAATTTGGTGTGCAGTTCACCAATTGGTTGTGAGTTGATAATGTCATGGCCGCATTTACAAAAAATAATGTCATTTTTGATCACGTCATAGGCCGTTTAAATTTTGTACTTAAGATTGCTTTTTGATACTGAATCATAAAATGCCTAAATTAAAGGATTTAAGTCATAAAACGTCTTGTGACGTCATTCAAGTTAAACAATGACAAAACAATGCTCAAAGTTTGCAAAGTGACTTCGGTAAACCTCAAAATTGGGAAACTTTTTCTTGCATTATCAACTTCAAATTTTCAGGTATCATTTGTAATGCAATTTGATTTAGAGTCAAGTTGATTTGAAGAAAAAAGCTTCTTTATGAAGAGATTTATCACGAAAAAACCTAGTAGGAGGCAAAAATGCTTCTCCCTCCCGTGTAAAATACGATTAAAAGCGTGGTTGTTGTGATTAGAAAAACGCACAGTGCCTGGTTCAGACAAACAAATGAACAATCTAATTAATGAACAATTAAGTATACGCTGATTGTTTTTAGATCTAACTGATGATGCCCTCGCTGGGGTGAAATCGATTTTAGTAAATAAAATATAGTAGAGTATAACTTACGACTGATTTCGTATATGCCCGATAAGCTTGTGGCAATATGATTATAAGAATTGAAGCTGTTTATCGGAATAAACTTTGATTGCTTCACTACCGGTATTCATAGCTACCGACTGCCGTAGTCTGCCTGTATTCTTCGAAGCGTATCGGAAGTCTTCGAAGCTGCAATTGCATCAGGCTGTTTTTGTGGGTAGGCTGTCATCATCTCATAATATACTTACACTGTAACATAACAGATATGTGGTGTAATTCATGAGGTAGTTCATTTGTTTTTCAAGCATTAATTTTCTTATTAATTAACAAGGTTACGGGTATTCTACTGTATGTCAAAAAATTGCGTTAAAGTTTTGCATTCATACCGATCAGCTATCAAGCGACGAGGGTCGCATGACTTCAAATCATGTTCAATGTTTTGTAATTCAATAAAATAAAATTTAAGCTAAAATACTACATATGCAAACTTTTCCACAAAAAATTAATCTTTCATTAATTATTTTGTTTAAAATTATTGTTTTTTTTAATTTTTATTTCCAGAGAAAGAAAAAAAAATATACTTGTTGTAATCAATGAATTATTTAACGGTAACATTAAATTTTTAAAAAATATTCAAACGTATCATTTTAGAGTAGTCATTCGCGCTTGATTTATAGCGGTATATCAAAAAAAAAACGGCACCTGGCTACTACAGGAGATATATTAATCTCTAATCAACATTGAGGCATTAAAAATCTATATATAAAAATTTTTTCGGGAAGTTCCTCGATGGGCATCACGAAACAACATAATTTAGGACTATGTAACAAAGCCTATGAGCCGGCATTGAGTTATAAATTGTAGTTACCCAAAAATACCTTTTTTATGTATAGCTTTAAATAACTTTTGAGTTTCAGGTTGGATATCTGGAGGGATTTTATTCCACACATTCACGTCTTTAGTGAACCTTTAAAGTTTAATTGTTTGAAATCTGGGTATACAAAGAGATAGGTTAGCACAGGATTTCCCAAACTGTGTGCTGCGGCACGCTGGTGTGCCGCGAGAGAGCTGCAGGTGTGCCGCGAGGTTTTACAATGTATACTAATACATAACGTCCATTCATCTTACTTGTGAATTTTGAAAAAAGTAGTTGGCTATTTTGCTTTACTATACAAAGTGTATCTAACTAGATTTAACCGCATATTTACTTCCTAAAAATTTACGTAGCCCACCGTATCAACTTTTTACAGTCTATAACGTCATCACAAAATCGCATACCGGTACCGTACAGTTTTTTTCTGCCAGTACTCGAGCAAGATCAAAAGAGGAAACTTTTCAATATTGTATTGTGTTTTCAGCACTGACTTTGATAAAAAACAAGCATAGATCCAATCTACAAACGGTTGAACAGGAGCTGAGAGTATGTTTGTCTGATGTCAAGCTCAGAATTCAAAAACTTTGAGCGCACAACAAGCACATTGAGTGCACTGAACACTGTATTGATTGACATTAAAATGACTTCTGAAGTTTTCTGTTTTGCATGGTTCGTTCAGGGTCGCAATGTTTTTAAAAAAGTTTTTCAACAAGCAAGATAACGCAGAGCTGAAGGTTTGATGCAGCGGTTTTAGATGTGCCGCAGTGGAATTAAACACTTCTAAGTGTGCCACAACCGAAAAAGTTTAAAAACCATTGGGTTAGTAGATGGACAGGACGTGGATCTGGTTAATCAAGTTGAATTTTAATTGTTTTGATAAAGATATCGGACAGTTGTGGAGGTATTTTGTAATGAAAATGTAAAATGGATAAATTTAGCAGTTTTATGATATCGTAAATCTGGTAATTTAAGTATGCCAATTTCTTAAACGTTATTGCCAAGGTTGTTGTTTAAAGCAAGGAAGGGGTATCAAGGTTTTGATAGCTTTCTGCACAAGAAAGTTTTATGGCTTTATTTTGAAGCGTGATCAATTTAGTTACACATAAAGGAAAAGTTTGCCTTTTTAGTTTTAGCCCATATAATAAGTGGGGGTGAATACAGAGCAGTGTAATTTTGTCACAGGAGATTAAGGAAAAAACGTCTTAGTTTGGACATTATTCCAACAGCTCAAATAACTTTATATTCAGGTGCTGTAATATATTCATCGAAAATTAATTGAGAATCGAGATGAACACCTACATATTTACCACTTTTTGAATTTGCTAAAGGTATATTATTTCAGGTTAAGAATAGATTAAATTAAAAAACCTGGTGTTGTATTGTATTACTAGAGCAAGTTTTTTCAATAAAGTCAATTTTTTAAAACTAAGCTTGAATGACGTGCTTTTTTGCAAGAACTTTGGATACAATGAGTAAGTTTCGTGTTTTTGTTTTGAGAGGTCAATAAAAAGTCAATTTTTTACCGTTAGGTCAATTCGTTTTTATTGGTCAATAAAGTCGATTTTGTGTAGTTATCAACATCATCACCATTACTTAAAATTTCCCTTTGGTATTGGTGAGAAACAATAACAATTTAAAAGTTTATTTACACGTTCTTTGCTTTGTTTTGCAATGTCAACTACTTGTTACACAGTAGTAGTGCAGATTACCTTATCTTTTGCAATCAAAGGATTGTGATGCAATAATTAAAATTGGATAATAAAACATGCGTGTATGTTGCAATTGAATAGTTGCTTGTGACTCGTTCGTCTTGTGGGTAGTTTAGCTGGAACAATATTGTTTAACAAGTTAAATTATTCCTGAAGTGAAATAGGCAGAACTAATTTAATAGTTCACAGAGACATCACGTCTTACAATCCTACTTCATTTGACAACACCTTAATGCTGTCTCCGCGTCGAAATGGGTAATCATTTCAACCCCTAGTGGCGCAGGTGAGGCGGAGCCCCCTATCGCGAGAGCATTTCCGTGTTTCGAAGTCAACTGACTTCATCATCAGTGTGAAGAGGAGTCGACACAATGCAAAGAATTTTGATTCCTGAATTAGGCTAGGCCTAACTCAACCGGTAAATTTGAATAAACAAGCTATCGGTATAGGCTAACGTCTTCATCTCGTAATTTCAGCTGCTAAAAAGGCAGACCCATTTTTTCCCCACGTACTGCTCTGGACTCGAGTTTCGCGTAATACCAACGCTCATCGGCAGAGCTGACGTTCAAACCGAAATTCAAATACTAAACTAAGCTTGTCTGCAAACCGAAATTCAAAAACTAAACTAAGCTTGCCTGTAAATCGAAATTCAAAATCTGAGTAACCTAGCCCATAAAGTTAAAATCAATATAGGATTGTGAAACATAATCGCAATTGTGACCAAGGTAACCCGAAAAAAAAAATTAACTCTGGACAGGGGACCAAGTGGGCTAATAGACAGGGATGAAAAAATTAAGTACATAAAATGGGCAAGGGGACCAAGTGGATAAAGTTGGATAAGGACCAAGTGGAACAAATTTTACAAAAAACTTAAAAATTAATATTGTTTAAGTTTTTTGTAAAAAATGAGTGCAGTGTAGCACAGACAGGTATCTGGGTTGTTAGTTCAGAAACAAAGAAGCATTTGCGTTGTTAGTTTGGACTAACATTTTATTATTTAGTCTGCTATATAGTAAATAAAAATAAAGAAGTGATTTATAGTTTATTTAAGCAAGTGCAATCTGCAAGCTAACTAAGGCTATACGTTTGCATAAGGTCTCACTTACAAAAACTCCGAGGGTAATTAAATGCTGGGACTGCCAATTTTTGTTAGCTTTGGCTTTCACAGCGCAAAATACAGGAATCACCTTTATTCCAAATTGATGTAGTTTACTTATCAAACGGAGCTAAGTAAACAAACCATTTTTTATTCTTTGATTTTTTAGGAAGAGCAAAACAGCTCCTTTTCAGGTTTTTATGCAAATGTGGCCAAACAGGCGATAGTTTACTGCGAATTCAACTGTCAAACCGGCGAAGTAACACATTAAAAAAATTTGTGGTGCCAGTACTTCAAGAAGTTCTCGATAACATGTTACAGCTGATTTAAAACTGAAGCACGTAGATGCCCCTGATGATTGGTGAAACAAACTGTTCCGCAATTTTTTTATTGAAATTTTTTTTACCTAGGTATTTCGATTTCAATTAATAAATTATTTAAATTTGTCTTTAGATACTGATTTAGATTCTTACATAATATCGAAAGTTAAAACAAGCTATGCATATAAAATTCAATCCATAGTCAAAGAATTCCCTGACAAATTTATGCAAAGTATTAACTATGAATTATATCGCAATTTGTGTAAACGTGTGGTATCTTGTAACAAACGCTTTCTTGTTGATTCTCATCAAAATACGTCGAAACATCAAAAAGCATTAGGCAGCAGATCTGAAGATCTTATCCCCAGACTTTGCAAACGTTTTTAAGGAGCAGTGACTCCGATTTTGTTGAAAAGGTAACCAAAGCATTTTTGTCTGCTGATATTCCTTTATACAAGCTTTACAGTACGCATATAAAAACCTCTTTCGTGACATTGGTCACAGATTGCCATCAGAAACTATTTGTAGATGAGCAGCACTGCAATCAAGCGAAGATGAATTAAAGCGAATACGAAATGTTGTACATGACAAACTATTTTTTCTTATTGTTGATGAGAGCACTGTTTCTGGCACACAATACTTGAATATTCTAGTGGGAAGCCTTGAAACACCACACGTCAGTTACTTTTATGACTGTTAATCTCTAAAATGTGCTCCTAATAGCAACATTATTACTCAAGCAGTTGACGATGCTGTTAGAAATCTTGAAATCAACAGAAGCTTTTTCTGCCTGTTACTGTCTGATGTCGCAAAATATGTGATTGCTGTTGGTATAACACTAAAATCTCTGCATCTTAAGCTGTTTCACCTGACGTGCGTAGCACATTTATTGCGCAAATGTGCTATGAAAACCAAATCTCAATTTGAAGATGTGCATCAGCTAATTGCAAAAATCAAAGCAGTAACAAAAATAAAACCACACAAGCAAAATTCTCAGCTATTGGTTACCCACCTCAGCCTGTTCCTACAAGATGGGGAAGCTGGTTAAATGCTGCCTTGTATTACGCAAAAAATTGCGTGAGTGAAAGCAATTGCGGAAAGTTTTGTAGGTTCTGGGATTTTGGTAACTCAAGCAAAGGTTAGCTTGCAAAAAAGTGATTCAGTTGGTCAACTGCTCATTATCACAGACCAATATGAATGCCTAGTTAAGCTTATTGAAAAGATGGAAAATGCGAAATATATCATAAAAGAAACAGTGCAAGCAGTCCAAGAACTTGGCTTTGGTAAAGATACTTGTAACATCAACCAACACAAAGGAATGTAAAACAATGACATTTCTGAAATAATAAATATGGAAAGGCAAGATATTTCTCGTGCTGTGTATCACATGCTTCAAAATTCTTAGCCCGCATCTGCTTTCGTGGAAAGAAGCTTTTCTATGTTGAAAAAACTGTTGGCCAAGGTCAGAAATTTTAAGGCCGAAAATGTGCGACATTACATGATTTTACGCTTTAATGCGTCCACCTGGTGATTACTAGCTCGCAGAGTTAATTATGTCCCAAGACTTGACTTGTTTTGTGATAGCAATAGCCTTGTGCAACAAGTAGCGTTGAGAAATTGTGCGTGCCTTTGTTTGTTACATATTTGCTTTAATACAAAATCTCAAAAAATATCGTTTATTTAGTCTAAATTTTTTAGGTCAATAAAGTCAATTTTTTTTAATTTTTAGGTCAATTTTTTTGTTTTTAGGTCAATGAAAACTTGCCCTATGTATTACATCACAAACTACTTTTATAAATTAATCAAACTTGTTGAATAAAGACCAGCAATATTACTCTTGTAACGGAATTTTTTGAATAAACGTTATTTGATCAATGTTGTTTATTCATGCATTTAACGTGGTGTTGGTCTGTTTACGAAACCAATTCATGTAAAGCAGTTTCCGAAACAACATGATATTTCCAAAAATTATAATGCTATTGATGGCATCGAATGCTTTTGGTCGGAAAAACCCCAGCATTGAGTGGAGAGAAATAAATGATATGCAATACTACGTCGCAGCATCTGGTTTTACAGATTCGTATGAGGCATCATTAGCACGCTGCACCCAGCTCAATCCTGAATCACATCTAGCTGTTTTTTCCAGCGACAATGCCACTCTACACGAGATTGCTGAACTGATTTCAGATAGCTTGCTAGTAGCAGGGATCAAGCGATCACGTAAGCTTTTGAATTGCATTATACAATGGCATGATTGGCTTCAACTCAAACTAAATAACTTTTAGAAATTCATTTTTCAAAGCAAAAAAATTTCCATGTCCTGTGTTCGACTTTTTACAATTTGATAGCACAATAATGTTTTTGACAATTGCGGGCCAGAGTTGTAAATGTTCGGCTAAAGTTTCTTAATCTGCGTTTACACTGAACGCAAAGCGAAAGTTTTACGTATTTTACACCGGATATTTGACCAACGCAATTTCCCGGGTGGAAAGGGACAAACGCCCTATCTAACTTCTAAACCAAACTTAAGCACCAATATTGTTATTTCTGTTGGTGTTCACGAAAAATTTCTAAAAAATTGCTTGTGAGTAGTTGATGACGTCATCGTTGAGACGTCACTGTCATATTTTCGAAAAATACCGTCATTTTTTCGATGACATCACAGGCGGTACAAATTTTGTGCATAGGTTTGTTTTTTAATACTGAATCATAAAATGCCTGAGTGAAAGTAGTTACGTCACAAAAACGTCTTATGGCGTCATTTTACTTAAATTTTCGCTAAAAAATGCTCAAATTTTGCAAAGTGACTTCGGGAAACTTCAACATCTCGAAACTTTGACTCAAAGTGAATACTAGTGTTTTTGTTGAAGTCAAAACTGTAAGGGGGAGAGGGGGAAATGCCCCCCAGTAAAATATGGCCCCCGAGTAAAATATGGTTAATTAGCATCTGATTTTGCTAAACACTCTCGCCATCAACTCTACACAGCTAGTTGCGTAGATAGACGATAATTGTGCTATGCGCCCTCAGTTTGTTATGTGAAAATCCTATATTGTATGTATTTCGCCACTAAAAAACAGCGATGATTTCACCATTTTGTGTACTTCTTTGTCTCTTCATCAAATTTTATTTTTCTACAATCTGACACAATTTTGAGCAATGGAGTTGCAATCAGCCAGATCTCGTTGGAGCACGATCCCTGGAGAAGGGAGTATTGCAAGTGTGCTCAATATCTTAAAAAATTATAGGGGTCATAGCTGGAGCGTTCACGTTGCGACCTCTGTCAGCTTTGCTGGGAATTCAGCTACCACTTCAAACTTCAAGGAAGATTTTGCAAAATACCCTTTTGATAGCAGACCGGCCGCCAGTAAGCGGACTCAACGAATGGAATCTGCCTGATCCGGTGAAACTTGTGCTTCAAAGACCTTAATTTTTTTGCTGATTTTTTACTACAGCTTAAATCCGGCTCTTCAGATGCAACGACCTTTTTTGTTTACAGATTAATCTAGAAAAAAACTTTCATCACAAAACTTGGCCTTCGACATTGTACACAGCACTTATAAGATCTACTCAACTTTTTTTTTTTATTTGTACAGCTATGCAGACTTAAACGTAAACAAAATTCTTTTTGCAAGGTTTGTCTAAAGATCTCAACGATCTTTTTTTTTAATTTTTGGTCTTGACTATTCCAAGAAAAGTTTTTGTGTTTCTCTCTAAATTTTTGAACTTTGATACAGATCTTGGGTATTAAGTTAAGGTTTCTAGGTTTTGTGAAACTAAGTGCAATTTATTCTTACCCAATCGCTTGGAAGCGGTTGATAGCATAAGCAAAATTTCACTTTTTGCTAAGTCATCTTGTCAATTACCTTAACTGCAAGTAAAAAATTTTTGAAAATCGCTACAATTGTTCTTGTCTGGTTTGCTGCACACAGTTTCTTTTAATGCTGAAAGTCAAGATGGGAGTTGTGAACCCCAGTTTTTATACTTTTTGGTTTGACTCGACTGGTAATCGAACTGAAGTCTACTGGGACGTTTTATCCATTTGGCCACTAATCAGCGATATATTTCCTGCGGTAATTGATGAAACTTAATAAATATTCTATTTTTACTTCGACAGGTTGGAGTAGTTTTCGATTTTATGTCGGAGCGCAAAGAAACTCAAACGGTAGTGAATGGAACTGGAAAAAAGGCAATGAAAACTACGGAATTTTCGATCCTTCCCTTTTTCCCTTTAATGAAGACACATCAAATGCAGCCGATTGCGTCCAAGTTGGCTTACAAACCCTACTTGGTTCAACCAATTTACTGGTATTTGAGTACACTCCTTGTCTGAGAACAGGACCAAGCTACTTATACATCTGTTCTTTCAAGAAACGTTAGTTTTTAAAAGGATCGTACCATTATGTTATTGCAATTGTAATTGTAATTACATTTTATTCACCAAGTTACCTTGGCCAGGAGACGGCAAAGGGTCTTTTCGGTCTTCGAGTCAAGCTGCTACCCAACCAGCTGTTTACCACACGCCGTGGGCGCTTCACACTGTCCTTTTAATTGCTGAACGTCAAACAGGAAAGCTGCGAATACCAATTTTTATAGTCTTTGGCTTGGCCCGACCGGCACTCGAACCCGGCTTTACCGTTTCAGTAGTGCTCTATCCACTTAACCACCGATTGGTTAATTTTAACAATATTTGCAATGATCTTAAGTTAATTCTTTTTGGATAGAAAATTTATTCGGAGAGAAATTTTGGAATGATATAGTAAAACTGTGATATCATAACAGATTAGTGATATGAAAGTGGCGCATGTTACAATTGTAATACTGTTCAAGACCAACGAAAAATTTTTTAAAAATGACAACAAAGTTGTTGCATAAGAAAACACATTTTAGATTTTAATTCAAACTTTAAGCGTAGAGTAGAGTTCCTGTATTAAAGCAAAATTGAAGAGGAACTGTATTACAAAGATTATTACGAAAACAATCAAACAAACTACAAATTATCAGCAAACGCTGTTAAAATTTTGTGATAAATTTGTTATACGGATTTTGAGCACATTGGCTTTCTTCGTGCTGATGTAATGCAATAAAACTGCTAAATTTAAACCGAGTATCATGGCCTACAAACAGCACCTTACTATATCCATATCATAAAACAATAAAAAGAGCAAGTTTAATTTGGCATGATCACCAAATTACTGTAAGTTGGAAATTTTTGTTATCTACTGTACATGGCATTAGTTTTGTAGTTTTGAAAGGTTGATGATATCGTACTCTGTTACAATTGACTTGCATTGCTACTGTATAAATGGCATTGGAGGCTTTTGCTGAATACCCCACAAGTTTGTACTCAGCTACAAATACTTGTGTTTTAACGCAAAAGCATATGAAATCAAAATATTTGAGAAACTTTAAGTTCGAACAATTTTGTACGTTGCTTTGTATTTTGAATTTGAGTTGCAAAATTCTTCTTCTTCTTTCTTCATTGCCCGCTTTCCTGTGAGGGTTGCGAGGGCAGCAGCTTGAGATTAAGCCGCCACAATTCACGGTTTTTCATCACATTCACCATTTCGCATGGGTGAAGTCCCAAGCGATTCCATCCAAAATCCTCAATGTAATTGGTCCATCTAGTTCTAGGTCGTTCAACTTGGCAAGTGCAAAAAGTGCAACTTCTTCGATTCTTTGTAAAAACCTCTTTTCAGACGCTTGCACTTGTGATCGCACTCTTTTGATCACACTTACCCAAGATTCATGACCATAAGTGAGAATGGGGATAAAAACTGCTTTGACAATTGAGAGCTTCGCCTTTTTCGACGATTCTCGTTTCATGACAACCGAATAGTGCAAAGCTCGCATTACTGCACTTGCCTTGTCTTTTCGGTATCCAATTCTTCGTCTTGCCTTAGGTCACTCGTAAATGCAACCCCAAGGTACTTGAACTTCACTATTTGCTTCAGTGTCGCTCCATTCGCTAGTAACACGCTCTGAGCAGGGCTTCTTGAAAGATGAAGTACCTCAGTTTTGGTTGTGCTTATTTTCATTCCGGCGGTGTTGCATGCATCTGCAAAGCTATTTAATGCGCGCTGGAGGCCAGATTCTGTAGAAGAAAGCAGAACCAAATCATCAGAGAATAGCAGACGACTGATTTTGCAACTTCCAATCGTGGCACACTCATCAGCTTGGCTTCATTTGTCGATCCAATTCATGTAAACAATGAAAAGGAGAGGCGACAAAACGCACCCTTGCTGTAGTGCAACGCCGACATGATGGAACGGCTTTAATTGCCTGCCATTTACCGAAACACAAACCTACGGTCGGCAGTCGAATGACGTAATGGCACGTAGCAACTGACCATTAACGCCATTCTCCCACAAAACCTTCCAAATTTTATCTCGAGAAACTCGGTCATAAAGCATGCAAAGAGATCTTGCCATAATCCCAAGATTTCTCATAGATCTGCTTCAGAGTGAAGATTTGGTCCGTGGTGCTGCGACCCGGACAAAAACCGCGCTGACCATCTTCCAGTTTTGATTCTACTATTTCTTGGCATTTCCTTTCAAGGCATTTGGCATATACTTTCCCTGGCAAACTGAGGAGTGATATCTCTGTGTAGTTTGACATTGCTTGCGATTTCCTTTCTTGAATATCGAAATAATCACATCTGCTTGCCAATCTCTGGGAGTTTTGCCAAACTTCCATGCAACTTGACACACTCGCGTTAACCAGAGAATTCCTTCTCCAGTCAGCACTTTTAACATTTCGGGTCTGATTTCATTTTTACCCGCAACTTTTCCAGATTTTATGCCTTTATTTGCAGTAGCCAATTCTGCTGAAGTGAAAACTTCCTGTTCTCCTAAATGTGTCACTTTGTGTGTGTCACGAGTTAATGCCTTTACAGGATTTAAAAGATCTTCAAAGTATTCTCTCCATCGTGAAAGGATTTCATTCTCATCCGGTAAAATGTTACCTGCAGAATCCTTGATGGAGTAAGTGATAATCGATCTTTTGCCACGCAAACGGCGGATGGCCTGGCAAAATTCTCTTTGGCCAAAAAATAGTTGGAATCCAGATGACGACCAAACTTTTCCCGTGACTTCTCCTAGGATTTCTTTACTGCCGAAGTTGCCGCTTTTGGCGCCTTAGTGTACCGGGATTGCAAATCAGATGACGATCTGTCCAGTAGCGAGACCTTGAACGCACCTTTCTTTGCTCAAATAGCTTCTTTTGCTTGTTTTTGCGTGTCTAATGAGCCAAATTTTGCGCTAGTTGAGGGTTTAAAGTAGAAAGTCTTTGATGTTTTTGAACCTTATCCCGTTTAGTAAGATTTTCAGAGTAAAATGCCATTACAGGTGCTTTTTTGTCATAGCCCTCCCAAAACCGTTGCATGACGTTTTCAAAAACCCCCATATGAATTCTGCAGTGATTTAAAAATATCGAACTTCGAGATTTTTGGTCAAAAAATTTTTTTTTCATCATTTTTTTTCTTATGATTTTTTCTATCTTTTGCTGAAAGAACGAAGTTTCTAAGTGTTGTAGTTTTGGAGATAAAAAAAATCTGAAAATATCGAACTTGAAAGTAATCTGAAAATATCGAATTTCAATATTTATTACGTCACAGAGAAATTTTTTTACAATTAAAAAATCGATTTTTTCAATGTTCAAGCGACAAGATGACAAATTGTAACTGACACTTCAAGTCATATCGTTGCGACATAATATTGGCAGATCAAGTGACAGAGCAAAAAACGTAGACTTTATTTTTTCGAAAAATTTAGCGAAATTTTTTGAAAAATAGTCGCAAAATTTTGACCTTAAATCATTTACGCTGAGCAGTGGAGAACTGAGCTGGTTAAATCAACTATCCTACAACCTTACCCATAAAATAAGTAGGCTTGAAATAACTCTGTACGACAAAGTCAATACCTAGGTGGACATCAGATCATGTGGTCGGCAACCTATAGCCCACGGGCCTAATCCGGCCCGCTCAAAAAAAATTATCGGGCTTGCGATCTCTGCGATTGCGGCATATTGTAGCAATATTGAGCTGTGTTGCGAGTGGAGCATGAGATAAAAGCAAAATCTTAGTGCTTGATATAACATATAAAAATATTTTGAAGGAAAACAAGCATGCCACGATGTCAATGTTTAGCAGTATTTATTTAGCGTGCAAAATTTTAATCAATGAAAGTCACCAACCTATAGCATTTTGCAAGATTTTTAATCGTTTACGTCCAATCCTGCCTATAAGGATTCCGGGCTGGTAGCCTGCAGGCCAGATAGCACATAAACGATTAAACATTGAAACTTTGGCTCCGCAAACGTCAAAGCATTAAATTAAATTATCAGTATTTCGCAAGATGTTTTGCTTTTACTGCTTCCTAATTACCACTGGACATACGGTACGTAAACTTTAAGCCCAAAATAACATCAAATATGTAATTTTACGTTGTGATATTATTGAGGGCATGACAACATCAAGTTTCTCATAATAAAGGGCATTGGAACTCGCAAAAGAGCTACCACCAACGAGATCTTAATCATAAAAAATAAATGATTATTAACGCTAGTTTGCACAGACTACTGGACCAACTTATTTTACATGGTGGCGGGGGGGGCAAAAATGCCCCATCACCTAATTTCTAAACCGGAAATCGCGTGAACACCAAATTCGGCATGAAGGTTGTTGTTCACCAATTTTTTAGAAAAATCCAATTTTGAGCAGATGACGTCACCGTAGTGACATCATGGCCATATTTTGGAGAAATGACGTTATAGGGGTGTATACAATAGGGGTAAAAATTATTCAGTTGTCTAAAAAATTCTAAAATTGTTTACGGAAAGTTTGCCCCAGCTTTCATGTGGTATAGGAAAAGAGATTTGGTAGCAGAATGATATGCTTTGAGAGACCAGATTTACAGCTAATCCTGATGCTTTATTAATTTTCAAACAACTTCAAATACTTTCGAAACGAAAATAAACAACTAGTTACGCAACCAGGCGGTGGAGGGGGGTTATGGAGCGTCAGTCTCTTAACTACGATATTTAAAAAATTTAACGCAAAAAGGCAAACGTTCAAAATGTGCTATGGACCTGACCTGTAAGCAAACGGGAGGTTGAGGAGGCCGAGCAGTTTAATTCTTCAACTGGCTTAAAAAGCCATGCAATGTATAGTTCTTTTAAACGGCTATAAAAATATGCGAAATTTGATCTGAATGACGTTAAATTGGCAATTTTTTTGAAAAAATTACAAAAATCGTCCAGCGGTTGGAGGTTTGACTCCCGAGACCTCGATGGTTTCCGGTGACTGGGAGCTCTGTCCCCAGACTTTCGTCTGTGATATTCTTAAGTTCAATAAGTTTGCTCTGTACCCTGCTCAAAAAAGACATTATTTTTGACAAAAAATTTTAATTTTGTGTTCAAGCCCCGTCCTTCTCAGCAAAGTCCTGGTTGCGCTTGAAACAAACGTATTTTCATCATTTTGTGCAAACGAGTTATTTATCCAGAGCAACAGAGTTTCTGGTGAATCTGCATGCAGTTAAAATACGTCAAATTGTTTTAATATTCTCTAAAACCATAATTTTAAAGGATTAAATTGTTAGTGAAAATATGTTACGACCCACCGAAACCTTACTGATTTGGTTTTTGGCTTGCTACTCCTTAAAGTTGCGGATCCCTGGTCTAGATCGAGAACGCTGTTCTACGCTTAATAGCCAAGTGTGATGTTTACAAAATGTGTGAAAAATTTATGTATGTTACTTTTTTTTTTAATTTAGTTAACGCTAAACGAGCGACCTACGGCGATACTTCAACACCTTCGATTGAACTTTTTTTTCTGGGTCTCATGACCAATCCCTGTGCTCCAAGTTTTACCCAAGACATAAAGCCTTCCGGTACATTGCTATTGCTTTTCGGAGTCCCTCCAAAGAATCCTCTTCCTCCTCTACAAGCTTTTGTAATATCTGTGTTATAAACAGTATGATTCTCCCGGATGCTGATTCCCCTTCCTATGCAACACGCTGATTAACCAATTAGAAATTCACCTCTGAGCTGCATAGGGTCATTGCTGGATGCCTCTCCTTCACCCCAAGTCATTGCTTCTTTTTAAAAGCCATCTTTCTTTTGAAAATAACCAAGCACTAACGTGTTCTGCGTCTTCTTCCAGAATCATCATTTTATTCTCAAAGCGTTTGTCTCAGAATTGGTGATCAGCCGGTTGAATAAACCATCAAAAAGTATTTTGCATATCACCGAAACCTCTTCCATCCTGAACGCCAATCAAGTTCATAAAATCATCTTCCATACCTAACTGCACTGGCCCCAGAGAATTTCGCCTTGCTTCTCCCGGTAGGCATTTGTCCTCCCTTCCTCCATCAGAAGTTTATGCATAAGATTGGCGGATTTTTCTCTTCCATCTTTAGACCGGATGGTGCTGGAGTGTACGCTGTAATTTTACTCTTAATGCAATATCTATACTTCCTTACCTAGTCTGCTGGACCATAGGACCAATCGTTTCCAGTTTCACAGCAGAAATCCACCTCTAGACTAGACTGGAACGCGTCTGGTGTAACAAACAAATGATATTCTGTCACTACAAGTCAGTTCTCTTTCTCACGGATTCCCACTCATTCTTTTTTTACTTTTATCGGTCCCCTAATAATCTCCTGACAAAGTCCCCTTGGAGGGTTTGATGGTTATAGTAGGGTGCAGAGGTGGGCAAAGCGCAATTAGAAGCTCAAAGCGCAACTTCCGCAACCTCCGCAAATGCAAAAGTTGCGTTGCACTTTAATTTTTTTATTTTGAAACATTGTGGAAGTTACGTGGTGGACTAAAGTCTTTAAAATTTGCTGCGCTTTAATTGCGCTGCGCTTTCAATTTATTTTTCGGTTATAGGTGCAATTCTAAAGATTGAACTTAATTTAGTTCCATTTTAATAGTTTAATATTGATAAATATCGGCCTTCTATTGCAAATTACTACTCTTTTTCTGTCTAAAACGCAAAAAATGCGGTGTTTGAATAGTGTTGTGAAATTTCAGTTGCGAAAGTTAGGTTTTATTTTAACTTGGTACAAAATTGCCGTTCCGCAATTGCGGAATTCCGTTGCGGTTTAACTGAATCAAAAAGTTCATTGCGGAAGCTGCGCTGCGCTTCAGAAATCACAAAAAATTAAATTGCGCATTTTACGCTACGCTTTTACTGGTCAAAAAGATCGTTGCACTTTGTTACGATGCGCTCTTTGATATATTGTCATTTGTGCGCACCTCTGGTAGGGTGACCATATTTTTATCACTAAACAGGATAAAATTTTCCTAGTATTATAATCAACCTGCAATCTAGCTTAAGCCTTTAAATTTAGGTGTAGACCAAATAGAAGTTTTTACCAAAATTTCTTTGCTTGTTTTTGTTAAATTTGGATGCACACCAAAAAATGGAAGAGTAAGCATTTTTTGTTAAAAAGGAGGACATGTCCTCCAAAAAGAGGACGTATGGTCACCTGAGTGTCTTGTCCCCCCGCCTCATCTTTACTCTCCAGCAACGTCATTTTAAACTTTTAATGGGTCTCTCCCTAGTCACGCTAGTATCCTAAAATTGCGCATGCTGATTTCCTGGCCATAGTTGTTGCCCAACGCGTTGATTCCTGTCTCTTTATCCCATGCCATTTCCAAAATCCAATACATCAAGTATCTCCAATGGAGACGTCACATCTTTTCTGTCAATTTCCTTCAAGTTCTTCAGAAGAATTGGTCCTATCAAACCCTATACTCTGTGAGCTCTCCCGCTTTTACTGTTACGGCACAGTCTATAAATTATTAGACTATCATCATATCTATTAATTACTGTTATTACAAATTACAATATCTACACAGAATTAGTCATATAGAGAACTTTTCCTGAGCGCCTGCGTACACCGTCTATGGGATGTCATTTGACTCTTTCTTACTGTTTTGTCTCTGAGCCTGCGCGCAAATCTATTATTGGGTCTACTGTATCTTCAACTTTTGGTCCAGACATTGGTTGGGGATGCGGCCCGACTGTTGGGTTTCCGCTGGGTTTCTCTGCGCTTCCATTAATCGGGAAGCGGTCAAATAGCACGGACATCATCCCAATCCAGTTCATTAAAATTTATTATGATTAAACTGATTAAAAATAAGTGGTCAATAGGGATTAAAATTATGGTGTGAAACTAGCGCTCGATGTTTACCTCTGTCCAACACAACCAACAAAAATCTTTTTTAAGGATTAATTTGTACAGTGAGGCTGCACGGCAGATATAATATTTGGTTCCATAGAAAATAAGCTCTATGTGTTTTTCCATGAATATAACGACAAATCACCCGTTCAATAATCAAACGTGGAGCCAGTAACCTTTCGATTACCGGTACTATGTCTCGACGTTTTACCTACTAAGCTAAAATACCAGTACACCATGAAAAATTTTTTGTTTAAAGGTATTCAATTTAAAAAAATATTGATCAAATATAATATTTAAGAAAAAAAAGGTGGGTAATGGGGGTGTTTCATAATTTTAGGGTACCTAAAATATCCACAGCGTCGTATCATAACCTTTTACAAAATACCTATTCTTATAGCATTACCTCATAATTTATCTGGAATGTTTGATGATGCTATTAGTAATTACAAGCGAAAGATTATGATACAAACCAGTGCTATTAAATTTACTCATTGAAACCATTATTGCGTTGGGTTCGTTAAGTAAGCTATTCATTAAAATGCCACAAAATATTTTTTGAAACAACAAAAATTTGTGGAACACCTCCAGCGTAGACAAACTAAACAATTATTAAAAAGATTCGAAACGTAAAAGCCACTATACTGGTCTGCTATCCTATTTTTAATTTTACGTACTTAATAGTTTTTTTAAGAAACTACACAGCTTTTTTTCTCAAAATGCCTCAGAGGCGATTGGAAGCGCTATAATTTCTAACATTTTCGAAAAATGTTTTAACAAAAATAGGCCAAAATGTTGCTTATTTTGAGCAGATGCGTTGCGTTGAAAACTGACATTAATTGGTATAAGAAAATGCTAAAAATTACAGTAAGCCTACCCAATCGCTAGCATTACAGCAGTGTTGCTGTTTTAAGCAAATAATTTTTTGATGTAGGTCTAACCACGAGTAACCACAAAAATTGGTTTTTGTAGGGTCCAAAGTAAAACGGTCTTTTCCAAAATTTTCGTTGCATTTTTCTGTCAAATTTAGGTGAAAACCAACAAAATAAAAACAAAAACTGCTTTGCTCTTTTCTGGCAGTTTTTCACCACCTTTCTGCGTCTTCGCTAAAGTTGCATTGCATTTTTCCGTCAATTTTAGGCGTAGACCCAAAAAAAATTTTTGCTAAAATTTCGTTACATTTGTTTCATTTCTATAATGGAAACCAACCAAAATTGACACCAAGTGAGAATCATAGCAAAGCTAAACTGTTGAAAGCCTACTGAGCCTGCCCTGCCAAAGAAGCTGGTACAGGCCGAGTCTACCCTCGATGGCAGAATATTAAATTATAGACCCCACACGCTTTGGAATTCAAGGTAAACGCACGGGCCCGCAGAGTTACGATAGACTTTTAAGTCAAAGAATGGTTTTGCTCTTCGCTGCCCCCCAAAACAACAACTTTTCTTCGAACAAAAAGTTTGCATGAAAAGCACTGAAATAAGACAAAACAACGTTGCATAAAATTACGCTAAGTTATTAAGGAAGTTTTTAGTTTTAAACCTCTAGACTTTTACGCAGTCGAGTACTTTGATGGAAAAATAAACTACTAACTTCTTATCCCGCGATTTTTTCCACTGCACTATTTGCTCGGGCGCAAAATCTCGGAGATGGGTCTCGCAAACTCGCTGCAAGCTTTGGCGTAAAACTGCTTGTACAATAAAAGATTTGATTCACTTATTAATTAATTATTCTTCCAACATTTCTTCATTGAATTTGCATTACAAGATATTTGCACAAAATAAATCTGCAAATAGGCTGTGGTGATTCAACATTAATTATATGTTTCAATTACGTTCCTAATTGCAGAATAAACTTAAGGTACGATTTTACAAAAATAATTCACGTTGATTTCAATCACATATGATCGGAAAAAAACGAACTTTTAGGTATTTGTTATGATGCAATAAATTCTAAAAAGTTTGCCCAGGAGCAACAAAGGGATTTATTACGTAATAGAATCGAAACAAAGGAAGTTTAAAAGTTGATTTTCTCAGAAATTAAAAAAAGGCAAAAAGGCCTGAAGTTCGATATTTACAAATCACGGCAGAATTGAACGAATGGGTGTTTATGTGTTTAATTACATAATGCAATGAGCCAGAGATCATAGCAAAACAAAAATACAAGAGATGTTGGTCTGAACTTCGATGACTGAACTCTAGTTTAAATCTTTTTTCTAAGCAACTGGCATTACCTTTTCGTAAACGCCGCGACCTATTTGATTTAGATTCGTTGCAATAAGGAGGTATTATTGGTGCCTGAAATTGATGAAGAAACTCACCTGTTCTGCACACCCCTCATCATTTCTATAGAACATTCTCCAGTTTTGCAGAGCATTAATTAGTTTTATACACTCAAAAAAAAAGCTATGCCTTCCACCAAATAGAGCCAATACCAATCATTATACTGTAAGTGTATAACTATATATTGCCTTCAACAAAACGTGACTATTACGGGAACTTTCAAATAGCATCACCCAGACTCAACAAGTGCAAGCCGATCATCTTGTGGAGACAGAAGTAGATGAAAAAACATAGGGCTTTTATGCAAAATCAGTAAATAAATTATACAAATCAATAAAAATTTTATGACAATTTAAAATTTTTTTAGATGTTGTAATTTATTTAAGATTTAACTATATTGGTCAAAAACTCTAAACTACAGAATTATAAATTCTGTTAAAAGATGTTTAAATAAAAATAAATAAAAGCAACTACTGCACAAAATTTTTATTTAATTTTTTATAAAAAAAAACTTACTTGATTTTAACAATTTGTTAATGTTTTTTTTTGGGAACTCCGTAGGTTATATCATCGTGTTTAAAATATATCATTAAATAACTAAAACTTCTAGAAAAATATCAAAAAAATATACGCCTCGAAACAAAAACAAGAAAAGCTATTTAAACTATTACTATTTACAGCTGAAACGACTACTGCTATAACTTCAACAACTAATACTACAAAAATCACTATTACTATCACTTCTATCAGCACAATAACAACATCCACCTCTACTACGGTTGCTTTGCCAACAGGTAAAACTTGCTTGGAGTGTAAGTTTTTTGGAGGGTGGAGGTAGGAGTTTTAGTCAGAAGACTGTTAAAAGCTTTTGATTTAGAAAATTTAACTGATCAGAATAAAAGAATGCTATGCATGAATTAATGAATTACTTTTGGTACGATGCACTACAGTATAAGTTGTTATGGTAAAATATCTTTCAACTGGAATTAATAACGAATCGTATTGTTTTTGTATACTTATGGATTTGAAGTTGTATTTGTTACTTTTAGACTTTTTCTCCTATTTTTTCTTGGGTGAGCCACTGGACTTTGATTTAGAATATAAAAGTTATTATGTTTGCTTTCGTCAAATGCAATAATTACTATGTAACTTTGCTCTAAAAATAACAGTAAAAATGCAATCATCTCCAACAAATTTATTGTTTTGCAGGTATTTTGCCTTACCTTTTCGTAACTGGAATTGTTCTAATCAATATTTTGCTTGTGTGTTGTATACTGTACTCATTATGTGGAAGAAGGAAGAGGTTTGTAGTTAAAATTTGAAAAACCGTTAATACAGACGTATAAACACAAGGGAAAAGTGTTTGCGATGTTTTAGAGCAATATTCCTTAAATTTTCTGCAGAAATAGATCATTTAAAGCGTCGGATTAGTGGTCAAAAAGTAACTGACTCCCAGTTCGATTTCCGAACTGATAATGAGTTGTTGTGTCCTTGGGAAAGACACTTTGCACTTATTTTCCGTTGGGTCTACCGTTGTTGTGGTCCAGTATGACGAGCACCACTTGCAAGAAAAACCCAAAACAACTATGTTGGTGTGGTTAGAAAGATGCAGAGTGTCTGGTTCATACAAACGAATGAACGAACTAAATTACAGTACAGCAAAATAATTTTCTCTCGCAATTACTGTAGCTGACTGTTGTACTTTGCACAGATAAATTGACATACTT
The DNA here is from genome assembly GCA_963965965.1 of Trididemnum nubilum. Lineage (NCBI taxonomy): Eukaryota > Metazoa > Chordata > Ascidiacea > Aplousobranchia > Didemnidae > Trididemnum > Trididemnum nubilum. Next base: position 13,507,660 of record OZ014480.1, read on the forward strand.
TTTATCAACGGAATCAATTGATCAGTATTTTTTCGTTTGATATCTTGATTACGGTTTCTCCATTTATCTGATAGCTGCACTTCTAGTTATGCTAAGAAACTTACCAGTGCTATTCATTGGAACTGCCGCGATATTTGGGCCTTCATTTTTTATATTCAAAATAATTTAGGTTGGAAATCACACATGCAAAACATTAATTTCAAAATTACGTATTTGTTTTGGTATAATTTATAGAATTCAATCGTCTACTAATGTTTCCTGTCTGCTTGCACTATACCATGCACTTCCAACAAATTATTTGAATTATTGTATCACTACTTGGCACGCTGGAAATGTTGAATTGCTGAATCAAATCCAAAAATAGTGCAATAAAATTATTCCAAGTGTTTTTTATCGCGACAAATTTTCTAACGTTGATGATGTTTGTAGAAATTAATATGGTAGTCACTTTTAGTTAACAATTTGCTTAATTTGCATGTAGCGTGTTTCTTGTATAAGCACATGTCAATAATCAGTTGCCTCCTTGCTTTGAAAATGCTTTTCTTAAAACTTGCAATACTAGATCTTGCCAAACAAGACAATCCAACAACTTATATCTGCATCTACTCAAAAAATCTGTTTGCCAACAAACTATCTGATTTTTTGTAGTTAAAATTTGGAATGATCGACCCCTAATAATCACGAGCTTAAAAAGCTTCATATAATTCAAAATCACAAAAAAATATTTAGAACGAACTTGCATCATATTATAGTAATTTAGCTTACTAACTGATTATCGACAACTAGGAGTTCATGGTTTGTTTTCTTTCGTTTGATTGTTTTAATGTAGGCTACTTTTTTCCTTTAGGGCTCCTGAACCACTGTTATGTTTTTGCATCTGGCCAAAAGCCATTGTTCGGCTTCACAAGAGTTCTGGGTGCAATACTTTATAATTTATTATTACCTGCTCTAAGGTTTTCCATTTCTGTTTATTGTGCCCAAACATACAATACAATACAAAATTTTGTGTCGAAAATCTATTTGCTTATTTTTGGGCTAAATCATGACTTTTATATTGCTATAAAAAAGTGAAATTTCCATAAATTGAAAACCATTAAAGATAGAAGCTTGCTTACCGGTATGTTTTTTGCAGTCTTCATGAATTCCTTTTTTTCACATAAATTTGAAAAAAAAAAAAACTACGGGTTCGAATCTCGCCAGTAGCATTTTTCTCAACTCGAGGTTGATTCAGCTTATCATAATACAGTAATTTGCTAATTTCATGTTCATTTCTACGTCGCAAAAGTAATCATGGTACGTCATCACTTGGACTTCTTAAGAAACTTTTCATGGAAGTCTGCTAACATTGCACCGGTATTCATTCATAAAATCCAAAGGTATGGTTGCATGCTGCATGTATATTATTTAATGCTGTTTTGTTGTTAGAGCATCTCGTCGTGCAGCACTACCAGCATTTGAAGATTAATCAGTGCCGATCATCAAGAAATCGTTCACCTTTAGTTTTGCCATCCAATTCCTTTATCTCTTATCACTATGTTTTGTAACGGCTTGCACGTTGAATTGTTTTGGGAAAACGTTTGCGCCTTAATCTCTGGGCTTCTAAAACTAAATATAATGTTAAACTTTTTTTAATTACTGGCTTTTTGCAAACGAGCTTATCTAGCATTAATCGCAATGTTTATTTTACACAATGTTTGTTATTATAGCATATGCCAGAATGTGTCTCATATTATGTTTAACGTTTTGTAATAAATCCAATTACTCAGTTTTCTTGCTTTTTAAATTATAACGTTGCCCACTACACGACTCAGTAGATATCTTTACACCGCACATGAACATTGTTAATATGTTATGTTGACCTCATTTCTTTGAAAAATAAATTATACTTTCGCAGATAAGGGGAATTGTAAAACAAAATTAGAGGTACCTCTTTATTACCTCAAGTAGTTCTCATTGTTTCAATAAATCCGATTTCGACCAGTATTTTTTTAAGCATACCATTGGCAACCCTACGTTTCAAACTTTCGTAACATCAAAAAAGGATAACTTTGCACAATTTTTTGTAAAATATGGAACACGATGTTCAATAATAAAACATCGCGTTGTTTATTCTTCAAGAAATCGAAAACTTACAAAAATTTTTGCAGCATAAACACGCGATGTTTGATATTCGTTTGAAACGTAGGGTTGCTAATCATGGAACGGAGTCAAACAGATTAAATCTATTTTCGCGGATAAGGAGAATAAAAGAATAAGCTATGGCGTGCTTTTATACTGTATTAGTTCAAGTTATTGGTTCTCATTTGTACAATAAAACCAATCTTAAGCAGTATCTCACAAGCAGGCTGCAAAAGCTGAAAAGGTCTATGAAAATTTTGCTGCAGTTTATTGTAGTATGCGTAGCGTCAGCATGCATTTGGGCGGATCAGACCCCAGACGTTTTGGTAAATGTTTTTATGATAATCCTTGAGACACAGTTTGTTACAGCTTAGCTGATCAACATTAAGTTGCCATATATATATTTTTTTTTAATGTGCTGTCAAATCAAATCTTTCATTATACTTGCTCCATTACGGCGAAGCGTGTAATGAGTTTTCCGGGCCCACCTCTGCGTCATTGCGCCAGGGCAACACAGCTCTTTTTGAAGTGTCGCAGCGGTGGCGAACCGTTGACAACACTGTGTCGTATTTAACCGGCCCGAAACTTGATCCTCAGACCTCCCGCTCCAGAGACGAACGCGCTATACGGCTTGACCAACTCGCATGTTAAATGTGCTGTAATAACTTAATCTCTCTACTATAACTTCAAAAACCAGATGAAAACAATAATAAAAATGAAGAAGCAATTTTTGCAGTTCTGTCTAAGTTGCTGTTCTAAAATGGAAACGATACCAACCTCAAGTATTACGAAAGCCTGATTTTTATTTATGATTCTTTTCGAAAAAGATAACTGAGAATAATTAGGTAGCAACTCGATATTAATTTTGTTGCATGCAAAAATGAAAGTTTGGTTTTGGTAAATAGAACTTTAGAGTGGTGTCTTAGCTTTTTTGGAACACTAACTTTTATTTCTCAATTTCAAGTTCAAAAAACTAATTTATGCTTACTATAAATTGCTGAAATTTTTAAGTTTAGTTTCAAGTTAATTTTGCACTTAGTATGCAAAGTTTAACTCATATTTACACAATTGTCATATACTACGTAAACACAATTGTCGACTGCGTGGCTGATAGGATGAAGGCGTAATTTTGACTACAACCTTGATTGCATGATTTGGGTTCAGCGCTCACCTTGGTTACTTTGTTACGTTCTTGGATAAGACGCTTTATGACGTTTATCTCTGCTGATGGCTTGAATTACTAGGCAACAAAATTTTTGCTACTTTGAATTGAAAAAGTGCTTTAGAGTAAAATTATTTGCATGGCTGATTTTAAATTTGCCCTTATTTTTGTGCTAGCACGTAAGGTTTTTTAGTTATTTGAGAAAAAATAATGAAATAATGCATCATATTTGGCATAATAATCATTGTAACTTTATCACTGCATTATATAAGAAACGTTTTTGATGCATTTGTTAACAAACTGTGTCACAACAATTTCGGCTATAGTACTTTGAAAGTTTATTGAGTCTAACTCCAACCCTCAAAATATCAACCGAAAGTTGCAATAAACAGTCAAAATACTTTGCGCTTTTTTCTGGATTCTCACAATATGCTTAGCACCACTTTCTCGCAGAAGAAACCAACAGCTCATAATCTGCCACTATTGTCCGAGTTAATCTCCTCAGATCAGAGTTGTAAGTCGGGCCGGGCTTTTCGGGTCGGATTCGGGTTCGGGCCGGGTTTGGGCCTAAAGTTGACAAAATTTCGGGCTTTAATTCGGGCCTGAAACGTACTTATTGTCTTAGGTGCACACAACTATAATGAAAATAATTTCGCAGCATTGCTAAACTTTTCAAACCAAATTTAACTTTTGGTTTTGTTCGGCCATGATTTGGGCTTCAAATTAGTTTTCAGGTTCGGGCCTGAACTAGCCGGCCCGTTTTCAACTCTGTCCCGCATAGCGATTTTCCACTTGTTTAATTTTTTGAAGAAATTGTTCCCGATGTTAAAAGGAAAGAAATCCAAGGAGGAAATTGAGAGAATGAATTTTCGATGATTTTCTTGTACAAAGACGTTTGTAGCTTCATAGAAAATCTTAAACAATGCTGACTTATGAAGAAGATATGTTGCCCAAAAAAACTTTGACCACTAAGCAAAATTGATATTATCTACTTCTTTTTTTAATGAGCTTAGCCTTCCACCAAATTTTTCTTCATTCATTAATTAGCTTCCAAATTTTTGTTCCTATTAATATCCCAGCAGTTATTTTGGCATGAGATTTGGCGGAAAAATCGTTAATGCAGGTGCCTATAATTCCATTGCCATTTCGATTCATTGCTTTCATAAGTTTTTTAAGAGTCCTAACTTATTTTGTATTGGCGCAAACACTTTGGTGGGATTAGGTAAAGAAACATAATAAATCTTGCTAAAAAATGCTTCAGGTGAGCGCCAATCTTTTCAAATAGTGCTGTACTGCTGTTTATCATCTCGACTGTCTCAACGACACAAGATGCATTGATGCTTGGTATAACCCATTTGTAAACCATGGAGAAGGCCAATCACTTTCAGATATCTACAAATATTCTAATAATACAGTAGATTGAATACTAGATCAAATGTAAAACCAACTCCATTGTTTCATAAGTTTCTTCTATTTCAGATGCATGTGCTAAAGGAGCCAATGGCAAAATATATGATTTCCCTTATCGAGCAGAACAGTCTCTAACTTACTTTGCTTGAATCAATGAATTGTTTCCACTTGTTTTGAAACTAAGGCCATCAAACAGGTCATTGATATTACTATTATGTACCGAGAAGCAATTCTAAAGCTTGGTAAACTGCAAACAAATATATGTACATTTAGCGGCTTTGTTACAGCATGTTCCACTGTTTCGATCTAGAAGCAAGAAGGCCTGATTTTTCTTTTTTTTCTTTTTTTTGGTTAGTCCCAAATCTCTAACGAAATTATTTGGGTCATTTCGGTTCAGTAAGAGTGGAATTAGGAATGCTTGTGATGAATGCGGTTCTTCCTCAAGCACAGCCACAGTGCTTGTAGTAGAACTTATTGACGTTCAAAAAGAATCATTTGATTCTCCGTAGCTGCTATCACTTTCTGGGTTTAAGAGCTGTTATCGCTGTCTCGATTTACATAGCCAGTTCAAAAGGAACACTAACAAAATCGTTTATCAAAGAAAGGAGCCAAACACATGTTAATATATCACAAACATTTGTAACTATTAACTCCTTATAAATTGATAGGCATCGTAACGAAATTCTAAGAGCACTGATTGATCACGAGAAAAAAAATGATCAAAGCAAATGCTTTTGAGCTCATTTAGGCAAAACGCAAATGCAAAAATTGCTACTACTGCATGTTATCAGGATACAATTGTAAAACAAATATCAAAAAGCTAGACGTCACAGAAAAAAAGTAACAACATGTTTGAAATCAAAGCTCCAAAACTAGCCAAGAACAGTTAAAAAACCGTGAGAAGCATCAAAAAAAAAATTTTTTTGCCTAGTCCGCAAGCAGCAAATTTAACAGGAAGAAGTTGAGCGTCAATTGGAAAGCTTGAAATACGGCCTATCCTAGACGAATAAAAACAATATTCATCCCCCCAAAAAACGCCACGAAAGTGAAAGATGAAAATGGGTCAACCAATTACAATAAGAAAGAATACTTATTATCGTTGAAGTTTTTTAAGTTTATTTTAAGTAAAAAATTGCAAACGTAGGTATAGGCCTACTAGGCCTAAAGGTTTGATGTTCACCGGGCATAAGTAAAATAGCTCTAATTCTTGCGTTCTTCCGGTGAAGTCATTGTCACAGCAAGCTTGATCTTAAAAAGCTCTGTTTTTATTGACGTTTCGTTGGTCATGACGACCAACATCATCAGAATACGAGCAACGATAAAGAACTACGACTGAAGCTACGTAGCATCAATATGAATGGTAAAATTTTTATAGTTTTCGAAATCCGAAAGTTAATTATTACGTCACAACAATAAAAACAAATTTGTAGAAAAGCGGAGAGTGTTAAAACTTTGGTCACAAAAAACTACAGTATAAACTAAAATGATATCAAAGCATACGGACATTAAAGCAAAGAACGATAAACTATTGGAAAAGATTCACCATCTGAACGATTAATTACTTTTGGCCTAGAAAGAATAAACCAAGATTCGGCGGTTAATCTTTTAGAAAAATTACTTTCAGTTTTCAAAATTCGTGAGTTGGCCCAATCAATTACGTGATCAAATAATATTACATGTTCACACAAGGCGGAATTTTCTGGTTTTTGTTGCTTAATGGCTCTTTGGTGCTCTTTTAATCGGGAGTTTAGGTCTCGTTTGGTCTGGCCAACATAAACAAAGTCACAGTCTTTGCAAGGAACTTCATATACAACGCAGGTAATTTCATCAGTGGTGATAGGATCCTTAGGGGAAGGTAGATATTGGCCAATGGTCCGAATAGGTTTCATTGCAACTTTGACGCCAACTTCATTTAAAACTCTCCTAATCTTTTCTGTAGTTCCTTGAATGTATGGAAGTGATGTGAATTTGGTGAACGTAGGTAATTCACGTTGTGATCTGGGTTTTGGGGGGTAAGTGTACTTACAGGGATAACCATTTGTTCTGAGGGTCTGGCGTACTTCCCTTCTAGCTATCTGTCGCTCCGTCTGGTCTGTGATGTGGGAGGATATCCTGTTGTGCAGGGAATGGGTTATAGCCAACTTCTGGTGTTTTGGGTGGTGCGAAGTATAGGGAAGATAACGGTCGGTGTGGGTAGGTTTTTTATGAATTTGAGTGAAGATATTGTTGCCAGATCGAGAAACAAGAACATCAAGAAAAGGTAGGGAGGATTCAAATTCTACTTCTTTCGTGAACTGGATGTGCTTGCAAACTGAATTCAAGTGTTGATGAAAACTTTCCGTTTGTGATTTATCCAAGATACAGAAAGTATCGTCCACATATCTGCACCAAAGAATAGGGGGAGTGGAAAAGGTTGAAATGGCCAATTGTTCAACGTGTTCCATAAAGATATTACTTAGCACAGGCGAAATGCACGAACCCATAGGAAGACCAAAAATTTGGCGGTAATTAGTGTGATCATAAGTAAAAATTGCAGCATTAAAACAAATCTCTAAGCCAACTTTTATGTCTGATATATCGAGAGAGGTACGGTCATGCAAAGTGTTGTCATTAGCTAGTAACTGTAAAACGAGATCAAGAGCTTGGTCAGTAGGAACAGAGGTGAAGAGACTCACAACATCAAAAGACACAAAAATGTCATTAGGGCCTACACATTGGCTACGAATTAAATTAGCAAATTCATTAGAGTTTTTTACACTGTAAGAATTTTTCAAAAGAGGCGAAACAATTTTGCACAAAAATTTGGAAAGAGTATAAGTAGGCGAATTCACAAACGACACAATGGGTCTAAGTGGCAAATTAGCTTTATGTATTTTGGGCAAACCGTAAAATCTAGGCATTACACCTTTATTACTTTGAAGATCAAAATAATCCGATTGACTAATTTTATCATTTTTACGCAGTTGCCACACGAATTTATTGACCCTCTGCACCACCGCGTTTAAAGGATTGGGTTTATCTGGTAGCTGCTTGTAGACAGAATCATTTGTTAAAAGCTCTTTAACTTTAAAATCGTAAGCTGAACTGTCCATTACAACAGTAGAGTTTCCTTTATCTGCTTTCAAAATTTTAATCGTAGTATCCGATTTTAGTTGTTGAAGAGCGATTTCTTCATCTTTGGTTAGATTGCTTTTGGGAGGTTTGGCCGATTTCAAAATTTCCGTAACCTTTGATCTCGCAGTCATCACCTGAGCAAGATCCTCTACTTGACGTAAACCAAATTCAACTCCACTCACAAAGTCAAGGGTAGGGATTTGAGATGGTGCTATGGCAAATTTGAATCCTTTTTGGAGCACATTAACTTGAGATTCAGAAAGGGTTTTTGTACTTAAATTATGCACCCACCTTTGTTTGTTGTTGGTCGTTGAAGATGGACGAAAAGGCTTGTTTTGTTTTTTTCTCAATTTGTCTAATTTCTCCTGATGTCTTGTTGATGTTACATTTTTTGTTCGAATTTCAGATTGTTTCAAGTGATCTGTTAAACTTAGCATATCGTCTTCACTTAGGCTATTTTGTATATCTTGCACTAATTTGCGTTTTTCGGATTTAAGCCCAAGAATTTTGAGATGGCATTCCGTTATTCTTAGTCTTAAAAACTCAAAACCTTGTTTCCTGATCAGCTTATAACCTCGACTAGTTTGAATGGGTGAAGAAAATTGTAGGCTTACGGGTAACAGGGCTTCATCTTTACAGCTGTGGTTAAATCTCAAATGGCAGTAAGTTCTTGCGATTGAAAGGCTGACTGTCTCTAGCCTCCTGCATTTACGCAATATTTCGTAGCTGTATTTTCTTCTAATCAAATTAAAAATTGCAAACGTAAATATAGGCCTACTAGGCCTAAAGGTTTGATGTTCACCGGGCATAAGTAAAATAGCTCTAATTCTTGCGTTCTTCCGGTGAAGTCATTGTCACAGCAAGCTTGATCTTAAAAAGCTCTGTTTTTATTGACGTTTCGTTGGTCATGACGACCAACATCATCAGAATACGAGCAACGATAAAGAACTACGACTGAAGCTACGTAGCATCAATATGAATGGTAAAATTTTTATAGTTTTCGAAATCCGAAAGTTAATTATTACGTCACAACAATAAAAACAAATTTGTAGAAAAGCGGAGAGTGTTAAAACTTTGGTCACAAAAAACTACAGTATAAACTAAAATGATATCAAAGCATACGGACATTAAAGCAAAGAACGATAAACTATTGGAAAAGATTCACCATCTGAACGATTAATTACTTTTGGCCTAGAAAGAATAAACCAAGATTCGGCGGTTAATCTTTTAGAAAAATTACTTTCAGTTTTCAAAATTCGTGAGTTGGCCCAATCAATTACGTGATCAAATAATATTACATGTTCACACAAGGCGGAATTTTCTGGTTTTTGTTGCTTAATGGCTCTTTGGTGCTCTTTTAATCGGGAGTTTAGGTCTCGTTTGGTCTGGCCAACATAAACAAAGTCACAGTCTTTGCAAGGAACTTCATATACAACGCAGGTAATTTCATCAGTGGTGATAGGATCCTTAGGGGAAGGTAGATATTGGCCAATGGTCCGAATAGGTTTCATTGCAACTTTGACGCCAACTTCATTTAAAACTCTCCTAATCTTTTCTGTAGTTCCTTGAATGTATGGAAGTGATGTGAATTTGGTGAACGTAGGTAATTCACGTTGTGATCTGGGTTTTGGGGGGAAGTGTACTTACAGGGATAACCATTTGTTCTGAGGGTCTGGCGTACTTCCCTTCTAGCTATCTGTCGCTCCGTCTGGTCTGTGATGTGGGAGGATATCCTGTTGTGCAGGGAATGGGTTATAGCCAACTTCTGGTGTTTTGGGTGGTGCGAAGTATAGGGAAGATAACGGTCGGTGTGGGTAGGTTTTTTATGAATTTGAGTGAAGATATTGTTGTCAGATCGAGAAACAAGAACATCAAGAAAAGGTAGGGAGGATTCAAATTCTACTTCTTTCGTGAACTGGATGTGCTTGCAAACTGAATTCAAGTGTTGATGAAAACTTTCCGTTTGTGATTTATCCAAGATACAGAAAGTATCGTCCACATATCTGCACCAAAGAATAGGGGGAGTGGAAAAGGTTGAAATGGCCAATTGTTCAACGTGTTCCATAAAGATATTACTTAGCACAGGCGAAATGCACGAACCCATAGGAAGACCAAAAATTTGGCGGTAATTAGTGTGATCATAAGTAAAAATTGCAGCATTAAAACAAATCTCTAAGCCAACTTTTATGTCTGATATATCGAGAGAGGTACGGTCATGCAAAGTGTTGTCATTAGCTAGTAACTGTAAAACGAGATCAAGAGCTTGGTCAGTAGGAAAAGAGGTGAAGAGACTCACAACATCAAAAGACACAAAAATGTCATTAGGGCCTACACATTGGCTACGAATTAAATTAGCAAATTCATTAGAGTTTTTTACACTGTAAGAATTTTTCAAAAGAGGCGAAACAATTTTGCACAAAAATTTGGAAAGAGTATAAGTAGGCGAATTCACAAACGACACAATGGGTCTAAGTGGCAAATTAGCTTTATGTATTTTGGGCAAACCGTAAAATCTAGGCATTACACCTTTATTACTTCGAAGATCAAAATAATCCGATTGACTAATTTTATCATTTTTACGCAGTTGCCACACGAATTTATTGACCCTCTGCACCACCGCGTTTAAAGGATTGGGTTTATCTGGTAGCTGCTTGTAGACAGAATCATTTGTTAAAAGCTCTTTAACTTTAAAATCGTAAGCTGAACTGTCCATTACAACAGTAGAGTTTCCTTTATCTGCTTTCAAAATTTTAATCGTAGTATCCGATTTTAGTTGTTGAAGAGCGATTTCTTCATCTTTGGTTAGATTGCTTTTGGGAGGTTTGGCCGATTTCAAAATTTCCGTAACCTTTGATCTCGCAGTCATCACCTGAGCAAGATCCTCTACTTGACGTAAACCAAATTCAACTCCACTCACAAAGTCAAGGGTAGGGATTTGAGATGGTGCTATGGCAAATTTGAATCCTTTTTGGAGCACATTAACTTGAGATTCAGAAAGGGTTTTTGTACTTAAATTATGCACCCACCTTTGTTTGTTGTTGGTCGTTGAAGATGGACGAAAAGGCTTGTTTTGTTTTTTTCTCAATTTGTCTAATTTCTCCTGATGTCTTGTTGATGTTACATTTTTTGTTCGAATTTCAGATTGTTTCAAGTGATCTGTTAAACTTAGCATATCGTCTTCACTTAGGCTATTTTGTATATCTTGCACTAATTTGCGTTTTTCGGATTTAAGCCCAAGAATTTTGAGATGGCATTCCGTTATTCTTAGTCTTAAAAACTCAAAACCTTGTTTCCTGATCAGCTTATAACCTCGACTAGTTTGAATGGGTGAAGAAAATTGTAGGCTTACGGGTAACAGGGCTTCATCTTTACAGCTGTGGTTAAATCTCAAATGGCAGTAAGTTCTTGCGATTGAAAGGCTGACTGTCTCTAGCCTCCTGCATTTACGCAATATTTCGTAGCTGTATTTTCTTCTAATCAAATTAAAAATTGCAAACGTAAATATAGGCCTACTAGGCCTAAAGGTTTGATGTTCACCGGGCATAAGTAAAATAGCTCTAATTCTTGCGTTCTTCCGGTGAAGTCATTGTCACAGCAAGCTTGATCTTAAAAAGCTCTGTTTTTATTGACGTTTCGTTGGTCATGACGACCAACATCATCAGAATACGAGCAACGATAAAGAACTACGACTGAAGCTACGTAGCATCAATATGAATGGTAAAATTTTTATAGTTTTCGAAATCCGAAAGTTAATTATTACGTCACAACAATAAAAACAAATTTGTAGAAAAGCGGAGAGTGTTAAAACTTTGGTCACAAAAAACTACAGTATAAACTAAAATGATATCAAAGCATACGGACATTAAAGCAAAGAACGATAAACTATTGGAAAAGATTCACCATCTGAACGATTAATTACTTTTGGCCTAGAAAGAATAAACCAAGATTCGGCGGTTAATCTTTTAGAAAAATTACTTTCAGTTTTCAAAATTCGTGAGTTGGCCCAATCAATTACGTGATCAAATAATATTACATGTTCACACAAGGCGGAATTTTCTGGTTTTTGTTGCTTAATGGCTCTTTGGTGCTCTTTTAATCGGGAGTTTAGGTCTCGTTTGGTCTGGCCAACATAAACAAAGTCACAGTCTTTGCAAGGAACTTCATATACAACGCAGGTAATTTCATCAGTGGTGATAGGATCCTTAGGGGAAGGTAGATATTGGCCAATGGTCCGAATAGGTTTCATTGCAACTTTGACGCCAACTTCATTTAAAACTCTCCTAATCTTTTCTGTAGTTCCTTGAATGTATGGAAGTGATGTGAATTTGGTGAACGTAGGTAATTCACGTTGTGATCTGGGTTTTGGGGGGAAGTGTACTTACAGGGATAACCATTTGTTCTGAGGGTCTGGCGTACTTCCCTTCTAGCTATCTGTCGCTCCGTCTGGTCTGTGATGTGGGAGGATATCCTGTTGTGCAGGGAATGGGTTATAGCCAACTTCTGGTGTTTTGGGTGGTGCGAAGTATAGGGAAGATAACGGTCGGTGTGGGTAGGTTTTTTATGAATTTGAGTGAAGATATTGTTGTCAGATCGAGAAACAAGAACATCAAGAAAAGGTAGGGAGGATTCAAATTCTACTTCTTTCGTGAACTGGATGTGCTTGCAAACTGAATTCAAGTGTTGATGAAAACTTTCCGTTTGTGATTTATCCAAGATACAGAAAGTATCGTCCACATATCTGCACCAAAGAATAGGGGGAGTGGAAAAGGTTGAAATGGCCAATTGTTCAACGTGTTCCATAAAGATATTACTTAGCACAGGCGAAATGCACGAACCCATAGGAAGACCAAAAATTTGGCGGTAATTAGTGTGATCATAAGTAAAAATTGCAGCATTAAAACAAATCTCTAAGCCAACTTTTATGTCTGATATATCGAGAGAGGTACGGTCATGCAAAGTGTTGTCATTAGCTAGTAACTGTAAAACGAGATCAAGAGCTTGGTCAGTAGGAACAGAGGTGAAGAGACTCACAATATCAAATATCTTGGTTTATTCTTTCTAGGCCAAAAGTAATTAATCGTTCAGATGGTGAATCTTTTCCAATAGTTTATCGTTTTTTGCTTTAATGTCCGTATGCTTTGATATCATTTTAGTTTATACTGTAGTTTTTTGTGACCAAAGTTTTAACACTCTCCGCTTTTCTACAAATTTGTTTTTATTGTTGTGACGTAATAATTAACTTTCGGATTTCGAAAACTATAAAAATTTTACCATTCATATTGATGCTACGTAGCTTCAGTCGTAGTTCTTTATCGTTGCTCGTATTCTGATGATGTTGGTCGTCATGACCAACGAAACGTCAATAAAAACAGAGCTTTTTAAGATCAAGCTTGCTGTGACAATGACTTCACCGGAAGAACGCAAGAATTAGAGCTATTTTATTTTAAGCGTTATCAACGAACTTTACAGATTTCCAGCGTTTGATGATTTAATGATTTAGATGATTTTATTTGATGATTTACCTGCTTGTGAATAAAGAGAACTGAATTTTACCATAGGCCAGCTTTCACATAGCGTATTATACAAGCAGTTTTGGACTGGTAATTTCTACGCCCCACGCTTTAAAAGCATTAATTTTTATCAAAATAGGCCTAAAATTAAGTTATTTTTGAAACAAATGCAAAAATTTGGAGCGTTGGGGGCTTAGCCCCTAAACCTCCGAAACAGCACCCCCTCATTCCAGATTTTTGGTTACGCACCGATTTACGCCAATTACATAAATAATTGTAGGTCAAATTAATATTTAAAAAACAAATTTTTGATAAATGCGCAAAAATTAACGTTCTAAAATTATAAATAAGTTAAGTCGTTTTCTGTCAAGCAAACAAGAGCACGAATTAAAGATTGTTTTTGGGTCATCGAGTCGTTAAGCTTTTAGTAATTATTGTTTTTTACCGATAACTTTTTTTTCGCCCATTTTTAAAATGAGCGAAAGAAACAAAAGCAGCATTCAGCCTGAGAAAAAAGCCACTACAAGTTAGTTTCGCAACTTTTCATATTGGAAAACTTTCATCAAGGTTGACACCGAAACAGTTGAATATTTTGACTTTGACGTTGTTGCAAGACTTGGACATTCGATGCTGATTACCAGTGTCTATAACAATAAAAAGCAATGAAGTGTTTCGACAATTTTGTTACCATTCTAATCAATAATAGTTAATGTGCTGCCATTGACATTATGACTAATGTTCTAAGCAACCAAACAGGGACAATCATCGTAAAACGGCTGATCCAAGCAACAACGTGACCAGTAGGGTGCCGATTAAAATTTTGGAAACTACAGAAGAGTAAAACAGACTTGTGGTATTTACAAAGATACTTTTTGGTAAAGTTGAACTTCAAAATACCGCAAAAAGTTACTTTTTCTCTGAATTATAACTAAAACATGAGAATTTTAGTTGGAACGACCGACGCTCGCGTCGCGTGTTTTTTTTGTTTTTACTCAGCCATTTTTAAACTAGCGAGTGCGAAGTTTCAGACCTTTGCTTGTAACTCGAGAACGGTTGGTCTAGCTACATGAAATTTTGAGATTAATGGGTTGTATGCTTGTACCACATTTCAAAGTACTAGTTCGCGTGACTTCGGTTATACGACCCGAAAACCGCCCCAAAAGTTTGGCGGAAAAGTGGTCTTATTCAAAAACGGATTAAGTAAGGAAAAAAAAATTTCACGCGATTTTATGCCTTCACCCTATTATTACCGGGGGGAGGGGCAAATTTGCCCCCTCTGAGTTAGTTTTATATGGCTCCTAAACTAAAAAAATTTTTTGTTTTAATGCACCCTAACTTTGAATTAAATTTAATAACACACATTTTCAGAAACTTTGGGGTCAGCCAGATAACCGGAAGTGACGTCATTTTTGTCTTTGCGAGAGGTACTTAAGGAGTTTCATACAGTTTTGAGTACATTGCATGCTTATATAAACGCTCTTATTCGATTTATTCTACTGCGTCTTTAGTTTCGATGTTAATCTTTAGCTGGAATAAAATATTTTATTTACTGATAAATATATTGCATTATCATTACGTCATTGATGACTTCATAATTCAAAACTATTGCTTTTTTGGCTGTTTTTCGAAATGAAGTGTGTGTGCATAAAAAAATATTCATTGTCTTTAGCTGTTGAATGATATAATGAAAATAATACTGCAGTATTCTAAAATTTTGTGAATGATACCATATCTCAGTCACGCAAAATTGCAAATAATAATCAACGTAATATATTAAAGATGACATCATCATTCATGTGACGTCATCATGCACGCTACGTCATCATCTACGATGAATTTATCAGAGATGTCTTTGAAATAACAAAAGTTCAAACTGAAAATAATATTTAGCAACATTTAGAAAAATTTGCTTGCTGCTATAAAAATTTACTGGTTTTGATGACGTCATCATCGTTTTCGTGACGTCACAACCTCAAAATATCTAATTTTAAAAATTTTACAAAAAATAGCTTCAACAAGCAAGAAATCTTACTTCTATCACTTACCTATTGGTTTTTAAATAGGGGGCAAATTTGCCCCCCCCCCCCCCCCAGTACAAACAGGGTGTAAAAATAGTCCGGTAAATATAGGGTTAAAATATCCTTTCATCCCTACCAACTCATTTTCAGCCACGATGAGTTTATATTCCTTTTTTTTTTCCTTTTTTTTTTTCTTCCTAAATCTTGTGCGCTCTTTTTAGGTTGTACACCCTATAATTTTGCAAGGTAAATTTGACCAACGTATTTTACACGGGGGGCCAAACATGTCCCCTATCTAACTCCTGAACCACAACCTATGGGAACACAAAATTTGACGTGCCGGTTGGCGTTCACCAAAATATTTTAGAAAAATTGGTTTTGATTTGAATACGTTACCACAGTGATATTTGAGAAAAATAACGTAATTTTTTGCGATGACGTCACAGACAGTTCAAATTTTGTAGATAGGTTTGTGTTTGATACTGAATAACAACATGCCTAAGTCAAATACTTACATGACAATACCGTCTTGTGACGTCATTTAAGTTAAATATGTGCCAAAAAATTCTGCGATTTCGAAAAATGACTTCAGTAAACCTCAAACTTAGAAAACTTTTCGTTACGCGAGCAACTTTAAATTTTTAAAAGTTGATTGTGATGAAACTTGAATCAAAGTCAAGTCAATTCGAAATAAAAATATTGCTTTTGAAGGGATTTATTGCAAAAAACAAAAACAAACAAAGAGAGGGCCAAACATTTTCCTCCTCTGTGTAAAAAAGGGTTAAACAACATCCGGTTCTCTAAGTTTAGAAACCGGTTTGCGCGAACCGTTGCGAACCGATTGAATAGCACCTCTGTCTATAAGTAATGAGCACAGAAATCTAGAAAAGAGTCACCGCTTAAAACAAAAAATGCAGTTCACTTGTTCTAACATAGGATTTGAATCTACACTGTATGAGTGTACAAACAAAGAAATTATTTTTAATTCATAGACAGCATAGTTGAATCACGTGGAAAAAAATTTTTTTTACGTTATTTGTTTCAAAATTTTATCCTTCTGGCGGCTCTTTTCTATAGGCTTTGCATTGGTTTCCTATACGTTAGGAAGCAAGCAAATGGTCAAGCATTTAACCTTTGGCTAACAAACGCAAAATAATCTAATCACATTATTCAAATCTTTCATTACACTCGCTATAACCTTGGTGGCTTTTTCCTATAGGCCTTCGCGTTGGTATCCCGTAGGTCAGGAAGCAAGCAAATAATTAAACATTATACCTCTGGCTAGTGATGTAAATAGAAAAACGAAGCTTGTTTCTTTTAAAAACAAAAAGTGTTTTTTGCTTGCTTTTTGTTTGGCTTCGAAAAAACATTGTTTTTTGTGTTTTTTTTGTTTTGTTTTGTTTGTTTTTTTTTAATTGTTATTTTTGAATAATATTGGATTGTTCAACGGTGAAAATTTTTAACAGGTTGAAAGCCTAAAAAAAGACATTAAAACTAATATTTCCTCATTGATGGATTGCGCGTGACGTCATCACGCTGCTAATCAAACCGCTGGACGTCAAAATCGCGCATCGGCCCTCTTTAAATGCATGCAAAAATACGGATAGTTAAGATATAGAACGTATTTTCAGGCTTAAAATCAGTTAGTTCTTTGTAACATCAAAGTTAAATAGCTGATAAAAGCCTGCAAAAACTGAAAAAGATTGTAAGAATTCGATTTTCGTTTGCTTTTTTCAGTGACGTAAATTCGGCTTATTGTCAAATAACCTATGAAAATCAAATAATAAAGATGGTGGTAGTTATCTTCGGTTATCGAATTCAAAGTTATTATTGACGGCGCTGAAATAGAACAGTATCTCCTTCATTTGTGACAAAATTAGCACATCTTTAAGCTTTTGGAGTTTTATAATTAGTCTGTTTTGCAGCATCCGCGGTGATTTTTTGCATTTTGTGTTCTTATAAACGGCTTACTGCTACGTTTGCTTATTAGTTAAAACACATAGGCAGTAATGTTGTTTTCATTGAATTATATTTCGTAGACATGTCATTTAAGTTTAAACGAATGATTTTACTGCCCTCAGTGTAATGTTATTCGAGCCTTATTTGCATCTATTTCGACTTGAACTAGTGGTGTTAACTATTACTCATAAATAGCGTTTGATTTAAATGATAACTTACCACATAGTACCGTAATGCTGTGGCGTACAATTTTATGTATTTTAGGATATGGCCAAATTTACGGTGTGAACCAAAGCCAAAAATCAGGCAAAGTGAATAATAGCAGACACAATGGACGATGAGATTTCACAAAAAGCATAACTTTCTTGATCTGTTGAGTTATAAAAGCTGCTTAAATAATTTGCTCCTGGTAACTTTCAACTAAAGCCAACTACCTGTAAAAATTTTAACTTTACAATCAAATTCTTTAAATATGCCCACTGTAAAAATTAAACATTGATTTTTACCATTAGCCACCTTCCAGGTAGCCATTGCCCATTTATGCAACCAGTTTTATGATGTTTTTGTACCGCTAATTTTTATGCCACCTTTCAAAAGCATTAATTTTTATCAAAATAGGCCTAAAATTAAGTTATTTTTGCAAAAAAATACAAAAATTTTGAGCGCTGGGGACTCTGCCCCCAGACCCCCGTAACAGCCCCACCCACATTGCAGATTTCTGGTTACGTGCCTGATTCTAACCATGTTTTTGCTCATTTTTATGCCACCAGAGTTCTTCTTGATGCCACATTTTAAAAGCATTAAGTTTTATCAAAATAAGCCTAAAATTAAGTGATTTTTGCAAAAAATTAAAAACAAAATTTTTGAGTTCTGGGAGCTCCGCCCCCAGACCACCAATGACCTCCGCCGGAGCTTCCAGGCCCTTAAAACAGCCTCTCCCCCATTGCAGATTTATAGTCACGCGCCTGATACTAAACGTTTGCTGCCACGGTGCTGCTCACACTTACAAGTTATAGAATCTTACAATGGAAGTAACTGTATTGTGCTAGCCAAATAACAACCGCTATCTACAGTAATGAATTAGTACCGTTATCATTAAAATATAACCTTTTGCAGCCTGCTTTACATTATAAAGGGTGACACCACAAAATTCCGCTCCGGGTGTCACTATCCTTAGCGAAGCCACTGCGGATTGCCGTGAAATAAACCGTGCAAGTCAGTGACTAAGAAAATAGCAGAGTTACCACCTCCACCATAACCACCGAAACTTCCGCATTTCATTCTCTCAGCAAGCAATTGTTAGGTCATTTCATTCTCTTAGCAAGCAATGTTGCTCAAAAGAAGCAAAATTCCCAACCAAATCTTGAAAAAACATATAAGTTTTCTCAATCATCTAAAAACTACACATATATATAAAAAAAAGAAAAAGAAACCAAGAAAAAAAACAAGGTAAAAAACGCCTTCTCAAAAAAACATTTTTCTTATTACACTATCTCTGGCCTACAAACGCAAAAAAATTATAATCAAGTTATTTAAATCTTTACGTCGAAGGGTATAACGAGCTCAGCGTCATTGCGCCTGCGCGCAACGCAGCTCCTATCGAAGAAATGTCCTGCTGTTGGCAACACTGTGCGCGATTAGATTAACCCGAGATTTGAACCATTATTAGAAATTTTCATTACCGTTCATTATTAGAAACTTTTCATTACCATTTATTATGTACGTTCATTTTCTCTTTCTTTGTTTAATTTCAGTGGTTCAAGATCAAACAAACAATCGAAAGATCTGTTAAATGCTTCGGAGACTTTTTTGAAAGTTTTTCTGACAACAGATATATACTATAAAGTATGCAGTCTGTTGTTCTGATTGCGACAAAGTCGAATCAGTTTGTAGAGTAAGATGTCCTGATGGCTCGAATGTTTTTGGTGCAGGTGAAATCACATGTTTGCCAAATGGTGCTTGGAGCGACAATTTTCTTACAAGATGCTGTCGAAATGCTGATCGATGCAGATTTTTTGGGGGCCAAAAGCTTTGCAAACTCAAAACGCAAGTTCAAGTTTATTTATTTATTTAGCGTGGAAATGCAAACATTTCCATGTTTTCCCGAATCTATTTGTGTAGATATATCTTGCGGAGTGGCTATGAGTTTGTGCACAATGATAAAACTGTTACTGCAGATTGCTTTTTTGACATATAATTGAAGATGCACTGCTTCTATAAATGACACAAAAGTAACTTATTGTAAAAAAAAGGTTGTGGTTATTGTTGTGACGTGATTGTTGACGGTAAGATCCAGAGAAATAAATTAAGACCAAAAAAGTACAAAATAACGATTTTGAGGAGACGGTTCATTAATGATGAAGCATAGAGTACATTGCCAAATTCAAAATTATTGTCTGATTTTGGGAATGTACACCATGTTTCATGATTAATATTGTGCCAATTATTTTGTATATACGCGTCGCATATATTTTATCGTATGTTAAAATTTTCAGCATTTGGATGAGAAAAAACTTTCTTTTGCATAAAATTTTCGTACTGAAAGACTAAGTTATAAGTACAAGAAGCACATGGAAATAGAGCAAATTTTCTATAAAAATGCTGACGATGGAGTGATCATCCCCAAAAGAAATCAAGCAGCGTTGAGAGCTTTTTAGACAAACAATATATTTTTAGTAATATATTGTATTTGTCTTTTTTGTTGTTACATTTTAACTCATTAAGGTGAATTGGCCGGGAGACAGCGAAGAGACCTTTTGGTTTTCGAGCTAAGCTACCACCTGCCCATAAACTACGGATCACTAAGCATGGAAGCTGTGAATACCCATTCTTTGCTTTGTCTTAACCAGAACTAAAGCTCAATGAATCTGATCTTTTCGTAAGCAAACGCTCTTTTCATTTCACCACCTAATTGTACATTTGAGTAAAATTATATTCATACTGTTCAAATTTAAACAACTTGAAAATTTAGACAACAAAGTATTATCCACAATGTTAAAAAATCATAAAAATTAATTTTCAACATTGTTAGAATTTGAAAAAACAATAATGAGGTCCAAGCAAATTGCTGATATTATGAGAAAATCCAAATTATTTCATAGTTATTATTCTTACTGCTAATATGAACTACATAAATTCTACAAGGTTTGATTGTGCCTATAAGACTCTGGATACTGTCTATAGCTTGTGATTAATTTTCTTAGTACATTGTTCTTAATACATTCTACAAGTTACACGGTATGGATAGAATCAGCATTAGGTCGGCAACCAAAAGACTTGCGGGATTTGCTTTGCCATAGTTAGCGGAAGTGCTACTAAATAGAACTGGATGCGATATGAAAAGGTAATAAATTACTGTTTAGCTAGATCAATTAGGTTTAGTCAGGCTAAACGACAATTGTAGGAGTTTGATATGCAGACTGCTCTTTCGTACATCTAAAATACTTTCCTCCTGTTTACACCTGACCAAGCATAGCGCAAACGATTTTCTTACTGATGTGAATGAATATACAGTACCACAATATTGAATAAAGTTGACAAATTTTCTGCGCTTTTTGCTTGCAAAATCTGATTTCGATTTTTTTCAAGCTTAAGAGCTCATATAAGGGTGGAACAAACTGTTGGGGCACCTAAATTCTGTGGTCTGTAACTACTTGGTAATAATGTGAAGAACTGATAGATATTTTCCTTCTAATATGTAAAACATAGATCGAAACTGCAGCACTTTTGCGTTAAATTTTCTTCAAGATTTAATTTTTTACAATTATGGTCCTCGAAAGGCTAGAATTTTGAATTTTTTGTTGTGACTGGGTAGAATACAATGCAATCGATACGTTCGGATTTTCATCTGTCTATTTTTACTCAGTTTAGGTTATCTGTATTATTATTTTACAGTTATTAGGTGAATTTTGCAATGTTTTTGTTTGCTAATACAAAGGAATGAATCTAAAACACTAAAATATTCTTAAAGGAACGGATTTTAAACACTGTAAAAATATTTTTTTATTGCAAGATTTAGGCCGGGCCTACACTGCTGGACGTAAAATCGTAAAAGTACAAGCGTATCCTTAGTTTATTTAAACAAAAGTTCAATGCACCCAGTGTGCTAACTTACCGGCGTAAGCTGTATAGTTGGTTAAAATAAACAATGGATACGCTTATGCACTCTTTTTTTACGCTCAGTGTAAATCGGGCCTTAATGGTACCGGTGGTGACTGAGTACTAACACTCATTTGGGGGTAAAAATTAAACCAAACCTTTAAGTCGATCGCAATTTTGTCACTGGGCAGAGTATTTAGGACTTAGACCAGGGTGCCCAAACTTTTTGAAAGGCGGGCCGCTTTGGCTTAATTGTATGGGTTACATCACAATAGAATTTATTCCTGGTTACCTTTGTTTTTCTAACTGGTATCTTTTTCATCTTGCAAACAAGAAATGCGGAGAACGTTGCTTCAAATAACAGTAATTTATTGGAACTACTACGCAATATTATACAGTATAAAAATATTACAAAATCCATCTCTCTATTCAATCACAGAAAGCAATACATATCGGTGCAATACGACAAAGCCTTTGGTTTTAAATTGATTTGTGCTATTATCACGTCACCCAGATAGTTTGTAGCTTTTAATTTGAAAACATTCAGCATAAGATATGTTCACTCCTTTTCGGTAAAAGTCAAAGTCACAAGTGCCACAGTTATCACGTACACAAACAGCGTCTGGGTAAACGGGACATTGGGAAAAAAAACAAGGGTTAAATAAGCACTCATAAATTGGAACCCTTTTGGGGCAAATTTTCGTGCAAAAGGAGTCCCCAAGTGAATGGCTCCATTCCCCAGTAGGCAAACAAGTGGTTTGTTTGACTCCGTTTGTTTCGGTTCCTTTGGGGCAAAGAGCGCTACAAGTGGAATGAGCGTAATTTTCGTTGGTGCAATGCAAATCGAACTGGTGTGACGTGGGAATGAAAGACGGGCAAGCTGGAAATAAAAACAAAATTAATTTAACAATATCCTAATTATCAAATGTGACATTTTTAAAACCAAGTTTGCAAATTAACTATTAACTTAGAAAAATAAGTTTATAAACTTTGAGAAAAATCTAATTGCCACGATTTTTAAATTAGTAAAGAACATTGACCAAGCATAAAACCGCCAAATTAGTCAATATACATGTATTATGGCTGCAATATATGTTTAATGTAATCAAAGTATGATCAGAAAACAACAAAGTCCTAATAGAAAAATTTATTTACATTGAAAAAAGAATTTCAGGTTACTTCAACGTTTGCAGTCTTTGTTGTCACTTACTAGCATGGCACTGTTCGTTGCTTAAAACGTCGCCCGAGCTGTCCCGAAAAATTGCGTTGCATCCCCCACAATAATGGTTTTCACAAGTAGCGCCAGGATAAGCGGGGCAGGACGATACAGAGCAAGGTATGGCAAAGCACAGTGGAAGCTTGTCAGGACAACGAGTTGGATTAGCTAAAAAAAGAATTGCTGAATTAGACAACTTTTTTTTCTGAAAATCATGTTTCAAAAAGCAGTAAACAAATTAACACTTACTGGCCAGTTACGTAGTTGATAAAGTGTCTGAAACATTGATCTTGAGTTTCGCTAAGAGATGGGTCAAACCAAACACTCTGAATGTCATATTCGCAATTTCTTTTCTTGACTTGATGTTCAGCATTGACCCTATTTTACAGAGCTGGGCAAGTCCGCAAGTTAGTCCGCAAGTCCGCAAATCCGCAATTGCGGACTAACGAAAAAAGTTGCGGACATGCGGACTTGCGGACTTTGGCAGTTTAAATTGCGGACTTGCGGTTGCGGACTATTTTTAATTTTAGTCCGCAATTCCGCAAGTTTTATACAAATATTGAAATTTTTATACAAATATTTTCGTAAAATATTCATGTTTTTACCCAGTCAAACATGAGAAATCAATTTAATTTTTTTGAGTTCAAGTTCGGCAAAAATATCAAGTTATTCGAGTTCAGGCTGACATAAATATTAAGTTTGCTCTTCGACTTAATCGCTTTCTTTTTGTTGACATGCTGTTTGGTAACGTGAGAAACAAATACATGCCGCATTCTCATCTTTTATGCAAATAGTTGATTGATTTTTTAAAACATTTTAGAAGCCCCTTTTGTGCTTGTTTTAAGAACTGTCATTGTGGTAAATTTTACTGTATTGTCTTAAGACCTTTCATCTCATAATCTTTAATTATGCAACTAGTGCTCAAATTAGATAGTCTTCGACAGTACGAGTGATATGGTGTCTCAAATTTTCGTCGTTTAGTGTATCAAGTTAGATGTGTAGTAAGTTGGTTGCTGATGTTTCTATTTCTACAGTGAGACCTCGAAGCAGTTTTTTAGTAATATAGTCTAGTAAAGTCTAGCATAGTGTTAGTATAATCAATAGCGTAAATTTTGGTCTAGTAAATTTTAGTTAATTGATGTTGATTTGGCTAGCTGATAATTGACTTCTTGTTTTGCCGTGCTCCTTTGGATAAATCAAATTTTTGGTTTTCCGTGAGGAATAACATTGTTATATTTATATCCAAAGTGTGGTATGACTGCAAAAATATAAAGGATACGGCGTGCGGCGAGACAGGCTATTACAAGCGGGTCTAACTTGATTCAAATTGGAGTCAACACTGTTTTCTCGATTTCGGCAAAACAACCGACTTTTTTTGGGTTTAAGTTTGACTTTGCAGCCCCGGTTCAACGTATGGCTTTGTTGTTTTTTACCGTAAGTTTACAAAATTTGTCAATGAGATATCATTTTTTGTACTGGTAGCCAGTGCCGTCGCTACGGTGAGGCTAGGGGCGCCGTCCCCCCAAACGACTGCTTGTGCCCCCCCATTCTAGTTCATTCAGAATGCTTTTTTGGAGCATCGCGTAACGACAAGACAACAGGCATTAATGGACAAAGGAATAATAATTTTCAAACATGATTCTCGTTTGAAGTTTTCTCGATTGTTTGCAAAATTGCTGGCCACCAACTGCTTTACATAAATGTGACCCAATAATCCATCTTATTAACTCGCCTATACGGATGTGTCGCGGAATAGGAATGTATGCCTACAGAAGCGTTACCGGTATTTCGTTGGTGATAATAACCTGAAACAATACGTAAAAACATTTCTTTAAAAGACCTGCTGTTTTTTTTTAGAGCACATTCAAGATTTATTTTAGTTCGCAGTCAGTGGCGCAATTCGGGGGAAGAGGCTAAAGGATCATTAACCCTCTTTGACCAAGTCATTTAGAAAATATAACCAAAAAAACAATAAGCGTTTTAACGTGTTTTGGACTTGACCTAATGTATATGGGGACTCAAGAGGCTAGACAATTTAAGTCGTTTAATGACTTCTGAATTTTAGCAATTTACTGTAATTATTGATATGGTTTTAAAACATGCGAAATGTGATTCAAATGGCGTTAAAATCGCTATTTTTGCCGCAAAATCGCGAAAATCACCCACTAGCTGAGTCCACTCTGTAACACGCTTGAGTAGCAACGGTTTGTTCAGCACGGGACCTAAATTAGACAATTTTTGTGCAAAAACATTTACTTTTGATTCAAGCACCCTCTCTTTTACTTAACAAAACCCTGGTGCGCTTCTGGTTGCATTCACTCCTGTAGACATATTTTTCAAGCGATTATACCGGCCGCATGCGAAACGAGCTAATAAACGTTGCCGGGCTTATATGTATCTTTTTTCAAAGTGAATACAAAATTGTAGCTTTAACATATCAGTTTTTATGTGCAAAAGTTCAGTCCATTTTCGGCTAGGACCCTTTCACTTCCTTTGGTCTGGCGATGGCACTGCTGGTTGAGTGAGCTTATCTCATTCCTAGAGTATTTATCGAAACTAGGGACTAAAAAGTTAGTAATACGATTAGTGATATGAATGTTTTTTGCCTTCTACTGCCTTTGCCTTTTCCTGCATCGAAAAAAATTGTTTTCTTACAATATATTGTTGCAAGCGGAAATGCGGATTGTTCTTTGCTATTTGATGGCTTCTCACTTTAATTCAATGGCTTTTAATCTCCAAATCCCTAGCTTCATTGTCCCATTTTTGAGGGTTCGCCGGAGGGTTGTGCATTATACTTCCACGCAGTTTAGGCATTTACTGTGTAAGCAGAAGCGCAACCAGGAGGGCTGGGGGTCAAAAACCCTTAGCCAAGTCACTTAAAAACTTTAACCAAAATTACAAGCGTTTGAACCTGTTTTGAGTTGGACCTGAAAGTAAGAGGGGCTGGGCTATTCAATTCTTAAGTTTGCCATCCGAAAAAGCAGCTCAATAACAAGTCATGCTGCGGTACATTTAACACGATCAACGATTGTGAGTAATTTCTTCTATTGCGTGGAATGTATTCACCATACGTTTGCTATACTTCCCACAAGTCA
Organism: Trididemnum nubilum; assembly: GCA_963965965.1. Lineage (NCBI taxonomy): Eukaryota > Metazoa > Chordata > Ascidiacea > Aplousobranchia > Didemnidae > Trididemnum > Trididemnum nubilum. The sequence goes on from OZ014480.1 coordinate 13,533,360, forward strand.
CAACTTTTGACTTGTTTTTACCAATCAACTCTAAGCAGTTCACTTCGGGACGTGGTTGATTGCAAAACTTTTTCACTCGGTTCATAGAAAGTTGCGGACTTGCGGTGCGGACTTCAAATATTACGAAGTTGCGGACTTGCGGTTGCGGACTTCAAGAATTACGAAGTTGCGGACTTGCGGTTGCGGACTTCAAGAATTAGGAAGTTGCGGACTTGCGGTTGCGGATTCAAGAATCTCGAAAAGTCGTTGCGGACTTGCGGTTGCGGACTAAGCTTTTAAACGTCCAATTGCGGACTTGCGGTTGCGGATTAAGAAAATTGAAATTCGGTTGCGGATTTGCGGACTGCGGACTTAAAAAAAAACTTGCGGTGCCCAGCACTGCTATTTTACACGGAGTATTTGGCCAACGCATTTTACACGAGGGGATAGGGAGGCAAAAATGCCTGCGATCTAACTTCTAAATCAAAAGCCATAGAACCACCAAATTTTGGCATGCGTTTTAGAGTTTAACAAAATTTTTTAGAAAATTTGGTTTTGAGTTAATGATATTATAATCGTGACTTCGCTGCCATATTTCAAAAAATGACGTCATTTTTCCGATGACCTCATAAGCGGTTCAACGTTTTGTTCATAAGTTTGTTTTAATCCTGAATCATAAAATGCCTAAGTCAAGTTAGTTACGTCTCAAAAACATCTTATGACGTTTTTTAAGTAAAATATTGGCCAAAAAATGCTCAGATTTTGGAAAGCGACTTTGGAAAACCTCAAAAATCAGAAAAATTCCTGTTGCATTATTAACTTTAAAATTTCAAAAAATTTTTGAGCTGCATTTTGACTCACACTTAGGTTTATTCAAAATAAAAATCTTTTTTCTGAAGGGATGTATCACATAAAAAATGTGAGAGGGTTAAAAATGCCCTACCCGGTGTAAAATAGGGTTAAACCGAAGATTATCAGTTTTCTGTCTTATCATCGACATTCCTTAGAATGAAATAGCCATCGGGCAAAGCGTAGGTGTATAAGATAGAACTAAAAATCACACTTTACTGTAATTCTTCTTTGCATAGCATCTTATTCAGAGCTATAAACAGGCCGACTACTTTAGGGCCTAACCCGTCCCGAACTAGATCAATGATATGAACCCGGCCCCCCCAATCCCGAAAATTATGTTTAGTCTAAAAAATGTATACAGATACTGTATAGTTGCTTTTTTCTAAATAGTCTGATGTGGCTTTAGTCTCAACCCAGAGTTTGATGCTTCTTTTAAAAAAAAATGTGTAGTGCATACACGAGATAAACTTTCTCCCCACTGCTTTTTCACACATGATAACGTTTAAGTTTAGACCAGGGTCATTCTTTGTCAACTTGACCAGAAAAAAGTTAACATGTAACTTACCATCTCAGATTTTGATGAAACTTCGGGAATTATAGAACTGGTCATTCGGAGCAAAATGATACCCATATCAACGATTTCGGTTCAGGGGGTCAAAAGTTACCAAAAACCGCCATTTTTATGTTCACTCAAGCGTTAAAATTTAGTAAGATTTTGACCTTCATATTTCAAATGTTTATAAATTAGTGAGTTTTTGATTTACAGAGCTCAAATTCGGTGAGAAGATTGCCCGTGGTATATGGTGTAAGTGCACCACTTTTTTTAGATTTGGCTATGCATGAACAATTTTGTGCCATCTTGAATTATAACACAACTTCAAAATCATTCATCCGGAACCAATCTTTAAAGCTAAATATCGAAAAAGGCCCACCTCCGATTTTTTCAAGTAAGATATCAAATAAAAGCTCTTGACCTCCTCTTTCTATTGATAAAATAAAAAGTATGTGTATTTGTGTTTATCAAGTTCAAAACATGAAATAATTTATCACAACCAAAAACCTGCATTTTTCAGAAATTTGTAGTGTTTGTTTTAACTAGTTCAAGAACATTTAGTTGTAAAGTGTAGTTGTGCTACTTTTTGGATTTATTGCTTCTCTTCTTTGCAGTTATGAAAGCCATTAAATAATTGTGTGTGACTATTTTATTGAAAAATTTTAAGTAAATGAGACTAAAACAAGAATGAAATTAAATAATTGTGCATAACTATTTTATTGAAAAAATTTAAGTGAACGAGACTAAATCTTTTATTTAACATGCATTTTTTATCTGTTTTTTTAGGAATTAAGATTAGGGTTTGAGATATATCCGAGGTTAGTTTTAAAGCAAAGATTTGAGTTTGAGTCAGATTTGAATCAGAATTAATCAAAACCACGATGGAATTTTTTTGTGAAATTAAGCCTTCCTCAGTGATTTAAATCACGAAAAATAGTATTTACTTGCTTAAAAAGATTGAGTACTTTCAGTAACATTGAGTTTTTGTACGCAGCTTGTCAAGAACAATTTTTTTACTCAGAAAACATAACATAATTAGGTTTTTAAATAGAATTTAAATCAATAAATGAAGTGAACAAACTTAGCATTCAGTCAAATACCGGTACATTATATAGAATACATACAATTTACAGAAAAACTAAATGAATGTAATAGTGCTTTTTTTAACACTTTCAGGTAACTATGTTCAACAATGAACTAACAATTGTTATAACATACCCTCTTTTTTATACGCGTAGCCAGGCGGGGCCCAGGGGGCCCGGCCCCCTCAATGAAAATGCCACCAATGATAAAAATTTGTCAAAAAAGCCTTGTTTCTTCATTTTCAGTTTCTTTTAAGATCTTTGCGTACAACAGTATACGCGTTCAACAGTAATTAACAATAAATAATATACCCGGGGGCCCGGCGCACCCCATTAATTCAATTTTTTCCAACCAAGTTAAACGTATAATTAGAGTGAAACCAAAGGTTTTTGTTCTAAAAGTTGCTACCTCATGCTCTCATCTGAACTTTTCATGAATGCAATGCAATAACCAGCGCCGTATTTGCCACATGGCACAGTCCAAGAGCCCCGCGCTCAGATAGTAGAACTTTTTTTGGTCTTCACTTACATTTGGCTGAAAAATGTTGCAAAAATCCTCTAAGTGCCTGGGGCAATGGGGGTCTGGAGGAAAAGCCTTCAGCTGCAGGACAATTTTTGTAAGTTTTTGGAAAAAAGGTATAATAATCCCATTGCATCACATTTCGCATGTGTTCACAGCCTTTGAAAGAATTAGAGTTTTAACATTTGAAAGCTAATCAAAAAAATTTAATTGTTCAATCCTCCTTTTATGTGCAATTAGAGTCCAAAACACGTTAAAATCTTGCATTATGGTGTAAAATTTTAATTGTTAGTGATTTGGTCCATGTAGGGGGAAGTAGGGCACATAGCCTCACGCAATATTTTAGCACTAAATGATAATCCTCTTGAAGATTTTCCTTTAGAGATTTTGTTTTGTCATGAAGTTAACGAGTTGTAGAAGTAAATGTACGGCCAGGGGGACCAACCCGCTTAATTGAAATGCAATAATTTGTTCAATGAGCATTTTCCCTAGCTATTTTTTTTTCAAGTACTTGGTGCGTAAAAACTGGCGAAGTGGAGGTGAATCGTTATTAAAAAATGGTACAACAGATGGTTACGCTTACTGCACAATGTTATTCCCGCGCCGGATTTACATTGCGAAGATCCCATTGCCCCAGGCACTTAGAGGACTTTTGCAACATCTTTCTGCCAAATATAAGTGAAGACCAAAAAAAGTTCTACTATCTGAGCGCGGGGCTCTTGGACTGTGCCATGTGGCAAATACGGCGCTGGTTATTGCATTGCATTCATGAAAAGTTCAGATGAGAGCATGAGGTAGCAACTTTTAGAACAAAAACCTTTGGTTTCACTCTAATTATACGTTTAAATTGGTTGGAAAAAATTGAATTAATGGGGTGCGCCGGGCCCCCGGGTATATTATTTATTGTTAATTACTGTTGAACGCGTATACTGTTGTACGCAAAGATCTTAAAAGAAACTGAAAATGAAGAAACAAGGCTTTTTTGACAAATTTTTATCATTGGTGGCATTTTCATTGAGGGGGCCGGGCCCCCTGGGCCCCGCCTGGCTACGCGTATAAAAAAGAGGGTATGTTATAACAATTGTTAGTTCATTGTTGAACATAGTTACCTGAAAGTGTTAAAAAAAGCACTATTACATTCATTTAGTTTTTCTGTAAATTGTATGTATTCTATATAATGTACCGGTATTTGACTGAATGCTAAGTTTGTTCACTTCATTTATTGATTTAAATTCTATTTAAAAACCTAATTATGTTATGTTTTCTGAGTAAAAAAATTGTTCTTGACAAGCTGCGTACAAAAACTCAATGTTACTGAAAGTACTCAATCTTTTTAAGCAAGTAAATACTATTTTTCGTGATTTAAATCACTGAGGAAGGCTTAATTTCACAAAAAAATTCCATCGTGGTTTTGATTAATTCTGATTCAAATCTGACTCAAACTCAAATCTTTGCTTTAAAACTAACCTCGGATATATCTCAAACCCTAATCTTAATTCCTAAAAAAACAGATAAAAAATGCATGTTAAATAAAAGATTTAGTCTCGTTCACTTAAATTTTTTCAATAAAATAGTTATGCACAATTATTTAATTTCATTCTTGTTTTAGTCTCATTTACTTAAAATTTTTCAATAAAATAGTCACACACAATTATTTAATGGCTTTCATAACTGCAAAGAAGAGAAGCAATAAATCCAAAAAGTAGCACAACTACACTTTACAACTAAATGTTCTTGAACTAGTTAAAACAAACACTACAAATTTCTGAAAAATGCAGGTTTTTGGTTGTGATAAATTATTTCATGTTTTGAACTTGATAAACACAAATACACATACTTTTTATTTTATCAATAGAAAGAGGAGGTCAAGAGCTTTTATTTGATATCTTACTTGAAAAAATCGGAGGTGGGCCTTTTTCGATATTTAGCTTTAAAGATTGGTTCCGGATGAATGATTTTGAAGTTGTGTTATAATTCAAGATGGCACAAAATTGTTCATGCATAGCCAAATCTAAAAAAAGTGGTGCACTTACACCATATACCACGGGCAATCTTCTCACCGAATTTGAGCTCTGTAAATCAAAAACTCACTAATTTATAAACATTTGAAATATGAAGGTCAAAATCTTACTAAATTTTAACGCTTGAGTGAACATAAAAATGGCGGTTTTTGGTAACTTTTGACCCCCTGAACCGAAATCGTTGATATGGGTATCATTTTGCTCCGAATGACCAGTTCTATAATTCCCGAAGTTTCATCAAAATCTGAGATGGTAAGTTACATGTTAACTTTTTTCTGGTCAAGTTGACAAAGAATGACCCACCAAGATAAAATTTAAATAGCATATTGTCATCCCAAGATTTTTTTATTGTAATTGTAATTACATTTTGTTCACCAAGTTGTCTTGGCCAGGAGACAGCGAAGGGACCTTTTGGTTTTCGAGTCAAGTTGCCACCTGCCCACCTGTCTACCACACACGGCGGAGGCTTCACACTGTCCCTTTAATTGCTGAACGTCAAGCAGGAAAGCTGTGAATGCCAATTTTTATAGTCTTTGGTTTAACCCGACCTGGAATCAAACCCTAGTCTACCGCTTCAGTAGCAGACGCTCTATCCACTCGACCACTGATCGGTTTTAAATAATAATAATGCATATATATATATTTATTTTTTTTTTAATTATTTAAACAATCAATACAAAAGTAAGGATACAGTGAAGTCATTCAAATATTTAACTCACCAAATATTATTATAATTTTATTTATTTATTTTTTCGATGGGGGTAAGTATAAACATTAAACATTTACAGTAGTATGTACTAGAATTCATTAAACTTTGAGGGTCACAAAGAATGACAAAAGCAGCAATAATAACAAGTTAATTTAAACTGCAACATCTTGACGTCCTTCGTGGTCGACTCCTGGGAAGCCATGTCAACTTCCACTGGCAGTTAGGTGGCCAGAACAACCACCAACCCTGCGGCTCCAATGATATTTCACATTGTAGCTCAAGTCAATTAAGCACAGAGCTGGACGAGAGAGAGAGCTGCCGATGAGAGCTAAAAGCTCGAAACAGCGCTGTCCAGCTCTGTGCTTAATTGACTTGAGCTACAATGTGAAATATCATTGGAGCTGCAGGGTTGGTGGTTGTTCTGGCCACCTAACTGCCAGTGGAAGTTGACATGGCTTCCCAGGAGTCGACCACGAAGGACGTCAAGATGTTGCAGTTTTGATTTCCGTGGTCACGCAGAGGGGAGTCCTTGTAGTAAGGATAGCCTATGGTTGTCCTTATTACAAGGATCCAGCGATTTTTCACTTGTTTCTAAAGTACCACAAGTGAAAAATTGTTTATTCCCTACTAAGCATCTGCCTCTCTGCAAGCCATTAAGGTTTGCCAGTTAGGCCAAAATGTTTGTTCAGCTGGGAATACCTTTGAAAAGATAGCTGAGGGCTGCTGATGAGAGCTAAAAGCTCGAAACAGCGCTGTCCAGCTCTGTGCTTAATTTAAGTTGCGATTTTGCACAAATCAGCCGTTTGATTTTCTTTGTTGCCGTGATTTTTATTATTATTAAGTTTCTTTTGTTTTTGTTCTTTTTTGTTTTTAATACTAAATTTTAAAGAAAAAAAACACAACACAAAACAGATACAAGACCGAAATTATTTTGCTATATTGACTTTTTTTGGAGTTCTACTGATTAACTGATTTTCTTTTGATGTAGTGAATGTTGTTGAATAGAGCAATCAATGTTTTATGCTGCAATTGTCCAATGGCCAAACCGTAGCAAAGGCAGTAGGAGTTGAGTGGAGGAAGAAAACTGGCTATAGCCCCCAACGCCATTAACCTGACAGCCAAATTGCAATTTAGAAAATATCACGTTTTAAACCATCCTGTACTATAATAGTTTGAAGCAATAATACTCTAGGAAACCTGTTTAAACGCTTGGGGTACCACCCTACGACCCTCCCGCTATCAGCAGTGAGCTCAAACTAACATACTACCAGCTGCCGGTTGTAGGTCTCCAATTTAGACCTAGTCTACACTGGACGTAAAATCGAGAACGTATCTTTCGTTTACTGTAGCCAACGTGCAGCTTGTATATGTTGGTAAGGGCCTTTATCGTAAGGCGGTAGGCCCGGGCGTACTGAAATCCAAAATACGTTCTTGGGCTCACGATTTTACACTCAGTGTACATCGGGCCTTAATACCACTTTTGCCAGTTTCTGGCTACGGATATTGGCCGAGAGACTGCTGTTTTCGTTTACGAAATTTGGCAAATCAATGCGGTACCGTAATATAAACCATTAACATATTTCAAGAAACTTTCAAACGATATTAACTGTACTTATAATTTCAAAATCCTGTTTGAATATAATTCTAAAATCTTAAATGAGAATTGTTTTACCTGATAGCTTTAATCCATGGCTGAATTGCAAAAAGAAGATCAGACCATGCAAAACTGGAATAACGTTTTTCATTGTTTTAGTTCTTTCTTTTAGACCCTTTAACTTGTCTCGCAGATATTAAAGGTTTATGAGTTGAAAGCAAAGCCTGCTGCCTTTTATAACGAAAATCGACGAAAAACTCCGTTGTTTGCGCAACAATAAATAACGATTTATAGTCTGACGTTATCGTATTGCAGGTGAATTTTTCGAAAATATTTACTTCCGATTTGAGAAAAATGCTTCCGAGTAAATAGAACGGTCGACCAACTCATTATAAGTTTCAAAGTCTGTCAAAAACTGTCCACCTCAAAACAGCGTTGACAAAAATTCATTCATTCAATTAACCTCAAAATAATTTTTAACAACTAGAAATAAACCACTTAGATACAATAGTTTCACTGATTTACGAAGTTGGATTGATCCAGCATATTGTGCATTTCTTTATTTTGGATTTTTTTCAGTAATTCACTAATTTTCCGCACGTACTGTTTAGCGATACATTGATGATCAAACATGAAATTTACTGAAAGTTTTTTATAGAGTCACTGTTCAAATATTCCTCAACTGAAAAATCGAATTTTGAAAAGTTACTACGAAAAAATTATCATTAAAAAGAAATTACCTTAATAAATAAACAGCCGTAAACACTAAAGCATAAATAAAACAGAACCTTGTTTGTTTAATGTGCTTTATCTTTAGCTCTACATTTATTAACAAAGCTTGAGTCACGTGACAAGTTAACCACAACACTAGAAGGATATAGCGAACAAAAAACAAAGGACTTCAAAGTTGTCAATTTCCCTTTTATTGAATCTAAGATATATACCTATCCAACATTTTAAATGCTTACATCTTATTGACATAGGTAAATACTGTAGCTGTTTTATTTCGTTGTTTGTTTTGATTGTTTCATCTACGTGACGAGTGAAAATGATCCATTAAGCAAACATAGATATACAGCCGGTAACAACAGTCTTGTTTGCGAACAGAGAAAAATATTTGCTGAAAAAACTTGTTCCAAACTCATAACAATATTTTGGCAGCCAACTTATTTACGTTCTAAGTTCTAGTTGACCTTATTGAAGTTGATTTTGATATTATGCAAGCTTGGATGCTGTCGAAGGATAACATTTTCGCACTGCTTGTTTTAAGTAGTCGCCGTTGTGGTGACTCTTCCTCAGCAGGCTTCCACGTTGGTAGCCTTTTGGCCAGAAACAACACAAATGATTAAACGAAGTTGATTTTAATTTTCTTTCATTGTGAAAACATCTACTTGCAAACTTTCAAAAGATAATTATTAGTTCGTTGCACAGAGCTGGACAGCGCTGTTTCGAGCTTTTAGCTTTCATCAGCAGCCCTCAGCCCATCTAGCCAAATGTGTTCCCCAGTTGGACAAATCTTTTGGCCGACTGGACAAATCTTAATGGTCTATACAGTGGCACAGGCTTTCCAGGGAATAAACGAGTTTTTACTTGTGGTACTTTACATAACAAGTAAAAAGTCGCTGGACTCTTCAGGGGTCGACCACGAAGGACGTTAAGCTTGTTCAGTGCTCATTTTGTTTCCTTCTTTTAGTCCTTGGCAGCAATGAGAGTCTAAAGATCAAATTTTGAAACCTAGTAGGCTTATTGTTGCGTGCATTTACAATCTTTCTTTTGATGCAGAACTGCTTACTAATTGTTGATTGTTTGTCGTTGAGCTTTGTCTGATGTTTGTTGAAACATACGGCCTAAAACACTAGAAGCGTGTGTGAAGTGTTATGTACTTGACCTTGAACTTTAAAGCTATCAAAATACGGTAAATTACTTCACTCTTTTTGTGATTTTATTTGTCGACGTAAGTCATTGTTTCATATTGAATCAAAGCCAATTGATGATAGATCATAACTGATCATAAACAATTAGCTTCACTTTGAAGCATTAATTAGCTATACGAAATAAGCGTAGCCGGGGAGGGCCCAGGCATCCCCCCTTCCAATTAAATGCCACCAATGACAAAAACGTGACAAAACACCTATTGTTTCTTTAGTTTCGGTTTCTTTTAGCATCTTCGTACACAACAATACACGCGTAAAACAGTAATTAACAATAATATTGACTACCAGGGGCCCGGGCCTCCTCAATTCAATTTTTCCAAACAATTCAAATGTATAGACAATAGGGTGTATCGTTTTTGACTTTTTTTTCAAAATCTAGATGGCTAGTGATAAAAAGTGGCACATGCATGAAAAAATGACATGTGCAAAATTTTAGCGAAATTGGGGGTGCTTTTGAGATTCCGCCGGGGGGGGTAAAAATTCAAATTTTGGCAAAAAAGGGGCAATTTTCGAATTTAGTGCATGTAATGAAAACAAAGATATTTTTAACCTGGCTAGAAACAAAACTGCAGTACTGCGTCTGCAAAACATCATTCTGAAGCTTATTTTGTATAGGTATGAAGCTTTCAGGTCCCGCTTTGGCAGTAGATAAACCCTAAATTTGCTAAAATTTGGAAAATTTGTATCTTTTAATAGGTTTTTCTAATGCTTATTCGTAACTGTTTGCATTACTGAGCACAGCATTTATTGTAGTTGTTTAAATTTCTTGGCCACTAATAGTTTTAAAATGTTTTCCTGTTTTTAGTAACCAGTAGGCTATGGCCTGCAATTACATTCAAATTAAGTGACTGGCACATAGAAATTTTATGAACCGCTAGTTAATTTTCCAGTTTTTTTTAACGCTGCTCCTTTGATATTACAACTACGTGCCGTTGATATCGAGTTTTGCCATTTGTGCTTTTTATTATCACCAGATTACTTGAGCTTGAAAAGCGCTGATTTTGCAACAGTGAGGACATCATGATAATATTATTAATATGAACATCAGATAGCTAGTTTTATACCCTTTTCTACTGATAGCAGATAACGAAATTCTCAGATCAGCCTGAAATTTAATCAGTGGTGGCAAGTTATTTTTTAAAAGTAACCCATTGGTCAAAAAATGAAAAGATAAGATCATCAAAAATATAAATAAGATCATCAGCTAGCTATCTTTAAATTGGCCAAAAAAAAAAGAGACTCAGTTGCAGTTTAGAAAGTTGCAGTTATTACAGTTACAGATCCTGTTTTGTGGCGAAAGTTTGGGCCGAGAGGCGAAAATTTGGATTAATAACGGTAACTAGCAACTGCCCACCGCTTGGTGTTAAAGTAATTATTTTGTTAAAGCAGTTTAGAAGGCAGAGGTTCCTGCAATGTTAATAATTACGCTCACTTTTTTCAGGAAGTTTATTTAAAAGTACTAAGCGTTTCATCTTTGATGACTTTTTAATTTTGCTATATTGTCAATTGACATCACTAGTAGTGGTATTAGACGTTTGTCTGAATGTCCAATTTTCGGCTCTCCAAAAAATATCAGCGGGAGATGCTTGCCAAGCTACGAAGAAGTGATGAAGTGCTACATTTATGTTAGGCTGCAAATAAAGCAAAGGAAAGATCCATCGTTTAAGGCAATTGCTGCTGTTGTTGCCCAACATTTAGAAATATTGTGGAAAAAAGGTTCTATTTCACATCTTTCACGAAAAAAAATAAGCAGTATGTTGCAGCAGTATCGACATAAAATGAACAACCTTTTGAAATCTAAATCTAAAAACAGTGATAAGATAACTATAAAAGAAAGGTTCAACGATTGCGAGATTCAGCGCTTAAGAATTTATTTGATGTAAGTGCATGCAAATGCCTGGACTTCGAAAGATGTACACTGTACTTGCAAACTAAAAAATCGAGTTCACCTTGCTGAGCGTGACTTCTTGGGTGACCAAAGATCGGATCGTCGCATGGTGATTGCCGAGTTAGATAAAGCTGTAACGATTTTAAATAAAAAAGAAACAAACGGAGGTAGGAAAGAGCTAAACAGTTTCATCATCTACCTCTTTGAAGTGAAACTTCCAGCAACACCAGCAAAGCAGTGATGATAAGTGAAGACCAAAGTGAAAGCGAAATGAGTGACAGTGAAAGCAGCGAATACAATGTTCCTGCAACTCCGAAAAGAAGACAAAAGCGTCCTCTTCTTGAAATTTTTGTTCTTGCTGAAGCTTGTGATTGCACTGGTGTATCAAACCGTGCGGTAGTTTTTCTTGCTTCATCTATGTTGCAGGGTGCTGGAGTCATCACGGAAAATGATGCATCATCAGTTATTGACAAAAACAAAATTTATAGAGCAAGAAAGAAACGTAGAATGAACGGTGTGGATTTGAACAAAACAGCTCTAAACCTGCCAAGCTTATACTTTGATGGTCGAAAAGACCAAACGATCACTCAAAAACTGATCGCACTGTAGTAGAAGAGCACATAACACTTATTAAAGAACCACACTCTGAATACATTGGCCATTTTGCAGCATCTACCGGTTCAAGGCAACCTCTGTTTAATGTGTTTGATTTTGTATTTTGCTTTCCAAGTTTTGTTCATACCATGATATTTATAAACGATACACTATCATGATTTAACTACCCAAATTAATTTTTCTATGTAGTCATGGTTTAAGTATTGTACTCCAACTATGGTGATTGCAAAAACGCGTTGAACAAGAATAACAATGTGATTCTATGACATTCTGAAGAGCACTTTTGTCTTCTCCCTTGCCAAATTAAATTTTTTGTAATAACCTTGCTGCTTCACTTAAATTTTTTTCAGGATCTAAGAAAGTTGAATTTTACCCCCAGGTTGAAGGATAAAACTGAAAAAAAGTTTCTTATAACCTATTTATAACAGGATCAGCCATAAGCAAACATGACAATGCTAAGTTTATCATTTATTAAAATGAGAAAACATGTTCTACTGAAAGGCAATTTTATGCTAAATTTCCCAAATTTTAGCAAATTTAGGGTTTATCTACTGCCAAAGCGGGACCTGAAAGCTTCATACCTATACAAAATAAGCTTCAGAATGATGTTTTGCAGACGTAGTACTGCAATTTCGTTTCTAGCCAGGTTAAAAATATCTTTTTTTCATTACATGCACTAAATTCGAAAATTGCCCCTTTTTTGCCAAAATTTGAATTTTTACCCCCCCCCCGGCGGAACCTCAAAAGCACCCCCAATTTCGCTAAAATTTTGCACATGTCGTTTTTTCATGCATGTGCCACTTTTTATCACTAGCCATCTAGATTTTGAAAAAAAAAATCAAAAACGATACACCGTAATAAACAAAATGAAATTAAAGGTTTTTGTCCTAAAATTTGTTACCTCAGTTCTTCATCTAACCTTTTTATGAACGTAGTGCAATAACTAGAGCCAGATTTACCGAATGGCACATAATCAGGGGCCCCGAGCTCAGATGGTAGGATTTTTTGGGGTTTTCACCCATAATCGGTAGGAAGAGGTCGCAAAAATTCCCAAAGTTCTCTCCTCGAGCCGAGGACAAAACATTTTCGAGGACTTGTAGGCTTCGAGGCCCAGGCTAAGGAGGGACGTTCTCAGTGGTGCCGGAACGGGAGGGCAAGGGGGGCAGTACTGCCCTTTGCATTTCAGAACGATTGTAACGAAGCAAACGTTTGCTAATCTCAAAGCTCGCTTTTCCAAAGCAGGATAAATTTAATTGTTTATGAACAATAGATCTTACGGTTAATTTAAGGGTTTGTGAACAATAAACCCGACAAATGACGCTATTGTACACTACAGCATTTAACGCAGTAAAAAGTTAGTAGCAACTTGCAGTAGGCTATACTACACTGTGCGTTTTTTTTTTTTTGCTAGCTCGTGAAAGCTAATCAATTGGATAAAACTTAACTCATATCTTCCTAGCGTCAGTTCAAATTGATGGCACTCGAAAGCGTACTGGAGTTACAAGAAGCATTTGAGGAATTAAAGTTTAGTGGTTCGTCAATCAACAGAGCCCTTTCTAGAAAGAAAACGTGATAAAAATTTTTGTCGTCTCAAATCACGTTGCAGTACAATTTTCATTTTTAAAAAAAATATCTTTCATTATAAGCAAAATTACTCTTCATTGATTGACGCTAAAAAGTTCATTGAAATCGATAACAACAAATTGCGTGTGTTAAATGATTTCTAAATAACGTACCAATAAAATGAAAAAGCAGTCTTGTGGAAAATATTTGGTTAGCCTGTGAGCTGTGACACCCAATTTAGTTCCATTAGTTTAAACTTACGCTACGAAAATATAGAGTGCTACAAAATTTCAAAATAAGAACTCAAGGATCAATGTCTGTAAACCTCAGGCCAGTGCCGTCACTACAGGGGAGCCAGGGGGGCTGTGCACCCCTAACGGATGCTTGTGCCCCCCCATTTAGGTTTACTCAAAATACTGTTTTTGGAACATTACTTAGTGACAAGGCAACACACAATGATGGAAAAAGGAACAAGTACGTTCAAACATAGTTCTCTTTTGACGTTTTCTCGATTTTTTGCGAAATTGCAGGCAACCAACTGCTGCGTCACATAAATCTGACGCAATATTCCGTCTTAATAACACGCCTTTACGGATGTGTCGCCAAAGATAGATGTAAGCCTACAGAGTCAGATACATTTTTTTTTCAAAGACCAGCTGTTTTGATTTTTAGAGCACACTCAAGACTTTGAGGTCGCAGTCAGTGGCATAACCAAGGTGAAGGGGTGAGAGGAGTGTTATTAAGACGGAATATTGTTATTTAACGGAATTATTAAGACGGACAGTTATTTAAACGCAAGCGTTTAAACGTATTTTAGACTTGACCTGAAGTAAGGAGGGGGTTGAAGGTGCTAAGCAATTTAATTCTTTGAAATTACTTCAAAACTTTAGCTATTGAGTTATTCATATATGGCTTCAAAAAGTGTGAAATGTGATTAAAATGGGGTTAAAATCGCTACTTTTTGCAGCAAAATCGCAAAAATCGCCTAGCGGCTGAGCTTCGCCCCAAGCCCCGTTCACAGTCACTAAATATTTAGTGACTATGTCCCGTCTGTGACACGTTTGAGTTGTATGTTCAGCGCGGGGGCTAAATCAGGCAGTTTTTGAGCAAAAGAGAAATTTAGTTTCGGGTCACTCCTCTTAGCGAAATTCTGGTTGCACGTCTGATAGCACTCATTGCTCTAGATAGATTTTTTAAGCGACTATGGGCCGCAACAAAAAAAGCTAAGAAGCTCTGCCGGCCTTATTTTAGAATCGCGCATAGTTGCAGCCGTTCGATCTGAAGATTAGTTTTTATATGCTAATTTTTGTGCCCCTCCACTTTTGGCTAGTGCCCCTCACTTCATTTGCTCTGGCGACAGCACTGTCTCAGGCCCAGCGCCAAGGGGGGCATTCCGGAGCCGTGCTTCCCCAAATGAGAACTGTGCCCCCCTAAGCGAGGATTGTGCCCCTAAGAAAGTAACAGGCTCGGTGCCATTGGAGTGCAGTTCGAGGCTTGAGACCCCCAAAATACTGATCATCACCCCAGAATTCGTGAGCAAGAACCGTTCTTTCGCAGATTTTGCGGTGAAGAATTTTTTTTTTATAGTCGTCACTCACGAATTCGAGGGAACAAAGTTTTTGTGCCCCCAAAAAAATTATTTTTGCTTTCCCAGTCACGCTACTCTGGCGCTAGACATTCAAATTTCTAAGTTTGTTTGTAGCCCTAGTTGGAACAAATGACGCTGACGTTACCAGAAGCGAATCCAGGTGATCCGGACCCCTGCTCAAACCGGATTAATATAAAAAAAACTCGTAACACATAAAATTCATTGCAATAACTGGAGCTAGATCCATTTCTTGTCCAGACCTAACATCAAAATACTCGTTGGGGATGGAGATGTGAGATGTGGTGGAAATAAACATTTTCTTCAAAACTATCTTGTTTTGTAAATGCAGACGAATTAGTTTAAAATTTGTGATTTTTTGTTGTAAGGTTTACCAGCTTGTTATAAAAAGGCTAAAAATTCATCGCCCTCATAGCCAATCTGTTCATTTACGCAGCCGGTTTAATTATGTTTTAGCGCTGCTAATTTTTATGCCACAATTTAAAAGCATTAACTTTTTGCTACAATAGGCCTAAAATTGTTATTTTTGCACAAAAATTGCAAAATCTTCGAGCGCTAGGGGCTCCTCCCCCAGACCCCCTTGCCTCCAGCTGTTGGGGACGTTGCCCCCAAACCTCTGATGGCATCCTTCGGTAGATACTGCTCTTATTTAATTGATAATTTGTTTGTTGTTATTTTTTACTGCTTATTCGACGTACAGAGTACTTTGGCTTTGGTGAAGTGTTTAATTGTTTGACAGTATTTCTGCAATATTGGTGGTAATGACTGTGCGTACAGTATTGAAAGTGCCCCTTGAAAAAGCTGCCCCCCCCCCTTGCCCTTTTGATGTCCCGGCACCCCTGGACGTCCTCGAGGCCAAGGACGTCCTGGAGGACTCCCAACTCTGGTAGATAGCGTAGAACAAGAACGTGAGCAGGAAGTGTTCATTGAATTAGATGATTTCGATGATTGTATTGAGAAGAAGGAAGTTACTGATTTCTCAACGAATTGATGGTCAAGCTACTTGTTTTTGTGACAAAAAAATTAAATTATTGAGGTTAGGCTATTCGTAACTTATAAAACTTATAAACTGTTTTATTTAAAAGTGACATCATCACTTGCAACATTAAAATTCTATAAATTAATTATTTTGTATAGTACATTGCTTAAATTTTTGTAAAAACCTTTTCTTTATCGATTACAGCAATATTTGCAAAAAGAAATATTTTCGGAAATATGACGTCATAAATGGTGAAGTCATCACTTTTTGGCTCTCGTTTGTGCAGTCCGTGAAAAACTTAATATCATGTTATCTATAACACCAACACAAACTTAGGGCCGTTTTTGCGATCATTTACTAATGTATGACGTCTTCAACATGACGTCATAACTTTTTCACCTTCATAATACTTCAAAATTTTTTTAATTTTGAAAAAAAGTCAATTATGGAAGCAAGTATTATTATCGAAATAAACTCAACCTGGTATGACAACCAAAACGCTGAAATACGATACAGCAAATATTGCAAAATGGGTGTCATAATTTCAATGTAATTTATTGTATGAAAATGTAGATGAAAGTAAACCAAATTCTTACAGTATTTCTAATATACATGTACTTTCTTCAAAAGGAATACCAAGGCTCTACATTGAATATAACAAAAGTTATAGGAGTTGGCAATCACTCAAAATGGTAATTTTTTACAATTTTGATAACATTTTGTTCCTGCATTATGACGTCAAAATTGTATGACGTCATAACAACAGTGAGAATGAATAAAGTAAGTTACCAAAAATTAAAAAAATGTAGTCAACTTTTGCGGAAATGACGTCATTATGACGTCAATGTGCAGGAAAAGTGAGGTGGGAACAACCTTAGCCGGAAACTTCAGGCTATACTGAGCATCGCTATATAGGAAAAAAAAACGTATCTTTTTGGGGCCCGCAAACGCGTTTTTTTGCTAGACTAAACTATGTTTTTTTGAACAAACTACTCGGAAATTTAGTTGCAAAAATAAGCTGAAATACGGATATCATTTTTGTTCATAGGCATGCTTGTAGAATAATTCAATAAGAAATGTATTTTTATCTATTACATTGGGTGAATACTTTTCGTATAGACTTTGATCTTGCTTTGTGGAAGGTGTGTCGTAAACCAGTGCTTCTTAAACTTTTTTGGTTTTGTTCACCCCTAGCATCCATCTCCAGATTTCATTCACCCTTATCCCATGATATGATAAAGCTATCTCCACTACATATAACAGCACAAAATGACTCCGGTTGTTTTGAGTTTTGTTAAAAACAACTCAAGCTATGTTTTACTGTTGCAAATCTACAATTTCTCGAGTCCAGAGATATAAAGCTACAAATGCACAAAACACATTCACCTAATTGTTGTACTTATACACTGCGCAATATAGTTGTCAATTTAATTTGCCATAGAAAATATCATAAAAAATAATATGTAGAATCAATTTTTTCGCAATTATAATTAATTGAGTTAAAGAAAGAGCACATATCGAAGCAGTATACCCTTCGCATACCCTCTCTCAGCTGTATACCTTGATTTCGATTTGGTATACTCTTGGTTTTACGGTATTCCCAGTTAAGAAGCACTGCCTTAGATTATATTCTTTATTTCTTTGCTTGTGCCCAGAATTAAGTGCAAAATATGAGGCGCCGTTTGGAAAAATATTATTTGTTTTGTGACAACGTTTTTTGAGCTTATTTACAATGATATTTGTCCGATATAAATATATACGACAAAATACACTCCAAAGTTGGAACAAAAAAGCCTACAAAATATGTCATAAACTTTGGATATATATCTGGTTTCTGATCTATATATACGACAAAGTACACGCTAAGTTGAAACAAAAAAGCTTATTAAATGTATCGTATATTTTCGATATATATCGGAAGTTTTCGATATGTATTTACATCAAAATACACTCTGAGTTGAAACAAAAAGCGCTTACGAAATAGGTCGGAACTTTCAGACTTATTTTGTAGGCTGTTTTGTTCCAACTTACAGTGTATTTGTCGCGAGGTGTAAAAAATAAATGATTTTTTTTTTCCATACGGCGTCAAATATTGTTTATTTTGCTACACTTCGCTACAAATACACTGTAAATTGCAAAAAAATACCTATAGTAAATTTTCGACTTATTTTACAGACTTTTTTGTTCCAATTTACAGTGTATTTGTAGCGAAGAGTAACAAAGTAAAGAATATTTTTCCAAACAGCGAGTGGAAGGCCGTTTGGAAAACAATCATTCATTTCGTAACACCTCGCGACAAATACACAGTAAGTTGGAACAAAAAAGCCTGATTCACACCGGCGTCGTTATCGTATCAAACGAGCCTTCTGACGCGACAACGACGCGTATAAACGACGGGGTATTCACACCGAGCAATTGCGTCCGATAACGATACGTTTCATACGATCGCCCGACGAAAGATTTTGCTTGATACGACCAAACGACGAAGTAGGATTTGGGTTCTACTTTGTCGTTTGGTCGTTAGCTCGTCGTTTCACCAGTTGAAGTCGGTGGAAAAGTTGAAACTAGGCTTTTTAACTAATGCAAGGTGATTTGCTTGCTAGTAAGCTGTTTTTTTAAATAGGCCTACGGAAAAGAGTTGGAAATTAGTGCAAAGGTAGGCCTATTAATAATAGGCCTAGTTGGAAATAAAAAAGTGCAAAGATAGGCCCATTTAGCTATGTGCTTTTTACCGTTTATGCTATACTCCAGCTCTCTGGGAATTACACTTTGCCCCAAGGGCTCTTTAGTTTTTGTCAGCAGGCAATTGAAATGCTATTTTTTTTGATTTGCTATCATAATTTCCATTGTAGTTTGTCACACAATATTTTCTGCCCTTGATCAATTAAATTGTTTGCACTTACGCTAACTAGACTGCTCAGAAACGGGAGTAACAAATAGAGCAAATTAAAGTATTGTAAACTATGCATAGCTCCAAAAAAATTGTTATTTAGCTAGGCCCAATTTACTTTTTAAAAAATATGAATATTGACCTTTCTTGGGACAAACTTTGAGCCGCAAAAACTAAAAATCTTGAAAAAATAATTGGTTTTAGGCCTAGTTGAAAAGTAGCTTTCAGCAGACTATGTTAAGTGCTTTGGGTTGTATGTAAGAGGTTAGGTCTAGTCATGTGCCGATACTTTGCAGTAGGCTACTGTATAGGTAGTGTACAGTAGCAGTGAAACTGGTACCAGTACCTAGCCTAGCAGTACTTTAGACTGGATTGCTTTTTTTTTCTGCACTGGAAAAGAAGAGAGAATGGGATATTGAAACTAATTGGTACAGGGTAGGCATGTTAAATCTGAGATGGTTGCTAGCAGCCAGTTGAGAAGGCCACTTCAATTTGGCTTTCCTTGCTCTTGTTTTGGTAGAGTTGGCTAAAGTTCAATTTTGAACTTCAATTGACTTGGCTCTTGAAAGCTGAAATTATAAACTAGGCCTACTGGAAGCAATCAATTTCTATAGTAGAGACCTTTCTCAAGTCTTTTAAATAAAGTGGCACTTTTAACTATTTTGGACACTGTATCATCAATGGTCATGATCTTATGCTGTAGTGCATCAATACTTTGTACCAGTACCGATACGGGTCTTGACTACAGATTATTGCCATGATGCATATAAATACTGACCAGTGATTGCTCAGGTACCAATAGGCTACCTTAAACTGTTAACTTTTGTTTATTTTCAGGGACTCATAAGGCTATCTATTTGTTAATATAATAGTCAGGTAGAGGCTACTGGTAGTTGTTGTATCTGTCTACTCAGCAGTTTGTTTTGTGTAAACGCTGAACAATCACTGAATCACTGAAATGAAATTGTATGATGTTAGAATGATCTTGTATTCTTAGCAGTGGATCACTTGATGCCAAAAAATAGCTGATTTATATACTTGCACGGTGTTGGTACAACACACACACAAAGTTGGCTGTGGTTTTGAACTGCATTGAGCTTTGTTTGTTCTAAGCTCCATGTGGTTTGGGGTTATAGCTACTTTGAAAAATCAACGAACCAGTACCATACAATCAAATTGGAATGGAGAAAACATACTGTACAGTATGTATAGTACCAAATCAAGAGTTGAGTAGTGATATTTTCCGTCGGAATAGTTCGATTGCCACTGACAGTTCACGCATATGCTAGTACTGTACCAGTTTGCGATAGCCTACCAGTACAGTAGACTATCACTTCGCAATATAACAGATGTCGACTACGCGAGATCGATTTCTGACAGTGCACACATACCTACATAGTGGTACTAAAAATACATGAGCCTGGACTGCACGGGTTTGGGTTAGGTTTTGGGTTTTTGTGCTGCTGCACTTATGATGCTGTATGTTCTAGTACTTGTAGTATCGAGTCAAGTCAACTAACCGCGAACAAACTGACCGCGAAGCAACGATTTCGTCACTGATTTTGTTGCAGTCATTTTGTCACAAAGTGAGGGTTTGGGCAAGATGGCTATAAGAATAGTAAAAATATATTTAGAATCACAGTTCTCAGCCAATCGGCGTTGTTCGCAGTCAGTTGGTTCGTGTTCAGTTGTCGTGGACCCAGTAGTATGTCATATGACAGATAACAAGTGTATGATATCGGTTACCGGAACAATTTGCGATACGGCAGCATGCGAGAAAATAGATTTCTATAAGCGCACACATACTGTAATACCAATTTTCAATTTGATTGCGCGATATCGATTTCTGATAACGAATGTCGCTGCACGTGCTGCATTAAATATCTTTTTCCTCACTTTCTGACCTGCTAACTGTTGTTATTGATGTTAGTCAAAAATTGCAATCACATCAGATATTGAGAGTTGAAACATTTCAAAAAACTCAAACACTGATCTACCGCAATTTTGAGTACCGGTATGAAAATTTCTAGTTCTGCAGATTTTTCCAGTACTTTTCAGTTATTGAAGTAAGTTCTGCCAGTACTTACAGTTTTTTGAAGTCTTCTACTTCTAACATTACTCACTACTGCATTAAGCCTACTGATTAACCAACCAAATTTGCCAAATTCAAATTCCACTAGTGTACCAAACCATATCTTATCTACAGATTATTTCTGAAAAACAAAATCTATTTGAATTCATATCATGTTGCTTACAGTAAATTTAAGTTCTACACCACCCTAAAATTGTTAATGCAAATCTAATTTAAATGATATACGTTACTGTAAATGTAATTAATTACTAATCACTTTTTTACTTTTACAGAATAGACTCAAAATCTGTGATCACATCAGTATTTGACTGTAAAAGAAATTTATTTATTTAATAGAAATTCACAAATATGTGAGCTGTAATTTAACAAAAAATCTCAGCAGTTTTTTGAAGAGATTTATTTGGCTGAATGATTCAGATAAACCTTGTATTCCACTCAAATTTATAACAACCTAGATAGAATCATTTCTAAATAGAATTTAACCATGTGGTTTAAAATTTACGGCTTAGCTATGGCATATACTTGGATTTAATTTGATTTTTGTTAAGTATAATATTTATTATTCAAATCTGTGATTACTTTGCCCTGAATCAAGGTACTGGTACCCAGTGATGATAATGGATAATTATAAAAGCCATACCATCAAGCAACCTGAATGCTACACCACCAAGGCATTTAGGTTACCATTTAATAATAATAATATATATGGTAAGTATTATGCTTTGGCCCAATGCTAGTGGCCTACCTTTTGCTTTTGGCCCTACTTCCAGGTAGGCCTATACCAGTAAATGAGTTTTGCATTGCAATAGAGGTGCAACTGTGCAACTAAGTGAAACTAAAGTTAAAACTCATCACTTGTTTCCACAATTACCAGTGATACTTGATAAGTGTTTGTTGACGATTTTGGCAAGCACTGCAAAATGGTAACCACCGAAGACGTCCCTTGAACAAGTCGACCCAGACAAGTCGTCCTCGAAGGTGAATCATACCTAGCCGCATTTTTTCGCGCGTTGTATGGCCATAGCGAGCTGATATATCGGAAGAAACTGAAACAAGTCGACCCAGCTGAGAAACTGAAACAAATCGACCCAGTTGAAGATACGTGACGCAACTGCTACGCGTCATTGAGCCTTTGTTACGTGCGCTCTACTGTCTAGGGCTTCGCTACTTCGAATTTGTATTACAGGTATTGCATTTGTTTTTATATAAGATACGTGGCGCAATTGCTATGCATCATTGAGCCTTTGTTGCGTGCGCTCTACTGTCTAGGACTTCGCTACTTCGAATTTGTATTAATGCATTTGTTTTTTATTTATCACCATAACCATAGATTTTGTAGGATCTATGCCATAACAAAATTGAATGAAAAGCACAAATATACATGTAAAATACTGTGGATTTTAACGCTTTGCTACCTCGCTACACGGAATTTGTGATCATTCATACCTATATTAGTCGCGTCGCTTCCGCTCCTCAACATAAAAAGAATTATATTATTGATGCTTAGTATAGTTATTATTCAGCTATCAAAAGGAGCGAAAGCAACGCTTTGTCGCTTCCGCTCCTCAACATAAAAAGGATTATATTATTGATGCTTAGTATAGTTATTATTCAGGTATCAAAAGGAGCGAAGGCAACGCTCTTTTGAAAAGGGCGGTTGCCCACCTCTGGTTTCGGTTAAGTTAGAATAAATATTATCAACCATTCCAGTAACATCACGAGACCAAGCCAATTTTGGTGAAATTTTTCCTGTTTTATTCATTTTGGATTTGGAAGGATAAAATAGAGTCGCGGGATTAAATAGACTGTATTTGATTCCCCCCAACACCAATTTGGACGAAAAAGAGGGTTTATCGAATTGGTGTGGTCACGTGATGTGACTGGATTGGTTGATAATACTCGTCCATGGTTGATAATACTCTGATTTAATGGTTACTGGAATGCATGGGCGTCGGCAAGGGGGGGCAGGGGGGGGCCATGGCCCCCCCCTGGATTTTCACACACTCTTTCTAAAAGCTCCCAAATTTCAAAAATTCTTCCATTTTTAGTGGTTAATACTGGCTCCATTCTTATTGGCCCCCCCCTGAAAATTTTTCTGTCGACGCCCTTGCTGGAATGGTTGATAATACTCTGATTTAAGATCGATTCAGGGTCCTTTCAGGTCGTCGCTGTCTCATGGACAAAAGAGTCAAAGCGACTTGGTTAATAAAGATGTAAATGCAATCATGTAGGACTAAGAATGATTTCTATTTTATGTAATTGAAATGTAGCACAGTCAAATACTCGTATTAGTGCCAAAACTTCCGGCATTCGCAAATGAAGAAATGTCTTATATTTTAGGATTAAAAATTTTAGTAACCGAATTATTTTTTCTTTGGCAAACTTACATAGTGACGTAAGTGTTTTGGCACAAGAATCTATTTTTCAGCTAATTTTCAGCCAAGTCTGAGAAAAACAGACTTCACAATATACCGTTACTAAAAACATACTGCTGTATACGCGAAATGAATGAACTTTAGGGATCAACAATTTTCTGTGAATAAAACCAAACTGAATACTTCTATGATTTGTTGAAGCAGAACTGAAACAAAGGCGTCAACGTTGAAATTGGGTTTACGCTAGAAAAATGTGTGGCTTGAAAGGTCCGACCATAGTCTTGGGCCCTACGAAGTGAAAGTGCAATTTAAATGCATTAGCTTGCTTGGTCTAGTTCAGGTAGTGAGAAAGCATCAATGCCACTTCATCAAGTTAGTGCATGTCCCGAGTAACCTTCTTGCAAATGCTAACATCAAAGCAAATCATGTGATTAGCATTGTAACTTTTGGGTCCTTATGAAGCGTTCCACTGCTGAGCTACTTTACGGCTTGAGTGATTGCTAGATCTAGGTTCAACTCCCTCCTGGTCACGTTGTTGCCTCTTCGCACAAAACGCTTTACCATGATAAACTCTGCTTGGTGGCTACGAACAAACAGCAAATTCAGTAGACAAGAATTCAAAGATATCCATTTATTTTGCTTACAGTCAGTGGCGGATTTAGGGGGGGGATGGGGGGGATGCATCCCCCCACCAGCCTAAAACTAACGATTTCGGCCGAAAAATCAGCCTCCAATTCGAAAAATCAGTCTCCATTTCGGGGTGCATCCCCCCCACCAGCCTAAACCTAACGATTTCGGCCGAAAAATCAGTCTCAATTTCGGTGAACACCTTTTTTTTTTTTTTTTAGGAGACCACCTGATTTTGGGCGGAAAAAACGTTTGAATTTCCGATTTCGGCCGGAAAATCACTCTCAATTTCGGTGAAGACCTTTTTTTTTTGTTTTTTGGAGACCACCTGATTTTGGGCGGAAAAAACGCTTGAATTTCCGATTTCGGCCGAAAAATCACTCTCAATTTCGGTGAAGACATCTGAATTTTTGAGGTTTTGTACTTAAAATTTTTATTATCCCCCCCCACCAAAATTTTCTAGATCCGCCACTGCTTACAGTCCTCGATTAAGATCAGTTATACAGTAAAACCGGGGAGAACTGATCGGAAGTGAAGCTGGAAATTCACGTAAAGTCTTTGCGATAGATCCACAAATTGAATGCTTTTTCTTGAGTCAATAAGCAAGCATCTATTCAAGCATTCAATTTATCCTACTCTACTACAGCAAGATCGAAACTAAAAGCATTAGTCGCAGAAAGCCCATTTTTTATGAAATATAATGTTATTGATGCAAGCAGCACTGGCAGGTTTTGACTTAGAGTCTGTATGTACTTGTGCAACAAGGTATAATTTTTTAATCCTATGTATTGTTGTAGTCTGAACATTCTTGTCGGGCTGTCGGCACTCATAGATTGCTGTAACCAGTGGTGCCATTCAATTAGTTCGGGCAAACGGTTCCTAAATTTAAAGAATTGGTTTTTTAAAAATTGCTTACATATAGACATTCTGCACTAATTTTAGGTTCAAACGACTTGGTTGCTAAGTTGAGAGAACCAGCTGCAGATCCGGCTCATGTAAAATTTAGATATTGCCCTATTGCAAAATTTACGATAGTTGTAACCTCTTCAAACATTGTTGTGGTTTTGGCAAGTTTTTGCTATGTTAGAAAGAAGCAGTACTTAAATTGTAGGGAGGACGGGGGGACGCGTCCCCTATCGAGATTGAACGTCCCCTCATCGAGATTGAGCGCCCCCATCGAGATTTGAGCGATGGTAGATGAGAGGAAAAAGACGCCCAAAGTCCGGTCAAATATAGAACCAAATTGCGCGGGAATAGTGATGCAGAAAAAAACAGTTCAAACGCCAGCGAAGACCTTTTTTTTTTGGAGATCATGTGCTTTTAGCCAGAAAAAACTCTTGAATTTGAGATTTCGGCCAGCAGAAAAAGCGTTTGAAATTCGGCGAAGACCTTTTTTTTGGAGATCACATGTTTTTGGCCGGAGAAAACCCTTGAATTTGTGATTTCGGCCAGAAAAAGCGTTTGAATTTAGGCGAAGACCTTTTTTTTGGAGATCAAACAAAATTGGATCAAACTTCCAAAAAAGCCTCTCTCTTTGCAAAATCCTGGCTACGCCCCTGATCTTCATTAAGGTTCTGTCAATGCTGCAAAAGCGTCCCCCCATGCAAAATTTTACAATTTAAGTACTGGAAAGAAGGCCACAAAATATATATAACCAGGACTTAAATTGTAAAATTTTGCATGGGGGGCGCTTTTCAAGCATTGATAGAACCTTAGTGAGGATCTGGCGCGTAGCCAGGATTTCGCAAAGGGAGAGGCTTTTTTTAAAGTTTGATCCAATTTTGTTTAGCTTGACCCAAATTTTTATTGGCCTTGAATTGGATTGAGGTGCAGTGAAAATTCAGTGATTTCAAAAAAGTTTAAAAAAAGGTCTTTGCAGAAACTCAAACGCTTTTTCTGGACCAAATCTCAAATTCAAGGTTTTTTTCCGGCCAAAAACAGGTGATCTGCAAAAAAGTAATATAAAAAAAAAAAAACTTTGCCGGCGGTTGAACTGTTTTTTCTTCTGCATCATTATTCCCACGGAATTTGGTTCTACATTTGACCGGACTTTGTACGTCTTCTTCCTCTCATCTACCAGCGCTCAAATCTCGATGGGGGAACGCTCAAATCTCGATGGGGGGACGCTCAATCTCGATGGGGAACGCTCAATCTCGATGGGGGGACGCGTCCCCCCTACAAATTAAGTACTGTATATAACATTCAGCGTGGCTAGGCTAAAATAAAACCTAAAAATTATCATTATTTTTTAAACAGATTAGGGCGTTAGGTCATTAAAATGCAAAACCAAGAATAAAGAAAATCGAAATTTTGTTGTTTACTCATAAATCTACAAATCTTTGGCAACTTTGAATTAACTTCTGTTCGTGACATCGTTACACCTGCCAGAAAATATTGCTCGAAAAAAGCCACCTGTATGAACAAAACGTGGTTATGTATGAGCAAAACTTTTTTTTTGCTTGTTTATTGTCAAGCTTGCGCAAATGTACGATTACTTGGTTGGTATTGAAACTTTCAAAACTATTTTTCACGGGAAAATGCAATCTACGACTTCGAACAGAGTTTGATTTCAAACACTTCCGTGAAAACATAGGCATACATAAATTGCTTGGTATCGTGAAATCTTACTTAACTGGCCTGCCTTGTGTAGTGAGTTTATTTCTATAGTTCATTGATCTTATTACTCGTACCCGTATGTGTAATTTGTGTGCTGGCTAGAAACAGAAATTATTTTTTATGTGCAGTAATTGTCAAAATAATTTCATAATGTTAGACGAGGTAATTATTATGTAAATAAAAGTTTAGCTGCTTTTTATACACCTGCACTGCTTTTTTTTTGTAAGTGCGTGTTCAAGTACAGTACAACGTTTGGGGGAAGCATGAAAATGCAAGATTCTGTATTTAGAAGTAGTTTGTATAAGGGATATTGATTTGAAAAGTTAATTGGTGGTGCAAAACTTAAGAATTGCTTTAATCAAAATGTTCATTTCTTCAAAGCAGCTTTTCGTATGACACTTGTCAAGAAGAATTGTAAAAATAGAGAGCGCTCTCCATTTGGAGAAGCTGCTTCCGAGAAATGAACATTTTGATTAAGAATGTTAATTTATTGTATTGTCCATTCGCTTCTCGGCTACGCTGCTTTTACGTGTATTTGCGGAAATCGCAACGGCAAAAGGAATCGAACCCTCAACTTATGGCATCAGAGTCCGACATATTTACCGCCACGCCATTTGTTAATCTTATTTTAGAACAGAACGAACATAAATTTAAAAACAACATAAGACAATTT
Source organism: Trididemnum nubilum (assembly GCA_963965965.1). Lineage (NCBI taxonomy): Eukaryota > Metazoa > Chordata > Ascidiacea > Aplousobranchia > Didemnidae > Trididemnum > Trididemnum nubilum. The sequence goes on from OZ014480.1 coordinate 13,560,528, forward strand.
TTTTAACAGAAATTTCTACGCGTATTACGAAACTGACAAAGACAAAGAATCGAGCCTTCGCTTGCTGATGGTGCAGCGGTATAGAATCGCCTTCAACATCTATAAGCCTTTTATCTTAAAAGTAAATTTTAATGTAACCTAAGCGCAGCAAAAACCAAAACTAACGTTACGTTACAAAAGAAAACCGGTTGGTCTGTAATAATTCACAAAACATCATTACTTACAGTCCCAGCGTAAAAAAAAATTCATATGAAATAAGCCCTCTTTCTGAAATTAGAATTCATATATTATTCTTATTTCGTGATTTTTTCTAATTACTATCTCAACCTAAAAAAACACGAGTCAAAAATAAAGATAATTTCAAAATTACGTCATACTTCACAAAACAACATTAATTACAGTAAAAGAAAACTTCAATCGAAACAGGCCTATTTTTGAAAGTGAAAAGTTAAATTGTTCTTATATCTTGCTATTATATATATTCAGATTTTTTAACCAGATTAATTGCATTGAAAAACATGTCCGGTTTTGAAATTCACATCGGTAAATCAAAAGTCTTGCACTTACAAGCAATCTATAAATAGAAAATCAACTCTTTGATCCCAAATGCTAAGCAATTTCTAAATTTGATTTAAAGAAACGTTAATCTTTAATTTTGCGGAAAGCCAATTATTTAAATCATTCTAATATTTATCTACAACAGAACAGTTCAGAAAATATGTGCAGCAAAGTGCCCAATTTCTAGCGCCAGAATGCGAAAATTCACATATACTTCACAGCCGCTAGCTTGCGTCAGGTTATGTTAGTGCAGTATATGTATGCATTATATTTTAAATTCTTCGCTTGCAGCACACCGCCAATCCTCAAAAGAAAAAAAACAATGAAACAAGATATGGGCATAGATGGGCACAAGTCCGTTAATCGTTAATCCGTTAATAACGAAGCTAACTTTTTCATTAACTCGTTAATCCGTTAATAACTTTTTTCATGTTAACGGACTAAATTAACTTCCGTTAAGTCCTGTTAACGGACTACAGTAACTTCCGTTAAGTTCTGTTAACTTCCGTTAAGGTTTTTATCGCTAATATCTTGTAGCTTCGTTGTGCATTTGAACTTGTTTTTATCTTGAAATTAGGTTAGACTGTAAAATATAACTTTCAAAACACAAAAATACCACCATAGCAATAAATATTTTCTTGCAATCAGCTCAACAGCGTCAATACGTGTTCTAGAAGCGAGTGAACATAAAGAAATGTAAACTACACGCAAAATGTTAACGAATTAACGGACTTTATTAACTTCCGTTAATTAAAGCTGAAAATAACGGATTAACGTTAACGGAGGTGTGAAGTTTGTTAACGGACTAGTGGTTAACGAAGCTAACGTTTTGCATTAACTTGCCCATCTATGGATATGGGTTTGTGCTTGAAGCAAAATTTATGCCTACTTGCTGCAATATAATAACTTAGGCTTATTGCTTCGGATTAAAACAGACGAGACGATTTTGTTAAGGCATTTAAAGAATACTTAGGTGCCTTTCACCGATCGTTCCTTGGCCATTTTTGTAGATAAACAGTCACTTGGCCACTCCTGAGCTTGATGGACAGCTGTTTGACTTGAAGACCGGCAGGCCACTTCGCAGCCCTCCTAATCCGCACTTAGAAACACAATAACTGATCCTCTCGTGCATTATTGTTTTAATTTTGTGACAAAAATAAAATATAATCGATTAATGCTCTACTCAAAGAACAATTAAGGTTCCTTCACAGTGGCCCAACCTAAAATAAAAATAATAATAATAAGCCGATCCAGTGCCGAAGCAACACAGCTAAACAACGCTTTGCAGTAGATTTTTTGCTTGCATTGCTAATTTTGTAATTTGACTCATTGGGATGTTTTTACTTGTTCTGTGCTAAGGTAAAGATTACTTTGCTTCGAGCATTACGGTACTGTATATCGTTTCAATTAAATTGGTGCGCTGTAACAATGTGATTTTAATTATTTTCTTTGCTTCTTTTATGGCTGCTTTTCTGCGGCTCCAAACTGACCTTTTGTCTTTCGATCAAAACGTTCAAAAAGTACTGAGGGGTAATTTTAAAGAATGCGTCGGCAAGCGCAATTTCATATACTGGCAAGATGTGCAACTTTTGTTTTTTGTGCATAGACAGATGACGAATTATGCTTAAACCCAGGATTGTCCAAACTTTTTGAAGGAGTGCCATACGATGATACAAAATGAGACTTGAATGCTTCGGGCCAACTAATCATACTAAGACCACTGGTCATAAGTAAAAATAAGCCCAGTAAACAGGTAAAGTCCGATTAAAAAAGTCAGGTCTTCGGCCTAATTTTGGAGCATTTTGGTTACGTGAAAACGTCTTTGGGCTGAATCGCTCGCGTAATTCCAACGCAATTTTGTTAAAAAAAAAACAACATGTGACATGTGAAGACTGGGCAATGTGGGCATGCGCCGGATAAAATTCTGAGTTTTGTTTGTGTGGTTAAGAGATTGATATTTTCAAAAACATTTTCTGAGCAAAGCATTTTCAAGTAATGTCACAATTACAATTCTGTTACAGTTCTGTATTTAAAAATATTAGTAGAGTATAAACACCGTGGTATCGGGCGCGCAACCACGGTTTTGCTAAGGGAGGAGCTTGAACCAAAAGTCAATTTCCTTTTTTTTTTTTATCGAAGACTGTCTCATTTAGACGGTGGACGGTGGAGCTGAGCAAACTTGTGCTACTTTAGTGTATCACAGACGGGAGCTTGGTGCTGAACCCTCAGATTTTGTCATTTTTTAGAAAAGTAACCATTTTTTTACCCTAATTGAATCACATTTCGTACGTTTTTAGAGCCATTTCAAAAAACTAAACTGCCCAGCTTCATCGGCCCTCCCCCCTTACTTACAGGTCGGGTACAGAACAAGTTTAAACGCTAATATTTTGGCTTGAGTTTATGCGTGGCTATCAAGCAGAAAAGGTTATAAATTTGCTGTGAGGTTTAAAATTTATTGAGCTAGTTTCAACGGGGAAAAAACGGAAGAATAGCGCACTGCTCTTACAGATGCAAAGCTTCGCGAAATTACAATTAATACTCAACTATTCATTTATCACTTAATTTGTGCTGAATAAATTACACTCTTTTTTTATCAAAATTAATAAATTTTGGGTTGCAGCTGGCTGTTCGTAATATTTACCAATTTTCGGCCTCATGCCTTTTTAAATTTAAAATTTATTCGTTTTGTTTGTTCTTAAATGTATTAAGCAAAAATGTGCCTCGTGTACGTAAACGATTGTACTTGCAAAAAAGATTGCATAATTCGCTTCGTTTTGTTTCGCGTATTTGTTCGTGGCCACGGTTTGTTACGGTTTACCGTTCCGCTACAGCAATTTTGTTTGAGCGCGTGTCAATGTATTACACGTAACCATACGGTTTTGTTCACTCACCGCCTTTTTATTTCGTGTAAGAAGACGTACCACAAGAAAAAGTCTACCTGTAAGCGTATCTGAGTGAGCGCAATCGGGACGACTTGTTCGGACGCCATCTTGTCGGTGTGTCGACTTAGGTGGGTCGTGATGTCCAAGGGACGACTTCGGTGGCAACCCTGCAAAATTAGCAAGTTAACCCGACAAAATAAAATGCATTAAATAGCCTGTAAATTTATCAGCAGCTCTCAATTTAAGCATAGTTTGATGGAATGGTGATTACTGATTACAAAACCCAAACTTGATTGGCGTATTGGTCTATTACCAAACTGCTATGCAAGCATTACAACCAGCTACAGGTTCCTAGTAATACGCAACGTTTTTGGATTTCCTGATCGGAAGGAACAAAGATGCTGGCGTTTTAACATTTACCGATAGCACAAAAAGTGGCGTATGGTTTCCCTTGGATACAATCGTACGTCGCGCTTGGTGTGAATTACCACATAAAAAAGCGTCGCACCGTCGTATCAGATGATCATTTCAAAATCAGCTAGAACCAGGGGATTCCCCTAACGTTGTCGTATCAGTTTTCGGTAAGGCTACAAAATAAGTCTGAAATTTTCGACTGATTTTGTAAGCGTTTTTTGTCCAACTTAAAGTGTATTTTGTCGTATATAAAAAGTCGGAAATTTCCAACACATATCGGACAAATTTTATTGTAAATTAGCTGTTACAAAATAAATCATTTTTTTTTCAAACGGCGCCCCATAGCAAATAGTATTGGAGCGATGCACAAATAAAATGTCACATTTGTCTCGCATGAATAAACGTGTTTAAACCCTTCGTGTCACACTGAGCACTGTGGTTGCGCTATTGCAACACTTCGGTTTGATCACTTGTGAATCCTCGCAAGCTATCATCCATTTCTGACAGCTCGTCCCGTTTGGTTTGTTCACCCCAGCAAAATTTAATTCACCCTGTAGTGAACCATTCACTCGATTAAGAAACGCTGGAGTAAACGATTTGAATGCTGAAACATAACGTATGATGACGTATTATAACGCTATTTTCCAGAGCTGGGTAAGTCCGCAAGTTAGTCCGCAAGTCCGCAAATCCGCAATTGCGGACTAACGAAGAAAGTTGCGGACATGCGGACTTGCGGACTTTGGCAGTTTAAATTGCGGACTTGCGGTTGCGGACTATTTTTAATTTTAGTCCGCAATTCCGCAAGTTTTATACAAATATTGAAATTTCGTAGTATTTTCATAAAATACTCATGTTTTTACCCAGTTAAGCATGAGAAATCAATTTAATTTTTTCGAGTTCAAGTTCGGCAAAAATATCAAGTTTTTCGAGTTCAGGCTGACATAAATGCTAGGTATGCTTTTCGACTTAATCGCTTTCTTTTTATTGACATGCTGTTTGGTAACGTGAGAAACGAATACATGCCGCGTTTTCATCTTTTATGCAAATAGTTGGTTGATTTTTTAGAACATTTTAGAACCCCGTTTTGTGCTTGTTTTAAGAATCTTCTAGAACTGCCATTGTGGTAATTTTAACTGTATTGTCTTTAGACCTTTAATCTCATAATCTTTAAGTTTGCAACTAGTGCTCAAATTAGATAGTCTTCGACAGTACGAGTGAAGTGGTGTCTCAAATTTTCGTAGTTTAGTGTATCAAGCTAGATGTGTAGTAACTTGGTTGCTGATGTTTCTAATTCTATAGTGAGACCTCGAAGCAGTTTTTTAATAGTATAGTCTAGTAAAGTGTAGCATAGTGTTAGTATAATCAATAGCGGTAATTTTGGTCTAGTAAATTTTAGTTAATTGATATTGATTTGGCGAGCTGATAATTGACTTCTTGTTTTGCCGTGCTCCTTTGGATCAATCAAATTTTTGGTGTTCTGTTAGGAATAACATTGTTATATTTATATCCAAAGTGTGGTATGACTGCAGAAATATGAAGGATACGGCGCGCGACGAGACAGGCTATTACAAGCGGGTCTAACCTGATTCAAATTGTAGTCAACACTGTTTTCTCGAGTTCGGCAAAACAACCGACTTTTTTTGGGTTTAAGTTCGAATCTGCAGCCCTGGTTCAAGGTATTGCTTTGTTGTTTTTTACCGTGAGTTTACAAAATTTTCCACTGAGGTATCATTTTTTGTACTGGTAGCCAGTGCCGTCGCTACGGTGGGGCCAGGGGTGCCGTCCCCCCCTAACGACTGCTTGTGCCCCCCCCATTTTGGTTCATTCAGAATGCTTTTTTGGAGCATCGCGTAACGACAAGACAACAGGCAATAATGGAAAAAAGAATAATCATTTTCAAGCATGATTCTCGTTTGAAGTTTTCTCCGTTGTTTGCAAAATTGCTGGCCACCAACTTCTGTACATAAATGTGACCCAATAATCCGTCTTATTAACACATCTTTACGGATGTGTCGCGGAACAGTGATGTAAGCCTACAGAAGCGTTACCGGTATTTCGTTAGTGATTATGACCTGAAACAATACGTGAAAACATTTTTTTAAAAGACCAGCTGTTTTTTTTAGAGCACACTCAAGATTTATTTTAGTTCGCAGTCAGTGGCGCAATTAGAGGGAAGAGGCTAAAGGGTCATCAGTCCCCTTTAACCAAGTCATTTAGAAAATATAACCAAAAAAAGAATAAGCGTTTAAACGTGTTTTGGACTTGACCTAACGTATGTGGGGGCTCAAGAGGCCAGACAATTTAAATCGTTCAATGACTTCTGAATTTTAGCAATTTACTGTAATTATTGATATGGTTTTAAAACATGCGAAATGTGATTCAAATGGCATTAAAATTGCTATTTTTGCCGCAAAATTGCAAAAATCATCCAGCAGCTGAGCCCCCTCTGTAGCACGCTGGAGTAGCAACGGTTTGTTCAGCACGGGACCTAAATTAGACAATTTTTGTGCAAAAAACATTTACTTTTGGTTCAAGCCCCCTCTCTCTTACTTAACAAAACCCTGGTTGCGCTTCTGGTCGCATTCACTCCTGAAGACATATTTTTCAAGCGATTATACCGTCCGAATCCGAAACGAGCTAATAAACGCTGCCGGGCTTTTATGTATCTTTTTCCAAAGATAAATACAAAATTTTAGCTTTAAAATATCAGTTTTTATGCGCAAAAGTTCAGTCCATTTTTGGCTAGGGTCCTCTCACTTCGTTTGGTCTGGCGACGACACTGCTGGTAGCGTGTGTTTATCTCATTCCTAGAGTATTTATTGAAACTAGGGACTAAAAATTTTTGAATACGATTAAGTAATATGAATGCATTTTTGCCTTCTACTGTCTTTGCCTTTTCCTGCTTCGAAAAAAAATTGTTTTCTTAGAATATGTTGTTGCAAGCGGAAATGCGGATTGTGCTTTGGTATTTGATGGCTTCTCACTGTAATCCAATGGCTTTTAATCTCCGAATCCCTAGCTTCATTGTAGCATTTTTGAGGGTTCGGCGGAGGGTTGTGCATTATGCTTCCACGCAGTTTAGACACCTACTGTATACGCAGAAGCGCAACCAGGAGGGTTGGGGGCTAAAAACCCTTAGTCAAGTCACTTAAAAACTTTAACCAAATTACAAGCGTTAAAATCTGTTTTGAGTTGGACCTGAAAGTAAGAGGAGCTGGGCTATTCAATTCTTAAGTTTGCCATCCGAAAAAGCAGCTCAATAACAAGTCATGCTGTGGTACATTTACTACAATCAACGATTGTGAGTAATTTCTTTTATTGCGTGGAATGTATTCACCATACGTTTGCTATACTTCCCACAAGTCACAACTTTTGACTTATTTTTGCCAATCAACTCTGAGCAGTTTACTTCGGAACGTGATTGATTGCAAAACTTTTTCACTCGGTTCATAAAAAGTTGCGCACTTGCGGTGCGGACTTCAAATATTACTAAGTTGCGGACTTGCGGTTGCGGACTTGAAGAATTAGGAAGTTGCGGACTTGCGGTTGCGGACTTCAAGAATTACGAAGTTGCGGACTTGCGGTTGCGGATTCAAGAATCGCGAAAAGTCGTTGCGGACTTGCGGTTGCGGACTAAGCTTTTAAACGTCCAATTGCGGACTTGCGGTTGCGGATTAAGAAAATTGAAATTCGGTTGCGGATTTGCGGACTGCGGACTTAAAAAAAAACTTGCGGTGCCCAGCACTGCTATTTTCAGTCACGAACGCTGTCGTGCAGTCGTACACATCAGCGTAAAATAATCCTATGTTTGTGATTGCATAAGCATATATTATCATGAAAGACGCAAGAAAAATCTCTTTTAGTTTCAATAATTGGATTCCATTATTTTTTTTCTTTTTTTGTCTATTTGTGGCTATTTTCTACTTACTACAAAACAACAATCAAACTACTTACTGTCAGAGTGAAATAAAATATATTAATAGCTCAAAGAATAGGTTCTCAAAGTGCTCCGCTAGAGAAACCCAGGGGCTCCGCAAACTATTCGTTTACTTTTTTGTTTTCATTTTAGAAATTTATTGTGAGGCTCCGCAAATGATGATCAACCTCTTCAAGGGTTCCATAACACCTAAAGTTTGAAAAACCCTGCCTTAGAGAAGTAAATAATCCTTGAATTACTTTATAATCATAAATTTATGATGATTGGAGAAAAATTGTGTTAATCCGCGCATTAAAGCTGATCCTTGTTGATGCACACGATCCTCTGTGTTATACGTCTTTAAACTCTTTTCTGGGTTGTGTTCATCAACATGAATTACCACAACTTGTGGAGAAAAGTTTGGACAAGTGGCCGGGCAAATTCCTACTCTTGTAAAGTTATTTGAGTTTTGCTTCTCTGAATGAACAAATTTAGTTTATTTTAGTCTAATAGATATGGATGGTGTATAAGATAAAAAACTGATATTAACCCTATTTTACAAGAGTTGGGCATTTTTGCCCTCCTCTCGATTTTTTTGCGATAAATCCCTTCAGAAAAAATTTTTTATTTTGAATCAGCTTCACTTTGAAACAAAATTTTTTGCAAATAACTTCTGAAAGTTTGAAGTTTCTAAGGTTACGGAAAGTTTCCCGATTTTTGCGAGTTTCGGAAATCACTTTCTAAAATCTGATCATTAAATTTTTGGCTTATCGCTTAACTTAAACGACGTCATAGTACTTTTTTGTGACGTCGCTCACTGGATTTAGAAATTTTGTAATTCAGTGACTAAAAACAAACCTACAAACATAATCTCAACCGCTGTGACGTCATCGCAAAAATGACGTCAATTTTCAAAACTATGGTTGTGACGTCACAAAAATGTTTTGGACCTAGACTAGGGGTGCCTTAAGTTGTTGAAAAGCGGGCAGCTTTGGCTTAATTGTATGTAGAAATGGGGCGTAGCCAATAAATATCGTCGGAGTTTTGATGAAGACTAAAAAAAAGATCTCCAGATTTTGATATTATTGATACAGCATTTGCCGAAAATTTAGATGTAATCCTAATGCAAAAAAGACTAAAAAAGAGCTTCGCAGGTGGTTTGCCTTTTCTCAAAATTACAGTAAAATAACTTAAATTCCTGAGACCACTCGAGGTCTGCTCAAAATTGTAACGCCGATTGCATTAAACAATCTGTCTTGATTTTTTATTGAAAGAGCTAAATTATATAACAAATCTTGATAGAAACCTTAAAGTCGATTGCATTTTCGTCACTGCGTAGTACTTTGGACTTGGACAACTTGATTTTATACTGAAAGAGTTAAGTTATAAAATCACATAGCAACAAACATTTATTTCAAATGGAAGTTTTGAGCGCTTTCATCGGAATGAAACAGCAACGTTCTCCGATGTAATATTTTCATGCACGTTAACATTTCCCTTTTATCCGTTTTCCCAAACCTAATACTTGTATTGTGGAGTCTGAAAAAAGTGCTGGGCTTGTGTATGAAATTCCATGACGTGATGTAAAATATATTGGAGAAACTGCATGGATGTAGTTTAAAGAACAGAAACCGCAAACATTTCGATGCAGTCCAAAGAATGGATAAAAGAATTCGCTTTGTATTAACATGTAGTAGATTAGGATCATTGTATAGCGTGGGATGAAGCTAAAATTTTAAAAACGAAAGCGAATTACAATAAACGTCGCACAGTGAAGAGTTTTTTCACAACTCAAAGGGCGTCTGAAGTAAACGTTTTGAACAGAATTGACGCCGCTAGCATACCAACTATTTATGGTAGGCTTTGGATTAAGTTTCATGTTGTATTTTTGATAATGAATCTTTTTTGATAGGTTACACGTTACTTAATATAAATTATATAATACTTTTGGTAATGTAATAATTTTTCTATAATATTGTATGTAGCAATAATTAAACGAATGCTGTACATTTGCTACATCACCATAGAGTTTATTCCTGGTTACCGGTGTTTTTCTAACTAGTATCTTTTTCATTTTGCAAACAAGAAATGCTTTGCTGTTTTGATGATGCTTCCTGGACTGAGAAGCGATACGATAACTTGAATAAGAATACGAAATTGGAGAACGTTGCTTCAAACAACAGAAATTTATTGGAACTACTACACTATATACAGTTATAAAATATCACAAAATCCATTTCTCTATTCAATCACAATAAACAATACATGTCAATGCAATACTATAAAGCCTTTTGTTTTAAAGTGATTTATGCTGTTATCACATCACCCAGATAGTTTAGCCTTTAATTTGAAAACATTCAGCATAAGATATGTTCACTCCTTTTCGGTAAAAGTCAAAGTCACAAGTGCCGCAGTTATTGTGAACACAAACAGCGTCGGGGTAAAAGGGACATTCGGCAAAATAACAAGGGTTAAATAAGCACTCATAAATTGGAACCCTTTTGAGACAACTTTTTGCGCAAAAAGAGTCCCCAAGTGAATGGCTCCATTCCCCAGAAGGCAAACAAGTGGTTTGTTTGATTCCGTTTGTTTCGGTTCCTTCGGGGCAAAGAACGCTGCAAGTGGAATGAGCGTAATTTTCGTTGGTGCAATGCAAATCGAACTGGTGTGACGTGGGAGTCAAAGACGGGCAAGCTGGAAATGAAAGCAATATTAGTTTGATAATATCCTAATTACTAAATATGACATTTTTAAAACCAAGTTTGTAAATCAGCTATTGACTTTGCAAAATAATTTTTAAAGTCAAAATGAACAATTGCTATGAAGTTGGGTCACACATATCTGTTTCAAGAATAAATGATAAATATCCATTAAACCTAAAATTTTGAAACTTATCATTTAAGTCAAGAACCAAACTGAAATTTGTTGACGAGAGAATACTGTAGTGTTTTATTTTCGGCTCAAGGTGAGCACATTGAACTTAAAAGAATCCGAATCTATAATTTCATATTTTGTGGATTGCTATATATTTGTAGCAGCTGACAACAAGAAAGAGCAACAAAATAAGCTATCTAATTGCAATGAATTTTAAATTACTAAAGAACATTGACCAAGCATAAAACCGCCAAATTAGTCAATATCTTATGGCGGCAATATATGTTCAATATAATCAAAGTATAATCAGAAAACAACAAAGTCCTAATAGAAAAATTTATTTACTTTGAAAAAGAATTTCAAGTTACAGTACTTCAACGTTTATAGTCTTTCTTGTCACTTACTAGCATGGCACTGTTCGTTGCTTAAAACGTCGCCCGAGCTGTCCCGAAAAATGGCGTTGCATCCCCCACAATAGTTGTCTTCACATGTAGCGCCAGGATAAGCGGGGCAGGACGATACAGAGCAAGGTCTGGCAAAGCACTTGACAAGTGGAAGCCCGTCAGAACAAGGAGTTGGATCAACTAAGAAAAGAATTGCTGAATTAGACAACTTTTTTTTTCTGAAAACCATGTTTCAAAAAGCAGTAAACAAATTAATACTTAATGGCCAGTTACGTAGTTGATAAAGTATCCGAAACATTGACCTTGAGTTTCGCTAAGAGATGGGTCAAACCAAACACTCTGAATGTCATATTCGCAATTTCTTTTCTTGACTTGATGTTCAGCATTGACCTTATTTTACACGAGCTACTTGGCCAACGCATTTTACACGAGGGGGTAGGGAAGCAAAAATGTTAAATCAAAAGTTCTAGAAACACCAAATTTGGCATGCAGGTTAGTGTTTACAAATTTTTTCAGTAAATTTGGTTTTGAGTTGATGATATCATAATTGCAATTACACTGCCATATTTTAAAAAATAAAGTCATTTTTTCGATGACGTAATAGACGGTTCAACTTTTTGTTCATAGTTTTGTTTTGATATTGAAATAAAATGCCTAAGTCAAGTTAGTTACGTTTCAAAAATGTCTTATGACCTTATTTAAGTAAAGTATTGGCCAAAAAATGCGGAGATTTTGGAAGGTGACTTTGGAAAACCTCAAAAATTGGAAAAATTTCCGATACCGTACCAACTTTGAATTTTTAAGAGTTATTTGTAGTGTATTTTGACTCAAACTTAGGTTTATTCAAAATAAAAATCTGTTTTTTAAAGGAGTTTATCATATAAAAAAATGTGAGAGGGTTAAAAATATCCTCCCCGGTGTAAAATAGAGTTAAACTGCAGATTATAAGTTTTTTATCTTATCATCGATATTTATTAGAATAAAATAGCCATCGGGTAAAGTGTAGGTGTAGAAGATAAAACTAAAAATCACACTTTGCTGTAATTTTGCTTTGCATAGCATCTTTTGTAGAGTTATAAATGGGCCGACTACTTTAAGCCCTAAACGTCGCGAACTACATCAGTGATACGAACCCGGCCCTAAAAATCCCGAAAATTAAATTAAGTTTAAAAAAATGCACACAGATACGGTATAGATGCTTCTTTAAAATAATTTTAGTCTGGTGTGACTAAATAAAACTATACTTATTGATAAGTAGTGATGCCATAGTATTCGTATTGGTGCTTAATTGAATTTATCAGCAAGTGATCGATGCCAAGTTGTTCTGATTATGTTTTTTATAGCTAAATACACTACTTTAAACTTTAAGACTTTAAACTGCGTTAAACTATAGCTACTTTAACAAAAGAAACGAATCCAGTACGAATTAAACCCGCAATTTTGTCACTTTTAATCCCGAACCAGACCCGGAAAGCCCTCCCCAACTTACAACTCTTATCTTCCGGACTATTATGAAATGGACAAGCCAATCGTACTTTCTCATGTATTTTTTATAACAATATAAATCAAACATAAATAAATAACTCACGGAAATCCTTCTCGTAGTTTTGTAAGCTTAATTGCTACCTGTTAGCATTTTTGGTTGATCTTTTTTGCGTTTAATAATTAATACAGTAGTGTAGTCGTGTTTTATAAACCAATACTAGAATATTTACCAGGATCCATACAGCTATAACCACAGCCGTTATAGCAGCAAATACGGCCGCCTTGGCACCCAGATCCTGGACAGAAACCACAGGTCCCAATAGTTGGTGGTGGACATCTTTCGTCCTGCATATTTCTATCTAAACACAAGAAAAAATTCTTCGATATATACTCTTTTTTTGTAAGAACAATTTTGAAATATTAAAGAACAATTTCACAAAAACATGGCTCTTAGTTTTGTTCAAAATTTAACGACAAAGTAAACATTCGAAAGAGCTTTGTTGGTGTTTTGCATATAACCATTGCTGATATGTTTAAAAACAATTTTAATACTCATGAGGAATAATAAAAACAGCTTTGAATCACGCACGGAAAATTCGTTTTACTGAATTTTTCAGTAAAATTTAATCGTAGAATAAAACAATGCGGCTAAAATTGTTAAAAGTTCAGAACAGCCAGCCTCGATCCAAAGTTTGATGCTTCCTTCAATATAAAAGAATGTGTAGTGCATAGACAAGATAAAATTTCTACCCGAGGCTTTTTCAAACATGATAACGTTTAAGCTTATATCAATGATAATATGCAGTTTAAATTTTAACTTAAGTTAACTTAAGTTAAAATTTTAACAATTCAAATTTTAACTTAAGTTAAAATAACTTAAGTTAACTTAAGTTAACTTAAGTTATTTTAACTTAAGTTAAAATTTGAACAGTTTATTATCATCCCAAGATTTTTTTAAATATAAAAACGTCTATTTTTTTTCATTTTTTATTTAAATGAGTAATACAAAACTAAGGATACAGTGAAGTAATTGAAATATTTAACTGGCCAACTATTATAGTTAATTTTATACATTTATTAAACTTTAAAATAAAAAAACACTACACAAAACAGATACAAGACCGATTTTTTTACTATATTGAATTATTGTGAAGTCCTACTGATAAACTAATTTTCTTTTGATGTAGTGAATTTTGTTGAATAGCGCAATTAATATTTTTTGTAGCAATTGCCCAATGGCCAAATTGTAGCAAAGGCAGTAGGAGTTGAGTGGAGGAAGAAAACTGGCCGTAGCCCTCAACTCCATTAACCTGACAGCCAAATTGCAATTTAGAAAAATATCACGTTTTAAACCATCCTGTACTATAATAGTTTGCTGCAATAATACTCTAGGAAACCTGTTTAAACGCTTGGGGTACCACCCTACGACCCTCTCGCTATCAGCAGGTGAGCTCAAATTAACATACTACCAGCTGCCGGTTGTAGGTCTCCAATTTAGACCTAGTCTACACTGGACGTAAAATCGAGAACGTATCTTTCGTTTACTGTAGCCAACGTGCAGCTTGTATATGTTGGCAAGGGGTCTTTATCGTAAGGCGGTAAGCACGGGCGTACTGAATTTCTGTTTAATACAATCCAAAATACCTTCGTGGGCTCACGATTTTACACTCAGTGTACATCAGGCCTTACTATCTTTTTTGCCAGTTTCTGGTAACGGGTATTTGGCCGAGAGACTGCTGTTTTCGTTTACGAAGTTTGGCGAATAAATACGGTACCGTAATATAAACCATTAACATATTTCAAGAAACTTTCAAACGATATGAACTGTACTTACGATTCAAAAATGTTTATTTAAATAAAATTCTAAAATCCCAAATGAGAATTGTTTTACCTGATAGCATTGATCCATAGCTGAATTGCAAAAAGATCAGACCAAGCAAAGCTGGAATAAACTTTTTCATTGTTTCACTTCTTTCTTTTAGACCCTTTAACTTGTCTCGCAGATGTAAAAGGTTTATGAGTTGAAAGCAAAGCCCGGTGCTTTTTATAACGAAAATCGACGAAAAACTCCGTTGCTTTTGCGCAACAATGAATAAAGATTTATAGTCTGACGTCATCATATTGCAGGCGTATTTTTCGGAAATATGTACTTCCGATTTGAGAAAAATACTTCCAAGTAAAGAGAATGGTCGATGGACTCATTTTAAGTTTCAAAGTCTATCAAAAACTGTCCACCTTAAAATAGCGTTGACAAAAATTCATTCATTCAATTAACCTCAAAGTAATTTTTAACAACTTGAAATAAGCCACTTAGATACAATAGTTTCACTGCTTTACGAAGTTGAATTAATCCAGCATATTGTGTATTTATTTTGGATTTTTTTCAGTAATTCACTGATTTTCCGCATGTACTATTTAGCAATTCATTAATGATCAAACATGAAATCTCCTGAAAGTTTAGTGTAGAATACTTCCGAAATATTCTGTCACAGAAAAATTGATTTTTGAAAAGTTGCTACTAAAAAATTGTTATTAAAAAAAAAAATTTACCTTAACAAATAAACTGCCGTAAAGACTAAAACATAAATAAAACAGAATCCTAGTTTGTTTCACGCGCTTTAGCTCCGGCTATTCATTTATTAAAGTATGAGCTTGAGTCAAGTGACAAGTTAAACAAAAAACTTGAAGGATATAACGAATAAAAAATAATGGACATCAAAGTTGTCAATTTTCCTTTTATTGAATCGAAGATATGTACCTATCCAACAAATGCTTACATCTTATTGACATAGGTAAATACTGTAGCTGTTATATTTAGTTCTTTTTTTGGATTGTTTCGTCTACGTGACGAGTGAAAATGATCCATTAAGCAAACATAGATATACAGCCGGTACCTACAGGCTGGTTTGCGAACAGAGAAAAATATTTGCTGAAAACACTTTTGCAAACTCATAACAATATTTTGGCAGCCAACTTATTTACGTTTTGAGTTCTAGTGGACCTTATTGAAGTTGACTTTGATATTATGCAAGTTTGGATCCTGTCGAAGGATAACATTTTCTCATTACTTCTTTTAAGCAGTCTCCGTTCTGGTGACTCTTCCCCAGGCTTCCACGCTGGTAGCCTTTTGGCCAGAAAGCACACAAACAATTAAAAGAGGTTGATTTTAACACTACATAATTGTGAAAATATCTACTTGCAAACTTTCAAAAGATAATTACTAATTTTGTTTTCTTTTTTTAGTTCTTGGCAGCAATGAGAGTCTAAAATTTACATTTTAAAGCCTAGAGGACCTATTTTTGTATGCATTTACTTTTTTTTTTTTTTAATGCAAAACTGCTTACTAATTGGTGATTGTTTGTCGCTGAGCTTTGTCTGATGTTTGTTGATACATACGGCCTAAATCACTTGAAGCGTGTGTGTTATGCACTTGACCTTGAACTTTAAAGCTATTAAAATAGAATAAATTTCTTTTTGTGATTTTTATTTGTCGACGTAAGTCATTGTTTCATTCTAAATCAAAGCCAATCAATGATAGATCATAATTGATCATAAGCAATTAGCTTTAATTTGAAGTATTAATTAGCCACACAACATAGGCGTAGCCAGGGAGGGCCCAAGTGCCCCTCCCCAATTGAAATGCCACCAATGATAAAAATGTTGCAAAAACACCTATTGTTTCTTCAGTTTCAGTTTCTTTTGGTATCTTCATGTTAGAGATGGTGCGGATAACAAAAGATTCATCTGCATATTGTGCTGTGTCTGCAAACCTTGCCTGCACCGCACCGCATCAAAACGCAACTAAGTTTACGCTACACCGTATCGCAAGTTATCTACCGTTTAGATTTCCACTTACATCAGAAAAAAATTGGCTCTCCAGCTTACGACGTACAAAAAAATTGATCTTTGGTGGTATCATTTTGGAAGGTTTCCAGAGGTATAGCCTTCTCAAACCATGTCAAAATATTTGTCTTTTAAACTTCTGCTAACAATAAAAAAAACTAATTCCCTAGCTTGAGCTGCTCAAAAAAACTGATTTTGGGAGGTACAATTGGGGGGTCCCTGGAGGTGGTACCTCCAAATTATGTTAAAACATTTGTCACTTAATTTTCGACTGGAATAAAAGAAAACTATTGCACTGGCATGAGCAATCAAAAAATCAATTTTGGGGGCCCATTTTGGGGGCTTTCTGGAAAAGTGGCCTCAAAATATTTTGGGGGACAAAATTGCATTTGCAGCTCAACAACTTTACACAAAAATTAGATTTCAGTGTTTTGTGGTTTAGAAGAAGAGTGTACAAGATTTAGAAAGAAAAACTAAAAAAGAAAAAAACTCATCACGGCCAAAAGTGGGTTGGTAGGGATGAAAGTGTATCTTAAGACATATAAACATGTGAAGTAATTTTGCGGTATTTAAGCCATTTTTGAATAAGACCGCTTTTTAAACCGAACATTTGAGGCGGTTTTTGGGTCTTAAAACCGAAGCCACGTGACTCATTGCCTCGAAATTTGGTACGAGCATATAACTTATAATTAATCTCCAATGCTGTCAAAATTTCATGCAGCAATACGTAACTGTTCTCGAGCATGAAACTTAAAGTATGTAAAGACAGTAAAGTAAAGTAGAAGTATGAAACTTCGCAATCGTTAACTTTGAAAATGGCCAAGTAAAAACAAAGGAGCACTTGACGCAAGTCGGTCGTTCTAATTATACTGGTTTGATCCACCTTGTGCGTGTTTTCTATCAGTTTTTCAGCACCGTGTTTTGACAATTAGAAACACTCTACCAGCACTACCTGATGATTTCATGCAACTGCGCAACAGTACTAATCCTGAGCTAGTAGCCCGAATAAGCCTATATCCATAGATGGGCAAGTTAATGCCAAACGTTAGCTTCGTTAACCACTTGTCCGTTAGCAAACTTCACATCTCCATTAACGTTAATTCGTTATTTTCAGCTTTATTTGACGGAAGTTAAAAAAGTCCGTTAATTCGTTAGCATTTTGCGTGTAATTTACATTTCTTTTTAATCCCTCGCTTTTAGAACACGTATTCATTCATTCATTCATTCATTCATTCATTCTTTCTTTTTTTATTCTTGACCACCACAACAATAGCAAATGCATGGTAACACAATAATAACACGTAGAGTCAGGAAAATAACACGTAAAGTATTGACGCTGATGAGCTGATTGTAAGGGAATATTTATTGCTGTGGTGGTCTTTTTGTGTTTTGGAAGTTACATTTTGCAGTCTAATCTAATTTCAAGATAAAAATAAGTTCAAATGCACCAACGAAGCTGCGATTGGAAAATCTTTGGAAAATGTGAACAGCAATACCTATGAAGCTGCAGCTTATTATTTGCCACAAAAAAAGAGCTCCTTTCTTCGCTCTCTTCTATAATACTCGTGCTAATACGCAACAAGTGTTAGTGCAAACTGGTTTGTATCAGTACGATGAATGAATGGTGCAAGATATTAACGATAAAAACCTTAACGGAAGTTAACAGAACTTAAAGGAAGTTAATTTAGTCCGTTAACATGAAAAAACTTTTAAACGGGTTAACTAGTTAATGAAAAAGTTAGCTTCGTTATTAACGGAGTAACGATTAACGGACTTGTGCCCACCTATGCCGATGTCACGTCCTCTGCATGCTGTCACAAGCCACTACGCTCGTATTTAACTGTCTTACTTGATACGAATAACTTTGCTGCCTCCTAACGTAAGCCTACAAATGGTCATTCAATACTGGGTAAACTAGCTTACTTATCCGTGAACCCTCTAACCATCTGTTACTACTTAGACTATTCGGTCATTGGAACTCTGAGTAGCCTCAAGTCTTTCTACTCGATCATATACCAGATAAGCTACAGACATTGGATCGAAAGCCTAATACTTGAATGCCATGACCTGTTGACGAATAGGCTACACTGAACTAACTCTGCCACTCTGACGCGCAAGCGCATGTGTAGTAGAAACTGCTTTCTAGCCTGGGGCTAGTACCAAATACCAAAGGTTCATTGCATGCAGGTTGGGCGATAGCGTAGCCAGGGAGGCGGGGGCTATAGCCCCCCCCCCCCCCCCATTGGCATGACAACCAAAATGCAGAATAAGAAAAACACTACGTTTTTAGGTCTTTTGAGACTGTTTTTTGCGCTGGAATTGACTAAAAAGTGATTTGAAGCATTTTTTGAAATACATATATATTCAGGAGGGGGCTAATTGTCAAAAATTAAAGTCACAAATCAATAAAAACTGTAAAAAATGCCCGAAAATAAACAACCAAATTTGATCGATAATGTAAAAACGCCAAACATAGGTTTTATCAACAAATATATTATAAACTCAGAAATAAGGGGAGGGGGGCTATTCAGTGTTAGTTAATTACCAGTCACTTCTCTCAAATAAACCGGCCAGTTGGTCGAGCGGTAGCGCCTTCGTCCCTGGAGCGGTAGGTCTGAGGTTCAAATATCGGGCGGGTCAATTCGGACACAGTGTTGCCAACGGCTCGCCACCGCTGCGACATTTCTTCGAAAGGAGCTGTGTTGCCCGGGCGCAATGACGCGGAGATGGGCCCCGCCAACACGTTACACGCTTCGGCGTAATCCAGCGAGTATAATGAAAGATTTGATTTGATATGATTTGATTTGATTTCTCTCAAATATCTTTCCATTAGCCCCCGTCCCCCAATTATTTTTCTTTTATAAAATATAGACGAAATAGATTACTCCGAGTGAGTTTTATTGAATACTAGAAGTTTATGATTTACAAGCAAGTAAACAAGAGAACTGCAATGTTATCATTAGCCACTTCCCATATAGCACATTTATACAACCAGTTGAATCATGTTGCGCTGCCAATTTCTAAGCCACGTTTCAAAAGCATTATTTTTTTATGAAAATAGCTCCAAAATTAAGTTATTTTTGCAAAAAAAATGCAAAATTTTCGAGCGCTGAATTTTCAGACCCCTAAACACAGCCCCCTCATTGCAAATTTCTGGCTACGCGCCTGAGGGTGGGTATGTGGCTAGGCTATGTGCCTCTGCTCTGATAATAGTTTCCCACAAACCTGTTTCATCTACATTTATCTGCCTTTGCTTCATCTTCCCACTAAACGTCCTAAACCTTTCCTAGTCTAGCCTACCAGAATCAAAATCTTCTTCTTGGTGTCAAGAAACATATTCAGCCGATCAAAGCTAAATTTGTTGTGGCCAAAATAGCCTATTTTAAGATGCTTCAAATTCAGAAAAAATAAACTTGAACCGAAGGCACCTTTCACAGTTTTAGTAGCCTAAACCTATGTATTGTCACAATATGGTATTGTTATTGTCTTCAATTCACATTATAGTTGCATCATCACTAACCATTGTAGTACATAAAGAGATAATTTTCCAGCAATAATTGTAAAAAGAATGTAAAAAATTATAGTACGCGGCGCCGCGCTGTTACGTGAAGCAGATTTTAGTTGCCTGCCACGCTACGGCGCGATGCACCAACAACAGCACGCGGCCGTGTACGCTGCGCTGTTGCCATCTCTACTTCGTGTATAACAGTACTTGCGTACAACAGTAATTAACAATAATATTGACAACCAGGAGGGCCTGGCCCCCTCAATTCAATTTTTCCAAACAATTTAAATGTATAGACTAAATGAAATTAAGGGTTTTTTGTCCTAAAAGTTGCTCCCTTGGTTCCTCATCTAACCCTTTTGTGAACGTAATGCAATAACCAGGGCCGAATTTATCGTATGGCACATTACCAGGGGCCCCGAGCACAAATGGTTAGACTTTTTTTGGTTTTCACCTACATTCGGTAGGAAGATGTTGCAAAAATCACCATAGAGCCAAGGGCCCCGCGCAATGTAAATCCGGCCCGGGCAATAACATGGTTTGTAGGCGTAACAATCTATTGTATCACATTCCAATAACAACTCAATTCCGCCTCGCCTGTTTTTATGCCCTAAAATACTTTCGAAAAAATTTAGCTAGGTGAAATGCTCATTGAACAAATTATTGAGTTTGAATTTAGAGAAGGCCTAAACCCTTTGGCTATACATGCCCTCCGATAACTGATCATTCTTATGACAAAACAAAAATCTTTTGAGAAAACCTTCCAGTGAATTATTATATACTACTAAAATATTGTAGGAGGCAATGTACCTTACTTCTTTCTTCCTGGGCCAAACCACTTACAAAATTTAACACCAAAATGCAAGATTTTAAACGTGGTTTGGACTCAAATCGCAAGTAAAAGG
This sequence comes from Trididemnum nubilum, assembly GCA_963965965.1. Taxonomy (NCBI): domain Eukaryota; kingdom Metazoa; phylum Chordata; class Ascidiacea; order Aplousobranchia; family Didemnidae; genus Trididemnum; species Trididemnum nubilum. Next base: position 13,581,314 of record OZ014480.1, read on the forward strand.
AAAATTGAACAATTTCATTATTTCAATTGGCTTTCAGATTAAAAATCTAGTTCTTTCAAATGGCTCTGAACACGTACAAGATGGAATCCAATGGCATTAAAATCGTTTTTTTCCAAAGAATTACAAAAAAAAAAATTCCAAAAAATTAGTTCCCTCAGCACGTCTCTCAATTCAGAAATTTTCACTTTTAAACGTTTGATTAAATACATCTCTCCTTAGCAAATTCCTGGTTAAGTGTCAAACCAGGCCAAAGCTTTTAGTCTTCCATTCTACGATATGTTTGTCCAACAAAAAGTTCCTTTCTCAAACATTTCTGATGACGTCATTGCATGTGATTTGTGGTTTGCCCTCCTCCTCCAATCAAAAATCCTGGCTACGCCTATGATCTTGCAATGCGTTGTTATCTTCTTAGAAAGATATTTTGCGTCTTAGTTCCTATTGAAGCCAAGCTGCCTACCCCTTGTAGTGGTCCAGCCCTAAAAAAGTCTTGCAAATAGCAACTCAAACAGTTAATGTGATTAAATAGAAGCGGAATGTCTGTAAGGCGCATGAATAAAATTGATTGGGCCAATGATTAGAAAAACAATGATAATAAAGGAGGTTTAGAATTGATACGAGCTGTTACCAATACAGGTTTTAAATGATTATGTTTTTTGAACAAACTCCTCGGAAATTTAGTTGCAAAAGTACGCTGAAATCCGGATATCATTTTTGGTCATAGACACGCTTGGACAAAAATTTAATAAGAAATATATTTTTCGTCAATTACATTGGTTGAATACTTTTCGTATAGACTTTGGTCTTGCTTTGTGAAAGTTGTGACGTAAACGATTTGAACGCTGAAACATAACACACGATGACGTAACATAACGCTCTTTTCAGTCACGTACGCAGTCGTGCAGTCGTACACATCAGCGTATTATCATAAGCATATTATCATAGGAAGCAGGCCATATTTTAACATTATAACTGGGGGGAAATTGCCCCCCCAGAGAGCTTTTTTGCCCCCCCAGTGAAAATTTTCAGAGCTTATGTTTGTTACGAGCTTTTTGTTATGTGCACAAAAAATCACAATCTCCACGTAAATACATGCAAATTTATTGTTAAAGTTAAGCCTAATTTAATTCATCTTATTCAAATAGAATGCAACGGTTAAAAAAAAACAGAGACAAAAAACACTACTCCAGACGAACAACTAAATCATCCTTGACTATCCACTATTACAACATTCCTCGCTGTGAACTATAGCACGTTATGCGCTATGAGATAAACAAGACAAATTAAAGGCGAGCAAAGCATCAGCTAAGTTTCTCGCCAACCGCGTCAGCGAAGCATAAAATGACAAATGAGCTCTAGGTTGCAAAAACACGCGCCACAGATACAAAATAACTAACTTAGCGAAAATGACTAATGCTTGTGAAAGTTTAGCGAAAAAGAACAGTAGAGGTTTCAAAATCGTGACAATGTTAATGACTTTGTTTAGGTGAACAGTACACCGGCAGAGCTTGTCAAATTAAAATATTTTCGGTATATGGTCAAGATATAAGAATTAATGCGTGCTCAATATAAGAATTAAGGAGGATAAAAAAATAGAGAATGGGCCTCCACAAAATTGTGCTTGCATAATGCATACGTTGCATGGTCTTTAATAGAGAACGCCTTGCTTGTTATAGAAACAGTAGTTAAAGTGTTAGACCATGAGCAGCAAGAGAAAAGTTCCTGCTGGTATAAAAGCAATATCAGAATTTTTCAGTCCAGTGCCACCAAAGGTTAACAGACAAGGACAGCAGAGTTTGCAAGAAGAAAATGCGTCAACCTCGGAGAAAAGTGCAACGAGCGTGCCAGAAAATACATCAAGTTTAGAGGGCAATAATAATGCTGCACCAACTTCGCTCGAGAACGTAACTGCTGTTTCGGAAGAAAGAGCAACAACTGATTCCTCTATTGGCTTGGAAGAAAATGCAATCGATTCACAAGATACTGCAGCAATTGCAGAAACTAGCAGTACGGATAGAAGGGAAAACACAAGCTGTGGTGGAAACTCTGAAGCAACTGAGTGGTATAAGTCCATGAAACTTACACAACAATGGCTACAATCTCGTCACGAATGCTTGAAGTTCTACAACGACGCACAGGGTCAAAGAAAACGATTGTTTGTAAAATGTCTTATATGTGAAGACTTTGAATTTGAAGCTAAAAAGTATTCAAGAAATGGTGTGGTTCCACTTGCTAGGGGGTGTCGTGCTGATTCAAAAAAGAAATTAATGGATGTTGTGGATCATCTTTTATCTCAACCACATAAAAAGTCGTCGGATTATAAGCGATTAAACCGTCAATGGAAGTCGCAATCAACTTCTCATCCATGGATACACTATTTGACGAAACAGCGTGTGGAAACGGTTGAAATGCTTATCAGATTGTCGATTGATGTATACAATGACAGTCTTCTTCTGACCCCTACTGTCTTTTCTTGGCCAGGACGATCATTGGCTAGTTTGCACAGTAACCAACTAATTTCGTCTTTCAGAGAAAATGGCTTTGATCAACAGTTTGAAGAGTTCAAACCACCGGGCTCTGTTTTACACTACAGAGACCCTGTGATATATGCTGAAATGCTTAAAATCGAAGGAGAGCTTCAGAGTAAAGTTACTTCAAATCTGGTTAACGCAGCAGTTGTTTGGGCCATTCAGGTAGATGGCAGTTTGAGCCGGACAATGAGAGACAACAAGTTTGTGAGTGCTCGTATTATTGATAAGGATCTCAACATGAAAACAGTTTTTTTGTCTGTAGATGTCCCCCAAGCTAGAGGTGCTGAGGGTCTTCTGGAAATAGTGAAAGCCATAATAAATTCATTTGGACTTGACAAATCGAAACTTGTGGGTGTAACTACTGATGGCGAGTCAGCAAATACTGGACGTAGAAACGGATTTTGGAAATTGTTGCGTACTTACCTTGATCGTGATATTTTTTCCTTTTGGTGTGTAGCTCATCGATCAGATCTCGCTGTGGAAGACATGGAACATGCTGTTCCCGAACTCCAGCTGTGGAAAGCGAACGTATTGGGGGTGGCAAGTTACTTCAGAACAAGCAAAAATCATAAAGCTACTCTTCTTACACTGTTTCCTGATGCACATGAATTTCCAGCGTATTTTGAAGTTCGCTTTGCTGAGCATTTGGTTAATGTAATCGAAGCAGTGCTGCGTAATCGAGATGGCTGCATTGAAGTTTGGAAACAAATTTCTGCTGAAGGAACACGACATGAAAAAGTAGAGGCTAGTGGTTTTTTGCGTAAGTGGACTACCGGGTCAAATCAAGTCTGGCTCACTGCCTTGATGGGCGATGTTGCTAAAGTTTTTAAAAACTTGCAAAAGAATTTTCAAAGTGATAACCTTATATTAACCGATGTAATCACTTGCCGTGACACCGCTATACGAAAGCTTGACCTTATGTCGAATGCCCCTTACCCAGGAGGATGTGAAGAAAAATATCTAGAAGAAGAAAAAAGGGCAATGCAAGAGTCCGAAAATGATGATGAAGTGGAACCAACTCCAAGTCGCACCCGTTTCAATGCTTTTGTTTCTTTTTTTAGAAGTAGAGAGGCCATTCGCGCGGAAGTGGTCATGGCAGCTAAGAATTACTTGACTCAGCGAATGAATATTGAACAAGAAGAGCTCATTCAGAAATGCATTACTTAGCTTTCTGCAAAAACTATGAACGATTTTGTTTCTCACGGACTGACAATTGTGAGAATGTTATTTCCAGGAGAAGTTGAACAGTTTTCGGATGATGTGTGCAATTATTGGCCGATGATACACGATGTTGGATTCTTACCCGAAAACACGGACTTTGGCACAATGCTATCATGGCGACTAAGAAAGCTATGTCACGTTACTAGCAACAGCGTGACTTTAAATAAGTGTCTGATGGCTCTACTTGTTATGGTACCGCACTCCATGCAAACCGAAAGAATGATTTCTGTGTACAATAAGATTGTTACCCCCAACCGACAAAGCATGCACATAGAAACAGTAAAGTCAAGGATGCTCATTGCTCTTAATGGTATTGGAACAGCTAAGTATGACCCAAGGGAAGCAGTTGGAGAGTTTTTAAAGAGAAAAGACCGCCGACAGAGAGAGCCTGATTATGATTTGTACAAAAAACGTGAATATGTTGCTAAATTTTTTCGCTAATTTCATAAAAAAGTACTAGTTTTGACAAGCGGTGTGATGAGATGATTGTGAAATGTGAATAGTATTCAAGCAAACACTAAAACGTGATTCGTATATAGTACCTTTCGGCTCATGACTGTCATCAAAGCATAGACATGGATGTTTTTGAAAGGTTAATGCTGTTGAGTTTTGACTATACTCTTTGCAGCTTTGTATAAGGGTTCACATTTACACATTCGATTCACTATATTCTAGACTTTATTTTTGGGAGAATTAAATCAATCAGGTTGTTGTTTCAGCTAACAATCCTTATTTATTATTACTTATTTATTTATATCAGCCTATCCATATAATTCTTTTGGAGATTATGGCATATCAGTTATTAGCTACCCTCCTTGGCGTTGTTATTGTTACTATGGTGATAATATACTTGTACAAAAACATTACAGTAAATCTATATACTTGATAGTAATATCTAAAGCAAAAAGCCAATTAATAAGCAATTCAATTACTATTAACTTTAATTTTTTGAAAGATTCTATGTATCTTTCTGAATTGGATAATTAGGCAAGTTTTCTTTCATTCTTTGCAAACATGGTACTACGAAGTTTGGATACTGCAGAGTGCAGACACCTTAGGCTTAGTTTATGGTGTGGAGTTTATCTGTTGCTCTTCATAAATTTGCTTGGTTGTCATTGTGCTGATATCTAATTTCTGCTGTACCATTTCAAAGTATTAGTCTTTTGAGTGGATAAGTACCAACAGCTATACAGAATATTTTATTGCAAGTCTCTTTTGAAATTTATGAAGACTACAAGTTTGTGGATTTATAGTTCTTAAAAATACCGGAACAATTGGCAAGTACAGTAGAATTATTTTTTATCTATTAAAGCTAGCCTAAGAATCATAATTGCGATACTTACACGATTACAATACTAGATGGCGTATTGGTGGATTGGGGTATGTCTCTGAAATGGTAGACTCTCCTTTAATTTCGGGTCTGGTCAAGAACCAAAGACTTTAAAATATAGTATTCGCTGTTACACTACTTAGTGCTCAGCATTTTAGTGTAACCTTGGAGAGTCTCTTCAAGCGATTTACTACTAGATTCTACTGTAATTTTGGCACGTCCTATAATCAAACCACCCTAACTACCGATATATGGTTGGTCCTCTCCCTGGGAATTACAGAGTGAAGCTTGAAGTGAAATCTGAGGTACTTGAACAAACTCAGATGTCAATAAAAATACCTAAGATGTGTTGCAGCGGTGGTCTGATAGTCATCCTTCGGAGTGACATCGTCGGAGACGACGGGTCGGGCTTTAATCTTATACCTGTAGTATGAAATTGCCCCCCCCAGTGAAAAGTCGTTAAAATATGCTCTGATAGGAAGGCTTTATTTCACCAGAAATTTTTATCTAGTTTTTTATCAATTCTGACTCAAATCTAACCCAAACTCAAATGCTTACTCTAAAACTATCCCCAAATCCAACCCTAACCGAAACCCTAACTTAAACCCTAATCTTAACCCCTAAAAAAGCAAATGAAAAATGCGCGGGTGAATATTTCTCATTTTCGTTTTATTCTCTTTAACTTGAAAATTTTCGGTGCAATAGTTACTACCATTATCATATTATGATTGTGATTACATAAGCATATTATCATGAAAGACGCAAGTAAAAACCTCTTTTAGTTTCAGTATTTCAATTTCTTTTTTTTTTTTTCATGTTTATTTTTGGCTATTTTCTACTTCCTGCAAAACAACAATCAAACTACTTACTGTCAGAGTGAAATAAAATAAATTAATAGTTTAAAGCATAGACTCTCAAAGTGCTCCGCTAGAGAAACCCAGGTGCTCCGCAAAATATTTGTTTACTTTTTTGTTTTCATTTTAGAAATTTATTGTGAGGCTCCGTAAATAATGATCAGCTTCTTCAAGCGTTCCATAACATCAAAAGTTTGAGAACCCCTGCCTTAGAGAAAAAAATAATCCTTGAATTACTTTATAATTATAAATTTATGATGAGTGGAGCTCATATTCAACCGATTCAAAAAAGTGCTCGACAGCGTATATACACAGTATACGTTAAAAATTAAACCCTACAGTCTGTTTCACATGTAATTGAGATCATCAGGGGTGTCTTATCCAAATTATTTCCAGTAATATTTTGTTAGGTACTGATTGCACGGCAGTATTATTTAATTTGATTAAAAACAGTGAAGCCTTATTTAAAATAGTAAGATTTCTCGACGTTTTGTGCTTGGCTTTGTCCATCACCAATGAAGACAAAATCTAAAACAGTAAAAAGCGAATGAAAGTAGCCTCACTGCAATACAGCGCTATTTTACAGCTTGTATTGCAGTGAAACTATTTTCATTCGAGACCTGTTTTTTACACTTTTAGTGTTTTAGGTTTTATTTTAACTAATGATGGGCATAGCCAAGTCCGAAACGTTTAGAAATTTTACTAATTTAAATAAGGTTTTGCTGTTTCAATCCGCGTATTAAAGGTGATCCACGTTGGTGTATACGATCCTCTGTGTTATACGTCTTTGAACTCTCTTCTGGGTCGTGTGCACCTTTTAATTTAACGTGTGCATGAATTAACAAAACTTTAAAAGTTTTGCTTAGTGACCGGGGAAATTGCTTTACTTGTAAAATTGTTGGAGGTTTGCTTCTCTGAATGAAGAAATTTAGTTTATTTTAGTCTAATAATATCGATGATGTACAAGACAGAAAACTGATAATCTGCGGTTTAACCCTATTTTAGAGGGGTAGGGCATTTTCGCCCTCCTCTCAATTTTTTGCGATAAATCCCTTCGGAAAAAGATTTTACTTCGAATCAACTTGACTTTGAGTCAAAATTTAATACAAATACCTTCTGAAAATTTGAAGTTGCCAAGATTGCGGGAAGTTTCCCGATTTTTCAGGTTTTCCGATGTCACTTTCTGAAATCTAAGCATTTAGTTTTGGCCAATCGCTGAACTTAAATACTTCATAGGACATTTTTGTGACGTCGCTCACTGGATTTAGAAATTTTGTAATTCAGTAACTAAAAATAAACCTATAAACAAAATATCAACCACCTGTGACTTCATCGAAAAAATGACGTCAATTTTCAAAACTATGATTGTGACGCCACAGTCATAACGTCATCAACCCAAAGCTAATTTTTCTAAGAAAATTTTTGTTCAACACTAACCCACATGCAAATTTTGGTGTTCCAATAACTTTTGGTTTACGAGTTAGATAGGGGGGCATTCCCCCTCCCGGTGTAAAAAGCCTGGGTCAAATACCCGTATAAAATGGAGTAAAGTTAGTTCGCTTTGTTTCATATAACACTTTGGGTTTTGACTAAGGATCATAATCGTTGGAGTCCACTTGTTTAAACTAAATTTTTATCAACAACACTTATAATAACCAAATACTGCAACGGGCCGTACTTAGGTTAATCCAAAGAGATTTCGTCGGATTCTTGCTCGAGGAGTTGTGGGTTCGCTTCCACTAATAACTGCAAATGGAATCGCAAAAAACGTGTATTGTATTTCGAAACATTGCTTTGTGTTAATTCTACTGATCCCTTCAAGATTTTATGTCACTGGGTTTTAAAAAAAGTAATAAAATTCTAAGAAATGAAACCGTAGAAGTGATGATGGTGCTACAGAATTTTTCCTAGAAACAAAATAAGGTGCTCAAAAATTCCGCATGACTTCTAATTAAAAAACATTGTGAATAAACTCCTGATTTTGCTTGGAATCAAATCAAGATTTAAAATAAATTGCCCGTGAACACCAACAAAATAATAAATAATATTACGAGTTGATCCTGACTTCTAATTTTCGTATCAATCTTAACCTGAAAAAACTGCAGTTAAGTTTCGTAATTATGCATTGTGATCATTTATCTTTTCAAATACAGCAGTTGAGTGGAAAATTTTTCAATAAAATTTTTTACTTATTACTAATATTTTTTTAGTTTTTCTTTCTTTTTTTTTCAATAAAAATGCAAAAACAAAAAATGTTCGAACGAAGATTCAATACTAACAAAATTGGAATTAAATACAATCACACAAAACAATTTTTGTGTTTTGATGAATTTGAGGCTTCAAAGAATGAATTTGGGGGGATTTCTTTTCGCTTTGCATAATCATAAACAGTTACATTTAAATTACAAGCTTAGAGAGAAAAAAAGTTTAGAAGATGAGTAAACTTCAAACATCCAATTGAAAACGCTCAACGTAGCATTTCTACTGTTAAACTAAAGAAAACAAAATTAAGAACGAAAAGCTGCAAACACTGAAGAAAGTACAATTCAAATACCGTATTTTTCTAGACGGTAAGTTTTTGCGGTAGTTTTTTGTTTATTTGCTTTTTGTTTGAAAATTTAACCTATCACTTTTCGATATTTTCAAAGTAAAGCTAGGGTTTAAATTTGCTTTCATTTTAATTTATTTGTTTTGTTACTGCATTTTACATGTTCATGTCTAAACTAACCAGACCGCATGTTCAAAAAGAATCTTTTTCAAAACTTTGTTAGGGAAAATAAAGCAAAAACAATTTTGAAAAGTCTCAATTTAAAAAAAAGTGTTAAAAAATCTATCACTCCAATCAGTATAATTCAACACAACCGACAGGCCTTACTGTCAACTGAGATTAATTTGATGAGAGAATTTTGAACCAAACAGGAAAAAAAATTAATTGCAACTATTTTTCTCAAATTACTGCTATAAATTAAAGTTTTGCTTGAATTCAAAGCTTATCTGCAGAACGGACATTAACCAAAATACCTGTAACCAATAAGCATACAACAAATTTAGGGGTTTGTAAGCCCTTACTAATTTTTGAAAGATCACTTTTATTGTTATAGGTACATTTTTTTTTATGAAGCAATGACCATCAAAACGAGAACAATTGCCTTTCGCTTAAGCCTTACCAAATACATTACTATAAAAGAAACGCTATAGCCTACTTGAGTAGATTAAATCTAAATTATGCAGTTGCGCTTTAGTTTTATTAGGATGAAATATCGCTGAATTTTCTGCACCATGCTTTCAATAAAATAATCTATGCTTTTTACTGCATGTGATAGATCAACGATAGGTTGGATAAAGTATCTGCAGCTTAAACGGTTGACTCCGGACTGATTCTCTGTCCGATCAAACCAAAGACAAAAAAATTGGTTTTCACACGTTCAACTCTTGACGTCACAAGAATGAAACCAAATTTCTCATTATGCTATCTGTAATAAGCCAAAGCATGTAACGAGTTGGCGGGCCTTATTTCGGCGTCCTATTGCTCCCGGGCGATACAGCTTCTTTCGAAAAAATGTTGCAGCGGTGGCGAACCCTTGGCAACTCTGTGTCCGATTTGACCGAATGGAGATTGAACCTCAGATCACTCGTTCCGGAAGCGAGCGCGTTATAGCTTGACCTCCTGGCACTTATCTTGATCTTATGGAATTTGAAAATAAAAGCAGAACTGCAGGAGAATTTATTGATGTCACTGTGGTAGAGTTAATTAAGAGAACCAATATTCCTGCTAACCGAGTTATTTTTTGTTCTTGCTCTAATTTTGTTCCGCACATTGTTTCAAACCCAAACAGTAAAGGAAAGTTATAACCCTATAGTTAATATTGCTGCTATATTCAACCTTACATTGATGCAAGTGCGGTACTTATCACCAGAGGTGGAGTCGAGGACCCAAGGCTCGAGGCCAAGGACAGCCTTTCCGAGGACAGACCCTTTCGAGGCCAAGGACAGAAATGCTCGAGGCCAAGGACCAAGGACGCAGCCGCAACTGTCCTCCAAAAAAAACGGTCCTCAAAAAAGTTTTTCAGGCAATCTCCAATTTATAGGCGCAGTCAGAATTTTTGATTGGGGAGGCCTAAACCACAAATCACATGCAATGACGTCATCAAAAATTTGCCTGTTGGCACTTAACCAGGATTTTGCAAAAGGAGAGGGCTTAAACTAATGTAGTTGAAAAGTGCAAATACGTAACTTTGGAGACGTTTCGAGAAAGCCAGTGTAACTCAAACGTATCACAGACGGGGGATCTGGGGGCGAAGCCCCCAGCTGTTGGGCAATTTTTTGTAATTTTTTGGAAAAAAAAAGCTATTTTAATGCCATTGAATTACATTTCGCACATGTTTAGAGCCATTTGAAAGAACTAGATTTTTGAAATTTAAAAGCCAATTAAAAAAATCAAATTTTTTAATCCTCCATCTAGTCGCAATTTAAGTCCAAAACACGTTTAACATCTTGCATTTTGGTGTTAAAGTTTAATTGTATGTGATTTGGTACAGGTAGGAGGAAGTAAGGTGCATTGTCTCGTGCAACATTTTAGCAAGAAATGAAAACCCACTCGAAGATTTTCCGTAGAGATTTTTGTTTTGTCATGAAAAGAACCAGTTATAGAAGTGCATGTTAGACCTGGGGCCCAGCCCCCTCAATTGAATTTCAACGATTTGTTCAATCAGCATTTTCCATGGCTAATTTTTTTTTTAAGTATTTTGTGCATAAAAAGTGGCGAGGTGGAGGTAAATTAATGAATTGTTATTGAAAAATAGTACAATATAGACGTTACGCTTACTAACCATGTTATTGCTGGGCCGGATTTACATCGCGCTGGGCCCCTGGCACTTTGGAGATTTTTGCAACATCTTTCTGCCAAATGTAGGTGAATACCATAAAAAGTCTTACGATTTGAGCGCACGGCTCTTAGCAAGTACTGCGCCATACTGTGGTAAATTCGGCCTTGGTTAATGCATTACGTTCATAAAAAGTCTAGATGTGATCTTGAGATAGCAACTTTTAGGATGAAAACTATCCATTTCTTCCAGGTTTACGTTTAAATTGGCTGGCAAAAATTGATTTGAGGGGGTCCTGGGGCCCCTGGTCTTCAATATTGTTGTTCGCTACAGAGTTGTAAACGGGCCAACTAGTTCAGGTCAGAACCCAGCCCGAACCCGAAAACTAATTTGAATCCCAAATTATGCCCGAAAAAATCCGAAAGTTAAGTTACGACTGAAAAATTAAGCAGTATTGCCAAATTATTTTGATTATATGTTTGTGCACCTAAGACGAAAAGTACGTTTCAGGCCCGAACTAAGCCCGAAATTTTTGTCAACTTTAGGCCCGAACCCGACCCGAAAAGCCCGACTTACAACTCTATTCGCTACTGGTGTAAGCGAAAAATGCTAAAAGGAAACTGATCCTGCAGAAACAATAGGCTTTTTTGTCACATTTTTGTCATTGGTGAAATTTCAATCAGGGGGGAGGGGAGGCCCTCTTGGCTAAGCCTATGCTCCAATTGCGGAAAGCAAAAAAGGTATTTGCAAATTTTCCGCGAGGTTTCTGGCGTTTTCAACAAAATTTCAACGGTTCAAAGAATAGTGCTGTCCTCGAGCCGAGGACAGGACAATTTTCGAGGTCTTTAGGCTTCGAGGCCAAGGCCAAGGACTTGACCTTCGAGACGAAGGCCAAGAACTTCAAAATGTGTCCTCGAGGACTTCCTCAAGGCCAAGGACGTCCTCGAGAACTCCACCTCTGCTTATCAACATAGATCATGGCAAGACATTTTTTAGTACAAAAATGGTTCTGCCAATAAATCCTGCTGGGTCCTAAAAACTTTTAACTGCATTGATTGGGTTGATACCTAAAAATACGTGAATGCAGATTTATTCCGGAAAATAAAACTAATTTGAAACCGTTACCAACAGTAGCGTTGCCAGGAAAAGAGCGGGGGGGGGGGCTACCCCTCATTGGCATGTCGACCAAATTGACGAATGAAAAAAAGCACTTCGTTTTAAACATTTTTGAGACTGTTTTATACACTGGAGTGGACTAAATAGTGATTTAAAACATTTTTTAAACATATATTTAAAGGGGGGGTCTAATTTGTCAAAAATAGAACTAACAAATAAAGAAAAACTTTGAAAAATGGTCAAAAATAAGCAATCAAATTTGATCGCAAGTGTAAAAATGCTAAACATAGTTGTCATCAACAATTATACTATAAACTAAGGAATAGGTGGGGGGCTATTCCGTATTAGCTAATAACCAGTCATTTCTCTCAAATCTTTTTTCATTAACCCTCCCCCAAATATTTTTGTCTGTAAACTGTATACTAAACAGATTACTCCGCGTGAGTTTTGTTAAACTATTAGATTTTATAATTTACCAGCATCTAAATAAGAGAACAAAATTTTACCATTCGCCACCTCCCAAATTGCCCATTTATGCAACCAATTTAATCGTGTTTGCACTGTTAATTTCTAAGCCACGTTTTAAAAGCATTATTTTTTAATCAAAATAGCCCTAAAATTTTATTATTTTTGCAAAAAAACGCAAAACGTTCAAGCGCTGGGGGCTCCACCCCCACACCCCCGTGCCTACGGCGGCTGGGGTCTTCGCCCCCGGATCCCTGTTGACATTTAGCGGCTGGGGGCTCCGCTCCCAGACACCCAAACACAGCCCCCCCATTGCGAATTTCTGGCTATACGCGCCTGATTACCAATCTTATTTAAATAGAATTTTATTTAAATTAAATACTACTCCCATTACCATCCCACAAACTCCACACATATCCAAAAACCCAAAAAAATCCACAAAAAAAAAAAGACCACTAAAGGACAATATTTAATTCTAATATGTTAAAAGCAAACAAAAACTCTAATATATGCTATATTTGGATCATCTTTAACTTAAGAAACTGCATTTTATTCTCATAATCATGCATTGTGATCATCTATGCTATCAAATACTGCAGTTAAGTGAAAAAAATTTTTTTCAATAATCTTTTTTTATTTGCGTTTTCAAAAACATAAAAATTAAAAATCAAAAAAAAATGTAAAACAAGCTTAAGAATCCAATTTGATCACAGCAAAATTTTTGGTTTTTTTTTGGTTTTTTCTTAGTTTGAAGATTTTGAAGCCTCAACCCAAGATTTTGAATAATTTGCTTAATGTTTTCTTTGTAAAAAGATAAGTAAGTTATCTCTTGAATCGCCATATTTATGGAAGAAAAGTGTAAGAAAGGTGAAAAAAATCGTCTCACAAGGTTGAGAAAGACTCTGTAAAAAGCACAGTTTTAAATACTTTTCTACATGGTAAGTTTTTGATGTTTTTAGTTAAAACTTTAAAGAATCGGTTTTTCTTATTTTTACTATGAGGATGGCATTTTTAATTCGTCAAATTTTGAGAAAAACTTTCGTTTAGTAATCTGAAAGAAAAAATGTACTCGTTATACATTTAACATAAAATGTAAAGCCAAAACAACAAGACACATAATTAGACGTATCGTGAAATTATTGTACTTCTCACATTGTAAAAAGTGATTAATAACGAAGCGGCTTAAAGCGCAAAAGTTTAAAGCATTGGTACTTGATTGTCATTGATTACTTTTGACAATGTTAAGTACATACTGTTGTTTCACGAAACAGCAGATTACAGTACGTTGTCTGTTGTTTTTTGACTTTGTGTTTTTCGAAATTTACTGTACTCGTAGTGCTTTTTACGTGGGTTTGTATCATTTCTGAGAGGTAACAAAAAGCTCACACGCCCTCTTTTACATCATATTTTTCCACCAATCTCTTGGCAATCCTTCTTCCTCCGACATTTGACTGAATCAAACGTCATTCGATTCTTCTTGCATGAGGCCTGTGCTTTCTGCTCTGGTCTAGAACACCTTCATAAATATTGGCCTTGATCTTTTCTTCCAAATACATCATTCCAACACTCGTCCTCCTACTTCAATTTCAAAATGGCCCGACTGTGCCTGTATTGCTGGCCACATCTTCTCTTGTTAGAATCAACATTTATCAAGCTTCTGGGTGTTTTTTTTCTGATGCTGACATGGCCTTTTTATCTTTTGACCACCTTTGTAGCATTCTCAAATCCTCTTAGGTACCATTAGCGAAAGCTTTTTGGAAACAGAGGCGCTCTCCCAAGCACAAGGTTTTGAAGCTTACCGCCAAAGATACGTAAACGTATTTCGGAGGGTGTTCTCGGTCATTTCCAGCAAGACCAAGGCCGACCCCTGGTAGGCCATCAATACAATTTCTCTTCAAGCTCTAATCTTCGTGCTGTGTTTAATGCAATTTTGATAAAGATCTTTGGTGATGGTAATGAGCATGATAAAAATATTTCCTGCTATAAACGTGCTCTTCGTCTCCTCCAGGAATCCTTTTATATCGGACCAGTTTCCTTGTATTTTGTCAGCGTATAAAAAAGAAAACCTCCAAAGCAGGTTATTTTGCATTTCTGTAAATTTTCTTCTTTCTTTACATGAACTTTTAGTTTTGTGCCAAAGCTTTTATGGTCACAAATCAACTTTAATTGCTATACTGGCTCTAGCCTCCTCCGCCATGAATCTACTAGAACTCTCTTGTTCACTCTTTCCCCATGGATATCTACAAATGGATCGACCAATCTACCTCTTTCTTCTGTATGCCTGACGACAATGGACTGTATGCTACGAGCTACAAATGCAGCGTCACTGATTTCCTTTCCTGTTCTGCTTACCCAGAAACATTCAACTAAATGACAAAAACCCTGCGCTCTGGAACGCAGACTTGATTTGCGTAACACGAAAATAAAGACAAGCCATTTTGAGCCACATTTTTTCTTTCCGATTCTCACTTTCTCCTTTCTTTGCTTTCGTCAGTGTTCTTAGATATTCCACAAACGTTGCTCTGGAATATTTGGTCCGACTGTACTGCTGTCAATTTTAGTGGCTTTTGCGTCTATTGGTCTTCTCGAAAAGACTTTGCTGATTTCCTTGCCAAAGCTTGAGCCTCCCTGCCAGACAATGCGGTACCTTGCTCTCTTTTTTTGTCCTCTATCCCTTCCTTTGTTAAAACCAAATACAGTGTTGTACTAGATGTGGAGACGCAAAATTTTGCATTTCCATCTTACTTTTCAAGTCTTCTAGTCTTGCTGAAACAATAAGTCTTCTTTAGCCCTATTTGTCGCTGTGAACCTTTCCGCCTTCGCTATCATGCTGAACTCTCATCTAACTGCGTGTGATATGTAGAATCAATAAATAAATAAAACTTTTCTTAAAACCAATACGGACACCCTTTATAAGATCTTAATCATTGCCTTCAAATTCCTGCATCTGAGTCACTACCAAGATCTATTTTTGCTCTTTTTTTTGGCATCTTTGATTTCTAGTTTAAACCTTGGGGTATGACTCAATCATTGGGTTTTCAAAACGTTTCTCTGCGCTATCCATTGCTGGGAACAAACCGATAGCATCGCAATTATAGGGTGGGCTGAAAACTTTTTTTTTCAAACGGTCGTAAGCTATGTGATAAAGGTCACAAAAAAATCAAATTTCATAAAATTGACAAAATTTTTAATAAGCTTAAGTTTTTTTAAGCAACGTAGCAGTTTTATTGTTTTTCAAGCAAAATCAATTTTCAATTAAGTGCAAAATCAATTTTGTTGGAGATTACTCCATAAATTTACTTTTGTATTTTGCATGCTTTGTTGATTTTACGTTTTTGTCACAGTTTTGATTTTCAAAAGGCCAAACTTAGTTTACTTACACAGCCTTTGGGTTATTACTTAGTAAGTAAAATTTTGAAAAATTTAGTTTTTCCACCCCCTTCGGACACGATATGGCAGTTCTTTATGCAAAAATTTTGTTTTCTGTTTTCATGGTCCTTATAAGCTACTTAACTCAAAAAATATTTGATTTTTAATTTTCTTTTATAAATATGCAAATTAGGAGGGGTACAATTGTACGGCTTGTGACTGACTTAGTTGTATAATTGTGCTGTTTGCAACTCAACTGGCCAAAACGTACATATGTATTCAGTGCTGCCGACGAGGGTAAGCCCCAATTGTTTTGCCCTCAAATCTCCTAACTCTTTGCTACTTCTCGTCAACCTCGACTTTGAATAATAGGAAAACACTACAAAATTTTGGCAAAGACTTTTTGGTTTTCTTGAAACTGACACAAAAATACAAAAAGAGAAATTTTGATTTTGGCAAAGATTTGTTTTTAATTTTTACCCGAAATTGACAGAAGAATGGAGAAAATTTTAGCAAAGTCCTTTTGTTTTGACAGAAAAAATGGAACCAAACTTGTAAAGCCAACCCACTTGTTTCTGTATAGCACGGCAGCACTGTTTACGGGTTTCCAGTACTTTCGAAATCGAAAAAATTTCACATTGTCAATGAAATTGTTCATTTGAATGTTTCTGTAGTGACTTGGAGCGCAAGTGGCTGAAAAATTGCAGATATTTTATCAAAAATAAAGCTACTTTGCTTACGTTGCGTTTTGCTGCTTAAGCTACATTGAGACACGGAACGTGCAGGTACCATTGTACACGATTTTGATCAAAAAATTCTGTGGGCTAGTCCAAAATAAAAAATCGAAACAAAAATATTCCCCACATGATTTCAAAAAATTCCTAATTCAAAATGCAAGACCAATTGTCCATTAACTTATTTGGTTTCGACGTACAGTATTTTCAAACTTATTTTGCTTAATTATCACTTGCTGCAAGCATGTTGGCAGCCATCTCGTTTGATAGTTGACTATCGTTTTAACGATGCACGCTTCGAGCTGGAACTGCTGTCACCTGATGGTGTTATCAGTACATTTGTACTACTAGTAACTTAAATGCTCTACTATCACACTTGGACGAAAAAACAACGCCAAGATAAATTGCACAATTGTAAGTGTCGTGACCCAAGGGGCTACACTTATTTGTGCAATTAACAGATGGAGATTACTACGCAAATATTAGTTAAATTCAGGGTAAGCAAAGGCAGTTCAAAGCTCGTAAAAATTAAATTATCTTTCACAGCCACGGAGCACTCACTTGCCTTGCCGAATTACTGTATTTGAATAAATTGTTGCATATTACAGAACGAAGCATTTTGAAATAACAATGAAATGGCGATGTCTGCTGATAACAAAATATCCGTAATACGAGAAAGATCCTCTTATCCGAGAATTTTGGAATTTGCAAACGAAACCAGAATTGCAGGAGAGTTCACTGATGTTACAGTGGTAGTTGGAAGGATCAGTATCCCCGCTAGCAAAGTGATTTTGTCTTGCTGCTCTGAATTTTTTCTCAAATTGTTTCAAACACAAACGGTAAAGGAAAGTAATGACCCTATAGTTAACCTTACTGCTGACATTGACCCATATTCTGTCAAGTTACTTGTAGATTTTATCTATACTGGAACCATTACGATTAACGAGGAAAATGTCGTTCAGCTGCTCAAAGCATCCAATCATTTGCAATTGGATGAGCCAAAACAATTTTGCATTGACTTCCTTAACGAAATTGTTTCTCCTCTTAACTGCATTGCTATTCTAAGAGCTGCCGTTCACTATGGCATTAAACCACTTCAAGAGCGCATATACAAGATAGTAAGTGGAAAACTGAAAGAGTTCGCAGATACGAATGATTTCAAATCATTTACGAAAGACGATTTGGTTTCTTTTTTTTCTCAACTGGATCGCAAACTTGTAAAAGAAACTTGGGTTTATCAGGCAATTGTTACATGGACAAAACATGACGAAGAAAATAGAAAAATGCATTTTCCAGACCTGTTGGAGTTGATTAATTTTGATGATTTTCCAAACGAATTTTTGAGAGATGTTGTTTCAACCGAGAGCTTGATCAATGATAATCTTGTGTGCATGACTATGGTGATGGAAGCAATACGAAAGGTAATGCACAGCCACCTAAAATCTGCTGTTAAAAGTGAATCCAAAATAATCAGCGTTGGTGGAAAAGAAAGCGTCAATCAAATTATAGAAGTGTTCAATTATGACGATAATACGAAATCAATTTACCCTGATTTGCCATTTGATATAAAATTTGGAAGAGCAATAAAGTTTAACGATTTTGTCTATTTCTTGCTGGGCTTAAAAGTTGTCAGAGCAAACGTGGACTTCGAGTTTTCAACATTTGAAAAAGTTCCTCCCATGAACATTAGACTGCTTTTTGGTGCTGCACTATTTAGTGACAACATAGTTGTTACTGGAGGATTTAGTGCTGAGAATTCAGCTGAATGTTTTGTTATTCAAAAAAACGAGTGGAGAATATTAGCTTCAACTAATGTTGGAAAGTATTTCAATTCTCTGGTTACTTGCAATGAATGTTTGTACGATACGGGCGGTTTTGACGGACGTAAATCACTATCGTGTGTTGAACGTCTAAGAGGATTAGAAGAAGATTGGGAATTGGTGCAGCCGATGCAGATGGCAAGAGGTAATCATGCTGCAGTCTCTTGTAATGGTTTCATTTACGTCATCGGAGGTTCAATCGAAGAAAAGTCACTTTCAAGTGTGGAAAAATATGATCCTTCGTCGAACTTGTGGGTTTTCGTAAAAGAAATAAACATTGCAAGATATAGACACGCTGCATGTGTGCTACATGGCAAAATCTATGTAGTTGGAGGAAAAAACAGCAATGGATTTGTTAAAGAAATTGAGTGCTACGATCCGACGACGGATACTTGGACCATAGCTGGTAACATTGGACAAAATCTTTATGGGCATTCGTTAATTGTCTTGTAAAACTTCGACATTGTTCATACTGTAGTAAATACAAGCAATATTTTCAAAGAATTATTAGCGCCTATCTTCAATGATTTTATGGCTGATATATTAAAGATGCTGTTCTGTTTAATTTTTATTCATTTCATAACAAAACTTTAATCGATCTTACTCTCTAAGCTGTTTTAAAATTTAGTAAAAAAAGAGACTCTAAAGAATTCATAAATTATTTTTAGTTTGCATTGCTGCTGGATTTTGATGGCTAATAAAATTGCTATAAAACTGCATCAGATTACAAGAAGAATATAAGCAAGATAAAGGCCCGTTAATAAACCGCACGAATGCGGAAAGCGGCGCGAACGCAAAGGCGTCGTTTGCGAAAAAAAGGTCATAATAATAGACTCGTTTATAAAACAGACTCGTAAATACAGAGAGCGAACACGAACAAAATTTAGTTCGCACTGTACACCGTGTAGATTTCCTCTAGAGCGAAAATTTAGCGTTCGCAACGGCTTTTGTGTTTAACCAATCAGCGGTCTCAACTTAGGCTACGACACCATGTATACTACGGTACGTCACAGCACTGATATACTAACAGACAAATAAATGTAATTCAACGCAGGTATATCAGGTCAGAGTTGTAAACAAGCCGACTAGTTTAGGACCGAACCCGAAAATATAAGCCCAAACCCGGCCTGAACCCGAAAAAGCTTCAAACTTCTGCAATACGGTGGTATTTGCCGTGACAGACAAGCCGTCTTTTTAATTAATAATTCGTGCATTATAGTGTAGAATACTTCGCATGGTAAATAATTGAGTTTTAATACAAAACGAATTGCCATTTTCGCGCGGAAATCTGCTTTCTGTTAGAACAACAATTCGCGCGGAAAATTACGCGGTTTTCCGCGCGGTTTGTGCCGCTTTCCGTGTTCACTTTCTGCATAAAAAACCGTTTATACAGAGTGCGAAGGCGGCGTTTGCGAAAAAAAGATCATTATAAACTAAAGTGAACTGGTTTACAATGAGTGCGAACGCGAACACGAACGAAAGTTAGTTTGCGCGAAAAACCGCGTAGATTACCTTTAGAGCAAAATTTTAGGGGGCGTTCGCGACGGCTTTTGTGTTGAACCAATCAGCGCTCTTGATTTAGGCTACGTCACCACGTATAGCACGTCACTGCGCTCTTACAGACAAACAAAACACTACAATGTACTGTAATTCTACGCAGCTATACCATGTAAGATATGCGGGCCTAGAAATTTATCGAAAAAGATATTCTTAATATTTATGGCGTACTATTTACTGCAATAAATATTTAACATTGCGTAAAGTTTGAAATTAATTTCAACCGGCCGACCGCTCATTTTCTCGACCCCTTAAATCCAACTGAAATTTACAATTAAACGACTATGATTATGCTACCCTCGTGGTTATACTCTTATAGTACAATACAAAAGAATTTTAGGCGTTATTATGTCATCAAATTATTTTCGTTGTTTTTCAGATTAATAAATCTTTTGTTGTCGGTCTAAACACAATGATGTAGTACAATCTTTTTCTGTATAAGAACCAATAAATTTACGTCGAGGGTGACGATTTTTAAACGTTCACAAATTTTAACTTCATTTGTTCTTAAATTTTTTTGCGCAAGCTCATTTTTGCTTGATTAAACATTGCTTTTTCCTATTAATTCTGATTATTGAACAAAACAGTATAATCCACTGGCTATGATTGTTGAAACATGGTTACCATTTTGCTACGATACTTTACTGTAAAGTAGAAGTTGTCGGTGTTTGTTTTTTTGGGGGGCTCTTGTTTTTATTGAATTGTTCTTATAAAAATAGTGCGTAATAATAAATCATTTATGAGATCAAAGAAATAAAGAATAGACTAAGGTGTTCTTTTCAATGAAATACAAAGAATTGTTCGCTTTTCTTAAATGACATTAAACAAAAAAGTGATTGCTCTAGAGTAATACTCTAGTATTGTGTTTTAAATGTCGTCGTCAATTCAACTATTCTCAAAATTGATCAGGATCAAAATTTAAAATAGTCTACGACTTTTGCAAATACTGGAATTAGCCGTGACAGGCAAGCTGTTTTTATAATTAATAACTTGTGCTTTATATTAATTTACATTGACCAATGATCGAGTTTTAATACAAAACGGATAGCGGTATTCGCGCCGAAAACCGCTTTCTATTAGAACAGCAATTTGAGCGGAAAACCGCCTGGTTTTAGAACTATTAGAACTTTCTATTAGAACAGCAATTCGCGCGGAAAACCGCCGGAAAACCGCCTGGAAAACCGGAAAACCGCCTGGTTTTCCTCTTAGTTCGAGTTCGAGTAGCGTTCGCGCTCTGTATAAAAGGGCCTTACATGGGGTTTTCGAAATTGCAATATTGTTCTAGTGCAGTTTATTGACAGATGCTAATTAGACAAACTCTTTTTTTTCAATCAACTGTTCCAAAAATCTACTTCAAACACATTTTTGTATTCGAGAGTTTTTAAATTTTAGTGAGCAACACTTGCGGTGAAGATCTCGAAAGTAGAAAGTTACCGTACTAGTATGCGTTTGAAGTAGAAAATATATCCTTGAACAGTTCGGGAAAGAATGAAGAATATCGCAAATATTATCTCATAGCATTACAATAAATTCATAAACCTCATAAATATGTTTTTGCGAAACCTCATTTAAATCTGGCTGATCGCATAGTTTGCGATAATCTCGTGGGATATTCGAAGAGTTCTTTTCAGGCCCTCGTTTAACTGAATTTTACTCTGCCATGGAAACTACCATCAGTAATAAGCCAATTAATTTTGAATTATCATGTTTAAAGAAAGCAGGGTTGCAAACTCAATCCATTTTCAATCGAGATCAAGTTTGAGTTCAGCCTATTTTGACAACATTTTAAGAACTACTTTAATAAGTTAAGTTTAATGCAAGTTCGGCAAATATGTCACGTTTTTCGAGTTCGACTTCAGGCTAACAAAAATGCTAAGTTTACTTTTCGACTTAAATGCTCTCACTTTTTTATACATGCTGTTTTTCTAGTTCGCCACGGCTTAAACAAGTGAACGACAATTTCAATTTACACGGCATGATCAACAAAAAATATTTCTTTCCGACAATTTTTTGAATCTTTAAATTTCTATTTAATGAACTCGAACAGTTTTATTTGAGGTCAAGTTCGAGTTTAGAAAAATGATTTTTTCGAGCTCGATTTTAAGTTCTAGTTTGGCAAAACAACCGCTTTTTTGCAAGATCGAGTTCTAGCCGTGGTTTACAGCAAAAATACAGTTTAAACGATCAGTGGTCGAGTGGACTGAGCGTCTGCTGCTGAAACGGTTAGACTCGGGTTCGATTTTCGGTCGGGTCAAACCAAAGACTATAAAAATTGGTATTCACAGCTTCCATGCTTGACGTTCAGCAATTAAAGGGACAGTGTGAAGCCTCCGCCGTGTGTGGTAGACAAGTGGGCAGGTGGCAACTTGACTCGAAGACTGAAAAGTTCCTTCGCCGTCTCCTAGCCAAGGCAACTTGGTGAATAAAATGTAATTACAATTACAGTTAAGCGAACGAGAAAATTTTAACCTACATAAGCCAATGATATATGATTTAAGCTGCTTGCAGCTACAAATCTGGGTAAAATCTTCACTTACCAAGCAGCTCGAAACATTTACACTCCTTATGTTTGTAAAGCCTGATAAGCCAAGATTTGGATGGGCTAAGAAAATTGTAATTGATAACGGCACCAGCAACGTCCAAGCCATTAGTATTTTGTAACGTCACAAAGTTCACTCAACTTTTCGACCGAATTACCTTGAAGTAAAACAGTCGTTCAGGGAAAAACTAAATTTATATTCTTTAGTAAAGTTGAATTTTCAAAGTGTACAACCATACATGCACTATCCTGAAAAGCCATTAGGGTTTGGAAAAAATTATACTTCTAAGTTTACTTTCTTATTCGCGTTATTCACTAAGAACTTTATTGCCGGTTGGTAAATATTTTTAAAAGTTTTTATTTGTTCCGGATATGAAATGATTGAGGACTATTGATTTAAATGTTGAAAAACCTGTCGCATTAATCAAAATTTTTTTTTAATTTTCGTTTCTAAATTAATTTGTTTCCGGGCCTGAAAATGTTTAGACCTTCCCATCTAATAGCATACAAATAAAATTACTCCTTGAAGCATCTGAAACTAAAGCATACATTTCACTTCAGAGAAATGATTTTGAAAAAATTTGAGGTAAGTAAAAAGAGCAATTCTGGAGCATCTTATGCGAATAATTTTAACGTTTTTTGGGCCTGACATTTTGCTTTTTCAGTTTAATTTTAAATATTTTTGAAACTTTCTATTATGTCTTAGTGTCCAATGCTAATAAGATGTTTCTTCTAAAAAAAAGGACAACAAAGTTGTAGCATAAGATAATCCATTCAAGCTGAGTGGGTGCAATAACCATGTATTAAGACAAAATTGAAAATGGAATATCATTGGTGTTCCTTTTCAGTTTTGTTCTACTTTTTTTTTTACGTGATAGAATTTAAGTTAAATTAAATAAAACGTTACCTGTCAGAAGCATTAATCTCATTCATTTGTTTGAACCAGTCATTCTGCAAACTGCATCTGTTTATAGTAGAGCGGATAAGTGACAACTTTTGCCGAGTTGTGCGCTTCCGGAAGAAAGCATGAAACTTCGCCTACGTGGTTTTTTGAGTATGCTGATTCCAAAAATTCCGGGAACCATAACGTCACTCCAGTGTTTCCCCTCAAAAATTGAAAATTCATAATGGCTGATTTCTGAATGCTGAGAAACAGATATTTGGCTGTTACTCCTCTCACTGCACTCCGATTACCATGATCT
Source organism: Trididemnum nubilum (assembly GCA_963965965.1). Classification (NCBI taxonomy): domain Eukaryota; kingdom Metazoa; phylum Chordata; class Ascidiacea; order Aplousobranchia; family Didemnidae; genus Trididemnum; species Trididemnum nubilum. The sequence continues at coordinate 13,604,872 of OZ014480.1, forward strand.
TAGTCTTTTTTTCCTCTGTATTATAGATCCAAGAATCCAATGAGACATGTTATATTGAAAACAGTAGACTTTTTCGTGAAGAAAAGTCTATAAGAGCCGTTTTTTGATCTATGTGTGTTCGCATATAGAGCGCCGATGCGTCAGTTTTTTGTCAAGATGAATAGTTGTGAAATAAATGCTATCACAATTAAAACCCTTTGCAAATAAAAGTTTTATTAGCTATATCAGCAATAAAAAATAACAGTAACAATTACAATGTACGACAGAACAAAAAATCTAATTTGAAAACTATAAAGGCACACCTACATTTATCATAACGCAACAAACAGCAATACGTAATATATGTTTCAATCGACTGAGTTTTGCGAGTTAGTGTCGACCGATAAAGCCAATAGAGTAATCAATGAGTTCGAGAAGGACGATATCGTTTGCCTCAAGGGTGAAAACTTTGACAATAATGACCACAATCCACGTCCGTTATCCAGCGATTACGCATTCATGGTACAGCGTTATCTGTCGCACAACGTGCCTCACATGAGAATACTATTGTCGATAGAATGATCCTGAAGGTTCCTGAAAATGAAGGTCAGCAAACATTAAATTCTGTCAAGGCATTACCCAAGTCATATGCCGATGTGTCACCACTTGTGCTTCCTAAAAACGTCTTATGAATGCCTACCAAGCACTAAGTACTTTCAATTTTTACCAATTTGGATGGAAATGAAATGCAAAAGCTTAGCGGCTTTAACGTGTGCATGCAGCAATTGCTCATGAAACCCAAAATGGCTGATCAAAAATAAATTTATCTTGGTCAGTATATTTTACTGGTTCACAAATAACCGTGCCCCTAAGCCACCAGCTGTAGTTGAGCCACTGCCCATATTTCGGACACGGAACACATTTCATTCTCCCGACCTAGTGCATGAAACACGGAATAAACATCATCGCACAGATCACTGGTCATTAAATCCAGGGCAGATACCAGGAATCATTGTAGATCAGTCATTGTATACTATGGTAAACAAATACAATCGCCGTGGACAGAAAAACAGTGGTAAATTTTAAAGGTTTCAAGTAGCAAATTAGTTGCCTACTGGGTAGTGGTGGTCGGTAAGTTGTGGGCAAAAAGTTTTGGAGTAGCCATATTGCGCTGAAAAATATATAGCCTAGAAACGGTAAGGGGGGCCGGTTCCAACCAAAACAAATTTTTTTCGGCTAATAAAACAAAAAAATTTTTTTCGGCTATTAAAACAAAATTGACCTTTGCCGCCTGAAGAGTCCCTTGAGCATGGACGAAACGCGTGGCAACATTTCAATTCCACTTATTGTCATATCGTCATTAAATCATTAATTCTTTTGTGAAACAATGTCCCAAGTGCTCTTGTCTTGAACCCCCTTAACTGAATTTGATTTATGCTCACCAAGTTTGTGGTTTGAGCACACTCGGTTTAGGAATCTCTTGAAAATGACCCTTGTCTTAGCCTTCATAAAACACGATATATACATATTTATAATGGTTGGCCTAGGCATTGAAATGCCTGGCTATCGTTGATCGATCCACGAGTGACTTGATGGGAGCGGTTGCGCAATGCACATACGTCATGACTGCGGCCAGTGTTACCGCTGAAAGTTGGGCTTTTGATCTAAAAATACAGGAGCGCATACATCCAAAGGTGAGTGGGCTAAGTAAGTTGCAGTAGCGGTTTTCTTCCAGCTTCAGAACAAATCGAGTGCAGACTACCATACGAACGCAAAAGACGACGAACAACTTGTGATTTTATAAAATGCAGAAACAGAAGTTGCAACTTTAACATTTTTGCCAGAAATCAAACTGTGGATTGTCGATGCTATGTATTTGCACCGTTCCTCGTAATCAAGTTGTTCGTCGTCTGTTGTGTTTGTGTGCTGGTGTGGTATTTTGTACACGATTTGTTGTGAACCTGGAAGAAAATCGCTCCCTCAACTTAATTAACCCACTCATCTTTGGATGTATGCGTTCCTCTTTTTAGATTAGAATAAAATTTCGTGAGAACTTGCCAAATTCTCAAAAGTTTAGGGGACCTACACAAAGTGGTTGCTCACAGGGCAGTCAACGATAAATTATCAGGTTTGTCAAAAATCAGCTCCATATTTTAATGCAATCACAAACACGAAAAAATTGTTTATACTGGTACAAATTTATAGATTATACAGTTTATTAATTTATTATTTTAGATTAGAAGCCCAATTTTCAGTGATAACTCTGGCTGCAGTCATGACGTATGTGCAACCGCTCCCATCAAGTCACTTGTGGATTGATCACCGATGACATGGCATTTCAATGCGATGGCCAACTATTATAACGCGTTTCATCATGTTTTTCTGGCCAGGCCAATTGTATTTTTTTACAGTAGTATACAATAGCTGATCTACAGTGATTACTTGTTTCTGCCCTGGTTTACATGACCAGTGATCTGTGTGATGATGTTCATTCCGTGTTACATCCACTGAGTCGGGAGAATGAGATGTGTTCAGAAATATAGGGAGTAGCGCAACAATAGCAGGTGGCTTAGGCACAGTAATTTGTACCAAGCAAACTAAACGTACCAAGATAAATTAATTTTTGATCAGCCATTTTGGATTTCATGAGCAGTTGCTGCGTGCACATGTGGAAGCTGTTAAGCTTTTGCATTTCATTTCCATCCAAATTGGCAGAGGTTGAAATTACTTGGTCCTTGGTTGTCATTGGTGAGACGTTTTTAGGAAGCACAAGTGGTGGCACATCGGCATGTGACTTGGATAATGCCTTGACAGAATTTGATGTCTGTAGGCTTTTATTTTTAGGAACCCCAAGAATCAATTTATCGACAGCAGTATTCTCATGTGTGACAGATGCGAATTTTGTGTTGTTTGATGAAATTGTCTTAGCGGGACATATTGGTGAGAAAATCTTCGTTTGCAAAAAAAGCGAATAATTTTGCTGATTTGATTTCTTAAAAGAATCTCATAAAGACGTAAAATTTTTCACTTAGCGATTGCCGGCCACCATTTCAGATATAGTCAACTCCCTCAAATCAGACCTCCTTTAATCGGACACCCTCGCCATCGGACACCAATTGTCTGGGAACGGAATTCTTCAGAGGTGGGCAAAACCGAGTACAAAAGTACCGCGGTACTTTTTTGGTACTGATACCGGTACCAACGGTACTTTTTCAAGAATGGTATCGAAGTACCGGCACCGCGGTACTTTTTTAAAAAGTATTCGATATTTTCAGTTTTTTGTCGTCAGTCATAATTGAAAATCAAACTATCTTTCTCTATGTTTTTGGAGTGGAGCTAATAAATTTGTAACTCCTTGATATACTGCTACGGTTGCTTCAAAGAAAGGTTCAAAGTGTGCTTGCCAGTAATAAGTACCATGTAATTGCTACATCTTTGCATTCGCAGTTCCGAATTATCTGTGATGAAGATCGAAAACAGAAATAATAAAACTCCTTTGTGTATAAAGGAATGTAGCTAACGGTCAAAACCTAAGTAGTAAATTTGTTACAAGCAGTACTTAAATTGTAGGAGGAGGCGTCCTCCCCGTCGAGATGTAGCGTCCCCCATCGAGAATTAGCGCCCTTCGCCCACCAAAATAAAGCGTCCGGGACATTTGGACAAAAAAGAAGCCGATAATTTTAATAAATCCAAAATTACGGCCAAAGTTAGCAGCAAATTGCAATGAAGACCTTTTTTTTATTTTAATCTTTGGTCTTCACTCTAATTTGAGGGCAAAATCCGTATCAACGAAAAAAGACATTTAATTTGGAGCAAGATTTTTATCATATTGCTGTCGCACTCCAAATGCGTCTGGTCACGGCTGCGAAAGCGTTCTTCCATGAAATATTTTACAGTTTAAGTGCTGGTTACAAGAGAAGTTGGAAGCGTAAGTTACTTCTGAAGGAGCGGCGATATGAACGAAAGTGAACAATCGGACGAACTTGTTGATTTTTTATACAAAACAAGCGATAACGGTTGCTGGGACAGTGCTCAATAGCCTCAAAGGCAAATTAGTGCATCAATTGTCTAACTTTCAAAATGATGCGCAGAAAAATCTCTTTGTTTGTTAAATGTTGCACTGCACTGCCTTCAAGTGCAGCGGTCGAACGAGTATTCTCTGTAGGGAAAGACAAAGACCAATCTTACACGGGGTATTTGACCAACTGCATTTTAGACGAGGGGCAAAAATGCTCCCCCTATCTAACTCTTAAACCTAAAGCCTTGGGAAGACGGAATTTGGTATGTGGGTTGTGCTCACCAAAAATTTTTAGGAAAAAATGACTCTGAGTTCATGTTGCCATCACTCATCATAGTGATGTTATGGCCATATTTCCGAAAAATGACGTCATTTTTGCGATGACGTCACAGACGGTTCAAATTTTGTGCGTTATAAGTCAAGTTGGTTACGCCAAAAAAATTGTCTTATCATTTAAGTTAAATATTCGCCCAAAAATGCTTAGATTTCGAAAAGTGACTTTGGAAAATCTCAAAATTGAGAAAGTTTCCGTACCTTAGCAACTTGAAATTTTTATGAGTTGTTTGTAATGAAATTTAAAGCAAAGTCAAGATGATTTGAAAAACAAACCTTTCTTTTTAAGGGATTTATCACGAAAAAATTGATTAAGGGAGCAAAAATGCCCCCCCACTCTCGTTTCAAATAGAACAAAAACCCCAAAGAGTTGCGTTAAGTGACGAATTGACGATCTGATTTATCCCAAAGTAAATGGTTAATGCTCGTAATTTTGGTTTGTCGTGTTTTTTTGTTTTTTTTTTTCACTTAAAATTACAAATTTTATAACAAACGTTCTTCAAACATTCTAAGACAATTAAGTTGAGTCATCAAAAAGTACCAGTACCGATACCGCGGTACCTTTCAAACATAGTACCGGTACCGACGGTACTTTTTTCAAGCAAGTACCGGTATCGGTACTGTAGTACTTTCAGAAAGTACCGTGCCCATCTCTGGAATTCTTGCATTGTAATGTATTGTGTTATACCTCTATATAATCGGGCAATCTCGCTATCCGAATATTACAGCGAAATTCTAGGAACAAAAGTGCACAATGCATTAAAAATTCTCCTTTACTCGGACATAACAATTAGATCGCAGCGTTTGCTTAAAAGTGCATTACCAAAAAACAGAAAACAATTACAATTATTGCTTAACTTTTATAACACAATGGAAACAAAAATGCTGGCTTTCTCAGAACTGCAAAAGACTCACGTTACGGACTGTTATCCTAAACCACCGTGAAAATTGCGAGGTACGGAAACGAAGTGATAGGGATTAGTGCGAGATAATGCGTTATTGCACGATTTCTTTTTCTCTGCAATATTATCACGTTTTGATACACAAAAGTCTATGTGCAGTAGAATAGGGTGTCATTTCAACCTACGACACAAAGAAATTCAGCAAGATGTTAGGACCTCCAACAAACGCGCTGCGTGATTGACGGACCGACATTACCAAGCACAAACTACGCAAACTCGTTAATCTGAAAACCTCGCTAAGCGTACATGATATACTCGAACAAATCGAGTCCGATTAACGAGAGTCGACCTAAAGTAAATGTAGCAGACCATGAGAAAGCAATAGCAGCAGTAAAAAAGGACGTCAAATAAAGAAATAACGTCAACCAATCTAAACAGCACTAAAACAGAAAAATGTTATACAACAACTATATTTACATAAAAATTGGTTTTGAATTTAAAATGGTATATGTTCACTGTTATTTATCTCTAACTTTGAACCTGTTATTGAGCACTTTCAGGAACAGGCTGATATCTACCACTACTTGAAAAATTGGTTTTGTTCAGATTAGTTTAACTCTATTTTATACGGGTGTCTAACCAACGCATTTTACACGGATAGGGAGCTTTTTTGCTCCCTCTATTTAACTTCTATACCTTACGTTGTGGGAGCACCAAATTTGGCAGAAAAGTTAGTGTTCACCAAAATATTTCAGAAAAATAGGTTTTGAGTTGATGACGTCATTATTGTGACGTGATTATTGTGACGTGATTATTGTGACGTGATGATGACGTCGTGATGACGTTACGGACTTTTTTTAGTGAGGTCATTTTTGCAATGACATCACAAGCCGTTCAAAATTGTGCATAGGTTTTTTTTGATACTGGATCATAAAATGCCTTAGTCAAGTTAGTTACGTCACAAAAACGTCTTATGGCATCATTCAAGATAAGAATAAACCATGAACGGATTTCGGATTTCGGAAAGTGATTTCGGAAAACCTCAAAAATCGGGAAACTTTGCGTTACTTTTGTAACTACAAATTTTCAGAAGTTTTTGCAATAAATTTTGACTCAAAGTTATGTTAATTTAAAATTTTTTTTTTTTTCTGAAGAAATTTATCACAAAAAAACAATAGGGGGTGGATAAAAAGACAAAAATGCTCCCCGCTGAGTAAAATAGAGGTAAGCCCTTTATTTGCTAATCTATTTGCTTTCACATTCATATATGGACTTAAACAAAACCATTACACTACAAAATATTGTTCAGTTTCAGCGGCCTCCCCCAATCAAAAATTTGGCTTTGGAGGTCTGGGTGCAAAGCCCCAGCCGTTGGGCAATTTTCTGTAATTTTTTGGAAAAAAAAGTTATTTTAATGCCATTGAATCACAATTCGCAAGTGTTCAGAGCCATTTGAAAGCACTAAATTTTTGACATTATTGAAAGCCAATTGAAAAAATAAAATTGTTTAATCCTTCTTTTACTAGCAATTTAAGCCCGAAACACGTTTATCATGTTGCATTTTGGAGCTAAATTTTAATTGTAAGTGATTTGGTCCAGGTAGGGAAGAGTAAGGTGCATTGTCTCTTGCAACATTTTAGCAGTAAATAATAATCCATTCAAAGGTTTTTCTTAGAGATTTTTGTTTTGTCATGAAACTAACCAGTTATAGGGATACTTGTTCGGCCAGTGGGCCCAGGCCCCCTTAGTTGAAGTTCAATGATTTGTTCAATCAGCATTTTCCATGACTAATTTTTTTAAGTATTTTGTGCTTAAAAACCGGCAAGGTGGAGGTGAATTGCTGAATTGTTTTCGAAAAATGGTACAATAGATGGCTACGCCTACTAACCATGTTATTGCCGGACCGAATTTACATCGCACTGAGCCCCTGGCACTTTGGAGATTTTCGCAACATCTTTCTGCTAAATATAGGTGAAGATCCAAAAAAGGCTTACGATTTGAGCGCGGGGCCCCTAGCTGGTACTGCGTCATATTATGGTAAATCCGGCCCTGGTTAATGTATTACTTTCTTAAAAAGGCTAGATGTGGGCCTAAAATAGCAACTTTTAGGACAAAAACCCTCCATCTCTTCAGGGTTATACGTTTAAATTGGCAGGTAAAAATTGAATTGAGGGGGGCCCGGGGCCAGTGGTCCTCAATATGGTTGTTAGTTACTGTTGTAAGCAAAAAATGCTAAAAAAAAATGAAGCTGAAGAAACAATAGACTATTTTGTCACATTTTTGTCATTGGTGAACTTTAAATTGGGGGGAGCGGGCCCCCTGGGTCCGCCCCCATTGGCTACGCCTATGCTCCAATAAACGAAAACAAAAAAGGTATTCGCAAATTTTCTGCGAGATTTCTGGCGTTTTCCAACAATATTTCACTGTTCAAAAAATAGTGCTGTCCTCGAGCCGAGGACAGGACTATTTTCGAGGACTTCAGGCTTCGAGGTTAAGGCCAAGGTCAAGGACTTGACGTTCGAGGCCAAGGCCATGGACTTCAAAATGTATCCTCGAGGACGTCCTGGAGGCAAATGTCGTCCTCGAGGACTCCACCAGTGTTAGAAACAGAGTCTTTTTAATTTACTGTGTATATCTTGTTCAGAAGTTTGTACACGCTATCTTGCTTGTTTTAGCTATGCTTGAAATGTTTCCTCATGTGTCTACCACTTCTGACTCTCTGACTTTCTTTGGCCTGTTTTAATTTTTGGTTGAGTTGCAATAGCTTGGAATGAGAACATTTTTGATTGTTTGGCTATTTCTCTTCTAACTATCATTTTATTTCAGACTGATGATATTTGTTGCCAAAATCGATTTCTTTTTATTTGCTTTTATTTTAATTTTACTGATTGTTCGTTTTTAAATCTTACTTTCTGCAGTATTTTTGTTGAATTAACGTTTGTTAGCAATAACGATTGGTTTGCTTATCCTATATATTAACTAATTTCTTCTGCTTTGAATCAAATTAAGACCGTCAAAATCCAATGTGTTACAGTAACATGAAGATTCTAATATACTTTAATCCACTTTCAAATCATTTTTCGCTTGATAAAAGTGCATTGCAGTTTCATAATCATATATTGTGACTGTGTATGCCATCAAACATTACAATTGAATAGAATAAAATTTTTTTTAGTTTTTTTAATAATTTTTTTTAAGTCGTTTTTTCAAAAAAATTAAAAAAAAAAAAGAAAAACTTATAAAAATGGACGAGCAAGCATAATAATTCAATGACGTCACAGGAAAATTTTTTGTTGTTTTGAAGAATTTAAGGCCCCATCATATGATTTTGAATAATTTGTTTTTGCTCATTTTGCAGAAAGATAAACAAGTTATTTTTAAATCACCAATTTGCAAAAAAAGGGGTAAACGGTGAGAAAAAAAATTAAGCATCGTTGTTGACAACGCTAAGTATAGCTTTTCCGCTTATTAAGCCGATTAAGTCAAAGTTAATATCAAAAAACCTTAGACTCTGAAAGAAGCGTAGTTTTCAATACTTGTTATACGGTAAGTTTTGATGTTTTTGTATAAAACTTTAAAGTAGTATAGCAGAGTAGAGGGCATTGATAGCGTTTCTTTTCTTAAAAAGAAAGTTAGCCTGTTTTTAGCTCTAGTTATGAATTTTTACGTTAGAACTGAGCTTTTCCGCCTATTTTAGACGTAGTCACTTAAGGCGAGCTACAAAGAGAGTAGGGGGTTAGCTAGCCTCTAGTTTTTTCAAGAGATGTAAGGTATGTTGTTGCAGGATTAACCGAAAATGATTTTTGTAGCCAACGTTCCCTCTAAGCTGTGCGCGCGCGCACAGCTTTTAGAGACTGCGCACACGCATAAACTTACCACGCACAGACATATTATGATGTAATGTAACAATGTTCTCGGTTGGCAGGTTGAGGAAGTTTATTCTTGGACTTGCTAAAAGGACGAATTTTTTTGTAGATTAAGACGGCAACGTGTGAGAAGAATGTACAGCAGTAACCAGTAGCGTAGCCAGGGGCCCCCATTGGCCTGCTGACCAACATGCAGAACAAGAAACATACTACGTTTTTAGCACTTCTGTGGCTCTCTTTTGCACTACAATAGACTTAAAAATGATTTAAAGCATATATTTTTAAAAAGTTTATTTAGGTGGGGGGCTACTTTGTCGAAAACAAAGCTCATAAACATAGGCGTAGCCAGGGGGGCCCAGGGGGCCTGGGCCCCCTCTCAATTAAAATACTATTGATGATAAAAAAATTATGACAACATAGCCTAGCGATGTTTAGTGGCAGCTTTTTTTAGTAATTACGCACATAACAGTAATTAACAATAATATTAATGACGATAAGGGAGCCACGGGGCCCATAACTAACAACCAGGAGCCCTGGAGCCCCTAACCAACAATCAGGGGGCCCCAGGGCCCCTAACTAACACCCAGGGAGCCCCCAGGCTCCAAACCGACAACCAGGGGTCTACGGGGCTCCTAATCAACAACTAGGGGGATCAGGGGCTTCTAAATGACAACCAGGGGTCTACGGGGCCCCTAACCCGACAACCAGGCGGCATCAGGGCCCCTAAATGACAAACAAGGGGCCCTGGGGCTCCTAACCGACAACCAGGATCCCGGGGACCCTAACCAACAACTAGGGGGTCAGGGATTCCTAAATGACAACCAGGGGGCTACCAACCGACAACCAGGGGGCACCGGAGCCCCTAACGGACAAACAAGGGGCCTGGCCTCGGGACCCTTAACACAACCAGGGGCCCCAGAGTCCCTAACTAAGAACCAGGGGGCCACGGGGCCCATAACTAACAACCAGGGAGCCCTAGGGCCCCTAACCGACAACCAGGGAGCTGCGGAGACCCTAAATTATAACCAGGGCGCCCCGAAAACCCTAACTGATAACCAGGAGCTTCGGGACTCTTAATTAACGACCAGGGGCTTCTGGGCTCTTAATTATTGACCAAGGGGCCACAGGGACCTTAACCGACAACCAGGGGGCCTGGAACACTTAACTGACAACCAAGGGGCCCCTAACTGACTACCAGGGAGCCCCAGGGACCCTAATTAACAACCAGGAAATCCCGGGGCCCCCAACCGACTACCAGAGGGCCCCGGGGCCTCTAACTGACAACCAGGGAGCCCCAGTGCCCTTGACTGACGACCAAGAGTCCTGGGCCAGGGGCCCCTTAATTCAAATTTTTAACAATTTATATGCAAAACCTGTAAAAAATCTAAAAGTTTTGTCATAAAAGTTGCAACTCCAGGCCCTCATTTAACGTTATTATGAAATTAATGCTATGACACAGGCGGTAATGCAAACCCCCAAATTAAAATACTACCAATGATAAATATAATGAAAGCATAGCCATTATGTTGCCTTGTCCGGAATTGCAGTTTCTTTAATTTAGGATTTGCGCGTACAAAAGTAAGTAATAATATGACGACCACGTGTCCATGTCATAATAATGTCATGCACTTCTTGGACGTTTCAAAAAACTGTCAAGTGACTTGACTCAAGTCTTCCACGTTTTGGAAAAAAAAGTTGTTTTAATTTTGCTTTAAAAGTTTTTTTTTATGAAAGAACTTAAGGGCGCGATCTTATCTCAAAATCATTGGCGTAGCCAGGGGGGTGGCCTAGGGGGCCCGGGCCTCCTCAATCGAAATGCCACCAATGACAAAAATTTGACAAAAAAACTTGTTTCTTCATTTTCAGTTTCTTTTAACATCTTTGCGTACAAACACGCGTACAACTGTAATTAACAATAAATAATATTGACGACCAGGGGCCCAGGGTACCCCCTTAATTCAATTTTTTCAAACCAATTTAAACGTATAACCATGGTGAAATCAAGGGTTTTTGTCCTAAAAGTTGATACCTCAGGCTCTCATCTGAACTTTTTATGAACGTAATGCAATAACCAGCGCCGTATTTGCCATATGACTCAGTGGCAGGGCCCCGTCCTCAGATTGAAGGATTTTTTTGGTCTTCACTTATGTTTGGCAGGAAGATGCTGCAAAAATCCCCTAAGTGCCAGAGACCCCGTGCAATGTAAATCCGGCCCGGGAATAACATGTTTAGTAAGCGTAACCATCTATTGTACCATTTTTCAATAGCGATTCACCTCCATCTCGCCAGTTTTTACGCACAAAATACTTTTTAAAAAAGCTAGGGAAAATGCTGATTGAACGAACTATTGAATTTGAATTGAGGGGTCCCGGGCCCCCTGGCCGTACTTGTGCTCTTATAACTGGTTAACTTCATGACAAAACAAAAATCTCTAAAGGAAATCTTCAAGTGGATTATTATTTACTGCTAAAATATTTCGTGAGGCAATGTGCCTCACTTCCCCCTACATGAACTAAATCACTTCAATTAAAATTGTACATCACAATGCAAGATTTTAAAAGTGTTTTGGACTTTAATTGCAAGTAAAAGGAGGATGAACAGTAAAAATTTTTCGATTGGCTTTCAAATGTTAAAAATCTAGTTCTTTCAAATGGCTGTGTACACGTGCAAAAATGTGATCCAATGGGATTAAAATAGCTTTTTTTTCCAAAAACTTACAAAAATTGCCCAGCGGTTTTATACACAACGCGTCTCCTAAGGTAGACATTTGCACTTTTCAACTGCTAGTTTTCTCCCTCTCCTTTTACCAAAATCCTAGTTAAGTGCTAACAGGTTACGGCTTCAGATCTTCTATTTTACAATATCTTTGCCCCACAAAAAATTCCTTTTTTGAAAATTTCTGATGACGTCATTGCATGTGATTTGTGGTTTGCCCCCTCCCCCAATCAAAAATCCTGGCTACGCCTATGCTCATAAATCAGAAAAAAACTTTGAAAAATGGTCGAAAATTGGTAATTAAAGTTGATCACTTATTGAAAAATGCTTAGCGTAGGTTTCATCAAAAAAATACGAGCTCAAGAATAAGGAGGGTGGAGTGAGGCTGCCATTCAGTATTAGTTAATCACCAATCTCTTCTCTCAAACTTTCTTCCATTAGCCCCCCTAATTATATCTTTCTCAATAAAAAATGCAGACGAAATAGATTACTTCTTGAGAGTTTTGTTGAACTACCGGGATAGAATTTTATGATTTACCTGCTTGTACATAAGAGAATTGAAATTCTAGCAATAGCTATAGTCCATTTGTGCAAGTAGTATAATTATGTTTTTGCTCCGCTAATTTCTATGCCACGTTGCATAGCAATAATTTTAATCAAAATAGGGCTAAAACTGAGTTATTTTTGCCAAAAAAATGCAAAATTTTTGAGCGATGGGGGCTACTCCCCCAAACCCCCGAAGCAGCCCCCCTTTGCAGGTTTCTGGCTACGCGCCAGCCAGTAGCATAACCAAAACAACCTATAAAACAACTTATTGAATAACTAAATTTTCTTAATAAGCCTACCTAATGTCAAGTTGGAAAGGTGAAATTTCTTAATGGGTTGTTGCACAAATATTATTCATTTCAAAAAAAGTGTGCGCACACCAAAATTTCTGCGCACACAGACTACAACAAATTAGAGGGAATATTGCTTGTAGCCTATAGTTTCATTTGATAAAGATGTAATTAATAGCTTTAGTTTCATTTGGTAAAGATTTTAGTTAGTGTTTAATCAGGTAAACTTAATTAAAAAAGACTTATACTCGTATCACATAAACACAATCGGTATAGATTATTTCATTTTCAGTCAATTAGTAAAGATGGATATTTTGAAAGTCGCACGGTGATATAAGTCATTTCGGTACTGCTAGCCTAACTGAGAAGCCGTTAAGGTTAGGCGAAACAATGTAGCTGTCTTAGGGGTGCTTTTGAAAATTGTTTCGTATTGATATTTCTCATGTAATATTGTGAAAAATATTTCCCATTATGCAAAGACTTTGCTATTTCGGTTATGATCTGGTTCAATTGCATTATTTTCCCTTTCTATACTTTATGTTCATACCCAGGGCGTACGAGAGGGGATTCAGGGGGTACATCGTACCCTAGGGGGGCCTGGGCTCAAGGGGCCCGGAAGAGTTCAGGTTGCCGTGTTAAGTTTTGGACCAAATTTGAGTGAGGAACCAAAATTGAGAGAAGACCTTCTTTTTGCTCCTCACCTAATTTTGGGCCAAAAATAGGACCAAATTTGAGTGAAGATCTTTTTTTTTGCTCTTAGTCTAATATTGGGCAAAAAATGGGACCAAATTTGAGTGAAGAAGTTTTTTTTTGCTCTTCGTCTAATTTTGACAAAAACTAGGACCAAATTTGAATGAAGACTTTTTTGTGTTTTTTTTTACTCCTCGCCTAATTTTGGGGCCCCGACATCGATCTTCGTACCCCCCGGAAAAATTTCTCTCTGAGGCCCTGTTCATACCTGTTGAAGTCCTAGCTACGGTATCAAAATTCTGTCAAGAAGCAGAAGACAAACGTCGATTCCGAAACGCTGTGTCTTAGGCTGTTAATGATAGTTTTGATTGTGCCTCCAACATTCTGCATAATGCTATTGTTCATCATTAATGTTTCAGTAAATTGTTCTTAATAATCAAAGTACCAATTCAGTTTCTCATTTGTTTTATGTGAAGGCTGGCGTTTTTATTTGTTTTTAAATCTTTTGAAAATGTTTAGTCTCATATTTTTGCAGAAAAAATATACTAGTTATACATTTAAATTTAAAATAGAAATTTTAAATAGAAACACAAATTAAACACAAATAGAATTTAAAATAGAAACACAAATTCAAAACAAAAGAAAATATAACTTGAAGTTCGTGAAACTGTTTTTCATAATATCAAAAATAATGAATAAACAAAAAAGCTCAAAACAGAATTGTAAACAATTTTAGATGCTACGTAACTAAAAACTCAAAGTAGCTAAAACTTGATGATTACCGAAGTTTACACTTTTGCGTTAAAAACGAGTATTTTTAAGAGGCGCTAACAAGCGAAATACTCGCTAAAGACAAGGGATATTAAGCTTTTAGCAGGTGCATATTAAACTCTGCGAGGTCCGTAACACCATTCACGCACGCTAAGTTGCTTGGAACGATTGTAAAACGCAATTCGAGTAAAAAAAACGTTGCATTTTTCTCGCCAACTAAAAGAAGATTTTGAAGCACTTTTTAAGCAAAGAAAATTTTTTTTGTGTTTAGAAATTTGACAGCGAAATACTAAAAACCTAAAGCGAATTCATGCTGAAATTTCATTATTAATTTAATTCCTATGTTTGGACCGGCCAGTTGGTCGAGCAGTAACGCGTTCGTCTCTGGTGCGGGAGGTCGTAGGTTCAAATCTCGGGCCGGTCAAATCGGACACAGTGTTGCCAACGGCTCGCCACCGCTGCAACATTTCTTCGAAAGGAGCTGTGTTGCCCAGGCGCAATGACACGGAGATGGGCCCCGCCAACTCGTTACACGCTTCGTCGCATTACAGCGAGTATAACGAAAGATTTGATTTGAGATTTGATTCCTATGTTTGGCATTAGACTGCAAAGAACAATGCTAATTGCATTGAAAACCATTTACTGTATCGCCAGTGATAAAGAAAAAAAAATGAGTAGTGCTAGTTGAAAAAAAATTGCAATATTTTTGTTAACTTTTGGAAAACGTTAAAACCTAATATTAAGGTACTGTTAAAATATGTTAGTTTACCTACTTCAAGGGCGCTTTCCGTCATTTAAAACATTGAAAGATGGAAGAAGTTGTTCTTTATATGTTGATTTTAAAATATTTAATATTGCTTTTGTTCCTTAATGAATCATTAACAATTGAGGACTTTGCAAGCTTAGAATATTAACACATAGCCTAATATTTTTTCCTTAACAAGCGCATACGCTTTGTTGCATTATCTTTTGTAGTAATATTCATCTGACGTCACAATTGTTGTATTAATGACATACTACTGCAGGTAACCTAACATCTCGCAAAGAAATTCAAGTGAGCTTTTTTATCGCTTGATGGGCAAGACTGTTCGGAATTAGCATTTTGTCTAGTGAAGTTTCGCGTTTGTTGACGACTTTTTGCGAGCAAAAATGACCTTAACGAGCTATTTAAGCTTAACGAAAACGTTTTGTAATGGGTACTCTGATCTGCCTATTAAAGCCGAGGTCCGATCTTGCTAGATTGCATACCAAAAAGTCACAAACATTATTCTAACTTTATTAAAAAAATTTGAAGTGTCAACTTTTCTTATCTTTGAGAAAAGTGAAAAAGAATCATCTTCTTTTAACTTATGACGTACTCCGCGAAATTGCTAGCTCTTTTGCAATGGTTTTCAACGACAAAATTTCGATAAAAAGTGTGAATTCTTTTAAACAATAAAGCGCATATCAGCGGATACTTTATTCCAAAAAGCATTGTTATTTTATTTGAGACGTTTTCGGTGTATTTTCAAAATGGCCCTCTTCACCAATTTAAAAAGCAGTTCACCGCAGAGATGGAAACCGGTCGGGTCACCGGTCGGGTAGAGATTCTTCAACCGGCCGGTCAAGCCTATTGAAACACCGGTGAACTTCTCCTTTTTTGCAACTAAAAGACATCTAAGCACCAACAGAAATGTATATATATATATTTCATAATAAATGAAAACCTTTTATAAAAAACACAGTTTTAACTAACCATACCTTTTGAAAACACTTGTTGAATGGTTTCAAGCTGTAACTAATACGCTGTCACCATTAAAACATGCACAACCAGGGGCGTATTTAGGGGAGAGTACATTGTGCCATAGTCCTCCTCCCCCTTTGAATCACGGCACAAAACAAAAACGTGCAAAATATACGTTAAAATCGTGTAATCAGATTCTAATAAAGCATGCATGTCGAAGAGGCTTACGCTACTCGGCATTTTATCATCATTTTAATGAGCTTGTGAGTAGAAGTGGTTCAGATTTCAGATTTTGTAGTACATGCTAAATTATTGCCGCTTTGAAAAGCTTTTTTCAACTTAAATTTACCCCATTCTACAGTGGGAAAGAAAGACATAGCTCTTATTTTTTTATATTAACTACGAATGGCTTGTTTTGAAGTAGCGGCTGGGGCTTATTATATTGCGAATATTTTTTTAGCCAATGTCATAACAGTTTAGTGTTTGCTGCTCGGCAAATTGCAAATAATCTGTCACCAATAGCTAAAAAACTGTAATTTCTTTTCATGGCCTTACGCATGATATCATTAGAAAGAACGTCTAATAATTTAGCTTGTGCCCTCCAGTTCTTTTTATGCTCATTTCTTCTTCGATTTGCGTTGCTCAAAACAGATCTTTCAAACCAAAATTTAACCTAAAAAGGACTCAAAATTGAGCTATTTTTGCAAAAAACGCAAAAATTATTTTGCGTTTTTTTTCTGAGACCTCCGTCCGGAATCTTTTTCTGAGACCTTTTTTGCGTTTTTTTCTGAATCCTCCGTCAGGAGTCACAAATTTTAACACCTCACCCATGCCCCCCTTTTGAAAATTTTTCGTTACATGCCTTGAACAGTGAAAAGAAACCTTCCGTAAAAAAACCGGTCGACCGGAACGGTCAGAAACCGGTTGACTGGCCGGTCGACCGGCGTAGATTTTGAAATTTACCGGTTGAGTCGAGAAAATCCTGACCGGTTCCATCTTTGGTTTACAGTAACTTTAAAATTTAGAAATGAAAGATTATCAAAATATTATCGGCAAAACACAAATGTTACCGTATAGCAATCACTATAACTTCGTATATTAAATACTGTGACAAATTCGTTACACCTTTTTCATACTAAAATCAAGTAAAAAAAAAGGAAAAAGAAAAATCAAGCAACACTGTAAAATAACTATACTGTTTTATTTTACAGTTTTGCTTGATTTTTCTTTTTTTTCTGACTTGAGTTAGCTATGAAAAAGGTGTAACATATACGTCACAATATTAAATAAAGTTATAGTAATCGTTATAATTGTAACATTCGTGTTTTTCCGATGACATTTGATAATCTTTCATTTCTAAATTTTAAAGTTACGGTTAACTGCTTGAAGAGGTCCATTTAGAAAAAGCGCCGAAAACGTTTCAAATAAAATAAAAATTCGTTATGAAACAAAATTTCTGCTGATATGCATTTTTTGGTCATCAATAAATTTTATAATTTGAATTGCTGTAAAAAAAAAAATTAAAACTTTTCATGGTCTTTTAGAGGAGTGCGATGCCGTAATTACTGGTGTTTATTGCAGAAGTTTTTTGAACGAAAAGAGCCGATAACTCAAGTATAAGGGTGCAGTTACCCTTCATACTTACGCTATTGCAGATTAGGTATTGCATTGGCCAGGTAATCTCTTCTTTGTGACGGTGAAATTACAATGGGCAATAGTTACCAGACAATAACAATGATGCATAATTTTGTTCTCAATCAATTGCTGCAATTATATTGCCCATAGCAGCAGCTCCAGCATGTCTTGGCGGCTAACTGCGGCCTTTAGACTTAGTCGTTCTATTTGTTCCAAAACCTTCTGCAGAAAATACTAGCAAAGGCATTGCGCTCCTCTGAAGTACCATGAAAAGTTTTAATTTTACTTCACAGCAATTATTTAAAATACCAAATTCACATAAAACCAACGCAAAAGAGTCTGGTAATTCCCCGGAGTACTTCACAGAGGAGTACGTTTTTGCGCTTTTCTCCAAAAGTAAGGAAAGCTGATAGTTCGTTTTTTCGTGAACTTAGAAAAATCTTTGTGGTTTTTAGTATATAACCCAGCTAGACCGGATTCGGCTACAGCCTAATTGTGTAATAAATTGCACAAAACTTGCTTGCTTAGTACAAAGTGCAACCTTGTTCCAAGAAAGAAAGAAGGAAATTTTCATCAATGCACAATAGACATAAAAACAAACAAAAAAAAGCAAAAAAAATACATTAAAACAAAAACAGTCATAGTGATTGGCAAGGAGCATCGAAGAACCGTTTCAACGATTTCCGAGTCAAGGTGCTCGTTATCATGGTCCGAGAACCAATCAGCTACGATGCTTCAGCCTACAGCATACATCATTTCTACGGAACGGTTTTCAACATAGATGGGCACAAGTCCGTTAATCCGTTAATAACGAAGCTAACTTTTTCATTAACTCGTTAATCCGTTAAAAAGTTTTTTCATGTTAACGGTCTAAATTAACTTCCGTTAAGTTCTGTTAACGGACTAAAGTAACTTCCGTTAATTTCTATTAGGTCTATTAATTATCGCTGTTCACAATTTCCAAAGATTTTCCCATCGCAGCTTCGTTAGAGCATTTGAACTTATTTTTATCTTGAAATTATGTTAGACTGTAAAATGTAACTTCCAAAACACTAAAAGACCACCATAGCAATAAATATTTCCTTACAATTAGGTCAATAGCGCCAGTACGTGTTCTAGAAGCGAGTGAATATAAAGAAATCTAAATTACACGCAAAATGTTAACGAATTAACGGACTTGATTAACTTTCGTTAATTAAAGCTGAAAATAACGGATTAACGTTAACGGAGGTGTGAAGTTTGTTAACGGACTAGTGGTTAACGAAGCTAACGTTTTGCATTAACTTGCCCACCTTTGGTTTTCAATAGTGACCTATAGGCTAGGCCTACTTCGCGTAAAGCCGTACCTTGATTCCGGATACTCTGCCAGCTTTCTGTCGGTCAAAATGTCCTTACAAAACAACAAACTTTTCAAAATTTTTAAAATTTTAAACAACTCTTTTCAAAAATAGAGCTGAAAGCCCTTTTAAAGTATCAGTGCTGAGTTGCATTCATGTTTTTCAATAATATGAAAAATCGTTTCACGAAACGCAAAGCTATGTTTCCTGCTACTTTGCGTTTGTGTTTTACGTTCTATTAACATCTTCTAAAACACAACATTTAGACTCGTCGCCTTCAATTCATATAAGCTTTTAGGAGAAGTTTTCGGTCATCCAAAACCGAAACCGAAAAGGCAACCAAAACCATTTTCTCTCCTCGCTTTAATCTTTGTGCCATGTTCAAGGCTTCCAATTACGCCTCAGTCAAAAAAAATTCTATCAAGCTTCTTCTTTACAAGGTTGCACTTCTCCCCACCACACTGCTAACCACTTTGCCGCTTTTTGTCGCTCTCATCTCTAACAAGTGACTTCCCATCTCCATTTATTCTGCTTTAAAGTTTAAATGGAATAGAAAATTTTGCTTTCTATTGCTTCGCCACTTGAGGTTCTTTTAAATAAGTTCTCTCCTCTACAAGCCTCTGTGAGACCGTTCCTTCGTATGGCTCACGAAGACCATACCCATTTCTTATGCAACACGCTGATCAAACATGTAGAAATTTTCCATAGAGCTTTATGCATTACCACAACTGGAGCTTCTCTGCCCACTCACACCCCAGAAGTCTCCGCGAGGTTTAACTATCTTTCCTAAAAGTAGCACTTGAGCGTGATAAAAACTTTATCCTGCTATGAACGTGCTTCGAGTCCTCCCTTCCCTATTTCGCTCTTATCAGAGCCGATGCCTCGAAGTCTGTTTTCAACTACTGTAGTTGAAAAAAATTCTTGTTGAAAGTTATTTTGCATTTCTCTGAATTGCTCTCTTTCTGCTCTTTTCTCTTACTGGCTCCTGCACTTTGCACATTTTTTTGGTGCAATTTTCCTCCTCATGTGCTTACGAGAGGACCGACGAATTTTTTTCTTTAGTTTTTGTACTTTGCCCTAATAGAGTGTATGTTGCAGTACATGTTGCAGATACAATACCACTGATTTCCTTTTTTTCTGCGAACCCTATAAAACTGAGCTATTGTATATGACAGAAACCCATGTCCAAGAACTAGGATTTGATAGATGTAGTACCCACAGTCTCACAAGAAGACTTGTTACTTTTAGTTAGTATTTTTTATGCGGACTCTCCATTGCTTTTTGTTATTTTTTAGCATCCTCCTATCTTCTACTAACGTTTCTCTGTTCCGTCTGGTCCGACTGGATTACTGCAAATTTTCAAAATTTCCTAGTCAATGTGGTCATACACGCCTTCTTACAAATGAGATTGCTGATTTTCTTGCTAAATCTGGAGCTTCTTTGACCCGACTACTGTATGTGTACAGTAGTTGTTCTATGCTAAAGCCAGCAGATTCAGTCTGTAAAACATTTGGAGACCCAACATTGTGCATTCGCATCAAATTCAAATCGTCAAGTTTCTATAGTCTTACTGACAAAATTTATTCCACCTTGCTATATCTTTGTGAACTTTTCCGCTTTCGCTATTATCATCGTACTCTTCTTCTACTGTACTGTTTATCGTATATTAAAATCAACCACAAAAAAACTTTTTCTTCTTTGTAAATTCACATCTCACATAGCACACTCAATTATCTCAACAAAGTGTTGCATATTTCAGAACGAAACGTCTTGAAATAATAATGAAATGGCTTTGCCAACCGATACCAAAATATCCGTTACACGAGAAAGATCCTCTTATCCGAGAATTTTGGAATTTGCAAACGAAACCAGAACTGCAGGAGAGTTCACTGATGTTACTATTGTAGTTGGGAGAACCAATATTCCTGCTAACCGAGTTATTTTGTCTTGCTGCTCTGAGTTTTTTCTCAAATTGTTTCAAACACAAACAGTAAAGGAAAGTAATGACCATATAGTCAACATTACTGCTGACATTGACCCAAATTCTGTTAAGTTACTTGTTGATTTTATCTATACTGGAACCGTTACGATTAACGAGGAAAATGCCATTCATCTCCTCAAAGCATCTGATTATTTACAACTGGAAGAGCCAAAACAATTTTGCATCGAATTCCTTAACGTTATTGTTTCTCATGTTAACTGCATTGCTATTCTTGGAACTGCCATTTATTATAGCATCAAGCCACTTCAAGAACGCATATACAAAATGGTAAGTGGAAAATTAAAAGAGTTTGCACAAACTGATGATTTCAAATCATTTACGAAAGAGGATTTGGTTTCCTGTATTTTTCATTTGGATCGCAAACTTGCCAAAGAAACAACCATTTACCAGGCAATTATTACTTGGACAAAACATGACGAAGAAAATAGAAAAATGCATTTTCCAGACCTGTTGGAGTTGATTAATTTTGATGATTTGCCAAGCAATTTTTTGAGAGATGTCGTTTCAACCGAAAACTTGATCAATAAAAATCTTTTGTGCGTAACCATTGTAATGGAAGCATTGCGCAAAGCTTTGCACCAACCCAAGATATCTCCTGCTGTTAGAAGCGAATCCAAAATAATCAGCGTTGGTGGAAAAGAAAGCGTCAATCAAATTATAGAAGTGTTCAGTTGTGATGATAATGAAAAATCAATTTACCCTGATTTGCCATTTGATATAAAATATGGAAAAGCAATAAAATCTAATGAGTTTGTCTATTTCTTGCTGGGCTTAAAAGTTGTCAGAGCAAACGTGGACTTCGAGTTTTCAACATTTGAAAAAGTTCCTTCCATGAACATAAGATTGCTTTTTGGTGCAGCACTGTTTAGTGGCAACATTGTTGTGACAGGAGGATTTAGTGCTGAGAATTCAGCTGAATGTTTTGATACTGAACAAAACGAGTGGAAACCAATGAAATCAACGAATGTTGGAAAGTATTTCAATTCTCTGGTCACTTGCGATGAATATTTGTATGATACGGGCGGTTTTGACGGACGTAAATCACTATCGTGTGTTGAACGTTTAAGAGGATTAGAAGAAGATTGGGAATTGGTGCAGCCGATGCAAATAGCAAGAGGTAATCATGCTGCAGTCTCTTGCAATGGTTTCATTTACGTCATTGGAGGTTCAATCGACGAAAAGTCACTTTCAAGTGTGGAAAAATATGATCCTTTGTTGAACTTGTGGGTTTTCGTAAAAGAAATGAATATTGCAAGATATAGACACGCTGCATGTGTGTTTCAAGGCAAAATCTATGTAGTTGGAGGAAAAAACAGCTATGGATTTGTTAAAGAAATTGAGTGTTACGATCCGACTACAGATACCTGGAACATAGTTGGTGATATCACACGTGATCTCTTTGGGCATTCGTTAATTGTCTTGTAAATTGTTCGCAATGTAGCAACTTCAAGTCAAAGAGCTTATAACTTAAATAAAAGGAAACTTATGACCGAACAAGCAATGATTTTTTTTCGTCTTTTTTAAATAATTTTAAACAACAATTTCGTCTGCTATGATTCCGCTTGAGTAAATAGTATCTAGTAGAAAAATGCATGAAAAATTGAATAAGATGAACAAACAGTTGAATTGTTCCGTTAGAGTAGATAAAGCCCTATAGCAGATAAATCAAAAAAAACGAATAAAAAAATGAGAGTTTTGCCGTAATTAACAAAATGTGTTGAATGCTGTGCCTCCCAGTAGTCTACTTCTTCAAGCAACTGCGGCAACAGCCAACCAAAGTGTTTTAATCCAAGCAAAAAGTAGTTTTTCAAATTTCTTTGAGGTATGGTTGGAAATAGTTTGACGTAGACATACATTTTTTGCTGGTTTCCTTTCATCTACCTTATAATCTTTTTGCTACTTGTAATCTTTGCAAAGAATTATTAGCGCCCATCTTCAATCATTCAGTTACTGTTGTATTAATGATGCTGATCTGTTTAATTTTCATTAATTTCAAAGCAAAACTTTAATCGATCACATACAAAAAAGCTTTTACAACGTAATAAAAGAGAAACTTTCTGAATTTTTTAGATAGTTTTCAGTTTGCATTGTTATTAGATTATGATGGTTGATGGAATTGATATGAAACCATAACAAACTAAAAAAGACTGTCGGCAAAAGTAATGGGGTTTCTTATTGATATTGCATATCTTAATCAGTGTTGGGCATTGACTCGTTAATTCGATAAATCGTTAATAACGAAGTTAAGTTTTTCGTTAACGAGTTAAAAAGTTAAAAAGCTTATGTGAGTTAACTTATTAACTAAAACTTTTGTTAAACTACAGTACTTTAAAGTTTACGCTAATCCGTTCAATTTCTTCTACGCTACACCATGCGTCCTAATGCCATAATAATAGAAACAAAAAACAAAATGGAAAAAGGCGTCCACTCTGTTTATCTTGATTAGAATAGTAAATACCATGGTAACAGAAATTAGAAAGGGTAATTTTTATCTCGTATGGAAATGGAATCATTTTATTGAGCATTAACTGCCGGTTAATATTGAATTTTTTGATAAAAGTAACCAATTAACTTTTAACTTTAACTTGCGTTACTTTTGATTTTCAGTTAACTATTTAACTTTAACTTAGTTTCAAAAAAGCATTGAAATTCTTAGCGAATTAACTCTTAACGACGTTAACGGTTCTCGTTAACTTTTCTCGTTAACGTTTCTCATTAACTTGCCCAACACTGATCTTAATGGCTGTGTTTGGTTAAAGAGATAATGTTTAAGATTGGGTTGATTGAAGAATTGACAACTATTTGAAATTAAATAGAGATGCTTCAAACTTTGTTTCACTATTCTGCTTATCCGTGATAGTAAATTTAATCCGTCTGCCTCCATACCATTTGCAACCCAGCGTTTCCAAATTTCGTGACATAAGTAAAGGTTGGTCACGTAAAGTTTTGAGTAAGATAAAAAAACGCACTTTAAAGCAAAATTAAAGGAACGTGATGTTCGATAATTCAGCATCACCTTGCTTATTCTGCAAGAAATTTTGCAAAATCATTCTTTTCTGATGTCACGAAATTTCGAAACGCAGGGTTGTCAATAGTACGAAGTCAAACGGATTAAATCCATTTTTACGGATAAACGGAATAGGAAAAAAGGTTTGTGGTACTCCTTATTAACTCAAGTAGATCTCATTTCTTTAGTAAAACGATCTCGAGCAGAATTTCTTTGAACTCGACATTTCTCGACTCATCTATTCCAGGGATATAAGTTTTACTGTAGACACAATGTCGTGCCGACGTTGAAAGTTTAGTGGGCAACTCTGGCGGTAAAAATTATGGTAATAAAGTTGAAGAACAATATAATGTGCGTTTGAACGGTTCGGTCTACAAGATAAATTTTGAATCTAATGATATTGGATTGATTTTTTTAAACTTCATAGATTTTCTTGCGCAATTTTTTTTAATCTGACTGATCGCATAATTTTCAACAACTCCGAGGGCAGGATTGTACACAATCCGGCCTGTGGGCCATTTTTGCGGTCCGCGAAAAGATTATAACCCGCTTGCGTCAAAAATGCAGTTTTGGCCCGCCACCAAAATGTTTGTTAGAAGTCGTGAACGGAAGAATCTACGGTAGTGTACTAGTAGTTCTAATTGCAAAGGCTACTTCCCCCCCCCCTCCCCCAATAACAATTGAAGACTTTGTTTTTCTTCATCTACTTTTCCCACACAAGAGCAATAGAAGATCACTTTAGTTCCTTTTTTTGTACAGTATGACTACTTTTTACTGAAACATCTCAATGTTTGACGAAAATGCTAATACGTATTCCTTCCTCATTTTGGCTTTTGTAGACTTGATCCGCACACAATTTTGCTGATTCATTTCGCCCCCCCCTCCCCCCATTAAAAAAGCCTTGACAGTCGACTCTCTTGTCCGAAATTAACCCGACGAGTCTTCTTTAGGGCCCTGAACGTAAAGTGGTGCTGGCTGCAGCATCGAAAACAAAAATGAAAATGAGTTTTAATCATATGCAGCTCATGGATCACACGTGAAACTAAAAAAAATTAGATATAACTAGGAGTACATTAAGAAAGATTAACTCGTAATTAAGAGAACGAGTGCTAGAAAAAAAAAGTTTTTGGATAAAACCCAAAAATGTATTTCGTGTAAGATTTAGAAACATGGCTCCTTTGACAAAATGAAAGCATAAAGTTCAGAAATGTCAATATTTTAAGTAAAGCAACAAACGGCATAAAAGTGGTAAGTCTGGTGATGCAAATTATTGCTGAAAACAACGACTTTGATAAAGTGTATAGTAAAGCTTGTCTGTAGTTAGTGGCGTTAAATCTTATGTATTTTGTTTGTGCGAACTAATTGAAATTTACTTATAGTTAAATATTATTTTTGAGGCACATGTTTTGGATGAAAATCACCAGCAATAGAGTAAAAATGAAACTCGCACGACTTAGTGATTAGCAAAATAAAATACAGCCAAAAGCTTACCACATAAATTTCGCATTCAATTGAAAATATTTCTTTGCTCACACACAAAATGCCTGCATGATAATGCTTCTACATATTTGAAAAATTTAATCAACTCACTTTCTATTTCGCTAGATATAACCAGAGGTGTAGTCGAGGACACAAGGCTAGAGGCCAAGGCCAAGGAATCAAAAAAAATCCAAGGTCAAGGACAGCACTTCCAAGGACAGAACCTCTTGAGGCCAAGGACAGGAATGCTCGAGGCCAAGGCCCAGGACCAAGGACGCAAGCGCAAGTGTTCTCCAAAAAAAAGTTTTTCAGGCGATCTCAAAAAATGTCTTCGCAAATTTTCCGCGAGGTTTCCGGCACTTTCCAACAAAATTTTAATGATTCAAAAAATAGTGCTGTCCTCAAGCCGAGGACAGTGCAATTTTCGAGAACTTGAGGCTTCGAGGCAAAGACCAAGAATTTCAAAATGTGTCCTCGAGGACTCCACCTCTGGATATAACTTGCGTGTTAATGATGATAATTGGCTGCTTCAAATGGCAACTAGCTTAAACTTTGCTAGATCCCAATTTATGTTCTCGCATGCATCACCGAAGGTATTGAATTTGTTGCCATTATCTCTGCATGAAATTGAACTTTTTTTTCTTTTCCAACAATGTTTAAGAGCATAGTATTTTAATTCAGCCTTTAAGGATGGTACCACTGTTTGATGCCAGTATTTTGATGCAGCTTACTATTATTATTATTATTATTATTATTGTTATTATTATTGTTATTATTATTATTATTATTATTATTATTATTATTATTATTATTATTATTATTATTATTATTATTATTATTATTATTATTATCATTATTATTATTATTATTGTTATTATTGTTATTATTATTATTGGGCAGCAGTGCAAGCGAATCTGCTACCGTTAGGTAAAGTCCACTTGCGCATTGAATAGGCCTCATTTGGGCCTTTTGCAACGGTCGCTGCTATGCTGCTATAGTTTTGTTTGATTACGGTCGAATTCAGAAAGCTTTATAGCTTCCTTTAAGTACGTTGCCAGTTAGGTAATGTTACATTTCGGTACCACAGTGAGAACAATGGTCTTGGCGATCCCAAAATATCTAACACGAATATGTTGGTAAAGCTTGCAATTGCCTGCATGAAACAACTTGCAATTGGTGTTTCATCCGCTAGGCTGCACTTTGGACTCAGAGAAGACTCAGCACGGCCTGTAGTTTTCTTGTGTGCCTCTGTAGATTGCAGTTCCCTGAAAAAACTTGCTCCACTTGATCTAAATGAGGCCTTTTAAGGTTAAGGAGACGTGTTGTTAGTCGTGAAGACGTCCAACCTACAACTACTTTATTTTCAAGCAGTCTTTCCGTTTGTTTCATATAGATTTCCATCTATCTATGGACCATTCCTTAACCATGTTGACGCAACTGGCATGCGCAACGATATTAAAAGGTTCAATGCATTTTTGATTTAGATCATGAATTGGCTACAATCTCTGCCACTTCGTTACCATATTCCCTGCATGTCCAGGAACCCAGGCAATACCGAAGTGGTTTTGTTTACCTAACTGATTTAGGTCTCTGATGCAGTTGAGCGCTGTGATTGATGTTACGGTGCACTTTTTGAGTGCTTAGATAAGCGCCTGACTATCCACCCCTGCCAGCACAGCATTGTTGCTGCTTTTATTACTGCAGAATTAATACCTCTGTTGTGTAAAGCTATTTTAAACCTTAATTTGTTTCGGTAAAGCTACTTTATTTGACTGTTACTATGCCTCCTTACAGTGGCGTTGCTAGGGGGGGGGGCGGAGGAGGGGGCGGCCTGCCCCCGGTGTTACCATTTTGGGGTGACACCATATTATGACGTGAAACCATATCGCGACTGATTTGTGGTGAAGATCTTTTTTCCGTCCTCATTTGGCTCTAAAACCAACCAATTTAGCGGCAAAGACCTTTTTTTTTTCTTTTTGTTATGGACTTCACATACTTCTCGGCTTAAAACCTATTAATTTGAGGGCGATGACCTTTTTTTGGTCTTCACCTATTTTTGAATTGCAAAGGGGTGACACCTCGAAATCCCTCCTCGGGTACCACCATACCTAGCAACGCCACTGGCTTCTTAGTTAGATTCGTCGACACTTGTTGGTGTTGTCTCAACGGCAATATAAATTGCTATAATTTCAATAGTGTTCAAGGAAACTAAAAACATGAACTTTAGTGCAGCCAACACAAAGCAAAACCGTTTCGTTCTCTTGGAGCTCTTCGGTTGAGTGTAGAGAGCTATGAAAACTGGCTACAAGTACAATCACTTATTTACGTTCAGTTAAAAAATTTTCACACGTAGAATCGCAGAGTGCTCAAATTGCTGCAATACAGGTAGCAACGCACAACGCTTTATCGGCTGTGGTGTTCAAAACTAGAGTGCTCAACTTGACCAAATCAAGGAACAAATACAGTCAAAGTAAGCCAAACCGTTTCGATCTGTCAGAGTTCATTAGTTGTTTGTAGACAGCTTTGGCAAGTAGAGTAACTTATAACCCTATTTTACACAGGGATCAGTAGCGTAGCCAGGGGGGGGCGGGGGGGGGCACGAGGAACATATACAGTCAAAGTAAACGGCTTGTGAAGTATGCAAAATCGCACGTTTTTGGTGCTTTTGAGGTCGATTTTTTGTGAAAAATTGAAAATAGCCCCCTATAGGAAAACAGCCCCTCCTCAAACGTTTGAATTTCCGAATTTGGCCAAAAAATCAGTCTCAATTTCGGTGAAGACCTTTTTTTTTTTGGAGACCACCTGATTTTGAGGGGAAAAAACGTTTGAATTTCCGATTTCGGCCGAAACATCAGTCTTAATTTCGGTGAAGACCTTTTTTTTTTTGGAGACCACCTAATTTTTGGCGGAAAAAACGTTTGAATTTCGAAAAATCAGTCTCAATTTTGGTGAAGACCTTTTTTTTTTTGGAGACCACCTGATTTTGGGCGGAAAAAAACGTTTGAATTTCCGAGCTTTCCGAGTAATTTCGTCTCAATTTTCGGACAAACCGTGTGAAACTGATTCAAGAACAATGAAAATTTGGGTCAAGGACGTTTGCACTTTTCTCACTTTTTCAAAATAGCCCCCCCCCCTTTTCCAAATCCTGGCTACGCGCCTGACAGGGATGCGTGCTTGGGCTAAAATGACTTTCTATCTAACTCCAAACTAAAAATCACGAAAACAACAAATTTGCCTGGCATCAAATTTTTTCAAAACAACTAATTTTGAATTGATGATGTTATCACAAATACATCATGGCCATATTTTAGAAAAATACTGTCATTTTTCAATTACGTCATAGGCGGCTCAAATTTTGCGCATTAGTATGTTTTTGAAACTGGCATGCACGTTGGTGTTTATCAAAATTTTTCAGAAAAAGCTGAATTTGAATTGATGACGTCATCACAGTGACGTCGTGGCCATATTCTTTTTAAAAATGTCATTTTTCAATTATGTCATACGCGGTTCAAAGTTTGCGCATAAGTCTATATTTGAAACTGAATCATTAAATGCCGGTCAAAGTGGTTACGTCACAAAAAACGTCCTATGACGTCATTTAAGTTAAATATTTTTCAAATTTCAAAATGTATCTGCGGCAAAACTCAAAATGTGGGAACTTTCTTTTATTTAGCTACTTTAAATTTTCAGAAGATGTGTAAATAAATTTGACTTAATTCAATTTATTTGAAATAAAAAGCTTGTTTCTAAAGGAATTTATTAAAACAAACAAAGCAATTTCTAGCAATTTACAAACAAAGCAATTTTTAGCAAATTCGCCAACATAAACAAAGAATCCAGTTCCTGCATTTTAATTTCATTCTCTGCGATAATATATTCTTGAGAAGCAAACAGAAAAGAGCACTATTACATCTCTCAAATAAAGTTTAACATTGTATGACTTTTAAACAGCGACGGAGCCCTCGAGGACACTATTTGAAGTCCTTCGTCTTGGCCTCGAAGCTTACAAGTCTTTGAAAATGCCCTGTCTTCGGCTCGAAAACAGCACTATTTTTTGATTTCTGAAAAAGGAAATTAACCAAAGAAAACTTAACCTTAAGGTCGGTTTCCAGCTCGATAGCCTTTTTTTTGGAGATCGCCTAAAAATGTGCGGCTCCTGCGCGATGACCTTTTTATCTTTTCATCTTCTTTTTTTTTTTTTGAGAACACTCGCAAAATTTTTTCCTGGATCCTTGGCCTCGAGCATTTCTGTGCTTGTCCTCGAGAGGGTCTTTCCTCGAAGAGTTGGTCCTTAGCTTTGGTCTCGGATTGATGGCCCCGAACGTTGGGTTGTCGATTTCATCAGTAAACTTTTTTTTAATTTAAACCAGGGATGGGGAAGCGGAAATTTCAGAATCTTTTCCGTTTCCACCCTTCGCACTTCCGTTTCCGCTTCCACCGCTTCCACCACTTGATGACGTAAATTTTGCTTAAAATTTTTTGATCTTAAAATTTTTTGGAAAATATTATTCCTGATAAGTCAAGATAAAACAGCAATATTATCATCATCTCAAAAACATCAAATATAGAACCAAATTATATAACTATATTTTGTGGATCGTCAACGCAAGCATTTGCGCATGGGCGTAAATCCTTGGACTGTTTGCTTTAAGGCCGCTCCAAGTCAGAAATTTGGATTTGGAGCGGCCTTAAAGCAAACAGTCCAATCACATAGTTGGAAAATATTGAGCGATTAGTTTGGGTCTGGAGACGGATTTCCAAGCGCTCTGAAAACAACTTACTTCAATTGCATCTGCGCTGGCGCAAACCTTTGCGTGGCTAAAATTAGGCAGCCTTGGATTGAAACTTCCGCACTTGCAGAGTTTTGTTGTTTTTTTTTTCAATAACTTGTTTGTGTATGTATGGTTTGCTCCAAATTTTTGCAAGCAACGTGTATTTTTGGACAGCAAAACAAAAAACAATGCAAGAATGATGCGGTTATACACTAACCATATTAGAATAATTCTAGTAGCAAACGGTATGCTTAGCAATAATTAGGACAAGCATTATAACATCATGTTTAAAAATTATACAATTTTAAACTTTGTTTGAAAGACGTTATGATGCTCTCTTCTGTTTGCGTTTTAGGAATATGTTGTCGCAGAGCAAGAAATTAAAATGCTGGAGCAGGAAACTTTGTTTATTTTGGTAAATATACTGTGTTATATGGCCCCAAATTATTGAAAAATGGGCAAAACCCTATTTTAAAATAGTTTTGAGAAAGTCTTTAATATTTAGTACTAAAGTAAAGAATTTTTAAACACTTATAAGTTTAAAAATGAGTTGGTTAGCTACATGGATCATCTTTGAGTTGATAAAAGTAGGGCTGCCCTGGATCTAAGTGAACCACAAGCCTTTAAAAATGCTTTTTTGCAAATCATGATAGATTAAACATTTATTATTTGTCGTATTATTTTTCATAAAATTGCACTACATTTAAGTTTTAGACTTTCGATATAAATGGCCAAAAATGGAAGCGGAAGTGATATCCTTCTACCGCTTCCAGCATCCGCTTCCACAAAAATTTGCCGCTTCCACATCCCTGCCTTAAGCACGAAGGTATAATGCTTGTCTTAATCATTGCTAAATACCGTTTGCGACAAGAATTATTCTAAAAGGGTGGTGTGTAACCAGATGTGACAAGTACGCGTTCTGATAGCGGTCGACCGGCTCCGTTGAACAACCAATCAGCGATTGGCTGGGTTGCTTTATTAAGTCATGTTGTCTGAGTTGAGTCTTGCTTGTTGGTACTTTGTTGCTTGATTTCATGAGGTCATTGATTGGAGCAGTGGCTGTGACACAGGGGTGGTGTAACTCCATAACTCTTGCAATGTGTTTTTATTTTGCTGGCCTAAAAATACACGTTGCTAGCAAAATTTTGGAGCCTACCACATGCACAAACAAAATATTAAAAAAAAAAATTCTGACTAGTGGAAGCTTCGTCCGAGGGCTAGGCTACCTTTTTACTGTATAACCTAGTAAACATTTGCGCTTAACAGCGCAGATGCAGTTGAAATTAGTTATTATTCCGAGCGCTTGGAAATCCGTCCTCAAACCCAAAATATTCGCTCATAATTTTTTTCTGGGTGAACGTTCAGAGAAATTTGCATCAGCTGAAACATAACGACCATGTGACTGATCGCACTTTGCGCTTCAGGGCCGCTACCAATCCGAATTTCTGACTACGCCCATGCGCAGACCCTTGCAATTACAAACCACTGAATACAATTATATATTATGGTTCTATATGATGTTTTTAAGATGATGATAACAAAGCTGTTTTTGTTTTGACTTAACTGGAAAAAATTTTTGCCAAAAAGTGTTAAGATCAAAAAATTTTGAGCAAAAATTACGTCATCAATTTCTGTAAAGGAAGCGGAAGCAGAAGCGACCCAAAAACTGCCGCTTTCACAATCTTGATCTGCAGTACGCTAATTACCGTTATCGTGCAACGTTTTTAACCAGCCATCCATTGATTAGATTCCAACCAGTAGTAGTAGAATGGTGGATATACCTCTACTTAACTATATAGAAATACGCACCAACTGGTCTACAAAACTACCGGCACTACAGCCAGGACGTAGCCAGAATTCTGTAACTGGGAGGCTGCTACGGGGATACGGGGGCAGAGCCCCTAGCCCTCAAAAATTTTGTATTTTTGTGGCAAATATAACCTAAATTTAGGCCTATTTTGATAAAAATTAATGCTATTAAAACGTGCATAGAAGTACAAAAACATGATTATAGTAGTCGCATGAATGGGAGGTAGCTATTGCTAGAATTTCAGTCGTTGTCTTTTTACAAGCTGGTGCATCATGTAATTCTATTCCGGTAGTTCAACAAAACTCTCAAGGAGTATTCTATTTCACTTATGTTTCAAAGAAAAATATATAATTAGAGGATATAACGGAGAAAGTTTGAGAGAAGTGATTGGTAATCATAAATTATCAGGTTTGAGAGAAGTGATTGGTAATCATAAATCATAAGTTTGAGAGAAATGATTGGTAATCATAAATCAAACGCGTCGCAATAGCTCATTTGCAACTGTGTGATCTATGGATTTGTACCAGTGTGGACAATTTTTTCGTGTTTGTGATTGCATTAAAATATGGAGCTGATTTTTGACAAACCTGATAATTTATCGTTGACTGCCTTGTGAGCGACCACTTTGTGTAGGTCCCCTAAACTTTTGAGAATTTCGCAAGTTCTCACGAAATTTTATTTTGATTGGTAATCAGCAAATACTGAAAAAAGAAACTCTGTTCCTGAGCTTGCATATTTTTTGATAAAACCTACGTTAAGCATTTTTCAATTATCGATCAAATTTGAACACCAATTTTTGACTATGTTTCAAAGTTTTTTTTCTGATTTATAAGTTTTATTTTTGACAAATTAGCCCCCGCTCCCTCTCAATAAACGTTTCAAATTATGCTTTAAATGATTATATGAGTCTATTCCCGTGCAAAAACAGTCTCAGAAGTGCTAAAACGTGGTATTCTCTTAATTCTGCAGCTTGTTTGGTAGGCCAATGGGGGGGCTGCAGCCTAGCCCACCCTTCCCGCCCCCTTGGCTACGCTATTGCCTACAGCACTATACAAGCATTGAATTTGGTCTGCATAGTTCTGTTATGTCATAAACCAAAGTGACAAAACAAGTTACATATCCACCTGTGCTTCATGAAAAAAACGGGGAAAAGTTTATCTGCTCTTTTCTTATGCAATACATTGTTCAACAAAGTTTCACAATTTAATTGCGCCTATTTAAGTAGAATCAACGGTAAGGTAAGAATGATGTTTTGCAGAATTGCACAAGTTTTTTAAACTAAATTGGCTGGGTTGCTTTATTAAGTCATGTTGTCTGAGTTGAGTCTTGCTTGTTGGTACTTTGTTGCTTGATTTCATGACGTCATTGATTGGAGTAGTGGCTGTGACACAGGGGTGGTGTAACTGCATAACTCTTGCAATGTGTTTTTATTTTGCTGGCCTAAAAATACACGTTGCTAGCAAAGTTTTGGAGCCTACCACATGCACAAACAAGATATTAAAGAAAAAAAAATTCTGACTTGTGGAAGCTTCGTCCGAGAGCTAGGCGACCTATTTACTGTATAATCAAGTAAAAATTTGCGCTTACCAGCGCAGATGCAGTTGAAATTAGTTATTATCCCGAGCGCTTGGAAATCCGTCCTCAGACCCAAAATATTCGCTCATAATTTTTTTCTGGGTGAACGTTCAGAGAAATTTGCATCAGCTGAAACATAACGACCATGTGACTGATCGCACTTTGCGCTTCAGGGCCGCTACAATTCCGAATTCCTGACTACGCCCATGCGCAGACCCTTGCAATTACAAACCACTGAATACAATTATATATTATGGTTCTATATGATGTTTTTAAGATAATGATAACAAAGTTGTTTTTATTTTGACTTAACTGGAAAAAATTTTTGCCAAAAAGTGTTAAGATCAAAAAATTTTAAGCAAAAATTACGTCATCAATTTGTGTAATGGAAGCGGAAGCAGAAGCGACCCAAAAACTGCCGCTTTCACAATCTTGATCTGCAGTACGCTAATTACCGTTATCGTGCAACGTTTTTAACCAGCTATCCATTGATTAGATTCTAACCAGTAGTAGTAGAATGGTGGATATACCTCTACTTAACTATATAGAAATACGCACCTACTGGTCTACAAAACTACCGGCACTACAGCCAGGACGTAGCCAGAATTCTGTAACTGGGAGGCTGCTACGGGGATACGGGGGGAGAGCCCCTAGCCCTCGAAAATTTTGTATTTTTGTGGCAAATATAACCTAAATTTAGGCTTATTTTGATAAAAATTAATGCTATTAAAACGTGCATAGAAGTACAAAAACATGATTATAGTAGTCGCATGAATGGGAGGTAGCTATTGCTAGAATTTCAGTCGTTGTCTTTTTACAAGCTGGTAAATCATGAAATTCTATTCCAGTAGTTCAGCAAAACTCTCAAGGAGTATTCAATTTCACCTATGTTTTAAAGAAAAATATATAATTAGAGGATATAACGGAGAAAGTTTGAGAGAAGTGATTGGTAATCAGCTAATACCGAAAAAAGAAACTCTGTTCCTGAGCTTGTATATTTTTTGATAAAACCTACGTTAAGCATTTTTCAATTATCGATCAAATTTGAATACCAATTTTTGACTATGTTTCAAAGTTTTTTTTCTGATTTATAAGTTTTATTTTTGACAAATTAGCCCCCCGCTCCCTCTCAATAAACGTTTCAAATTATGCTTTAAATCATTATATGAGTCTATACCAGTGCAAAAACAGTCTCAGAAGTGCTAAAACGTGGTATTCTCTTAATTCTGCAGCTTGTTTGGTAGGCCAATGGGGGGGCTGCAGCCTAGCCCACCCTTCCCGCCCCCTTGGCTACGTTATTGCCTACAGCACTATACAAGCATTGAATTTGGTCTGCATAGTTCTGTTATGTCATAAATCAAAGTGACAAAACAAGTTACACATCCACCTGTGCTTCATGAAATAAATGGGGAAAAGTTTATCTGCTCTTTTCTTATATAATACATTGTTCAACAAAGTTTCACAATTTAATTGCGCCTATTTAAGTAGAATCAACGGTAAGTTAAGAATGATGTTTTGCAGAATTGCACAAGTTTTTAACGACGTTACGACCCCTAAAGTGATCGCGACCCCCAGTTTGGGAAATCCTGATCTTACGTGTATACTAGCAATGGTTTCGGGTGAAGCTCTGGAGTCAGTTAAGGTAAATTTTATTAGTCAAAAAAAAGTCAAAATTTTGGGTTAGGCCAAAATTTGTCAAAATTTTTCTGTGATCAAAATATCTTTATCAAAAGTTAACAAAGGTGTTTTTATTTTTCTGCAATCAAAACTTTATACGCTGTTTTATACATGTTTGAAAGAATTCTTGCTACTCAAGCTTCTGTAAATACAAGCAATATGTAACAATTGCCTGTGTTAACGTTTTCATAGAAACAATTTTATAATCACACGAAACTTTTGTTCTCAAAAATTAAAAGCAAATTAAAAATACCGACGTCGAGATGTGTAATATAATTAAGACCATTATGTCCAAATTTTAAAATCAAACAATCAATTTTTGTTTAATCGTTTACGTGCTATCTGGCTTAATGGCCACCGGTGCGGAAGCCTAGGGAAGAGCCACCAGAACGACGACCACTTAAAACAAGCAACGCGAAAAAGAAATCATCCGTCAGGATTCAAGCCTGCATCGTTTAATAGTACAGGTCCTTTGCTTTACCACTTGACCAAGAAAAATTTCATTATACAAATTTTATAGTACAGCAGCATATCGTTTTCTTGTTTATCTGATGATATAGCAACGAAATCATCGGGTTTTTGAAATCTCTGGTGCTAAAACAATAAAAATCTCATTAATTGTGAAATTACCTTCTGCATTGATGAGAAAACTTCATAAGATGAATCCAGAATTTTATATCATTTTTCTAGATTTTATCTACACTGGGAAAATCACTATCAACAACAAAAACGTCATGCATCTGATCAAAGCATCCGATTATTTGCAACTGGATGAGCGAAAACAATTTTGCATCGAGTTTTTTAACTCAATTCTTTCCCCTGCGACCTGCAATGTTATTCTTGAGGCTGCCAACCACTATGGTATCAGCCAACTTCAAGAACGCATATACAAGATGGTAAGTGGAAAACTAAACGAGTATGCAGAGACTGATGATTTCAAATGATTTGCGAAATATGATTTGATATACTGTGTTACTCATTTGGATCGCAAACTTGCAAAAGAAACTTTGGCTTACCAGGCTATTGTAACTTGGATAAACCATAACGAAGAAAATCGAAAGACATGTTTTAGTGATTTATTGCGGCTGGTCAACTTCGACAATCTTCCAAAAAAATTTTTGCGAGATGTTGTTTCGATTAAGAGTTTGGTCAAAGAAGATCTTTATGCATGAGATTAGTGATGGAAGCAATACGCAAGCTGTTACATAACGACGAAATGGCTGCTGGGAGTGAATCCTAAATAATCAGCGTAGGTGGACAAAAGACTGCTAATCGAGTGATTGAAGTGTTCAGTTGTGATGATTATCCTCCAAGAGTTGTTGCCACTTGACACCGAGTGTGAAAAAGCAATAAGGTTTCGTAATTACGTATGTTTTTTTACAGGATCAAAAGTTGCAAAAACAAAAGTTGGCGCACAATTTTCAACATTTGAAGAAGTTTCGCAGATGAAAGCAAGATTCCTTTTTAGTGCTGCAGTGTTCGGTGACACCATTGTGGTTACTGGAGGTTTTGCTACTGATAAATCAGCTGAATGCTTTGCTTCTCAACAAAATGAATGGAAAAATATCACATCAACCAGGGGTGCCGATCTTTGTTAAGCATTGGGGGGGGATAATGTGCAATTTTACCAAAATTTTACTCTATTTTCAACATTAGAGGGATGAACCTCGACCACGATTTTGTTCAGGTGAACAAATTAAGTAAAGACCAAAAAAAAAAGATCAGATGAGCAAATATGGGCATGCTGCATGTGAGTTGAGAGGCAAAATTTATGTAGTTGGAGGAAAAACTGGAAAAAATGTGTTTGTGAAAGAGATTGAGCGTTACGATCCGGCTGTGAAAACTTGGAACATTGTTGGTAACATCGCAGAAAATCTTTTGCGCCATTCGCTAATCGTCTTGTAGATTTGTTACATACTGCTATAATATTTTAAGAAAGTACTATACCGGGCTATTTTTGATCACAAAAGGCGCAGTATTTTGTTGGTGTTGAAGTTGCTGTTTTTGAGCTTTGTGCCATTTAACTTTGGCAAAATTCTATGTACCGGTATGTTTTCTATTGGCGATTTTTCCAAAAAGACGAGAGGATAGATTCCATACCCGTTTTTATGCGTTAATGCTATTACTAACATATATTTTTATGCCATAACTATAATATTAGATTGCTGTACTCTGAAACTCTACTCATGACCAGCAATAATAAACCAAACGTAAAAAAGATTTTAGCTCGTGTCATCATAAAACAAACACTAAATAATAACAAATATCGAGAAACGAAGAACATAAAACCTATACCCAGAACACTTTGATGGTGCTTTAGTGAGTTCGTACGCGATGGGTCTCAACACGTAGTTCTTTAATATCAACAAGTAGTATATTAATAATAAATTGAAGCAGCGATATTTATACAGCGAGTAAACAAAGAGAAGCGAAAACAAAGACAAGTTAATTAAA
The DNA here is from genome assembly GCA_963965965.1 of Trididemnum nubilum. Taxonomy (NCBI): domain Eukaryota; kingdom Metazoa; phylum Chordata; class Ascidiacea; order Aplousobranchia; family Didemnidae; genus Trididemnum; species Trididemnum nubilum. The sequence continues at coordinate 13,642,453 of OZ014480.1, forward strand.
TTCTTTACGTCTCGCAATATCCGTTCATTATGCAATACCACCCATAGCAATAAGCGATATGTGCCAATAACCGGATACTGCAGACATAATTGTTCAAGGACAAAATATACTAATTCACTCGGTCACCACAGTGTTTTGTGTGGAGCAGAAAAAAAAACACCTGAAGAGATTTGACAAAAAGCAGGCAAAAATTATTTCGTATTTAGTAATGAGAAGGGCCATTTTTATTTTGACCAAAAAAAATTACTTTTGACTCTATTTTAGCTAAATTTTTACTTTATTTTGACTTAAACCGTTTTGGTCTTATTGAGCTCTGAATTTTGAATGAAAAAAAGTTGTGTAATTCGCAATTCACGAATTCACATAAGTTAGAAGGCAATTCTTCTTCACCTTTCATTCACAACAGTTAGAAAGAAATCTTAATCAGTCATTCTTGTGATTAGAGCAACTAAGCGGTGCAGGACAAAAACCTAGGAATCTGCACACCTTTTCATGTCAACGACACTTTTTTATAACCATTAAACTTTGGGTTGAAATTGGCCGCTCCTAAATTTTGACAAATTTTCGGCTTCATTTGTTTTTAAATTTTTACTGGAAAATAAATTGACACAACTTCATTCTTACTTGGTAAAAGTTGTACCGTTGTGTAAAAGTTTAGTCGATTGCTAAAGCTGTGAAGTCAAAACAGTACAGTCCCAAAAGATTTCAAAAATCTGGTTATTTCGTTGTGATTATAAGGTACTGTGTAAAAAAAACTGCTCTTTTGATTTTTAAAATTGGACACATACATATAGTGTTCTTACATTTCACACTAATAAAATTTTAAAACACTAATACTCTCTACAGCCTGTTTCACCTTTCGATTCTTCAGGAAGGTGAGCAACAAGTAAATAAAATGAAATGAGACTGAAACTACACTGCAACCATCTGCAAGAAAATAAAATGAAATGAGACTGAAACTACACTGCAACCATCTGCAAGAAAATAAAATGAAATGAGACTGAAACTACACTGCAACCATTTTTCTGGAATCATCGAGCACTTTTCTGGAAGAACCGATCAACACAACTGTGCAGTGTTTTTATAATAACTACTTTATTTACGCCAAGGCTGGCATTCTTAATTTGTTTTCAATTAAAAAAAAATAGTTTTGCGTTATTATAAAACCATTTTTATAAAGAAGTTAACTCAGGCAATTGTATTGTGACATATCGGTATTGCAACTATTTGCAGAAGTTTGAGTGGCAAAACTTAATTCCAACAAGCGTAAAAGCGCTTATCAAGTTTCATTAATGCTCAAATACCCAGAAAAAAAGCAACTTTGTGTGCTTTTGAAAAAGAGTTTTTGATCACATAGAATTTTGACGAATTTTGACGTAACACCAAATTTTGAATTTATTTTAACCTATATATAAAATTTAGCTAAGCTAGCTTCAGAGCACCCAAAACCAATGGTGGTATACGTTTGATGATATAATAAGACCCTGAAAAACTTTTGACTTTATTGACTTTTGCGGGCCCTAGTAATGAGACAATTTGACTTTTAAATAAGCCATTCTCAGCCTCATTAAAAATGATCAAGTTAAGGTCAAGATATTTAATACTAAACAGAACTAGCAAAGGCATTTTTTCTTGGGTTTGATTGCATTCTGGTCAAAAATTTTGATCTGCATTGTGATAAAGTTATGATTGTCATAAATAAAATATATTGTCACCGAAACTAAATTTGCACAAAAATTACATAAATTGGCGTCATTGTCCAACAATAGTTGGTAGGCAAATTAAAGGTGTAAGCTTTGAAGTCGGAGAAACCATAGCGGATTCGTTTTGTAAAATAATGCACAATTGTCCACCATAGAAAAGGCTTCTCACAGTTCCTTTTAATGCTAACGCGAATCGAACCTCAGTGCACGGCCGTTTCAAAAATGGACGCTAAATACAGCTGACCAGTTTATGACGACAAATGATACTTCTATAAACTATGAACAAGACTACATACAATTTGTAAAAACTTCGATCGTTATAGTTGACCGGTATGCTGATAATTACCTGGTTGGCAGCGTTGGTTTTGAAAAAAGAAAGACCTGTTTCTTTTTTGATTGTTTCAATGTATTTAATTTCAATTTAGAATTGAGTGATATGTGCATACAGAATCTTTTCCATTGTTTGCTGAATCAATTGATTAGTTTCTGTCTCATATAGCACCATACCTTTTCAGTACGCATGGGAAAAACTGTTGGAGACAAAGAGCAATGGAGTACTGAGTGTTTTTCAATAAGTTTGCAGAGCAGAACACCACAAACAAACAAAAAAATAGGCACTGTCAATAAGCACTAAGCTTCATTTAGATCAAAATGTGCTGCAGTGATGCAACCAGGGGTGCCGATTTTTGACTCGGCCTAGATTTTTTCGGGTGAGCAAATTAAGTAAAGACCAAAAAAACAAGGTCACCAAAAATGGAACACTTTTTTTCCCCGAAATCAAGTGAAGACCAAAAAACAAAAAAAAAAGAAAAAGGTTTTCACCATAAATGGAACACTTTTTTTCACGAATTCTGGTGAAGACCAAACAAAAAAAAAGGTCTTCACCAAAAATGAAACACTTCTTTTCCCCGAATTCAGGTGAAGACCACAAAAAAGAGGTCTTCACCAAAAAGGAACACTTTTTTCCCCGAATTCAAGTGGAGACCTGCGCTCAGATGCACATCAGAGTCAAATTATTGAAGGGGATGCAGATGTAGACCATACTCAAGTTTATTGGGGGGGATACAGTCAAATTATTGGGGGAATATATCCTCCCCAACCCCCCGGGTTTCGGCACCCCTGGATGCAACAAGCAAACCTTTCATACTTAGACTTAGCCCGCACTTGAGCATTCTTGATCAGGTTGATTTTAAGAAAATAAAGTTTTGTAAAACTTGTGGCAAATATTGTTTTTTGGAAAGTTGAAATACAGATTTAAAGCAAAATATGAGTTGAAGAAGTCATAAAAGTAAATTTGCATAGTATTGGGTTTTTATCCGGATTTAACCAATTTTGCAGTCTTTTTTTTTTTTTTTTCTTTTTTAAAATCAAAGCATGAGGTTTTTCTCTTCCTTATTTATGTCTTACCCGTATTCGCAGAAAATAAACAGACAATCATTTTCCGATTTTCTTTAATTATTTTCTTTAGTTTTTTTATGTTTTTTTTTTTTTTTCTTTAACTATGCGGTGGTTTTTAGTAACGCAGATAAGATCAAACATGGATAAAAAAGCGTGGCTTATATTTTGACATCGAAAAAAAACGGACGAAAAGCGGAAACGGTACAGATTAAATTTACCTGCGGTCGAAAATAAAATACAACTTCCTGTATAATTAAAAAGGAATAGCAAATTTTGATAAAACCTTGCTTTTTTGTAGTTGCTAATTTAATGAGTCCATACGTACTGAGTCTTAAAACGCTCTTAATATGATTATAATCAGTACTTAAATTGTAGGGGGGACGCATCCCCCCGTCGAGATTTAGCGTCCCCCATCGAGATGTAAGCGCTGGATGATCAGACGAAAAAGAGCCTGCCAGCACGAATAAATCCTACAAATTCCGGCCGAATATAGTCCCGAATTGCGGTGAAGACCTTTTTTTTGGTCTTTATTCAATTTCGGCGGCGGATATACATATTTCCTCTAAAGTACTTTCGCATGCCAAATGCTCTTGGTCAACGCTGCAAAAGCGTCCTCCCATGCAAAATTTTACAATTTAAGTTCTGATTATAATAATCAAGTTGAATGAATAAATGGAATGAAATACAAAAGAAAGATTGAATAGAAGACCATGCAAAGCAGCAACAGTGAGTACAACACAAGGATATCTAAGGACAATAATAATTAAATTCTCTTTCTCTTGCGATATCTGTTCGTTATTATGTAATACCACCCAAGACAATTGCTCTGCTTGGTGCTACATTCATTCTTTTTGTTCTATTTCATTCCATTCTATTCATTCGGTTGATTACTACAGCATAATAAAACAGAAAAAATATCATATGAAAGCGTTTTGAATAATTATGAAGGTTATTCTTTTGTTTTTATACTGTATCCAATTTTCGACCTTTTTTTTCAATGTCAAAATACAGGCTACGTTTTTTTGTTCGGCGTACCCGGGCCTGGCCTAACAGGCTCCAGAAAACCCAAATAAGTTCACTCGTAATGTGTTCTGAAATTTTTTTAATAAGGTATTGACTATTCAACTAGCGTCAAAACAGCTATATACTGGCAGCCTATTAGACCTGAAAATATACATCCATTGCTTTCTAAACCTGCTAGGTGGCAGTGGTCAGGTCTTTTAAATGTAGGGGTTTTCTGGCGTTTCTGCTATTTGCTAACTAACAGCGTAGAAGTTGTGGATTTATGGGTTTGGAACGGTTGCTCACTGCTAGGTAGTCCAGACCCTAAAGCAAGGCTCTCGGACCCACGTTTAAGTTGAGATAAAATTGTGATAGAATTAGAGTAATTTCATTAGCCTGCCAACCTCGAAAGATAAGAATTATTTGCAACTGACTCAACTCACCCTCTCCCCCAAAAAAATTTCTTGCACCGAGAATCAAACCCCATATCTTGAGCATACCTCAACCAATTTTTGCCTACCAATTTTGGTGCTGTTAATTGTTAATCAAGTTTTGTATTTTACTCTTGACAAACATTGAAAGGCCTAAAGCTTTGGTGGTTTTGCCCTGGACCCTGCTGGAAAAACTTCCAGGACTCCCCAAGGCCTCCTAGTTGAATTTAAATCATACAAATGTACTCATTTCCTTGCTTGCAAATGGAAACCTTCATCCATAATGTGGATAGCGATTAATTTCGATAACAACAAAGGGGTCCCGATAACGTTTGGGAGAGGGCGGTATCAGCCAGCTCTGCAAGTGCATGTGAAATACCTTTGACAAAAAAATTAAGTTATGTTCTCTCTTAATTCATGTTCGTTCTAAAAAATCTCAGCCAGTAGCCAAGAACTACCAGTTGATTTGTTTGCGAGAAAAATTTGCAATAATTGTGGTAAAACTGTTCTGGAAAAGTGAAACATAAATTTAAGCAAAACTATGAGTTGAAGAAGTTAAGGGGTAAAATGACATCATATTGTAGATGAAAAAAAAATCAAGTAAACTTTGTGTAACACCCATGTCAAAAGAACGAGTCCCAATCAGAGGCGTAGCCAAGGGGAGCCCACGGAACTCGATCCTCCAATTGAAGTATTACGAATACAACCGTAATTAACAATAATATTAATATTAACGACCAGGGGGCCTGGCTTCTAATTCAAATTTTATCAACTATTTTTAATGTGTAACCCATGGAAAACTCAAGATATATGACTGAAAAGTTCCAACCCAGGCTCTCATTTATTTAACTTTTTTGTAAACTCAAAGCAATACTATCATTAGTAACTATCTATATTATACCAACGTTAAATAACAATCCAACTAATAAATACAGTAACAATCCAATTTTCACGCAACAAAATGCTTTTGGAAAAAAATAAGTTAGGTAGGGTAAATGCTTATTGAACAAAGTGACGTGAACGATAGCGTATTTACAGTAAAAAGGCGAGCCATTGTTCCAGCCCTTCTTTCGCTTCGGTTGTGGCAAATAGAAAAACACGCAAAATCAAATAAAACCCGTATAATTGGGGCAAATTTCATATTAGTTTTAGCCCAACAAGACAAAATTTTTGTTGCTTGAAATCGTCAAGTCACTAAGAAAATTTAAACCAAAAACGTAAGGGTTTAAAAATTGTCTTTGGACTTGACTTGTAAGTAAAAGGGAAAGACAGAAAGTGCGGGGCAAATTAATTTTTCAAAAGGCTTCAAAATCTTTGCAATTTACTGAGTTTAGTTGTGTCAAATGGCTCTACAAACATACGAAATATGATCTAAATGGCATTTAAATAGCTTTTTTTTCCAAAAAATTGCAAAAATTGCTTAGCGGTTGGGGCTTTACCCCCAAACCGCCCTCAGCCTTTGACGGACAGACCCCCAGTCTGTGGTACGCTTGAGTTGCACTAGTTTGTTTACAACGCTTTTCCATTTAGACATTTTTTTTTAATTCTTTGACTTTTGGTTCAAGTGCTTCCCTTTAGCACAATTTGGATGCGCGACTACGCAGATTTGACTATAATGGGAACAACCAACGATCGCATCGCGTGTTATTTTGTTTTTACTTGGCCATTTTCCAACTAACGAGAGCGAAATTTCTGATTTTTGCTTATAACTTGAGAATGGTTTGGTCTAGCTACATGAAATTTTGATAGCAGTGTGAGATTAATGAGTTATATGTTTGTACCAAATTTCGAGACAATAGGTCACGTGACTTTGGTTTTAGAACCCGAAAACCGCCCAGCAAGTTTGGAGTAAAAAGCGGTCTCGGTCAAAAACGGCTTAACCCGTTTCTTACCAATGTTCCCATTTGGGAACATAGTTTTAAATCTCATATTGTGACTCGTAAGTTATATAAGGGTTAAAACTAAGTTGGATAATTTTTCGGATTTAAGAAATCAATTTTTGTAGTTTTGCTTGGCAATTCTGACGAAATTTTACAAAAAAATTGGGCTTTGAAACGAGATGAAAACAAGAGATTTAAGGGTGCACGATTTGGTGAGGTATAGAACTAAGGGTGAGAAATGTTTTAAATGCTAAGACTATGTTTTGTACACTTTGATAAAGACATGACTTCACAAAATCGTTTTCTTTGTAATTATTTTTAAGTTACAGTTAGAAAACTAGTTTCGAACATAATTGTTCCCATTTGGGAACATTTGCGGTTTTACAGCACGCAGTTTACGAGAAGAGGGAGTAACAATCCAGAATAGAGTGCCTATTATAAATTTTCAGATTTATGACTCAGTGTAGTTTGATCACGCTACAGTACGTATTATATAGACAAGAGTGAACTAGAAGAATTACTCATTTTACTGCATTAGAACAGGGCTTCCCAAACTGGGGGTCGCAACTCCCAAAAGGGTCGCGTAACGACCTTATGGGGTCTCAAAGAATGCACCAATTTTTACAAGGAAGTCTATTATTAGAATTATATAAGAAGCGAGCAGATAAACTTTTCCGCAGTCGTATCATGTAGCACTGCTGGATGCCTAACTTGTTTTGTCACTTTCGTTTATCACATAATAGAACTATGCAGACCAAATTCAATGCTTCTATAGTGCTGTGATCAGTAGCGTAGCCAAAAGAGGGGGTGATGGGAACTATAGACCCCTGATCGGCTCACCGAACAAAACGCAGAATATGGAAAATACCACGTTTTATCTCTTCTGAGACCGTCTTTTGCACTGGTATAGACTCAAAAAATTAATTAAAGCATATTTTGAAACGATTATAAAGGGGGGGGCTAATTTTTCAAAATTAAAACTCATAAATTAGAAAAAAAAACAACTTTGAGACACAGCCAAAAATTGATATTCCAATTTCACCGCATATTGAAAAATGTTTAACATAGATTTCTTTAAAAAAATATAAGCTCAGGAATAAGGGAAGGGTCTATTCAGTATTAGTTAATTACCAATCACGTTTCTCAAACTTCCTTCCGTTAGTCCCTCTAAATATATCTTTTTGTATAAAACATCGGCGAAATAGATTATTTCTTGAGAGTTTTATTGAACTACCGGTATAGAATTCTATGATTTACCACCTTGTAAAAGAAGAACTGAAATTCTAGCATATCCTACATAGCCCATGTATGCAACTAGTATAAATATGTTTTGTACTGCTAACATCTAGGCCACGTTTTAATAATATCAATTGTTATCAAACTAGGCCTAAAAATGGGTTATTTTTGCAAAAACACAAAATTTTCGAGCACTGGGGGTTCCGCTCCCAGACCCCCGTAACAGCCCCAACCCCATTGCAGAATTCTGGTTATGCGCCTGGCTGTATAGTACAGATAGTTTAGTAGAGGAGACGGAACGTTATATATAAGCCGGTATATAGTTGAGTAGATGTAGAGGTATAACTACCAGACTACTTCTACTGGTAAGATTCTAATCAATGGATAGCTGACTAAAAAAGTCGTATAATAACGGTAATAGGGTACTGCAGATGATGTTGAGGCAGCTGCAAAGACAAATGCAAGCAGGGTGTTTGCAAATGTGTTTGATTTTTGTACGCATTGGGTGCCAGAGCCTTGTTATTTTTTTTTCCATTGGATAATTACCATAAACACACAATTCACAGTGTTTATTATTTTAACAGCGAAGGGTGGCGGAAATTTTTAGAAAATTAAAGGGTTCGCGAGCAAAAAAGTTTGGGAAGCCCTGTTTTAGAAAGCTCATGATTGGAACGACTAACGAGTGCGAAGTTTCAGACTTATAACTCAAGAACGGTTTGATCTAGCCACATGAAATTTTGACAGCAGTTTGAAGTTAACAAGTTGTATGTTTGTACCGAATATCGAGGCAATAAATTACGTGACTTAGGCTTTAGGACCCAAAAATCGCTCCAAAAGTTTGGCGTAAAAAGCGGTCTCATTCAAAAACGGCTCAAGTACGGCAAAGAATATTTCACATTGTTTTAAGTTTTAAAATACTCTTTTACCCAACCAATTTAATTGCGATGAGGTGTTTTTCTTTTTTTTTCCTTTTTTTTCTTCCTAAACCTTGTACGCTCTTCTTCTCCTAAACCAAAAAACATCGAAATCTAATTTTAGTGTAAAGTTGTTGAGCTGCAAACGCAATTTGTCTTCCGAAATTTTTTGGGGCCACTCCAGCGGGAACTCCCCAAAAATGGGAACCCAAACGATCAATTTTTTGAACGGCTCAAGCTTGGGCGCCAGATTTTTTATATCAATAGATATTTGAGAGACGTATACTTTGACCTAGTTTTGGGCTACCACCCTCCCAGAGACCCCCCAAATGGACCCCCAAAAAATCAATTTTTGAACAGCTTAAAGCTAAGGTGCCATTTTTTTTTATATCTGCAGATACTTAACCGACAAATATTTTAACTTAGTTTGTGGGTACCACCAATGTTTCCTTTAATTTTTTTATAGTCTGTGTGCGCAGAAGTTTTGGTGTGTGTGCACACTTTTCTTGGAATGACTAATACTTGTAATACTTGTGTAACAATGTGTCTGTTTTACAATATGTCTGTGCGCAGTAAATTTATGCGTGTGCGCAGTCTCTGAAAGCTGTGTGCGCACACACGCGCCCACATCTTAGAGAGAGCACTGCGCACCACCTCCCGGGGACCCCTCCAAATTAGGGACGTAGCCAGGGGCGAGCAGGGGGGCAAGTGTCCCCTCAAAGTTTTATTTTGCTTCCCAAATAATTTCAATTGATTGTTATTTTTTACAAAATTTCATGCATTTTGTGCCTAAATACGTTACTTTGCCCCCCTAAAATTCTCCCAAAATTTTTTCTTTCTCCTCCAAAATTCCGTTCTAGCTACGTGCCTGCCAAAATGTACCCTCCATATATCAATTTTTTGAACGGCTTAACCTAAGGTGCTTGCTTTTTTATATCAGCACATACTTAGCAGACAAATATTTTGATCGGGTGGGACATTTTCCCGAATCTACCACCCAAGGAAGATGCAAGGTGTGCCAGAAAAACACTCGTATCATGTGCATAAAATGCAGCAAGCGTTTGCACAGATCAAACGCTGCCATGTGCCGGGAAATGTACCATGTACCTATATAAGTTGAGTGCTCTGATTGTTTTGCATCGAAATAAACAACTTTGAAATATTTTCAACCGTTTGTGTTGAAAACCGCTAATGTTCCCATTAGGGAAGACAGTCATATCTCGTAAACGATAAATATTTTTAACATAATTTTTTTTGGTCTCTTATCCGACTAAATTTACGCATTTTCGTGAAGTTTTGTCGCAATTTGACTATCATAACATTTATAGCGGTAAGATTCGGGTTAAGTTCGGCAAAAAATATTTCATATGGTTGTATGTCTAAGATTCCCTTTCATTCCAACCAACCCACTTTTGGCCGCAATGAGTTTTTTTCCTTCTTTTTTCCTTCTTTTCCTTTTTTTTCCTTCTTTTTCTTCCTAATTTTTGTACGCTCTTTTTCTCCTAAACTACAAAACAAGGAAATTTAATTTTTGTGTAAAGTTGCTGAGCTGCAAACACAATTTTTTCTCCCGAAATTTTTTGGGGCAGCTCCAACGGGAGCCCCCACAAAATGGGGCCCCAAAATCTCAATTTTTTGAGCAGCTCAAGCTAGAGTGCTACTTTTTTCGATATCAGCAGATATTTAACAGAAAAATATTTTGTCATAGTTTGGGGGTGCCACCCCCACGGGGACCTCCCCAAATGAACCCCCCAAAAAATCAATTTTTTGAATGGCTAAACTTAGGGTGCCAGTTTGTTTTGATATCAGGAGATATTTAACGGACAAATATTTCAACATAGTTTGGGGGTGCCCCCCCGGGGACTACCCCAAAGAGACCCCTCAAAATCAATTTTTTCTACGGCTCAACTTTGGGTGCCAGTGTTTATGATTTCAGCTGATATTTAACAGACAAATATTTTGGCGTGTTTTGGGGGTGCCACGTTCCGGAGACCCCCCAAATGGACCCCTAAAAATCAATTTTTGAACAGCCCAAACTAGGGTGCCAATGTTTTATGATATTAGGAGATATTTAAGTGATAAATATTTTGACTCTACTATTCTGGAGGTTCCATAATCAGATATTTTTAAATAATTACTGATTTTACGGTAGACAAAAAGCACTTTTGAGCGTCACAGCATTAGCTATGCGTCGGTCGTTCACTGGGGCTGGCAAACTCCTATCTAGTTGATATTCTATTCTACAGTGTCCCGTAGAAAGTCCCTCGTTTTGGAACAATTCTGATGCCTTTATAGCATGTGAATTGCGGTTTGGGATTTCCAAGTCATAAATTCTGGCAGCGCTTATCTATGGACCCAATGCGGTAAACCGACTTGTTTGAACAACCTGCGAAAAGCTCTCGGGCTTCCCTTTGTTTCAGATTGGTGTTGCAGTTGAGTCTATGCTGGAGTGTGGCGCTACAGTTGCGCTTTTAAGTTGCTAAATAATTCAAATGTATAACCCCAATCTTATTACCCCCTTATCATTAAACTCAAAGCAAACGAATTCGTTAACTTATCTGGGTAGTAAGTTGCATCATTGCGTGCAGACTCAATGCCACGCCCAGTTGCGCAAAGTTGAAACCTTTTACTTAGAAAACTTAACGCATTACTGTAAACATCGAAAAGTTTCTCGATTATCCGCTACGAAAGAGTGGATAAAGAGGCTGAGTAATTTAATTCTGGTGGTTTTCAAATATTAGTAATTTGATATTTTGAAATGGCTTTAGAAACCAACTTATCATCCAAATTCACTTCAAAATAGCTATTTTTTCCGACAAGTTACAAAAATCGCCCAGCTTTGTTCTATTCTTCAAGCTCAGCAATTTGCCCGAAACACCTCCCGTCATATGGGTTTTTCCACCCGAATAAAGTTTAGCTTTGCGTTTAATTTTTCGACTCAGAAAATTTCAGGTTTGAGTTCAAATTCTTCTTAGTAAGATCCTCATTGCGCGCTTGGCCCTATTCTTACTTCGCTCTGACCTCTAGAGCAAAGAAAATTTCGTTTAGTTACACCAAGTTCCACCATTGCTAGCAAAACCCAGGCTACGTCATTATGAGAAATGCTAGGAAAAAAAAATTAGTTCCAGATAGTATTCGTAATCCTATTTTGCCACGTTGTGGAAGTTGAGTTACAAATAATCGCCTACAAAATTTGTTGCGGGTTAATCGCTACGTACTTTCCAAATTTTGGGTTTAGCAGTTCAGGTTTAAGCTCTGAGCTCATTTTTGTTTCATTTTTATCTTTTTATTTTCGATATCGGTTTTCTGCTTTGCTGCTTAAAATTACAAGAATAAGAAATATTTGTAAAACGTTTTGTAACGTTGTAGCGCAATTTCGATGAAATAAACTTTAATGCGCTTTAGCTTTGTACAAAATCTTAGTCGTGGAAGTTGCTTTGTGCTTCAGCATCACTACATAGAGTTCATTGCGAAAAGCAATAGGTTGTGCTGATACAGTAGAACTGGTAAAAAATTCATAACTGGTGCATTTGTCCGGCGCTTGTAGAACAGCATTGTTTTAAAGATAGTTTCATGTTGGGTAATGCGTTTAGTAAAATATGGTCCTGTCTAACAACTTGATTGAAATTAGCCCAAAATTTTGATCTACTGCATTGTTCAAAAAATAAAAAAACTATGCATTTTTGCTTGTATTGTACAATAATGCTGATGCTCTACTTGCGACAAATTAACCGGTGACAAGTTCAGACAAAATAAAAATTAATGTGATACGCAAAAACTAATCAGCGCGACAAAAGACACGGTATTGACGTAGAGTTAGTGCAGGGAAAGCGCAAACTAATTTTACAATTTGTGATTTTAGACCGAAAATAAGTTCGTAATTTGCAACAGAAAGTAGACATTTGACAATATTACGATTAAAATTAAACAAAATTAAGTTTAAAGTATAAATATGCGCTAATAACTGAAAAAAATTGAAATCACAGGGCAATATATTCGCAACGAACTTCAAAGGCACTAGTCTGCAAAACAACTTCTGCAATGCCTCAAAACAACATTTAAAGCGTAAGGCAACTTCTGCAATGGTGAAGGTTGCGCTTTGCCCAACTCTGCGTAGAGTTAAAATATTTTTGTAGCCGATGTACTGTATACAACATGGTGGTATGTCCTAGCAAGATGAGTTCTTTTCCTCAACAGAAGTTTTAATTTTTTCGGATTATGTCGCAGGTTACATTTTCTCTCGTGGCTTAATCAGTTATAACAGAACATCTTGCAATATTAATAAAATGGCGCTGCCTACTGACCTGCATGATTCCGTAACACGAGAAAAATCGTCTTATCCTCAAGTTTTGGAATTTGCAAATCAAAGCAGAACTGCGGGAGAGTTCACTGATGTCACTGTTGTACTTCGGAGAACTAATATTCCTGCTAACAAACTTATTTTGTCTTGCTGCTCTGAGTTTTTCCGCACTATGTTTCAAACCCAAATGAGGAAACGGTATGGCACCCAAGTCAACATTACTGCTGACCTTGATGAAAACTCTGTCAAGGCATTGATAGATTTTATCTATACTGGAAAAATCACAATCAACAACAAAAACGTCATGCATCTGGTCAAAGCATCCGATTATTTGAAACTGGATGAGCCTAAACAATTTTGTATTGAGTTTCTTGACTCAATTCTTTCCCCTGCTACCTGCAATGTTATTCTTGGAGTTGCCAATCTTTATGGCATCAAGCCATTTCAAGAACACATATTATACAAGATGGTAAGAGAAAAACTGATGAAAAAGAGTTCGCGGAGACTGATGATTTCAAATCCTTTACAAATGATGATTTGATATCCTGTGTTAGTCATTTGGATCGCAAACTTGCAAAAGAAACTTCGGTTTACCAGGCTATTGTAACTTGGATAAACCATAACGAAGAAAATCGAAAGACATGTTTTCCTGATTTATTGTGGCTGTTCAATTTTGACAATCTTCCTAAAGAATTTTTGCGAGATGTTGTTTCGATTGAGAGTTTGGTCAAAGAAAATCTTTTATACATGGGATTAGTCATGGAAGCAATACGCAAGCTGTTGCATAACGACGAAATGGCTGCTGGAAGTGAATCCTAAATAATTAGTGTTGGTGGACAAGATACTGCTAAACGAGTGATTAAAGTGTTCAGTTGTGATGATTGCTCAAACTCTATCCTCCAAGATTTGCCACTTGGCTTTAAATGTGAAAAAGCAATAAACTTTGTCATTATGTTTATTTTTTTACAGGATCAAAAGTTGCAAACACAAAAGCTGGCGAACAATTTTCAACATTTGAAAAAGTTTCTCTCGTGAAAAAAAGATTGCTCTTAAGTGCTATAGTGTTTGATGACACCATTGCGGGTACTGGAGGTGCTATTATTAATAAATCAGCTGAATGCTTTGTTGCTCAAAAAAATGAATGGAAAACTATCGCATCAACTAATGTTCAGAAGAATTGTACTGCACTAGTTACTAGCTAAGGATGTTTGTACGACACGGGCGGTTTTGACGGAAGTAAATCACCAGAGGTGGGCAGTAGCTAGTTACTTTTTTAGTAACTGTAACCGTAACTTAGTTACTTTTCAAAAAAGTAACGAAAGTGGGAACTAGTTACTATTTGGAGACACTAAAAAGTTACTAGTTACAGTTACTTTTAGTTTTGGTCCTGTTAAAAAAGATTCTTTTATTGTTAGATTTTGGTTAAATGAAACCCTTCTATGTAGTCCCTGTTGGCGCTACGGATTATGGTTTTTTTATTGTGCACTAACGTGCTAACAGGAACTATTGTGGGACGTGCTAACAGGTGCTATTGTGCACTAACGGGGCTAAAGGCTTAGCGGTGAAAGCGACAATGATGTTAAGTCCGTTAATAACGATGAATTTTTTGGTTGTTTGTTCAACCAATCTGAACCAAAAAAAGATGATGCTGCGAAACGGATAGAAGGGTTTCTACCTGTAGTACCAGCAAAAAAGATAGATGATAATTCGTTTGCTGATGCAGCGCTAAAGAAACTGTTCGTCCAGTACAATACTCAGAGGTAGAGTTCTCTAGGACGTCCTTGGCCTCGAAGACGTTCTCGAGGACACATTTTGAAGGTTAGGTGTTTGGCCTTGACTTCGAAGCCTCAAGTCCTCAAAAATTGCCCTGTCCTCAGCTCAAGGGCAGCACTATTTTTTAACTCGTAAAAATTTTGTAGGTCGCCTGAAAAAAATTTTTGAAGAGCTTTTTTTTGGAGATCGTCAGAACAAATTTTTCTGAAGCCTTTTTTTTTGAGAACACTTGCCGCCTGTGTCCTTGGCCTCCAGCATTCCTGTCCTTGGCTTCGAGATGGTTTGTTCTCGAACGGGCTATCATTGGCCTTGGCCTCGGATTTTTTTGCGTCCTTGGCCTCGAGCCTTTAGTCTTCGACTCCACTTCTGACAATACTTATTTGCCCTCGAGCGCTGCAGTTGAAAGGCTTTTCAGCATGGGCAAAGGCATTTTGAAACCCAAACGTTGTGTGGTCTCAGCGATAAACATTTTAAGATGCTTGCTTTCTTGAAAGGCAATTAAATAAAGTGCATCAATGTGTTACGTTGTGTATTTTTGTTATAACAACAGCAGCAATAGCCATAAGTAGCTTGTGCAGAGGCTCCACATGCAAATTAGAAAATGAATAGAGAAAGAAATCAGTTAATACTGGTGCCAAAGTACAAAATTAACAATTTCGGTACTTAATTTATACCGGTGATTAGGTTTGTTAAAAGTAACTGTTACTCTAACTAGTTACTTTTTCAAAATGGTAACTAACTTAGCTATTTTTTTGCCATGTAGCTGTAACTGTAACTTAGTTACTTTTACAAAGTAACTTGCCCACCACTGTAAATCACTATCGCGTGTTGAACGTCTAAGAGGATTATAAGATTGGGAGTTGGTACAGCCGATGCAGATAGCAAGAGGTAGGCCTAATCATGCTGCAGTCTCGCGTAATGGTTTCGTTTACGTTATAGGGGGTAACAACGCGGAAAAAACACTCCCTATTGTAGAACGATACGATCCGTTGTTGAACTTGTGGGTTTATGTGAAGGAAATGAACATTACTAGATATGAACATGCTGCATGTGTGTTACGAGGCGAAATTTATATAGTTGGAGGAAAAATTGACAAGAATGAGTATGCAAAAGAACTTGAGTGTTACGATACGGCTATGGATCCTTGGAGTATTGTTGGCAACATCGCAGAAAAACTTAGTTACCATGCGTTAATCGTCTTGTAAATTTGTCATTTACTGCTAATACAGGGTGTCCATAAAGTCTTGAACACTTTTCAAAATTGTATTGCTAAATAACTAAAGCAGATAAAATCATACAGTTTTTTGCAAAATAAAGTTTGTTTATTAAAGTTTTACGTATAAAAATTTCTAGCAGTTTAAGTAATAGCCATATTTCAAGAATTTAATTTTCCATGCTATTCATAGACTTCAACATGCGCTCCATTTGTTGCTCTCAATATGTCAAGGCGATACTCAATTTCGCGCCAAGTGTTCTCCAGCATTTCTTCGTTTACTGTGGCGAGAACCTCAATTATTCGTGACTGCAATGTTTCGACGTCACGTACTGGCGTTCTGTAAACTCTGTCTTTTACATAACCCCACAAGAAAAAGTCTAAAGGGGTGATATCTGGAGATCTTGGCGGCCATGGTGTTGGGCCATTTCTTCCAATCCATCGGTTTGGAAAAGTTTCATTTAAAAAGTCACGAACTATCAAACCCCAGTGTCGAGGGGCACCGTCTTGCTGAAACACAACCCTCGGCTGGAACTCTTCTAATTGAGGAACAACGTAATGTTTTAGCATATCCAGATAAATGTTTGCTGTAATGGTGGATTCAGCAAAAATAAACGGACCAATAATCTGGTTGTGCATTAAACCACACCAAACATTGATTTTGGGACTGTCTCTTTCTCTTTCTAAAACCTCGCAAGGATTTTGTGAACCCCATATTCGAATGTTATGCTTATTGACTTTCCCGGATACATGAAAAGTTGCTTCGTCGGAAAAACACACACTGTTAAGGTAGCTATTGTCATCATCAATGCGCTGAAGAATTTCTTCAGCGAAAGCTGCTCGGCGAGGGCGATCATCCGGCTTAAGAGCTTGAACAATTTGTAACTTGTAAGCATGGAGCCGAAGTCGTTTATGTAAAACTTTGTGAACTGTGCTTCGAGGAATAGCAAGTTCATTTGATGTAACACGAATTGATTTCCTTGGGCTGCGATGAAATGCTACTCGGACAGCATCAACAGTCTTTTCATCAAAGCTTGACCTACCTGACCGTTTGCGATCCAAAATGCTGCCGGTTTCCAAAAAATTTTTAAACCATCTCTTAATGCTGTTAATGTGTGGAGGGTCTTGTCCAAACTCATTTCTAAATTTACGTTGTACTGCAGTTGGTGATTTCAATTCATTGTACCAAAGAATGGTGCTTTTTGTTGAATGGTCAACATTTTTCATAATTTGTTGCAAATTTACTCCTTACTCCTTTATTAAAAATGACTTATTCGTACTCACTTTAACAATAAAATAACCTGTGAAAAATAACAAAAAATCTTTATGGTGGTATAATCCACTGTCGAAAATCTAAAGTTTCTACCATATGGGGTTTTTGAGATATTAAAATTTTAAATGTGTGCAGGACTTTATGGACACCCTGTATTATGAAAAAAGATACCGCGTTATCATTGATCACAATGACCAGATTGGCCGCAATATTATGTGCGTTTTGAACTTTAGTACAAGTTGTACACACCTGGACAGCGCTGTTTCGAGCTTTTAGCTCTCATCGGCAGCCCTCAGCTTCTCTAACAAAGTTATTCCCCAGCTGGACAAGACTCTAGGCCGAACTGGACAAACCTTAAGGGCTTGTACAGCGGCAGAGGGTTTCTAGGGAATAAACGATTTTTCACTTGTGGTACTTAAAATAAACCACGAAGGACGTCAAACTTGTCGGTTATGATTTCCGTGGTCACACAAGGGGAACCCTTGGAGTAGGGATGGCCTATGGCTATCCTTACTGCAAGGGTTCAGCGATTTTTTCACTTGTTTATTTTAAGTACCAGAAGTGAAAAATCGTTTATTCCCTAGAAACCCTCTGCCGCTGTACAAGCCCTTAAGGTTTGTCCAGTTCGGCCAAGAGTCTTGTCCAGCTGGGGAATAACTTTGTTAGAGAAGCTGAGGGCTGCCGATAAGAGCTAAAAGCTCGAAACAGCGCTGTCCAGCTCTGTGCATCTTATGACTCGAGCTGCTTTGTTGCTGCAGGGTTGGTGGTTGATCTGGCCACCTAACTGCCAGTGGAAGTCGTTATGATTTCCCAGGAGTCGACTACGAAGGACGTCAAACTTGTCGGTTAGTACAAGTTGTTGATTCTGCTTACAACTTTTGTACAAGTTGTTGATTCTGCTTTTGTACTTCAAGGCATTCAAATAACATTGACAATAATTTAAGCATGTTTTCTTTTGACGGTAGTGCAAAGGACCAGAATGTTCGTTTTTAGTGTGGAACAGTAAAAACGAAGAACGCGAAAAGATTTGACAAAAACGTAGGGAAGAAAAACTATTTTTTAGTTGGTAATGAGAAGTTTTGACTTCTAATTAACCCATTCTCATTCACTGAAATTGATTCAAGTAAAGGTCAAAATAGTTAATAGAATCTTATGCTACATTTTTTTTCAAGCTTTGGTGGTATTTTGGTCAAAATTTTTGATTTCTGATGTTATTGTTTTAACTAATTTAAATTGTAACCAAAATTAAATTAGCACAAAAATCCTAACTAACTGAGTTTATAACCCCTTACTTTGAGGTAATGTTCAGTCTGTCCGTGGTTCAGTAGTAGCTCGAAGACTAAAATACATTAGACCAAGCAAATCAAATTTTTTATTATACTTGCAGTGCAACGCCTAAACGTGTAACGAGTGTTTGGGGCCAATCTCCACGTCATTGCGCACGGGCAGCACAGCTGCTTTTTCTGAAACGTCGCAGGGGTGGCGAGCCGTTGGCAACACTGTGTCCGATTTGAGCGGCCCGAGATCTTAACCTCAAACCTCTCCCGCTCCCAAATACGAACGCGTTACCGCTCAACCAACTGGCCGATAGATCAAGCAGTGTATTCAATTTTTCCATAATATTAAACAGGCAAGAAATATTGCACAAATCGAAATACAGCGAGATTGAAAACAACAATCAATAGACTGGTAATTACTGCACCTTCAAAATATATATCTGAAAAAAGCAATAACGTCAAGAAAATCTGGTGCGTTAAAATGTGAGATATTTTTGAGCATGCCATTCAAAACACGTGAAATTTTTTATTTCTGCAGCTTATAATAAATTGTCGTCATAGTCCAGTAACACTTGGAAAGTAAATCAAAGGTCGAAGCTTTCGGGTCGGTAAAACCATAGCCGATTATTCGTTTAGTTAATGCATAACAAAATAAATGCAAATTATTGATACTTTAAAATGAAACTGAAGTTCTACGATATGTAGCAGCTACAGTACCGTAAGATTAGCTAAGCAGGCAAAGTTTCAAATTCTATTTTTTCTTTCGAAACAAACTTCGTTTCGTGCTTTCAGTTCTTCGCAGAGGGTTGCCAAGTAACAACTTCATTTTTTGACTCTCGGCAGTTTCGGGGGAATCGACTTGCTCTCTAGCGACACCATGGCTGACCGTCCTTTCGCTCAAATGGAATTTCTTTTTGATGACTTGAAAAATTGCGTAATTATAATTAGCATGCAAAGATGTTTTTTTTGTACTAATTTAACCCAAATCATCGCAAAAACAATAAGCCAGCAACGTAACTTATCTTTTTTAACTTGAAATTTATGCAACGAATGGCACTGCACACTTGCACAGTGCAAACCAATTAATAGCAATAAAATATATGTAATAATTGTTTTGTTTCATTGTTAAAAATAGCTGTTGCAGCATAGCTTACTAATTACTGTATATCTTTAGCGATTAGACCATCGCCTAATCATGTCCGACCTTAACCGTTAAAATCAGATTGCAGAAAAAGAACTAAGTTGTTTTTGTTTTCGATGAAATAAAAAGAGCACCATGATTTGCTTTTTAAGTAATCTTTGAAATCACACTTTTTTACGAAGTTGCTTTGGCTAAGGCGCAGAAAGAGTTGGTAAACAATTTTAACGGTTTTCACGTATAGTTACCACTTGTTACCACTCAGGGTAAAGTTACCACTTGTTACCATTCAGGGTAACAGGCTTCATGCAGTCCCTTTCACTGCTTAATATCGAACGGAAAAACTGTGAATACCAACTTTTATATTCTTTTATTTGACCCGGTTTCGAATCGAATACAAGTCTACCGTTTTAGTAACAGACGCTATATCCCATAGACCGTTTTAACGACAGCGAATAACCCTTCAACCCAATTTCAGTACAATCTTTAAGCCAATTCTCTACTACTACAATAAGACGCAAAATAAATCTAGAAAAAAGATATACCTGAGATACGAGTTGTTTCTTGCAATCCCTTTTCACTGCCATTGCAAAATCGTGCCATGTCCACGTCATGCTGTGGTACTCTAGCATTGGTATGATGACGTCAAATTCGTGGACATCAGTCATGTTTATCTCTTTTTCTCCCTAAAAATATAGACAAATGATTTGTCATTACAGGACGGAAATTGAACAAGATCCTAAATAACTTTGGAAAATGATGTATTGGACATTTTAACCAAATTATATTCGGTTCTCAATATTGCATTAAAAAAAATTGGCAATTTACAATCGCTTCAAAATTATAGTTTTGCTCTAATTTCTTTTATCTCAGCCTCACTTCTTCGCGCCCCCATTTAAAGGATTAGGCTGGGAGTCGAAAACCCAATCAAAACATTTAACTCGGAAACTGAAATAAGTGTTTAATTTAAAAAACATTTAAGCGAACATCTGCAAATGAATAACCAAAAACGTTCAAGTAAACTAAATAATCTCAATATCACACAACAGCTTACCACTCACTCGACTGTCAACGAACCAAAGTATGCTAAGACTTTAAACGCCTCGACACGTAGTCGAACGGTAGATATAAACTACGCATTGTCAGTTTCGGGGTTCGATTCCATACAACGTAATCATACACGTAACAGAACCACACAGTGAACAATAATTTATCAAACTGGGTAATACTAAATCACTCTTTAATTGAAATATTCTTACCTTGTAGCTAACCCGTCAGGGAACTTGAGTGATTTTGATGTAAAGGAACGAGTTATTCTTTGCCGCTCGCTCTTTCATTTTGTCTACGCCACCAACTGCGTCACGCTTCGCTGACGATCTTAAAAGGCAAAAAATTTACACTTGCAGTTTTTCCCAAATAATTTTTAGTTTTCAATTAAGCAATGCTAGCCGTTGAGTAATAAATTTTGGTTCGCAATTGCGCAAAAACGCATCCAAGAAAAGTGGAATATCAGCAAACAGTAACATATAGTACTCCAAGTAAAAGTAACATGTAAAATTAATATTAGTAAAAGTCTCCTGAATACTGTTTCCGAAAAATGCTATAGGCCTATAGGAATCGAACTAACTAAAAATTGTTAGAAAGTATAAAAAAATTTTAATAAGAATTTTTCTGATTAACACACTTGTTACGACGGTGAGTCCCTGGAGTTGAAAATGTGGAGGGTGATGGAGGTGGGGGGCGAATTGGGAGACTGCGAATGCTCCCTGTTTGCTCCTGAGAGGGGTGGGTTGAAGAGAGGCCTAGCAGGGTAGCGCCTCGATTGTCTTTGGAGTCTAAAGTGCCCCCAAAGTTAGCTTCATTCTCTTCATTGATAGAAGTGGCCCCCTTGTCTGGAAAGAAGAACCCCATCATCCGGCGGAAAAAGTGATAGGTTAGTTGGATAGACAGAGGAGCTAAGTTGACCTGATTAGCAAAATTTTTGGTTAAGAACCACAAATTAAAATTGTTTCTCAGCTATTATAAAATTATAAGCATAACAAATGAAAATTAACGTGACATCAAATCAAGAATCTTGTCCAGCTGGGGAATACCTTATAGCTTCGTAGGAGGGCTAGTTCGGGTACCTGTAGTAGTTCGAGCTTCTCTCGCCACGATACATTCACCAGCGCTACTGCAAATGCTTTATGGATGTTTGCAGAGCCCAAAGTCACTGGCGCACGGGACACGTAGGACGCGGTAACGTGTTCTTTGTGCTGAGTCAGCTGGTAAAACAATCATCACTCAGAGCAGCTGTGGATGCTTGAAAAAGTGTCTGCAGCTCTCAATACTACTCCCACTACCATCCCACAAACTCCACACATTTCCAAAAAAGATCAATCCCACTAACGTTGCAATGAGTCGCAACAGGGCGTTCCAATAATAAACAGCTAGACGCTCTAATTCAATTAGAATTAGATCAAATGTTAACAGAAAGTTAGCGTAAGAAGTTTCTTCGGAACTAATTTTTCACATGCATAAACCTAAGACGCTTGCGACGAGCGATTCCGCTAAGTAATGCAACACCAAACTTACTTCCACGTGGTCTTTCACAGAAATTCCTCCAACTGGAGGTCTGACTTTACGCAGGACTCTCAGTGTCAACGACTGCCCTCCAGCACCTGCCACCATGTAGCTTCGCAAGCCCGCCTGGTGGCGCGGTTTGATGACGTCACGATAAAGTGAATTCGGAAGTAGGTTTTGAACCATAAGCCATGCAATTTCAAAGCAATGCGAAACAGAGTCATCGCTACGGTTCACCTGCGTGTATAAAGTCACAAATGAGACGTCGCAAATGAAGTCAGAAATAAAACGTAAAGTCACAAATGAAACAGTGATAAAATCTCATAAATCGCAGAACGTTGGTTGTATTCTGAATCACCACGTTTATTCTTACCGGACAGTTGGTCGAGAGGTAACGCATTTGTGTCTGGAGCGGTAGGTTTGAGGTTTAAATCTCGGGCTGGTCAAATCGGACACAACGGCTCACCACTGCTGCAACATTTGTTCAAAAGAAGCAGTGCTGCCCGAACGCAATGACACGTAGATGGGCCCCGCATACTCGTTACACGCTTCGGCGTAATACAGCGAGTATAATAAAAGATTTGATTTGATAGTTGATTGATTTGATGTGCCAACCAATCAGTAAAAATTGATCAAGCAACTTCAAAAAATGTCAAATAGCCTATATAATACTGCCAGGTGTTTTTCTAGCTTAGCTTGGCACATTTCAAATTGAGTCAAGTTAAGTTGTCCGTCCTTGTCAGTGAGATTCCACTTCACTCTACCAAGAGATACCTTTGTTGTCCGTGCCACTAAGGCCTCCTCCTCGTGTTGGGAAGACTCTGGGTGGTTCTTGGAGCGCAGGGAGGAATTTCGAGTCTTCTGCTTCAAAAATGACTCCTTGAAGCACCTAAACCAAACACGTATCCTAAATTTTGTAGAACAAAAATTCTTAGAATAAGCTGCTATTAGTGGACGGAGTAACGCTAGAGCATCTGGTACGAGTAATTTTAGTGATTTTTTAAGCCTAATGTTTTGATTTTTCAGCTTTGATTTAAACATTTTTGAAGTTTTTTAATATATTTTATTGTCTTGCAACAGTATTCTCATCATATTCAGTTGTTTTACCTGATTATTATTCCAAGTTCTTCGCTCAGAATGCAGAGGTGATCAACAACCGGAGCCGGAGCAGGAGCCGGACCCGGAGTTTGACTATTTTGGCCGGAGCTGGAGCCGGACCCGGAGTTGTAATTACATAAAAAAACCGGACCAGGAGCCGGATCCGGAGTCTGTTTGTTACGGTTGTCATTTTTTGTCAGAGTAAAAAAATTCCCATCACGATAGACTAGCGACGCTGGACACAACCCAGCCCTAGTTGGGCTAGTAGCTGGTTACCTACTGGCACTGTTGGCTTGGAGACAGCATTGAAATGACCGAATGCGGATTTTTGAATCTATTTCATTACGATGTTTCAGCGGTACGCTACCAGTAGCCTACACATACTAGTACAACAGGGCACTAGCTGACTAGGGCAGGCGCAGTACCTACACTGTCACTGGCACAGGCAGGCAGAGGCAGTCAGGCAGACTGCAGGGCAGGCTTCATGAAGGCCAGGGTTGGTTCGATAGGCGTTCGTTTTTGCGGTTCAGCTTCAGCAATTAGGTTACATCCATTAAAGTCAGATACAGCAGGGGCTCTGGGCTTAGCAACATTCAGGCTAGTCTAGCCCACTAAGATCCTTTGGTTCAGGATTTATGGATTGTTTTAGGCCTATATATATCACTGCTGCTTAGTAGTCTACTAGTACCGGTATTTAATAACATTGGCCTGTATGTTTAGGCGCATCCAAACATGGCCTTAAGCTTAAGTAGCAGCACTATATCCAAGTTTTTAAAAGAAGGAAAAGTGTTCCTGGAAAATGAGTCAGGGACAGGGTCTAACAAAAAGAGCAGTGTTTGGACCGATTTTTCATTTGTTTATTTTTCCAAAGAATACACAAGTGCTCCACTACAGTATACTGGTTACGTGCTCTGTTGTTTTTGAAAAAATCCCTTGAAACACAACAGATCGACTAGTGGTACAACACACTTGCGTGACCATCTGACCCATTGTACAAAAATCCAGTCAACCAACATTCCCAAAAGGCTACTACATCAAGGCCCGTAACAGCCTTTTTTAAATCAACCCAAAAGCTGTCACAGTTGAATAAAAAGAAGCTGCTAGATGCATCCGTAATTTTTATTGCAAATGACATTAGGCCATCTAGACACACTGTAAAACGCCATGCTGTGCAACAGGCAGATGTAAAACAGAACCAGATGATTGATCATTTGCAATCGGCAATCAAAGCAAATGGATATGTTGGATTAACCACTGACATGTGAACTGACTACAATAGTCGGTCATATTTATCTTTAACAGACGGTAAATTGCATCACTGTGTGGTAGCTGTAAACCATTACGTGAGTGACACAAAAAGTGGAAAAAATATGCGAGATGCAATCGTGAAGTTTTTTGAGGAAAGACAGGTTACTTTGGATGTATTGACAAAGCATACTATTTTTGTAACTGACAATGGAAGTAACATGGTTCTAGCACTAAATGGTTTTAAGCGAATTCCTTGCGCATGCCATCTTCTGGCAACTGTGTCGGTACTTACTTCGCAAGTCAAATCTTTGAGCAAGTCATGCTTTCCTTTAGATGTTGATGATCCTTCGCTACAGTTGGTCAATGAAATTAAGAGCAACATTTCTGCTGTTAAATCCATTACCACATACTTCAAGCAGTCTGGTCTTAATAAGAAGCTCAAAAAATCCTTGAAGCAAAGTAATGAAACAAGATGGAACACAGTTTTGTACATGCTGAAATCTTACGTTGAAAACAAAGATGATGTGGAAATAATTTTGAACTTGAGAAGGCAAGGCCACATGTTATTAGATGTAGACATGCTTGTTATATCAAACCTGATCAAGTTTTTGGAACCTTTTGAGGAAGCTACAAAAGCCTTAGAAGGTGATCTATTGCCAACATTGCACAAAGTATATCTTTGCTTTTCTAAATTGAAACGAACTATGGCAAAAGTGGCAACAGATTCAAACGTGCTTGCATTTTTGAAGGAAAGAGGATTGCAGTGTTTGCAAGAAAAGTTTACGATTTCAGATTTTCATTTGCTGGCTTTGTTTGTTAATCCAAAGTTTAAGTCCTTGAGATCGCCAGATCTATCCAATGATGACCGAAAACAAGTCCATAATTTGGCAAGGTCATTAATGTCTGAAATTGTCTCGTCTCCGTCAGTTGGCAGTGTTGATGAGGAACATTCTTATGGACAACCAAGCAAACAGTCCAAGGCAGCTGCTTTGGAAGATGAATTTTTTGATTGGCAGTGTGACACTGAAGTTGCCCAAAAAGAAGATGAAGTTACTGAATATCTTGCCATGGTTTTCTCAAACCAGAGTGTGCTAAATGAATGTGTCAAAGAAAATGAATTTTACATTTTGCAATTTTGGAATAACCCCACCATCAAATCGCAATTTCCGACATTAAGTCACATGGCTCTTGGGATTTTGAGTGTTCCAGCATCAAGTGCAGCAAGCGAAAGAGCTTTTAGCACAAGTGGCAACATATTAGAAGTGAAGCGTAGAAGCCTCTCTGCTACTGCAGTTAGTAGTTTAATGGTGCTGCACAGTACCAGTCAAGGCGCTATGAAAAACTTATTAGAGTAGTTTCACTTCGCGTTATTTTGGTTAAAAACAGCAAAGCCTTTGTTAAAATTCTAAAATTCTTAAACGTTTCGGACTTATCTAGGTCCATCATCAGTAATTAAACTTAAAATCTTATTCAAATTATTCAAATAGAAATTCTATTTGAATAAGATTTTGTTTAATTACTGATGATGGACCTAGATAAGTCCTAAACGTTTAAGAATTTTAGAATTTTAATTAAGGCTTTGCTGTTTTTAACCAAATTCTGCATTTTCATGTTCACTTTATTTTCAGTGTTTTATTGTGCAGTAACTTAGATTTTTTCAGTATTGAGCAATCATAGTGTTGTGTGGAGGTAGATCTTCAAGTAGATGTAAATACTGATAGTGCTCAGCAGATATATATCAGCCAAATAAATGAAATTTTGTCTGCAGTTGTCTCACCATGTACAGTACCCAGTATGGGATGGTGATATTAGAGCAAGATGTCATAATAGCATGAACGTTAATCTGCTGTTTTTAAGCAAGCCTA
The DNA here is from genome assembly GCA_963965965.1 of Trididemnum nubilum. NCBI lineage: Eukaryota > Metazoa > Chordata > Ascidiacea > Aplousobranchia > Didemnidae > Trididemnum > Trididemnum nubilum. The sequence goes on from OZ014480.1 coordinate 13,668,764, forward strand.
TCAGTCTTGCCTGTATTTTTAGCTTTTTCGTTTTCACTGCTTAATGATTCGCTTTGTTTTTCAGATTTTAGTTACATTAGTCTTGTTGAATTTGATGCTAAGCTGCGCTAGAATATAAGGGTAAAATCAACAAAAAGCCGCTGCACTTCCGTTGCACGACCGGAAAAGTTTGCTATTGACTGGCGCTGCCAAACCCCAACCGTAAAACGGTTCTCTAAGGAGAGCAACGGCTGATTCCATACGATACCGGAATATAATTCTATTGCAACTGCAATTTATATATTCAACAATCAAGTTGAAGTAAGCAAAGCAGGGCAGTTAAGTGAGGTGATTTAAATGATCATGATATAAATGGTAGCCTAAGCTTTTAAGCAAGCTTCTTCATTTCCTACATTTATCATGGCTTCAATAGAGTATGGTTGCATATGTTCAGTTCAGAGGTCTTATGATAACTCTTGAGGAATACAATGTACCTATAAAATGCAAGCTCTGGTTATTCATAAGAATGTTGTTAAATCATAGACTTCAATAAATTGAAGTTATCTTAAGCAAAAGTCTGTGGTCCACGTAAATTAGAATGTTGAATTTGGTCCCATACACTGAAAAAAAAACTTGCAGTTAAACAGGAGTTCAAACAGGAGTCGGAGTTTAACATTTGCGCTAAAACAGGAGCAGGATCAGGAGTCAATGTTTTCGGAGCAGGAGTGGATTCGGAGTCAAAAATTTAGACTCCGATCACCTCTGTCAGAATGTTGAGGGTTTCTTTATCATCAGTTGTTTTACCTGATTATTATTCCAGTTTCTTAAAAAATAGGGGTAGCAATTTAAATCTCTCCCAACAGCAGAAAAATTTCTATAATACAAATTACAAAATGGTTATCAAAACTTACCCTATCAGCAATGTACAGCTGGCGTTCAAGCTGCCGCATACTTGTTAGCTGATTTCTGATTCGTCTCTGCATTGCTGCTAGAGTATCTTTGTGTTTGAGCGCGTCATCAGATGACGTCAGACGTAGCTTAAACCTCATCCTGTCCACTTTCTCCCACTGTTTACGCATGACTTGTTCGAAGTACAGCAAAAGGTTTTCAACGATGTCAAGAATCATCGTGAACTGACTCTGAATTTTTAAGATGAAATTTGGATTATTACGTTTACTGAAAAAAGTAGTAAATACTGAAAGTCCTCTTTCGCCAGGCCCTATTCGCCGATGTTATGTTTTATGAAACCTTATATATCGCTTTTTAATTGGGAGAACATTTTCAGAATAGTTTACAGTTCTATACAACAAAAATTAAAATAAATTTTATAAAAATAAATTTACAAACTACTTTGCTTTGAAATTAGCCATGAAGTGCATGTCTAAAAACCACGTCGTACTGTATGACGTTAAAAAAAGTAATCATTTGCATGCGTTATGACGTAGAGTACCAGCGGTGAAATCCTGAGAAGAGCTGTTAGAAAGGCGACCAAAACAATGAGCAAAACGTTGTCCTCCCACAAGATTCCAACCTGCAGGCTATGCATTACTTGTCCAATCCTCAACCAATTTTTCGCAATGCTTGTTTTAAGCAGTCGAAGTTGTGATGACTCCTCTTTTCCAGACTTCCTCGCCGGCAGCTTTAGGTCAGAAAACATGCAAACGATTTAAAATCACAACTCTGACTTGCAAACGTCAAAAACATCGTAATTATATATCAGTAAAATACCACTTACCGTTTTGGTGCAGATTTCTAGTTCAGCTTGAAGCACAGTTAGCACATTGGATGGCTTCTCGTCATTCATGATGTCACTGGCTTCCGTTTTCCCTCTCAAGGCCTGCTGTTCTTCTGGGGTCATGGGAGTTTCGGGAAGGAGGTGAGCATAGTCGGTCTGCTCAGAGTCAACTAACGCCTCATAAACAACGTAATACATTTTGCAAGTACAACGCGACACGATCCGTTGCAGTTGAAACGAACCAAAAAAAAAATAGTGATGAAAACATTTCGTCCTCAGCACTACTATCTGCACTTGCTACAGGTTTGCGAAAAATTTTTGCTGGCGGAAAAGTTCTCAGATAATATGTGCGGAAATGTTTGGTTGCTGCCATTTTGGTGGTTCTATGCTAGGTTTCCAATCTGGTATTCCTTGGGTCAAAATACACAAAAACAGCACTTGAAATTTTGACTACTCTGGCTATGCAATGCATACACAATGCAATGATATTGTTCTATTGGCAGTAATTTGCATGCGACAAGTTTCAACAAGCAAACTGCGGTAATTTGTGATTTTTCTAGATTAATCTTGTTCAATTTCTAGGCGTTATTGCCGCACTAATAAAACTGTACCTTCACGAAGGTTGTCAACCATTGTTGCAGATTGCCTTTCCTCTTGAAAAATATTTTTGAAAACTTCACAACCAACAAAACTTGATGATACAATTCTTGATGCTAAACTAAAGTGGAACAGCACTGCAAGCAACGTCACAAACAGCACAGTCACTAAAATCTCGTAATGTGCAAGCTATTTACCAGCTGAAACGCCGTCGCCGACAACTCCTCCAATAGCCTGTCCTCCTCCCATGAGATCTATGAAGTCCAACATTCCTGGACCGGGTCCTCTTGGAGCGATGCCGCTGACAGACAACCAAGGCACATTTTCGCTATCTCGGCCTGTAGAAAATGGCGCAAAGTTGCTCAATAACAGAAAAGTACAAGAAATACTGCTGGCGACTTGGTTAAGTAAAAGAACTTCGCTTTGGCCGACCGTAAAAACCTAAACCATTATATGTATTCGTTAGAACATCGGAAGTTGAGGCACTACTGTGCTTTAGAAGCCTAGTGGCCATATGCAATGAAGTGGTTAAAAACTTTTGCTGTTGCCCAATCTCAACCTTTCTTCAAAAAACCAGCTATGAAGATTCGTTAGTGAGGAAAGACTAGCTAAACCGAAAACAGACATAAAACATATGCTAATAATTGTAAACCTAAACTGATGACGTCACATTTTGTTTAACGGTGGTAAACACCTGAGTACCACTAAGAGATCCTCCCATGATGACTTGGTGGTGAGTTGACCTCCACGTCACGACACTTTGTAGTCACGGTTCAGGAAATCAGCAAGCGCAGCTGTTATAAAGATGTAACCCTGGGTTTGGGACCCTAAAAGCAAGCGCATTGTTGTGAATGAAATTACAGGAACATGTATACTTACTTAAAATCTGTATTGCCTATCTTAATAAACCACACAAGGGTTCAATTACAGCCGGTTTGACATTCAGTAATAAAATATATCGTATTTTTCGGACTATAACGTGGACGTGAGTACAAAACGCCGTATCAATCAATGGCTTCTGTCGTTTTTTATTTTTTTATATTAAGACCATTATGTGAAATACAACCTAAAAAACTTTATCAAAGCTCTAAATTATTCTAAATCAAACCATAAAAAGAACCAGAGTAACTTCATTCATATATAAGATGCACCCTCAATTTTAACAATATTTAAGTATTTTAGGCACGCTTTATAGTCTGAAACATACAGTTGTGGTACTCAGTATAGATCCTACACTGCATGTGGTGGTAGACAGGTGGCAGCTTAACTCGAAGACTGCAAGGTCACTTCGCTGTCTCCCTCCAGGCCTAGTATGATAGACCACAACTACGATTTTGAATTTTGAAGCGATTCTAAATCAAATTAAATCTTGGATTATATACTCGCTGTATTACGCTGAAGTTTGTATTTGAAACTGAATCATAAAATGCCAGTTAAAGTGGTTACACCACAAAAACGTCTTGAGGCGTTATTTAAGTTAACTATTTTTCAAATTTCAAAAAGTATCTTCGGTAAAGCTCAAAACTTGGGAACTTTCTTTTACTTTAGCTACTTTAAATTTTTGAAGATGTGTAAATAAATTTGACTTAAAGGCAGTGAATCATCCAGCCAATTCCGGTGGTTTACAATAGCCAAAGTGAACTATAATTTTTGATATTTTTTGGTTTTAATTTTGGGGCAGCGGTTGCAAAGATATTCAACAAATTCAGAAAGATACACTCCGAAAAAAGTTTTTGGAAACTCTGAGTTTTGTTCTTCCCGCCAAAACCACAGTTCTCTAAACTATTAGTCCTACAGTGGTTTTGGCGGGAAGAACAAAACTCAGATAGGCCTACAGAGGTTTTGGCGGGAAGAACAAAACTCAGAGTCTCCAAAACCTTTTTCCGGGGATATCTTTTTGTATTTGTTGAATATCTTTGCAACCACAGCCGCAAAATTAAAACAAAAAATTGCAAAAATTATAGTTCAATTTTATCTATTTTAAACCACCGGAATTGTCTGGATGATTCACCGCGTTTAAGTCAAGTTATTTGAAATAATAAGCTTGTTTCTGAAGGGTTTATCAAAACTAAAAAAGCGAAAGCCCCCTTCCCCAGTGCAAAATAGTGTTAAAAGTTTTTAAATATGTGGTACTTTGGCTCGATCTATATTATGCGTAGAATTCTAAGCGTATCCTCAGTTTGCATTAACTAATTGCTAGCTTATACTCTGGCAAGACAGTAAACCTGGTGTACCAAAATTTTTGTTTAACACAAACTAAAAATACGTCCGCACGGTCACAATTTTTGCCCAGTATAAAATGGATTTTAAGCTTTTAGAGTCGTATGCACCAACGTGTAGATAAACTTTGATCCGCATGTTCTCAATTTCTACCTTATAAACCCATAGAATTAGGCCTATTACTAGGGTCTTCAAAACTCAATCAAGTCAAAAATTTTTGGGCCTAATTGTATCGTTTAACGCAGGGCTTCCCAAACTTGTTTGCTCGTGACCCTTTAAATTTTCTGAAAATTTCAGGATCCTTCACGGTAAAAATAATAAGCATTGTGAGTTGGATATTATGGTAATTATTCAATAGAAGAAATAATAACAAGGCACTGGTACCCAATGCAAACACATTTACAAACGCCAACACATTTGCAAACTCCACCTTTGCATTTATTTGTCTTTAGCACTGCTTCAACATCATCTGCAGCAGGAATGTGGAAGCTGAAGCGGAAGCTGGAAGCAAAGGCGGTGGAAGCGGCAAATTTTCGTGGAAGCGGAAGCTGGAAGCGGTAAAAGAGTACCGCTTCCGCTTCCATTTTGCCGTTTATATCGAACGTCAAAACTTGAACGTGGTGCGATTATTTAAAATATATACGACAAAAAGTTTATGTTTGATTTATCATCATTTGCAAAGAAACATTTCTAAAGACTTGTAGTTCTCTTAGCTCCGGGGCAACTCCCTCCACTACCAACTCGTTGAGTCGTCGATTCCACCTCTGCTTTTAAACATGATGATATGTTATAATGCTCGTCTTAATTATTGCTCAGTACCTTTGCCACAGAAATTATTCTAAAATGGTACTTTGTATGTATAACCAGCGATGGTGTAGCTGCATAACTCTTGCAATGTGTTTTTATTTTGCTGGCCTAAAAATACACGTTGCTAGCAAAATTTTGGAGCCTACCACATGCACAAACAAAATATTAAAGAAAACAACAAAATTCTGGCAATGGGAAGATTCGCCCAAGGGCTGGGCGACCTAATTACTGTATAACCACGTAAACATTTGCGCAGCGCAGATGCAGTTGAAATTAGTAATTATCCCGAGCGCTTGGAAATCCGACCTCAGACCCAAAATAATTGCTCATAATTTTTAACTTCTAGGTGAATGTTCAGAGAAATTCGCATCAGCTGAAACATAACGTCCATGTGACTGATTGGACTTTTCGCTTCAGGGCAGCTACAAATCCGAATTCCTGACAACGCCCAATGCGCAGACCCTTGCGATGACAAATCATTGAATACAATTACATATTTTGGTTTTATATGATGTTTTTAAGATGATGATTACAAAGCTGTTTTTATTTTGACTTATCTAAAAAAAAATATTTACCAAAAAATGTTAAGATTAAAAATTTTTGAGCAAAAATTGCGTCATAAAGTGGTGGAAACGGAAGCGGTTGAAGTGGAAGCGGAAGCGCTAAGGGTGGAAGCGGAAGCAATTCAAAAATTGTCACTTCCACATCCCTGATCTGCTGTACGCTCATTACCGTTATCGTGCAACGTTTTTAACCAGCTATCCATTGATTAAAATCTAACCAGTAAAAGTAGAAAGGTGGTTATACCTCTGCTCAACTATATACAAATACGTTCCTACTCCTTTACAAAACTTCCTGTACTACAACAGCCAGGCGCGTAGCCAGAATTCTGCAATTGGGAGACTGTTGCAGGAAATGCTGGCTCCGCCCCCAGCGCTCAAAAATTTTGTATTCTTGTGGCAAATATAACCTGATTTTAGGCCTATTTTGATAAAAATTAATGCTGTAAAACGTGGCATAGTAGTTAGCAGTGCAAAAACTTGATTATACCTGTTGCATAAATGGAAGGTAGCTATTTCGAGAATTTCAGTTCTCATTTTACAAGCTGGTAAATCATAAAATTCTTTACCGGTAGTTCAATAAAACTCTCAAGGAGTAATCTATTTCGCCTATGTTTTATCGAAAAAGATATAATTAGGGGATCTAATGGAAGGAAGTTTGAGAGAAGTCATTGGTTATTAGCTGATACTGAATACCCCCTACCCCCATGCTATTTCTAAACTTATATATTTTCTCATGAAACCTATGTTAAGCATTTTTCTATAAGCGATCAAATTTGAGTACCAATTTTTGGCTATGTTTCGAAGTTTTTTTGCAATTTATGATTTTTATTTTTGACAAATTACCCTCCTCTAAATAAACGTTTTCGAATATGCTTTAAATCGTTTTTTGAGTCTATTTTAGCTCAAAGACAGTCTCAGAAGTGCTAAAACGTGGTATTTTCTTCATTCTGCATTTTGTTAGGCAGGCCAATGCCAGCCCCCCTCCCCACCCCCTTGGCTACGCTACTGACAACAGCACTATACAAGCATTGAATTTGGTCTGCGTAGTTCTATTATGCCAAAAACTAAAGTAACAAAACAAAACAAGTCAGACATCCAGCTGTGCTGCATGATACAAATCGGGAACAGTTTATCTGCTATCTTCTTATATAACGCATTGTTCAACCAAGTCTCACTGTTTAACAGCGCCTATATAAGTAGAATCAACGGCTAAGTAAAGAATGACATTTTGCAGAATTGCATGAGTTTTTAACAACGTCACAACCTTTTGGGAGGTAGCTAACCCCTGTTTGGGAAGCCCTGATCTTAAGTACATACTAGCAATGGTTTCGGGTGCAGCTCTGGAGTCAGTTAACATAGATTTTATAAGTCAAAATAAAGTCAAAATTTTGGGTTAGGCCAAAATTTGACAAATTTTTCTGTGATCAAAATATCTTTATCAAAAGCAAACGAAGGTATTCTTTTTTTTATTTTTCTGCTATCAAAACTTTATGCGCTGTTTTATACATGTTTGAAAGAATTCTTGCCACTCAAGCTTCTGTAAATAGAAGCAATATGTCACAATTGCCTGTGTTAACGTTTTTATAAAAACAATTTAACAATTATACAATACTTTTATTCCCAAAAATTAAGAACAAATTAAAAATGCCAACGTCGACATGAGTAATATAATTACAGTAAGAAGACCATTATGTCCAAACTTTAAAATCAAAAAGTCAATTTTTGTTTAATCTTTTACGTGCTATCTGGCCTTAAAGGCCACCAGTGGAAGGAGCCACCAGAACGGTGACCACTTAAAACAAGCAATGCCAAAAAGTTGCTTTTCCACAGAATTCAAACCGGCAGCTTTGGATATTACAGATTCTTTGTTTTACCACTTGACCAAAAGTAATTTCATTATTTAAATTTCATTATGCAGCACCGTATATCGCAACGAAATCATTGGGTATTTGAAACTTTAGGTGCTTAAACAACAAAAATCTCATCAATTGTGAAATTATCAACTGCATTGATTAGAAAACTTCAAAAGATGAATCCAGAGTTTTATATGATTTTTCCTGTTCGCCAGATGGCAGTCACGAGTGAAATTTTTATGCCATGCATTTTGAGTACATTTGTGAAAGCTTGCTGTTTGAAACTGCATTAGTGTTTTTTCTAACTTTTTGATTACTTGTCATGGAGTAGCTTTTCAACTGATCCATTCACGAATATCATGAACAAAGCTGCGCTTCACGTCTGTTCAGCGCAGAGCACCATTTCGGCTAACGCAGAGCGCGACTGTTTTGGCTTCTGTTTGTAGTTTTTTCGTCAGGCCGGGCCACCACAACTTGTTAACTGCTTCGCCTTTGTGGAAAATAAGCGTTAACTGTTTTTTTCAAGCTCGCAAACATCGATGAGTGCAGACTGAAAAATCTTGATAAATTGTATGTGTGTGTGAGTGCAAGCGTAACCCGTATAGGTATACTTTTCCTTATTGTATTAGCGTAACGCGTATTACTTTTCCTTCTTAAGTTTTCATAACAAGCGATTCTGTGTCACAGTTATTGTTTTAGATTAAATTTAAAATTTAAATTTCTCAAAAAAAAAGGTGATAGTTACCAAACAATTTTGGTTTGTTTCCATTGCCTCCTCTCCGATAGTTAGATAGGGAGACATTTTTGTTACCTCTCCATCTCCACCCCTATTGTGTAAAATGCTTTGGTTCAAAAGGCAGCATAAACTACAGGGTTAAACAAGCGTTTTAAACAGACTCCATAGAATTTTGGTGGAAAAAATATATAACTCGAGTAGACAAAATTCAGTTTTTCTTTGCTACTTGGGTGCACCTTGAACCGCCGCGGAGCCGGCCAAGCCCCGTTACCGGAACGAGGGCTTACTTTTATACTTTATTGCTTTTAGTTTTAAAGGTACGTTTACACTGGACTCGAAGCAACCAAAATTTGACGTCATCGACAACTTGCAAAAGCATTCAACCGGTCGCAAACTTCGCGAGCGGCTGTTTAACTTCACTGAGACAAAATTGTGTTTGAATTGCTGGCCTATTTTTGAGCATGTGACGTTGCGACCACTTGCGAAAGTTGGCAACCTTCGCATTGCGTTCCGTCTCGTGCAGAGTAAATGTACCTTAAGCTCTTGAGTTTAAATTTCAATTTTAGATTGCAAACTTATTTGTGTTGCTTTTGGCGGACATTCCTGATAATCCCGATTACGAATAAAAAAATTTGTCGGAATTGAAACTACTAAACTAGAAATATTTTCAATTTTTACATGGGACGTGCACTGCGTTCTGATAAATTCTTTTTATGGTAGGTTGTTCAAGTTTAAGTTTCAAGTTTATTATTAGCTCTGCACAGGTTATAAGGCCTTGTCTCCACCGAGAATTTCTCAAATCTTCCAATCTGCGGAAATTCCGCAGCGAAAATTATGGGAAATTTTCACAGAATTTCTCGGTGGAGCGCGTATGCTCCACCAAAACATTCCAACAAAAATTTCGATAACTTTCTCTTCAAAATATCTACAAAGCGGAAGATATAAGAAATTCTCGGTAAAGCATATCGGTACATTATTTGTGAAAATGTGCTTACCGGTATCTACTCGCAAGGTCAAACTAAGACTAGATTGTTTGACAAAAGTCTCAAAAACAACTGCAGCAAAGCAGACTGTAAGACCAGCAAACTAAAGACAGCTAAGCAAAGTCAAGCAAATTTGATTAAAAGCTAATAAAAACTTAAGCAAATTAAGCAAATTTGATTAAAAGCTAATAAAAACTGTTTTGCAAATATGCCTAATCAAGGCTTGCCCATTCGTCAATTCGTGCCCAAGCATGTTTTTTTGAAATCATCTCCTTGTATGTAGGCAAACTCTTTTCGTAAAGACAAGGATGCGTCTCTACTTCAGAAGACAGCTTTTCCAAATCTTGCATTTTTTATGCGTCAAAAGTTTCTCAACTCTGTCATTAAACACCAATCACAACGAAAGAATTCATCAAGTTATTCTTTTCCATAGCGTAATCAAACAATAATTACGTCATAAACATCCATTTCTTTTTTGGCAAGTTTGACCTAGAGTAACATGTACAATTAATTGTACGTGGAATATTTCTTTACAATTGTACTGGATGAAATTTTGATATTTCTTCCAGCATAATTTTCCCTAATTTTCGCGAAAATTGCCGCGATTCGGAATATTCTCAGTGGAGACATAAAAAATGCCAGCGGAAATTCCGAAATTTTCCAACGCACTTGTATGAAATATTCCGGAAAATTTGTCGCATATTTTTGACGCAAATCTTGCACGTTTTCTGCCGAAATGGAAGATTTGTGTCTCCACCGAAAAAATTATGGAAAAATTATCGAAAATTCTCGCGGCAATTCCTGGTGGAGACAGGGCCTAACAACAACTATACTAGTATATTTAACAGAGGTGGTTTTGTATTGCTCTGCACAAGTCATAACAACAACAATACAAGTATATTTAGCAGAGGTGGTGTCCTCAAGGGCATAGTTAAAAGTCCTCAGCATTGGCCTTGAAGCCTACAAGCCCTCGAAAATGCCCTGCCGTTGGTTGAGAACGGAGAACACTTGCCTGGTGTTCTTGGCCTTGGCTAAAGCATCCCTGTCCTTGGCTTCGAAAAGGTCTGTCCAGTATCCTTGGAAAGTCGGTCCTTGGCCTTGGCCTAGGATTTTTTTTTTTTGTGCCTTTGGCCGCCTCGAGCTTCGTGTTTTTGACTCAAACTCTGATATTTAAACTGAATAAAAATTAACAAGGTAACTAGATGTTCATTTTCCCGGGGGACAATCATACAGGACTTCCGCCAGTTCCATTTCTACATAATTCTCCCCTTCATACTTTGAAGGCTACCGATATTTCTGTAAAACTCAATCGTATGCAATGCAAACAAAGTGCTTTTGTCTCATGAAAAAAATAACTGTGGATTTTTTAAATATCGTTCGTGGTTTGGGTAAAACCGATGTCCGACTAAGTTTTTGAACCCAGCTCAGTTCATTCACGACAATTTCAAACCCTGGCGCCTTTAATCATGACGCCAGCTCAGCATATGAACCCAACTGACTAAAATCAATTGGTAAATTTAGCTTTCAAAAAGTGATGGCACCCTCAAACTATGTCGAAATATTTGTCTGTAGTATCTGTTGATATCAAAAAATAAAACTGGCGCCCTAGTTTGAGCCAAACCAAAAATTAATATTTGGAGGGTCTATTTTGGGGAGGTTCAAAGGGGGGTATTCCCAAATGATGTCAAAACATTTGTCTTTTAGATATGAGCTGATATCAGAAAAAAAAAACTAATACCCTAGTTTGAGGCAATCAAAAAATTGATTTTGGGGGGGTCTGTTTTGGGGGGTCCCCGGGGGGAGGCACCCCAAACGATGTCAAAATAATCATCTCCAGAATATCTACTTCTGATATCAAAAACACTGGCACCGTAAGTGAAGTCGTTTAAAAGATTGGTTTTGGGGGGGGTACCCGAGGGGGGCGAGACCCCCAAGCCACGTCAAAATATTTGCATCTTAAATATCTACTGACAGCAAAAAACACTGGCACCCTAGCTTGAGCCATTCAAAAAGTTGGTTTTTGGGGGTCCATTTGGAAGGGGGCCTCAGCGAAGTGGTACCCCCAAACTCTGTCAAACTATTTGCATCTAAATACGTACTGATATAAAAATACACTGGCACCGTAAATTAGGTCGCCCAAGAAATTGGTTTTTGGGTGGTCTATTTAGGGAACCCCAAGGGGGTGGGGGGTTGGCACTCCCAAACTATGTCGAAATCTTTGTCCGTTAAGTATGTGTTAATAGCGCAAAAAACTGGCACCTTTATAGTTTGAACCAATCAAAAAATTAATTTTTTGGGTGGTCCATTTTGGGAGGGTGCTCGGGGGTAATACCCCGAATGATGTCAAAATATTCGTCTCTTAGAAATGTGCTGATATCAAAAAAAACTAGTGCCCTAGGCCGAGCCAATTAAAAATTGATTTTTGGTGGTTCCCGAGGGGTGTGGTACCCCCAAACCACGTCAAAGTATTTGTCTCTTAAATATCAACTGATATCAAAAAACACTGGCACCTTAAATTAAGTCCTTCAAAAAATTGATTTCTGGGGTGTCCATTTTGTTTCCCAACGGGGGGCGGTACCCCCAAACCCCGTCAAATTATTTTCCTATTAAATATCGACTGATATCAAAAAACACTGGCACCCTATGTTATGCATTTCAAAAAATTGATGTTTGGGGTGGCCACTTGGGGGGATCGTCGGGAGGTTGGTACCCCCAAACAATGTCAAAGTATTTGTCTTTTTATTGCCTCTTGATATCAAAGATGTAGCACCCTGGCTTAAGTCGTCAAAAAACACTGACATTTGTTAGGGTCCATTTGGGGGTTTTGGGGGGTTGGTCCCCCCAAAGAATGTCAAAATAGTTTTGTTCTAAAAAGTTCTTATGACACCCAAAAAAAGTAGAGCGCTTGCTTATGGTGTTAAGAAAGTGCTTTTTGTAACGTCTTCACAGAGAATGAAACCTGATACCCTTTAATCATACCTAGAGTCAAACAAAAAATATTAAAAGCAATTTTTGTCGTAATGGAAAAAAAATTAATATGCTAGATTCGATATAATGTTGGTTTGATAAAAGTGATGGCGAAGTAGATGATTGAACCCAGGTCTAAGGATTCAAGCGCTGGCTTCCGCCAGTTCTATTTCACCATCATTCTCCCGTTAGGGTATTTGTCTCTGAATTGTCTCTTGATATCAAAGATGTAACACCCTAGCTTAAGCTGTCAAAAAACTGATATTTGTTCGGGTCCATTTGGGGTTTTTGAGTGGTTAATCCCCCCAAATTATGTCAAAATAGTGTTGTCCTAAAAATTTCTACAGACACCCAAAAGAAGTAGCGCACATGCTCATGGTGTAAAGAAAGTGCTTTTTGTGGCGTCTTCACAGAGAATGAAACCTGATACCCTCTGGTCATATGTAGTTTCAACCAAAAAATATTAAAAGCGATTTTGTCGTAATCGAAAAAAAATTAATATGCTAGATTCAATATAATGTTGGTTTGATAAAAGTGATGGCGAAGTAGATGATTGAACCCAGGTCTTAGGATTCAAGCACTGGCGACTTCAACAATTCGTCCATGGCAGCACGCGCGCGTGGGTGAGTAAAATCACTTAATAAACTTCGGTGTCACAAGTTTAGGGTGCATATGCCCCAAACCACGTGACGTAGCGCCTCCAAAATTGCAGTGACGCAAGTCCATGTATAGACCTATCATCTGTCCAAAGTTTAAGTTTCTAGCTTTGGTGGTTTTGGAGTTTTTGTTCCCATAATGTGATTTGCTTAAATAAATAAATAAACTAGATGTTCATTTTCTCGGGGGACAATCATACAGGACTTCCGCCAGTTCCATTTCAACATCATTCTCCCTTTCATACTTTGAAGGCTACCGATATTTCTGTAAAACTCAATCGTATGCAATGCAAACAAAGTGCTTTTGTCTCATGAAAAAAATAACTGTGGATTTTTTAAAAATCGTTTGTGGTTTGGGTAAAACCGATGTCCGACTAAGTTTTTGAACCCAGCTCAGTTCATTCACGACAATTTCAAACCCTGGCGCCTTTAATCATGACGCCAGCTCAGCATATGAACCCAACTGACTAAAATCAATTGGTAAATTTAGCTTTCAAAAAGTGATTTTAGGGAAGGTACATGTTGGGGGTTGGTACCCCCAAACCATGTAAAACATTGTCTTTTAAATATCTACTGATATCTAAAAAATCCAGCGCCCTACTTCTAGCCGTTCAAAGTAATTGATTTTGGGGGGTCCATTTAAGAAGATTCCGGAGGGAAGTACTAAAAACTTTGTCAAACATTTTGTCTCTTAAATATCTTTTGATGAAAAAAAAAACTGGAGCCCTAGCTTAAGTTCAACAAATTGGTTTTTGTGGGGTTTACGTGGGGATTTCCGGGGGTGTGGTACCTCCATATTATGTACAAGAAAAGTGGAGGTTTAGCTTAAGCCGTTCAACACAATGACGTTTGGGAGTTTTTGGGGGGAGGGTATTCCCAAACTATATCAATTTTTTGTCTTGTAAATACCTACTAATATCAAAAAAACAAAACAAAAACGAAGCCTTAGATTAAATCGTCCAAAAATTGATTTTTTGTGGGGTAAATTTAGAGATTTCTGGGGGGTGGCACTTTCAAAGTATGTCCAAGTGTTTGTCCTTTCAGTAATTCATAATATCAAATAAAAGATATTACTCTAACAAAGCCGTTGAAGAAATTGATCTTTAGGGGGTCCGTTTGAGGAGTCCCCGGGAGGGTGGTACCCCCAAACTCGGTCAAAATCTTTGCCTCTAAAATATCTACTGATATCAAAAACACAGGCATCGTAAGTTTGGTCGTGCAAAAATTAGATTTTGGGGGTCCACCTCGGGGGGTCTCCGGGGGGATGGTACCCTCAAACTATGTCAAAATATTTGTCTGTTGTATTTGTTGATATTAAAAAATAAAACTGGCGCCCTAGATTGAGGCAAACCAAAAATTCATACTTAGAGGGTCCAATTTGGGGGGGTCCAAGGGGGGTATTCCCAAATGATGTCAAAACATTCGTCTCTTAGATATGGGCTGATATTAGAAAAAAAACTAATACCCTAGTTTGAGCCAATCAAAAAAATGATTTGTGGGGGGTCTGTTTTAGGGGGTCCCCGGGGGGGTGGCATCCAAACTGTGTCAAAATAATCATCTCCAACATATCTTCTGCGGATATCAAAATTACGTATGAATACTAGTAGGCCTAATTACGTATGAATACTAGATTTAGTGACAAGTATGTCAAATTGATGCAATTGACAATGGCATTGAATTTAAGAAAAGTATGATATCAGATAAAAAAGCTTCCTACTTAAGAATCGACAAAGTAGTTACAAAGCATATCCAACAACGAGAAAAGAGAAATAAAAAAAAGTAGTACTTCGATGCAACAACATGACATTAAAGAACTTTGATGCAACAAAATTTACTTCCTCATCATCAGAAAGTGAAGATAGTGAAGTGCAAGAAAAGGAAATAGATTTTTAGAAAAGAGTTCACACAAGAATGGTTAAAAGTGGGGTCACTATCTTTATTCCACATGATATTTTGAAGTCTAAAGAAATGGATTCATGCAGCATGAGAAACAACATTTTATCAACAAAGCTCAGTGCTGTAGTTCATACAGTGTCAATGACATAGCTGAAAAAGGAGTAAAGCTATGCCATTATTTCATAGCAACATCTAAAGATTGAAGAGATGAAGCAAGATTTAAGAAAATATAACAAGTGGTAGAGAATCACTGAAATGCCCACTCAAATCAACGCAAAAGACAGAAAACAATAAAAATTGGATTTAGCTATTTAATTAAAGTGGATTTTTCTATCTTGTTATTAGCGTAATAGCTATCTTTGGATATTTTAAACCTTGCAGTGAAGATAGGCTTCCTATTTTTTAGTGCTTGAAGAGTGTCGAATTTTAAATAAAAATGCTTAAATTGCAATCAGTTTGTGTTTTCTTTACGATAAACACAAAAATATACTCAAAAAAACAGCAAATATCGCACTAAACCGGCACAAAAAATCAAAAAATTTTACACTGAACTTGCACGCTCAAAGTGTCGAACTGGCTAAAAGTTTACAGGAGAAGTATTTGAGTGAATACACAACACCAAACTTTTGAACACATGCATAGTTGCCAAAAAAATTTT
Organism: Trididemnum nubilum; assembly: GCA_963965965.1. Lineage (NCBI taxonomy): Eukaryota > Metazoa > Chordata > Ascidiacea > Aplousobranchia > Didemnidae > Trididemnum > Trididemnum nubilum. The sequence continues at coordinate 13,684,414 of OZ014480.1, forward strand.
AGCGGGGCAACTGCAACACCCTAATAGTCACTCGCATATGCAAAAAAAATATACCGGGATTCGGTTGAAAAAAGATATTGGGCTTCGTCGCTCAGCTAAACATGCTTTGAAGATCCTAAAAAGAAACTTTCTTACCCAATCTCTAAAATTAACAATGAATTGTGCTGTTTTAGTGTTCAGTGTTCACTGTCGGTAATGAGAAAGGTGCCATGTCCAAATTTGACCCTTCATTCTTCTAAGCTAAATTTGTTTTTGGTTTTGTTTGTGCTTTTTTTGTTTTTTGTTTTTTTCTTTTTTTGAAGCCAAATGGACCATATACCTATATATTGTCACTGATATAGGTTGTTTCATGAAATTTTTTCGAGGTGTTTTAATCCATTTTAAATCTTGTTTTCTCTTGGCCGTGCAACATGTAGCGCATGTCTGAAATTGAACTAAATCTGCGACCTGCAGACTCACGAAAATTTTAGTGCACAGAAATCTCAAAATTTGTTGATTAGAGTTTTTGTATATTTCGCTAACAAATTTTGCGAACGATTTTTTACTTATCGTATGCTAAACAAAGGATTTTTTGCTAAAATGCTTGTGGGAGAGTTTTGGTTTGTTTCAACCTATTAAAGTTCAACAAAAAATTGTGAGTTAAGCTAATATGTCCACAAAAAACCTTTTTGATTGTTTGCTAAACAGCCTGAAAAAGTTGTAAATATCCTCAAATAGCATTGTCAGTGTTTGCTAAAGCTATAACAATAAGTTTATTGGAGACGAGGAGCTGGTCAGTTGTACTACGGAAAAGAATTGTGTTACTAAGTAATCAGAGTGTAGCGATAGGATTACTTTACGGAAAATGAAGCGTTTTTCCGTAAGTTTATGGAGCAGAGGCAAAATTAATGAATAGTAACTTACAAAGATACTGCCATTAAAGGGTAATCTTTTAAATCAAATGGTAGATAATGCTACAAATGAATTCCGCAACCAATTAGAAGACGAAGGCCCACGCTATAGGACTCTCAATATTGGTTTGTGTTTGAGAAAATTTTGCATAAACTGTGGTAAAACTGTATTGGAAAAGTGAAACACAGCGAAACTATAAATAGAAGAAGTCAGGAGTTAAAAAGACCCCTTAGGTAAAAAAAATCGTGATGAAATTTTGCATTTATAGGTTGCTAAATCATTCAAATGTATATCCTCAATCTTATTTTCCCCTTATCACTAAATTTGAAGTACGCAATTTTCTGCGTAATAAGTTACATTATTGCATGCAGACCCAAAGCCACGCCCGGTGGCGCAATTAACGAGTTAAAGCCTTTCGCTTAAAAAATTTAACCCATTAATGTAAACTTTTAAACGTATTTGAATCGACAGCAAAGTAAGAGGGGCTAAATGGTTTGAGTAATTTAATAATGCCGAATAGCTTGTTTTTTTTTTAGAGGTTTTTTCATAAAATTTTCAGATGTGGAGTCGAGGACACAACCTTTGAGGCCAAGGACATAAAAAAAAATCCAAGGCCAAGGCTATGTATCAACTTCTCGAGGGCGCATCCTCTCGAGGCTAAGAACACAAGGCGCAAGTGTTCTTTCACAAAAAATAAAAAAGTCCCCAAAAAAATTTTCCAGGCGACCTCCAAAACAAACAAAAAAAGGTCTTCGCGCGAGGAGAAGCCGATTTTACGCGAAAAATCACGCGTTCTTCAAAAACAAAAAAGAGGACTTCGAAAATTTTCCGCTAAGCTTCTGCTGTTTTCGAATGTAAAGTAGAAGGAAAGTCATGGCCATAGCTCATTTTTAACAAATGAAAAAAGTGCTGTCCCCGAGCCGAGGACAGGATATTTTCGAAGATTTGTAGGCTGAGAGGCCAAGGACGTGCCTTCGAGGCCAAGGACTTCAAAATGTGTCCTCGAGGACTCCATCTCTGTTAGTTCTTTAACATGGCTTTAGAAACGAACTTATCATCCTAATGGCTATTTTTTCTGAAAATTGCAACAATTTTTTGGCTTTGCACTACACTACAGGCACATCAATTACTTCCAAGCGCCATCCGTCGGATACATTTTGCGACACCAATAAAGTTTAGTTTTGCGTTCAGTTTTTCGTCACCGAAAGTTTTACCTTCGAGTTCAAACTGCTCAGCAAGATCCTAATTGCGCGCTTTGCTTTACCCTTACTAGCGTTCATAGGCGTAGACAGGATTTTTGATTGGGGGACCCAAACCACAACTTACCTGCAGTGACGTCATCAAAAATTTTCAAAAGAGGAAGTTTTTGTGGGGCAAAGTTATCGCATAATGAAAGATCTAAAGCCATAGCCTGTTGGCACTTAACCAGAACTTAGGTAAAGGTAGAGGGCGAAAATTAATAGTTAGAAAGTACAAACGTCTAACTTAGGAGACGTGTTGAGTAACCTAGTGTTCTCAAACGTATCACAAACAGGGGTCTGGAGGCGGAGCCCCATGCCGCCGGTGGCTATGGGGGTCTGGGGGCGAAACCCGCAGCCGCTGGGCGATTTTTGTAAGTTTGTGGGAAAAAAAGCTATTTTAATCCCATTGACTCACATTTTGCCAGAGCTGGGCACCTGCTACTTGTAGCGGCGCTGTCGCTGCCGCTATTTGGCAAAAAAGCAGCGGCGCTGCCGTTACTTTAGAAAAATATCTAGCAAAAGAACGATGGCATTCAAATACGGTACCCAATAGTGAAATTTCAACTTTATTTGCGAAAGTTAAAATTTAAGCTTTTAAAGTATTGGTACAGGTTACAATCAGCATTAGCAAGTAGGCTTAAACGGTAAATACGTAAGCAAATCTCAATTCAATTGCTTGTTGGCCTGCTCCTTTCTAAAAAACAAGCATTTCAAAACGCTGGTTGGTCAAAACAGCGGTTTAGAAACTACTTTAAGAAGTTACCCAAGGAAGTTGCACTAGGAAGTTAAATTCCTTGTCGCATTTTCAACACAAATAAAAAGCAATAAGAAATAGTTTAAATCACTTAAATAAGGTAAGGTTTTATTACGATGGCATACAGTATTCAGCTTCTGTACACTTCTGTCCCGGCTCTTATAGCTCTGAAGTAGCCAATGTTTTTATCACACGCTCGGCCCTCAACCACTATAATAATACCTTGTGTAGAGATACGATTGGAAAATTTATCAATCGACCGAGTTACAAACATTTCTGGGAATTTAGTAGAAATGATAGGTGATTAACATCCCCGCGGTGATTTCATCCAACTTTGATAAAAAAGAAGATCGAGCGGTTAAAAACTGGTGTTTGTGAACTTGGAGAAGATGAAAACGCAGTAATGACATATTCTATAGCGCGGGCAGCATGCTATAGGACTCGCTGCTACATAGATACAAGTTAAGTAAATAATTCACAATGCGATTCACGTTACATGTATTTTTTCGACGAGTATAACTCCATAACTAAATTATCTTTTAAACTTATTTATTACCTGGTTCGATTTATTAGTTCAATTTTCAGCGCACTATAAATTTAATTCTCAGTATTACTGTTTACTGTTGTAGCAAAATTTATTTTGCTATGCATTGATGTATTTACTGTCCTTCTTGCAGTGCGCAAAGTATACTGTGGTCTGTGACCAGATAACCAACAAATCATTTGTCCTACTCAATGCCATCATTGTGGAGGAATACCGCGAAAAACCGTCTTAGCGATTTGCAAGTCATGCCGGCGCCAGGATAGCGTGACTGGGGGGGGGGGGCATAAACAAATTTTTTTTGGGGGGCACAAAAAGTAATACTTCGAATCCGAGAGTATGGACCAAAAAATAGGTTTTCATCTCGAAATATGCGTGGATTTTCACGAATTCGGGAGTGAACACAAAAAAAAAGCTCTTCATCTCAAAAAATGCGCAAATTTTCACAGATTTTGGGGTGAACCCACAAAAAAAGGGTCTTTATGGCAAAATCTGCGGAAACAGTTCTTGCTCACGAATTCTGGGGTGATAATCAGTATCTTGGGAGTCTCAGGCCTCGAACTGCACTTCAATGGCACCGAGCCGGTTACTTTTTTTTGGGCACAATTCTCGCTTGGGAGCACAATTCTTGTTTGGGGGGCACAAGCTGTGATTTGGGGGGGCACGGCGCCGGAATAACCCCCGTGGCGTCGGGCCTGCTGCAAAATTACAGCAATTTATTGAACTGTAACTATCGCATTTTCGTTAAAGAGATACTGCTCGAAATCGGTTTTATTGAAGAAATGAGAACTATTTGAGGTAAGAAAGAGGTGCCCGAAATCTTTTTCCACAATTTCCTTTATTTGCGAAAATACGATTTATTTCGTTTGACTCCGTACTATTATTGTCAACCCTGCATTCGCAATTTTGTGACATTAAAAAAGAAATAATTTTGCAAAAATTTTTGCAAACTAAGAAACGCGATTATTAACTAGTAGCAGTGAGTAGCCTAGCTATGATCAAATCTAAAAATTTGACTATTGTCACAGGAACCTGTAATCCGTGGCTACCAGTACTGATCTACAGTACATTATGCCTTTCGTGATTTTACAAAATTGCGAAAAGCAGAGTTGCTAATAATACTAGTCATAGGTGGGCACAAGTCCGTTAATCGTTTATCCGTTAACAACGAAGCTAACTTTTTTACTAACTCGTTAAGCGTTAAAAAGTTTTTTCATGCTAACGGACTAAACTAACTTCCGTAAAGGTTTTCATCGTTAACATCTAGCACCATTCATTCATCGTACAGGTACAAACCAGTTTGCACTGGTAACACTTGTTGCATATTAGCACGAGTTTTATCGAAGAAAGCGAAGAAAAGAGCGCTTTTTTGTGGCAAATAATAAGCTGCAGCCTCATAGATCCATTGATTATTATCGCTGTTCGCAATTTTCAAAGATTTTCCCATCGCAGCTTCGTTGGTGCATTTGAACTTGTTTTTATCTTGAAATTAGATTAGACAGTAAAATGTAATTTCCAAAACACAAAAAGGCCACCATAGCAATAAATATTTCCTTGCAATCAGCTCAACAGCATCAATACGTGTTCTAAAAGCGAGTGAATAAAAAGAAATGTAAGACACACGCAAAATATTAACGAATTAACGGACTGTATTAACTTCCGTTCATTAAAGCTGAAAATAGCGGATAAACGTTAACGGAAGTGGGAAGTTTGTTAACGGAGTAGTGGTTAAAGAAGCAAACGTTTTGCATTAACTTGCCCACCTATGGTACTAGTCAAACGGATTAAAACGTATTTTGGCGAAAAAGAGGAATTCGGAATGAAAAAGGTTTGGGGCACCTTTTATTACCATAATCAGTTCTAATTTCTTCAATAAAACCGATTTCAAACAGTATCTCTTTGACAATAACTAAGAACACCTGCATCAAAATCAACTGTCTAGTGTGTATGTGGGATCTGTACGAGTAAGAAGGGAGTGTCAGAAACCGACTGTCAAGTAGCATTAGTACTTACTACTTGCTTTCATAAAAAATGATTGGTCTTGTTCTATGAGAAGTTTCAGTAGCTTGCAATTTTCTCAAAACGATGACAACTGATATACTTTACCAACTGATATACTTTACCAACTGATATACTTTACCAACACATAGATTTGTATGTTAATTTACACACAGAGTTCAATTTGACCCGCAACCAAACCACATGGGACCACGTACAATAAAACTCGCCTTTATTAAACAACGACAAAACGTCACAAAGGTATCATTGTTTGTTCTACTTAACTAAAATAATGTACAAGCAAGAGCAGAGTGAAAAAAAATTGTAGACTCCAAACGGTAACGCGTAAAAATTTAAATCGAAAAAAGTCTTGGAAGAAGTTTATTAGCAGTAGCGGCAGCGGCAAATAATTTGCTTAAAAAACAGCGCTGAAGCGCTGCCGCTTTTTTGACTGAAAAAACAGCGGCGCTGCCGCTTTTCGCTGGTGACGAAAAAAAGCAACGGCGCTGCCGCTACCGCTACTGAAAAAGTAGCGCCGCTAGTAGCGCCGCTGTGCCCATTACTGCATTTTGCACGTGTTTAGAGCCATTTGAAAGAGCTAGATTTTTAATATTTGAAAGCCAAACCAAAATATTTAATTCTCAATCCTCCTTTTACTAGCAATTTAAGTCCAAAACACGTTTAAAATCTTGCATTATGTTGTAAAATTTTAATTGCAAGTGATTTGGTCCATGTAGGGGAAGTTAGGGACATTGCCTCCTGCAATATTTTAGAAGTAAATAATAGTTTACTAGAATATTTTCCTTAGATATTTTTGTTTTGTCATGAAGTTAACTAGTTATAAGAGTACATGTACGGCTCGGGGGCCTAGGCCCAGGGGTGCCCGCAGAAGGAGGCAGGGGGGCACTTGCCCCCCCTGGAAATTAAGATGTCAAGTATTTTTTATGTTTAAATTTGCAAATTAAGTCTAAATATATCTATATAAACTAAAAAAACAACCTTGTAGAGAGTTTTTTTTTAACTTGGTGCAGAGGGCGGGGGCAGCAGAGACGTCGCTAGGGGGGCGGTCCGCCCCAGGTGTCATCATTTTGGAGTGACACCAGTTTATGATACCAATCGAACGAAAAAGAAAACAACAATATGTTTAGTATCATTGAAAATAGTTGGCTCACTGAAGTGGACTAAAAACGATTTAAAACGTCTTTTAAAACATTAATTTAGAGGGCTGGTGCGCTAATTTGTCAAACATATAGCTCACTAATCAGTAAAAATTTTGATAATTGGCCAAAACTAAGCAATCAATTTTGATCGCTTCTTGAAACATGCTGAATATAGGTTTCATGAAAAAATATATAAGCTCAGGAATAGAAGGGGTGGATGATCAGTATCAGTTAAATACCAATCACTTCGACTCACTTATCCTTCCGTTAGCCCCCCCAATCATTTTTCTCCATTAAATATAAAGGAAATGTATTACTTGTTGTAAGTTTCATTAAACTATAAAATTTTTTGATTTATGGGATCAGCTTGTAAATAAAAAGCTCTGAAATTTTACGGTTAGGTACCTCCACATAGCCATTGCCCATTTATGTAACCAGTTTAATCATGCTTTGACCTGCTAATTTCTATGCAACATTTCAAAAGCATTAATTTCAATCAAAATTGGCCAAAAGTTAAATTAATTTTGAAAAATAAAATAAAATTTTTCGAGTGCTGATGGCTCCACCCCCAGAATCCCAATAGCCTTCGGTGGATGGAAGACGGAGCTTCCAGATCCCCGAAACAGCCCCACCCCCACTGCAGATTTCTGGTTATGCGCCTGATACTAAACGTGTGCTGCTCATACTTCCAAGTTTTCAAATCTTACAATGAGAAGTTATTGAGATTGCGAAATTACAATTTCGCCATCTCCAGTAATGGCTTAGTACCGCTTTCTTTAAAACATAACCTTTTGCGGCCTTCTATACATTATGAAGGATGACACCATAAATTTCGCCTCGGTTGCTATCATCCCAGAGTTGTAAACGGGCCGACTAGTTCAGGCCCGAACCCAAAAATATATGCCCGAACCCGAAAACTAACTTGAAGCCCAAATCATGCCCAAAAAAACCGGAAGTTAAGTTAGGTCTGAAAAATTCAGCATTGTTGCCAAGTTATTCTGATTATATTTTTGTGCACCAAAGACAAAACGCACGTCTCAGGCCCGAATTAAGCCCAAAATTTTTGTCAACTTTAGGCCCGAACCCAAACCCCGAAAAGCCCGGCCCGACTTACAACTCTGTACCATCCTTAGCGACGCCACTGGAGGCAGGAGGAATAGGATTGCTTATTTTACGTGAACTAGCATACAGCAATTTCTTAAAAACGAGCGTAAACAATATTCTAGGATTAAGCATTAAACTGTTTGATTAAATAATCAATATCAAACGTTTCAGCATTTGGCATTAAGCCCTTATCGGGATCTAAATACAATATACAGAGTTTAATATTTCAAGTTTACGCTGTGGTTAAATAAACCCTAAAATAATAATTACTCCGCCATTAAATTAATTTTGCTCAGAAACGGAAATCAAAACCAAACGTGTAATCAATAGCGTAGCCAGGGGGGTTGTGCCCCTGCATTGGTTTTGTAGACCAAAGTGCGCGATAAGGAAAATGCCACAATTTCTGCCCTTCTGAGGCAGTCTTTTGCAGTTATATGGACTCTAAAGTGGTTCAAAGCCACTTTTGATACATTAGAATTATTCTTTTTTTGAAGGGGGTTTTAGCTTACTTGTCAAAATACGGCTTAAAAATTAATCGATAAAAACTTGAAAACATGGCTAAAAATGAGCTGTCAAAATTAATCGCTTAATGCAGAATGCTTAACTTAAGTTTCATAAAAAAAGAGGGAGGGGCTACTCATCAATTAATTTATTCAATTACAACAAGTTTTGGATTCGACCTGAGAGTAACATGGGGGTTTGAAAGAACTGAGTTATTTAATTCTTTCAAATGGCTTTCAAATTGTAGGCTATCAATTTAGGTTTTTAAATGGCTCCAAAAGATGTGAAATTTGATTCGAATTGCGTGAAAACGGCTATTTTTTCTGAAATATCGGAAAAATTGCCCATCAGTTATGATTTTGCACCTAGACCCCGGTATGTGCTATGCTTTAGTTGCACCAATTTTCCCGGCACGCTGTCCAATTGCGGCATTTTTTAAGCAAAAACTTCAATTGTTTGGTTAATCAAGCCTCCCCTAAGAAAATTCAGGTTGCAGTCAGTGACGCAACCAAAGGGGCTAAGGGAGCTTAGCCTCCCGTTCTTCTCTATAAGTCACTTGGAAAACTTAACTCACATATGCGAGCGTTTAAACGTGGTTTGAATTTGATCTGCAATTAAAGAGGACTTAAAAGGCTGGGCAATTTAAAAATTTCAAATAGATTTTTAATCTCAGCAATTTTTTTCGTTCCAATGGCCTTAAAAGCGTACGAAATGAGATCCAAATCACGTTAAAATGGTTATTTTTTTCAAGAAATTGCGAAAATTGCCAAGTTACAATGGCAGTAGCGTAGCCAAAGGGGGGCTATAGCCCCCCCCCCCCCTATTGGCCTGTTAACCAAATTGCAGAATAAGAAAAATACCACATAAATTTACTCCTTGGAGACTGTCTTTTTTTGGCGCTGGAATGGACTAAAAAGTGATTTAAAGCATCTTTTGAAACATATATTCAGGGGGAGGGTGAATTTGTCAACAATTACAAATCAATGAAAACTTTGAAAAATGCCCAAAAATAAACAATCAAATTTGATCGCTAGAGTAAAAATGCCAAACGTAGGTTTTATCAACAAATATTTTATAAACTTAGGAATAAAAGGGGGGCTAATCAGTGTTAATAAATTACCAACCTCTTCTCTCAAATATCTTTCCATAAGCCCCCGCCCCAATTATTTTTCTTCATAAAATATAGACAAAATAGATTACTCCGCGTGAGTTTTATTGAATGATAGGATTTTGTGATTTACCACCATGGACACAAGAGAATTGCAATGTCATCATTAGCCACCTCCCACATAGTCTCCACCGTGTGTGGTAGTAATGCAATGCCACCAGTTGAATCATGTTGCGCTGCCAATTTCTATCCCATGTTTTAAAAGCATTATTTTTTGTTAAAATAGCTCTAAAACTAAGTAAATTTTGCAAAAACATGCAAAATTTTCGAGCGCTGGGGGCTCCGCCCCCAAACCCTCGTGCTTCCGGCGGCTGAGGGCTCTGCCCCCAGATTCCCACAACAGTCCCCCCATTGCAAATTTCTAGCTACGCGCCTGAACTGGAGGCTTCGCTTCCAAACCTCCATCCATAATATAGGCTACTTGAATCGTATTAATTTGCTCAACATGCCGCCCAATCGCAACATTTTTTGAACAGGATCATTTAACTTTTGGTTCAAGCCCCTTAGCAAAATCCTGGTTGCAGCTGTAAAGTTTTATTCGATCCACTAAGTAATAAATGCATCGCTTGCCCCCCCATGAAAAAAATTCTGCGGGCGCCCCTGCCTAGGCTCCCTAAATTCAAATTAAATAATTTTTTCAATCAGCATTTTCCCTAGCTATTTTTTTAAGTATTTTGTGCGTCAAAAATGGCGAGGTGAAGGTGAATCGTTATTGAAAAATAGTACAATAGATGGTTACGCTTACTAAACATGTAATTCCCGGGCCGGATTTACATTGCGCAGGTGTCACTTGCGCAGGTGGCACTCAGTAAATTTTTGCAACATCTTTCTGCCAAATATAAGTGAAGACCAAAAAAGTCCTAAAATCTGAGCGCAGAGCCCTGGCACTGTGCCATATGGCAAATACGGCGCTGGTTATTGCATTACGTTCATAAAAAGTTTAGATGAGGGCCTGAGGTAGTAACTTTTAGGACAAAAACCCCTGTTTATACCTTTAAATTGGTTGGAAAAATTTGAATCAAGGGGGTGCGCCGGGCTCCCCGGTCGTCAATATCATTTATTGTTGATTACTGTTGTACGCGTGTACTGTTGTACGCTAAGTTGCTAAAAGAAACTGAAAATGAAGAAACAAGGCTTTTTTGTCTAATTTTTGTTATTGGTAGCATTTCAATTGGGGGGCCCGGGCCCCTTAGGCCACCTCCTGGCTACGCCTATGATTTTGAAATAAGATTGCACCCTTCAGTTCTTTTAAAAAAAAAAAACATTTAAAGCAAAATTAAAATAACTAAAGCAAAACAAACGCCAGTATACGTGGAGGACTCGAGTTAAGGCACTTATTATCACTACTTTCTTTTGTACGCGTAAATCCTAAATTAAAAAAACTGCAATTCCAAACAAGCACAACATACTGGTATGCTCTTATTATATTTATCCTTGGTAGTATTTGAATTGGGGGGTTTGTATTAACGCCTGTGTTGCAGCATTAAGTTCATAATAACGTTAAACAAGGGCTGGGGTTGCAACTTTTGGGAAAAAACTCTTAGATTTCTTACAGGTTTTGCATATAAATAATAAAAAATTTGAATTAGGGGCCCTTGGTCGTCAGTTGGGGCCATGGTGGCCCCTGGTTGTCAGAGGGCCCTGAGGTCTCCTGGTCGTCAGTTGTAGGTCACGAGGCCCCTTGGTTGTCGGTAGGGGCCCCGGGGCCTCCTGGTTGTAAATTAGAGGCCCTGGGGCCCACTGGTTTTTGGTTAGGAGCTCCAGAGCCCCCTGGTTGTTAGTTAGGGGCACTTGGGGCCCATGGTTGTCAGTTAGGGGATCTGAGGCCCCTGGTGGTCGGTTAGGAGCCCCGGGGATCCCTGGTCGTAAATTAGGGGCCTGGGGTTTCCTGGTTGTCAGTTAGGGTCTCCGGGGGCCCCCTGGTTGTCGGTTGAGGCCTGGGGCCTCTGGTAGTTAGTTAGGAGCCCCGGAGCCCCTTGGTCATCAGTTAGGGATCCCGGTGTCTCCTGGTTGTCGATTAGGAGCTCCGGGCCCCCCTGGTCGTTAGTTAGGGGCCTTTGGGGGCCCTGGTTGTCAGTTATGGGGCTCTGGGGCCCCCTGGTTATTGGTTAGGAGCTCCAGGGCCCCCTTGTTGTTAGTTAGGGGCCCTGGGCTCCCTGGTTGTCAGTTAGGTGCCCCAGGGTCTCCTGGTTGAAGGTTAGGTGCTCCGAGGCCCCCTGGTTGTTAGTTAGGGGCCCTGAGGCTCCCTGGTTGTCAGTTTGGGACCGCCTGGTTGTTTGTTATGGGCTCCCTCGTCGTCATTAGTATTATTGTGAATTACTGTTAATGCGTAATTACTGGAAAAAACTGCAACTAAACATCGTTAGGCTATGCTGTCATAATTTTTTATCATTGGTGGTTTTTTAATTGGGAGGGGCCCGGGCCCCCTGGGTCCCTCCCCTGGCTGCGCCTATGCTAGCGTTACTTCCCTCAGATCTCTAACTCGAAGAAAGTTTAAGCAAGTAACAGCAGGTTGCATCATAACAAGCGTAAGCAAGGCTAACGCTATAAAGAGAAGTACAGGAAACCACATTCTGTAAATCTAAATACCGTATTTACTCGATTGTAAGCCGCGGCTTATAAAGTTTTTCTTTCCATCATGTTTGCGACTTAAATTCAAGGGCGGCTTACATTCAAGGGCGGTTTACATTTTTTTTTGTTTACATAAATTCCTTGCCTACGGAAAGAACATGGTGGTGCTGATACTGAAAAAAGTACCGGTACCGGTAATCTTGGTGACATTATCGATGAAGATGACAATGACATTATTGAGCATGAAAGTTAAAATAAACCTGTGCCCAGATTCAGCTTTGTCTGGTGATTTTGATAAGCTAAGGATACGGTTTTGAACTAATCGCAAGTGCTACATCATACGCGAATTCAAAAACGGGTACCAGTAACCATACTTTGATTTTCGTGCTCATCCAGATATGCTAAAACACAAACGGTATACGGTAGGCACCGATACAGTAAATGCAGCTTACATTCAAGGGCGGATTACATTAAATTTTTAACACTATCACATGCGGCTTACAATCAAGGGCGACTTACAATCAAGGGCGGTTAACAATCGAGTTAATACGGTATTATTCATACTGTTTTTTTGTGACTTTGTGGAAGCTACCAGACATATGATATATCATTGTCTTCGAAAATTGTTGCGGATTAATCGCTGTGATTGACTTAAAGTTCTAAACGATAATTACCTATTTGTTTGACGTTTAACAACTTTCTTTGAATTGTTTACATATAGGGTGGCTGTTCTGACTTGATAACTTATGAGGTCTTTTCGTAGCCTCCCTGTCGCTGCATTACCAAAATTATTATAACTCCTTTTTTGATAATGATTTGTTTTTGCTTTTTCGCAATGATATCAGTTAAAATCGTGTTGTAGTCGCGAGAAAAATAAACATCTTCTGTTCTTTGGTCTTTCAAAATGTTTGATTTTACAGCACAAGTTTAAACTCTGAGCTTATTTTTGATTCATCTTCATTGTTTTGTGTTTAAATTTTAATGTTTTGGAACAAATGATTTGCTTCTTTTCGACTTAAAATCCCGAAAATAAAGAATTTGTGAAGCGTTTTGTAACTTTGTTGTGAAATTTCGGCGGCATAAACCAAGAGTGGGCGAAGCTGTTCAAAGAAAGAACCGCTTCCGGAAAACCACAAACACCAGCAAACCGCAAAATCAGTTAACACAAAATAACATAACTGCAAGAAGACGAACGCGTTAAACCGCTCGATCAACGCTGGAAAGCGTGCCGAGGAATGAAGCATATTCTTCTTTTCTCACTTAAAATACATCGATAAATGAAAACAATTTCAAACAGGAGATAACATATTAATAAAGTATAATCTTAATTTTTTTTGAAAATTACGATTCAATACAGGAGCCACAAAATGTATGTCGGTGAGCCGCAATTTGCCCACCGTTGATATAAACATTAATGCGCTTCAGCTATGTATAGCACCTTAGTTGCGGAAGATGCTTTGTGCTACAGCATAACCATTAATCAAGTAGGATTCATTGCGAAAGGTAAGAAATTGGTCTTTGATTGTGCTATGTTTTTAGCAAAGTATGGTTACGTCTAATTGTTTCTATAACCTGATTGACTGTTTTTCCGAAATTTCGATCTTTATTTCCAGCCATTGTTTGAAAAAAAAAAATTCTGCACTTTTCCTTACTAATGCTGTTGTTCCACTTGCGAAGAAATTAACTTACGACACGGTTCTACAAAATTAAAACGTTTGTCCTCCGCAAAAACTAATCTGCATAACAAACGCAAAGTACTGTTCTAGGTTGAGTTAAAGAATGTCTGTTGCCAATTCGTACAATACGGTGGTATCTCCAAGTAAGGTGAGTTTTTGTTTTCAGCATAAGTTTTAATTCTATCGAACCTTGTCGCAGGCAAAACTTCTCTTGTAGCTCAATAACTTATCACAGAACACCTAGCAATATTAATAAAATGGCTCTGCCAACTGACCTGCATGATTCCGTAACACGAGAAAGATCCTCTTATCCTCAAATTTTGGAATTTGCAAATCAAACCAGAACTGCAGGCGAATTCACTGATGTTACTGTTGTAATTGGGAGGACCAATATTCCTGCTAACAGAGTTATTTTATCGTGCTGTTCTGAGTTTTTCCGCACAATGTTTCAAACCCAAATGAGAGAACGATATGACACTCAAATCAACATTACTGCTGACCTTGATGAAAACTCTGTCAAGGCATTGATAGATTTCATCTATACTGGGAAAATCACAATTAACAACGAAAACGTCATGCATCTGACCAAAGCATCCGATTATTTGCAATTGGATGAGCCGAAACAATTTTGCATCGAGTTTCTTGACTCAATTCTTTCTCCTGCAACTTGCAATGTTATTCTTAAAGCTGCCAATCATTATAGCATCAAGCCTCTTCAAGAACGCGTATACAAGATGGTAAGTGAAAAACTCAAAGTGTTTGCAGAGACTGATGATTTTAAATCATTTACGAAAGAAGATTTGATATCCTGTGTCACTCATTTGGATCGCAAACTTGCAAAAGAAACTTCGGTTTACCAGGCAATTGTGACTTGGATAAAGCATGACGAAGAAAATCGAAAAACATGTTTTCCTGATATATTGCAGCTGGTCAACTTCGACAATCTTCCTAAAGAGTTTTTGCGAGATGTTGTTTCGATTGAGAGTTTGGTCAAAGAAGATCTTTTATGCATGAGATTGATTATGGAAGCAATACGGAAGCTGTTACTTAACGACGAAACGGCTGCTTGTAGTGAATCCAAAATAATCAGCGTTGGTGGACAAAAAACTGCTAAACGAGTTATTGAAGTGTTCAGTTGTGATGATAGTTCAAACTCTGTTCTCCAAGATTTGCCACCTGATACTGAGTGTGAAAAAGCAATAAGACTTCGTAATTACGTTTATTTTTTAACAGCATCAAAAGTTGTGAAAACCAAACTTGGCCAACAGTTTTCAACGTTTCAAAAAGTTTCTCTAGATTCTATTTTAGTGCTGCAGTGTTTGATGACACGATTGTGGTTACTGGTAGTATTTTTACTGATAAATCAGCTGAATGCTTCGTTGCACAACAAAATGAATGGAAAAGCATCGCATCAACTAATGTTGGGAAGTGTTTTAACGAACTTGTTACTTGCGAAGGATGTTTGTACGATACAGGCGGTTCGTCCTACATCACCGAATGCAAACCACAAGCATATGTTGAACGTCTACGAGGATTGGAAGAAGAATGGGAGTTGGTGCAGCCGATGCAGACTGAAAGATATCTTCATGTTGCGGCCTCGTGCAATGGTTTCGTTTACGTCATCGGGGGCAACAACGCGCGAAGCCCACTCTCAAGTGTGGAAAGATACGATCCTTCGTTGAACTTGTGGGTTTATGCCAAGGAAATGAACATTGCTAGATATGGGCAGTGGCGGATTTAGGGGGGGGGATGGGGGGGATGCATCCCCCCCCACCAGCCTAAAAGTAACGATTTTGGCCGAAAAATCAGCCTCTGTTTCGAATAAATCGGCTCCATTTCGGGATGCATCCCCCCCCACCGACCTAAACGTAACGAATCCGGCGAAAAATCAGTCTCAATTTTGGTGAAGACCTTTTTTTTTTTTTTTTTTTTTTTTTTTTTTGGAGACCACCTGAATTTGGGCGAAAAAAACGTTTGAATTTCCGATTTCGGCCGAAAAATTAGTCTCAATTTTGGTGAAGACCTTTTTTTTTTTTTTTTTTTTTTTTTTTTTTTTTGGAGACCACCTGAATTTGGGCGAAAAGAACGTTTGAATTTCCGATTTCGGCCGAAAAATTAGACCTTTTTTTTTTTTTGTTTTTTTTTTTTTTTGGAGACCACCTGAATTTGGGCGAAAAAAACGTTTGAATTTCCGATTTCGGCCGAAAAATTAGTCTCAATTTTGGTGAAGACCTTTTTTTTTTTTTTTTTTTTTTTTTTTTTTTTTTTGGAGACCACCTGAATTTGGGCGAAAAAAACGTTTGAATATCCGATTTTGGCCGAAAAATCAGTCTCAATTTTGGTGAAGACATCCGAATTTTTGAGGTTTTGTGCTTCAAATCCCCCCCCACCAAAATTTTCTGGATCCGCCACTGGATATGGGCATGCTGCATGTGTGTTACGAGGCAAAATTTATGTAGTTGGAGGAATAACTGGCAAAAATGTGTTTGTGAAAGAGATTGAGTGTTACGATCCGGCTATGGATGCTTGGAAGATTGTTGGTAACATCGCAGAAAATCTTTTTCGCCATTCGCTAATCGTCATGTAAATTTGTTACATGCTGCTGTAATATTAATCAAAAATATTACACCGCGTTATTTTTGATCACAATGGCCGCAGTATTTATGATGGTGTTCAAGTTGCTGTTTTTGAGCTTCGTGCCATTTAAGTTTGGCAAAATTTTAAGTACCGGTATGTTTTCTTTGGACAGTTTTTCCAAAAAGACAAGTGGACAGACTTTATTCTCGTTTTTATGCCCTGATGCCATTTCTAACGAATATCGCTATGCCATAATAATGACATTATATTCTTGTAGTTTGAAACTCTACTCATGACATATAGCAAAACCAAACTAAACGTTAAAAAAATTCTAGCTCGTGTCATCAAAAAACCACCACCAAATAATAACAAATACCGAGCAACAAAGAGCATAAAATCCATACTCAGAACACTTTAAAAGTGTTTTGTGTGGAGCAGATAAAAACACCTAAAAATATTTGACAAAAAGCAGGCAAAAAATTATTTTGTATTTTGTGATGAGACGTTTTAACTTTTAATTAAGCCATTCTCAGCCTCATTAAAAATGATTCAAGTTAAGTCAAGATAATTAATGCTAAGTAGAATCTTTTTTTTTTTTGGGGTTTAATTGGATTCTGGTCAAACTTTTTGATCTGCATTGTTATAAAGTTATGATTGTCACTACTAAAATGTATTGTCACCGAAACTGAATTTGCAGAAAAATTACATTAACTGCCGTCATTGTCCAGCTATAGTTGGAGAGCAAATTAAAGGTTTAAGCTTTGTATAGTCGGAGAAACCATCGCGGATTCGTTTAGTTAATGCACAATAAAGCAAAAGTAGGTTATCGGCAGTAGCGTAGCCAGGGGGGGGGAGGCTTGAGCCCCCCCATTGGCTTGTGGAGTATGCAAAATAGCATGTTTTTTGTGCTTTTGAGGCCGATTTTTTGTGAAAAACTGAAAATAGCCCCCCCATAGGAAAACAGCCCCTCCTCAAACGTCTGAATTTGCGAAATTAGACGAAAAATCACTCTCAATTTCGGTGAAGACCTTTTTTTTTTTTTTTTTTGGAGACCACCTAATTTTGGGCGGAAAAAACCTTGGAATTTTGGAATTCGGCCGAAAAATCACTCTCAATTTCGGTGAAGACCTTTTTTTTTTTTGTGGAGACCACCTAATTTTGGGCGGAAAAAACCTTGGAATTTCCGAGCTTCCCGAGAAGTTTCGTCTCAATTTTCGGATAAACCTTCTGAAACTGATTCAAGATCAATGCAAATTCGAGTCAAGGTCGTTCGCACACTTCTCACTCTTTCAAAATAGCCCCCCCCCCCCCCCTTTTCCAAATCCTGGCTACGCGCCTGGTTATCGGTATTTAAAAAATACCTCAGAGTTTTACCAATGTGGCTGGTATACCGTACTATTAGATTACTCGGTCATACACAAATGCACGGTTTAAAATTCTACTTTTTCTTTCCAAACAAACTTCGTTTTGTACTGTCATATCTTTGCAGAGTGTTGCAAAGCAACTAGGGGTGTATTTAGGGGGAGACTATTGTGCCATGGCCCCCTTTTTGGGGTGCTAGGGATGCATAAATATGTAAGAATAGTGCGCAAAATTGATTCATGGCCCCCTCCGCTTTGGAGATTGGGAAGAAAATGTGGGCAGAAAAATGAGCTGAATCTGGAAAAAGACCTTTTTTTGGCCTTCTCCTAATTTTGGGCAAAAAACCGGACTAATTCTTAGTGAAGACTTTTTTTTTTTTGGTCTTCACCTTATTTTGGGCAGAAAAACGGACTGATTCTGAGTGGAGACCTTTTTCTTTTGGTCTTCATTATTTTCAAATTTCCTGCCCCCCCCCCCCCCCCCCCCCCTTCCGAAAATCCTGCGTACGCTAGTGAAAGCAACAACTTCACCTTTTGACTCTTGGCAGTTTTCGGGGAATCGACTTGCTCTCTGCAGACACCATGACTGACTGTCGGTTTCTTCAAATGAAATTGCTTTTTAATGAGATAAAAGATTGTGTAAATAAAAACAGTATAAATCTGCTAACAACATTTTCTCCTGTGTTTGAAAAAAGGTGATTTGTGAAGTAATCAAAGTTGAAAGATTTTACTTCAAAACAAATTCTATTAAACTTGTGAACGAAAGAACAAACACGATTAATCGTTTGCGTGCTATCTGGCCTAAAGGCTACCAGCGCGGAAGCGTAAGGAAGAGTCACCAGAACGGTGACTTCTTAAAAGCAAGCAATGCGAAAAAGTTGTCTTCCCGCAGGAATCGAACCCTTTCGCATTGCTTGCTTTTAAGAAGTCGCCGTTCTGGTGACTCTTACTTAGGCTTCCGCGCTGGTAGCCTTTAGGCCAGATAGCACGCAAACGATTAATTATAAAAGCTCTGGCCAGCAAACGTCATAACATCACAACTGAATTATTATTAACGGAACAAAAATGATTTGATTGAACTAAAACGTTCGTACGGCACAAATTTTAAACTGCAGTCCATAAATTCTCTTTAACTAAGCGAGTAGCGATCCGATTGACCAATCTACCCATAGCGTGATATCTCTAAAAAATCATCACGTTATGCGTAACAGCTAATCAGAACGCTCCACGCAAAAAGTCGTAAAATGTAAATCGGACACATATCAAAAAACGCTTGTCAGAATAACTACACTGCTCGATTCGCCACAACCGTTTTAAATCACACATCACTGAATCAGTCTAAGCGATAGTTACATCGCAGAAACAGTATACTGTGTAACCTAGTAAAACAAGATAGTAATGACATCAGTGGCGTCGCTAAGGGAAGGCGGAGGGGGCGGCCCGCCCCGGGTGTCACCATTTTGAGGTGACACCATTTAATGATACCAATCGAACCAAAAAGACAAACAATTTGTTTAACATCATTGGAAAAGTTTAGCACACTGGAACGGACTTAAGAATGATTTAAAGTATGTTTTAAAACATTTATTTAGAAGGGGGGGGGGGGCGCTAATTTGCCAAAAATATAGATCACAAATCAGCAAAAACTTTGAAAAATCGTCAACACTAAGCAATGAAATTGATTGCTAGCTGAAACATGCTAAATGTAGGTTTCATAAAAAAAATATAAACTCAGGACTAGGGGGGGGGCAATTCAGTATTAGTTGATTACTAATCACTTCGACTCAAATATCGTTTTATTTACCCCCCACCCCCCCCCAACCAACTATGTTTATCTAATAAATATACACGAATTGTGGTTAAACTTTGTGAGTTTCATTGTACTATAAGATTTTATTATTTACGGTACCAGCTTGTAAACAAGAGAAGTGAAATTTTACCCCACATAGCCATTGCCCATTTATGCCACCAGTTTAATCATGTTTTTGCACTGCTAATTTCTGCCACACGTCAAAACCAATAGTTTTTATCAAAATAAGCCTAAAATTAAGTTATTTTTGCGAAAAAACACACACAAAATTTTCGAACGCTGGGGGCTCCTCCCTCAGACCCCGAAACAGATCCCACTGCAGACTTCTGGCTACCCGCTTGAGTCTAATCATGTTTTCGCACTGCTAATTTCTATGCCACCGAAGTCCTACCTCATGCTCCGTTTGAAAAGCAGTATTTTCTATCAAAATAAGCCTAAAATTAACTTAGTTTTGCAAAAAAAAATTTTTATAGTGCTGGGGGCTCTGACCCCAGACCCCCAATGGCCTCTAGCGGAGCTCCCAAACCCCTGAACACAGTCCTTCTCCCCACTGAAGATTTCTGATTACACGCCTAATACTATACGTGTGTTGCTCATACTTCCAAGTTCTAGAATCTTGCTATGAAAAGTTTTTGAGCTAGCCAAAAAACAGCAGCAATATACAGCAATGAAATAGTACCTCTATTTTTTAAATATAAGCTTTTGCAGCCTACTATAAATTATGAAGGGTGACATCCCAAAAATCTGCCCCGGGTGTCACCATTCTTAGCGACGATACTGAATGAGATTTCACTTAATAAGGTAGTAACGCTTTCAAGGGTGTATTTAGGGGAGCCATGGGGCCATGTCCCTCCTTTGGGTCGCCAGTATAGTATAATTAGCATAGAATAGTATGCAAAATTGCGGCATGGCCCCCCAAACTTTGTAACTTGGTCAGAAAGTTTGAGCCCAAAACCGGACTAAATCTGAGTGAAGATCTTTTTTTTTGGTCTTCACTTAATTTTGGGCAAAAAAAAAACGGACTAAATCTGAGTGGAGAATTTTATCTTTTGGTCTTCATTATTCTCAAATTTCCTGCCCCTCCCCCCCTCTCCCTTTCAAAAATCCTGCGTACGCTAGTGAACGCTTTGTATAAGCTATGGTAATGAAAGGTTTTTCTTTAACTTGCAATTTATGCAATCAGTGTTACGGTACCTAACTAACTGTTAAATTTTTTGCATTAAGTTTGAAATGGCGTTCATAAAAAAAATCAACACCATTTCGACACATATGTTGGCTATTGAATAACAACAACTTCTATCACGAATGTCATTCCCTTATAAAGTCTTTATGACAACCGTGATATTTTTTATGACAAAATGATGTTGAAACTTTTCATCAGCACTATTGCAAAACGTTATGTGCTTCCAATGTAGTGTGCGATGATTGTGTTGTTTTGCGGTTAAACTTGACAATAGTTGTGCAGTGTGTACTGCGTTAACTAATTATCTTCAATTATAGTATTGCTCCATCGCAATTACGTTTTACATTGATTTTATTAGCTGCTTTTGTTCTTCATTGAATTAGAAGAGTTCTATAATTTGACTTTGTGGTTATCTTAAACAATTGCATTTTTTCGAAATTGGTTTGGCCAAAAGACTGCAAAACAACCTTCCGGTCTTCGAGTCAAACTTCTACCTGCCCATTTGTTTACCCTTGAAAAGGCTTCACACTGTTCCTTTTATTGCCAACGTGAATCGAACCTCAGTGCACGGCCATTTCAAAAATGGACTCTAAATACAGTTAACCAGTTTATGACAACGAACGATACTTCTACTGACTATGAACTTGACTACATACAATTTGTGAAATCCTTGATCGTTATAGTTGACCGCTATGCCGGTGGTTACCTGGTTGGCAACCTTGGTTTTAAAAAAAGAAAGACCTGTTTCCTTTTTGATTGTTTCAAAGCATTAAGTTTCGCTTTAAAACTGAGCGTTATGTGCAAACAGAATCTTTTTCATTGTTTACTGAATCGATTGAATAGTTTCTGTCATAGGTGGTCAAGTTAATGCAAAACGTTAGCTTCGTTAACCACTAGTCCGTTAACAAACTTTACACCTCCGTTAACGGTAATCCGTTATTTTCAGCCTTAATTAACGGAAGTTAATACAGTCCGTAAATCCGTTAACAATTTGCGTGTAATTTACTTCTTCTTCCTCTTTCTTCATTGCCCGCTTTTCCGTGAGGGTTGCGGGGGCAGTAGCTCAAGATTGAGCCGCCACACCTCACGGTCTTCCATCACCTGCATCATTTCGCTTGGGCGAAGTCCCAAGCGATTCCATCCAAGATTCTCAATGTAATCGGTCCATCTAGTTCTAGGTCGTCCGACTGGTCTTCTCCAATTTGCTTTGGCATGTAAAGCTTGTTTGGGGAGTCTTTCCTGAGGCATTCTGCTTACATGGCCAAACCATCTCAGCTAAGATCTTTCAATTCGGAGAAGTAACGGCTCGATGTTAAAAGATTTTCGAATTTCAGAGCTACGCACTTTGTTAAACAGTGTAACTCCTTCGATTCTTCGTGAAAACCTCATTTCGGACGCTTGCACTTGTGATCGCATTCTTTCGGTCATTACCCAAGATTCATGACCATAAGTGAGAATGGGGACAAAAACTGCTTTGAAAAATGAGAGTTTTGCCTTTTTCGACAATTCTCGTTTCATGACAACCGAGTAGTGCAAAGCTCGCATTACTGCACTAGCCTTGCCTATTCGGATATCCAGTTCTTCGTCTTGCCTTCCGTCACTCGTAAATGCAACCCCAAGATACTTGAACTTCTCTACCTGCTTCAGTGTCGCTCCATTCTATTGTAATACGCACTGATCAGGGTTGCTTGAAAGATGAAGTACCTCAGTTTTGGCCGTGCTTATTTTCATTACGGAGGTGTTGCATGCATCTGCAAAGCTATTTGATGCTCGCTGGAGGCCAGATTCTGTGGAAGAAAGCAGAACCAAATCATCTGCGAATAGCAGACGACTAATTTTGCAATTTCCAATCGTGGCACACTCATCAGCTTGGCTGCATTTGTCGATACAATTCATGTAAACAATGAAAAGGAGAGGTGACAAAACGCACCCTTGCCGGAGTCCAACGCCCACATGGAACGGCTTTGATTGCTTGCCATTTACCCGAACACAAACCTCCGGTCTGCAGAAGAATGACTTAATAGCGCGTAACAATTGACCATCAACGCCATACTCCGGCAAAACCTTCCAAAGTTTATCCCGAGGAACTCGGTCATATGCTTTTTCAAGATCGACAAAGCATGCAAAGACATCTTTGCCATACTCCCAAGATTTCTTGAAGATTTGCTTTAGAGTGAAGATTTGGTCCGTGGTGCTGCGACCCGGACGAAAACCGCACTGACCATCTTCCAGTTTTGATTCCACTATTTCTTGGCATTTCCTTTCAAGGCATTTGGCATATACTTTCCCTGGCAAACTAAGGAGTGATATCCCTCTGTAGTTTGTACATTGCTTGCGATCTCCTTTCTTGAATATCGGAATAATCATACCTGTTTGCCAATCTCTGGGAGTTTTGCCAAGCTTCCACGCAACTTGACACACTCGCGTTAACCAGAGAATTCCTTCTCCAGTCAGCGCTTTCAACATCTCGGGTCTGATTTCATCTTCACCAGCAGCTTTTCCAGATTTTATCCCTTTAATTGCAGTTGCCACTTCTGCTGCAGTGAAAACTTCGTCCTCCCCTAGATGTGTCACTTCGTGTGTGTCACGAGTCGATGCCTTTACAGGATTCAAAAGATCTTTAAAGTATTCTCTCCATCGTGAAAGGATTTCATTCTCATCCGTTAGAATATTACCGTCAGAATCCTTGATGGAGTACGTGATACTCGATCTTTTGCCACGTAAACGGCGGATGGTCTGCCAAAATACTTTGTTTGCCCAAAAATAGTTGGAATCCAACCGACGACCAAACTCTTCCCATGACTTCTCCTTGGATTTCTTTACTGCCGAAGTTGCCGCTTTTCGCGCCTCAGTGTACCGGGATTGCAAATCAGATGACGATCTGTCCTGTAGCCAGGCCTTGAACGCATTTTTCTTTGCTCGAATAGCTTCTTTAACCTCTTGGTTCCACCAAGGTGTTCTTTTCTCACTATCGCCCGCCATTCTAAGCCGTTTTCGCTCACAACTTTCAGCAGCTGATGAAATGATTGCTGATCTGAACAGCAGCCATTCCCTCTCAATGTCCTCCGATACATCAGGAAGTTGTCTGAACTTAGATGATATACTGGATGCAAACTGCTTTCTTACTTCTTTGTCCTCCAAAGCCACCCATTTGATCCGATAAGTCACAGACGACCTGTTGGATCTCCTGTTTGGCCAAGGTTTCGAAAGTCGTAAGGAACATACTACCAGATGGTGATCAGTTGACAATTTAGCACCTCGCTTCACTTGAACGTCCAGCACATCAGAAAATTACATTTCTTTTTATTCACTTGCTCTTAGAACACGTATTGACGCTGTTGAGCTGATTGTAAAGAAAATTTATTGCTATGGTGGTCTTTTTGTGTTTTTGAAATAACATTTTAAAGTCTAATCTAATTTCAAGATAAAAACAAGCTCAAATGCACTAACGAAGCTACGATGGGAAAATGTTTGAAAACTATGAACAGCGATAATTAACAGACCTATGTGGCTGCAGCTTATTATTTTAAAAAAAGAGCTCCTTTCTTCGCTTTCTTCTATAAAACTCGTGGTAATACGCAACAAGTGTTACCAGTGCAAACTGGTTTGTACCGGTACGATGAATGAATTGTGCAAGATATTAACGATGAAAACCTTAACGGAAGTTAACAGAGCTTAACGGAAGTTACTTTAGTGCGTTAACAGAACATAACGGAAGTTAATTTAGTCCGTTAACATGAAAAAACTTTTTAACGGATTAACGAGTTAATGAAAAAGTTAGCTTCTTTATTAACGAATTAACGATTAACGGACTTGTGCCCACCTATGGTTTCTGTCATATATACGTAGCATTATATCTTTTCAGTTCGTGTGGGAAAAAGTCTGTTGCGGACTAAGCGCAGGGGGGTACTGAGTGTTTTTCAATAAGTTTAATGAGCAGAACACCAAAAACAAAAAAATAGGCACTGCCAATATGCGGTGAGCTTTATTTAGATCAAAATGTACTGCAGTGATGCAATAAGAAAGTCTGTCATACTTATACGTAGCGCGCACCTGATCATTCTTGATCAGGTTGATTTTAAGAAAATACAATTTTTCAAAACTTGTGACAAAGAGTGATTTTTGAAAAGGTGAAATACAGATTCAAAACGAAATAAGAGTTGAAAAAGTCATAAAAGTAGATTTGCATAGTATTGGCTTTTTATCCGGATTTGATCATTTTTGAATGTTTTGCTTTTTTTGTTCTTTTTTAAAATCAAAGCATGAGGTTTTTCTCTTCCTTACTTATATCTTACCCATATTCGCACAAAATAAACAGACAGTAACGTTTTGAATTTCTTTAATTATTTTCTTTTTTTTTTTTTTTTTTCTTTAATTATGCGATCGTTTTTAACAATGCAAATATGATCAAACATGGATAAAAAGGCGTAGCTTATACATTGACATTAACAAAAAAACGGACGAAAAGCCGAAACGGTACAGATTAAATATACCTTTGGTTATAAATAAAAAATAACAGCCTTTATAAAAAGGAATAGCAAATTTTAGTAAAACCTGGCTTTTTTGTAGTTGCTGATTTAATGAGTCCATACGCAATGAGTCTCAAAATGCTCTTAATATAATTATGGTAATTAAACCGAATGAATAAATGGAATGAAATAGAAAAGAAAGTTCAATAAAACGCCATGCAAAGCAGCACCAGCTAGTGCAACACAAGGATATTTAAGAACAATAATAATTAAATTCTCTCTCTCTCTCTCTCTCTCTCTCTCTTGCGATATCTGTTTGTCAATATGCACCACCACCCTAAACAATAATTGCTCTGCGTGGTGTTACATTCATTCTTTCTATTCTATTTCATTCCATTTTATTCATTCCGTTTGACCGTTTTATTATTACAGTATAATAAAACAGAAAAAATATCATATGAAAAGGTTTTGAATAATTATGAAGGTTAATGTTTTGTTTTTAAACTGTATCCACTTTTTGTCCATTTTTTCAATGTCAAAGTAAAGACTTCGCGTTTTTGTTCGGCGTACCCTGGCCCTGGCCTTGTAGGCCCCAGAAAACCTAATTGTTCACTCGTAATGTGTTCTGTAAAACTTTTTGATAAGGTATTGACTACTCAATTAGCGTCAAAACTGCCATATATTGGCAGTTTATTAGACCTAAAAATATACTGCCATCGCCCTCTAAACCTGCTGGTTGGCATTGGTCAGGTCTTTCAAATGTAGGGTTTTTCTGGCATTTCTGCCTTTTCCTAACTAACAATGTAAGGGTTATGATTTTATTGGGTCTAGAACAGTTGCTCCCAACGAGGGAGTCCGGACCCTAAAGCAAGACACTCGGACCCTCGTTTGAGTTGGAACACTTCAACGATGCCCCTAATTGGGATAGACTTATAGTAATTTCATTAGCCTGCCAACCTCAAAAGATAGAATTACTACAACTGGCTCAACTCACCCTCTTCCCAAAAAATTGCTAGCAACGAGAATCAAATCCCATACCTAAAGCATACCTCGCCCAATTTTTTCCTACCAAGTTTGGTGCTGTTAATTGTTAATCAAATTCTGTATTTTACTCTTGACAAACATTGAAAGGGCTAAAGCTTCTGTGGTTTTGCCCTGGACCCTGCTTGAAAAACTTCCAAAACTCCTCCAGGCCTCCTAGCTGAATTTAAATCATACAAACGTACTCATTTCCTCGCTTGCAAATGGAAATCTTCGTCCATAATGTGGATAGCGATTAATTTCGATAACAGCAAAGGGGTCCCGATAACGTTTAGGGTAGGGCGGTAACAGCCAGCTTTGCAGTTGCATGTAAATACCTTTCACACAAAAAAAATTAAGTTGCCTTCTCTCTTAATTTATGTTCGTTCTAAAAAATCTTAGCCAGTAGCCAGGACTACCAGATGGTTTGTTTTAGAGAAAATTTTGCAATAATTGTGGTAAAACTGTTTTGGAAAAGTGCAACTTAAATTTAAGCAAAACTATGAGTTGAAGAAGTTAGGAGGTAAAATGCCACCATAATGTAGATGAAAAAAAATCAAGTAAAATTTGTGTAACATCAGGGTCAAAGAAAGCGTCCCAATCAGAGGCGTAGCCTAGGGGAGCCCATGGAACCCGACCCTCCAATTGAAGTATTACGAATACAACCGTAATTAACAATAATATTAATATTAACGACCATGGGGCGCGGCCTTCTAATTCAAATTTTATCAACCATTTTTAATGCATAACCCATGGAAAACTGAGAGTTTATGACTTAAAAGTTGCAACCCCCGCAGGCACTCATCTATTTAACTTTTTTGCAAACTTAAAGCAATAATATCATTAATAACTATCTATATTATACCAGCTTTAAATAACAATCCCACTTTGCTACTTTTCACGCAACAAAATGCTTTCGGAAAAAAATGAAGTTAGGTAGGGTAAATGCTTGTTGAACAACGTAACGTAGACGATAGCGTATTTATAGAGTCGAGCCAGTGTTCCAGTCCTCCTCTCGTTTCGGTTGTGGCAAATAAAAAAAAACACGCAAAATCTGTTAAAACCAGTATAATTGGGGAAAATTTCATAATAGTTTTAGCCCAACAAGACAAAATTTTTGATAACTTGAAATCGTCCAGTCACTAAGAAAATTTAACCCAAAAATGTAAG
The DNA here is from genome assembly GCA_963965965.1 of Trididemnum nubilum. Classification (NCBI taxonomy): domain Eukaryota; kingdom Metazoa; phylum Chordata; class Ascidiacea; order Aplousobranchia; family Didemnidae; genus Trididemnum; species Trididemnum nubilum. The sequence continues at coordinate 13,711,609 of OZ014480.1, forward strand.
GGTTTAAAAATTCTCTTTAGACTTGACTTGTACGTAAAAGGGAAAGGCAGAATGTGCTGGGTACATTAATTTATCAAAAGGCTTCTAAATCTTTGCAATTTACAGAATTTAGTTATGCCAAATGGCTCTAAAAACATACAAAATGTGATCCAAATGATGTTAAAAAAGTTATTTTTTCCAAAACATTGCTTTGCCGCTGGGTCTTCATTATCAAACTTCACTTAGCCTTCGGCGGCCAGATCACCAGTCTGTGGTACGCTTGAGTTACACTATATAGCTTGCTTACCATGCTTTTCCATTTAGACATTTTTTGAAAAACTTCTTTGACTTTTGGTCCAAGTGCCCTTCCCCCACACCCCATCCGCTCCGTAGCACAATTTGGCTGCGCGCCTACCCAGGCCAGACTATAATTAATTAATCTTCTACTCAACAGTATTTTTGTACCTTAGAAAGTCTCTCTTTAGGAGCAATTCTGATGCTTTCATTGCATGTGATTTGCGGTTCAGGCCCTCCAAGTCATATATTCTGTTTACGCCTGTCTATGTACCCAATGCTGTAGATTGAATCGGTTGAACAACCGGAGACAAAAATATTTTGACGTCTTTTGGAGGTAGTCACCTACGCGCGCGTGCTGCCATGGCCAAATGGTTTTTTAAGGCGCCAGTGTTTGAAACCTAAGACCTGGGTTCAATTATCTACTTGACGATCACTTTTATCAAACCAACATTATATCGAATCTAACTTATCGATTTTTTTCGATTACGACGAAATCCCTTTCAATATTTTCTGTTCGACACTAAATATAATCAGAGGGTATCAGGTTTCATTCTCTGTGAAGACGTTGCAAAAAACTGTTTTAACACCATGAGTAAGCGTGCTACTTTTTTTGAGTGTCAGAAGAACTTTTTAGAACAAAACTATTTTGACATTCTTTGGGGGGACCAACCCCCCAAAACCCCCAAATGGACCCAAACAAATGTCAGTGTTTTTTGACGACTTAAGCTATGGTGCTACATCTTTGATATCAAGAGGCAATAAAAAGACAAATACTTTGACATTGTTTGGGGGTACCAACCTCCCGACGACCCCCCCAAGTGGCCACCCCAAACATCAATTTTTTGAAATGCTTAACTTAGGGTGCCAGTGTTTTTTGATATCAGTCGATATTTAATAGGAAAATAATTTGACGGGGTTTGGGGGTACCGCCCCCCGTTGGGAAACAAAATGGACACCCCAGAAATCAATTTTTTGAACGACTTAATTTAAGGTGCCAGTGTTTTTTAATATCAGTCGATATGTACGATACAAATATTTCGACGTGGTTTGGGGGTATGGCCTTCTTCCGGGACCCCCCAAAACCAATGTATTGAAGGACTTCGTTTACGGTGCCAGTGTTTTTTGATATCAGCAGTAGATCATTTGGAGATGATTATTTTGACATTGTTTGGGGTGCCGCCCCCCCCCCCCCCCCCCCAGGAACCCCCAAAAAACAGACCTACCACAAATCATTTTTTTGATTGGCTCAAGCTAGGGCACTAGTTTTTTTTCTGATATCAGCCCATATCTAAGAGACGAATGTTTTGACATCATTTGTTAATACCCCCCCTGGGACCCCCCAAAATGGACCCTCCAAATATGAATTTTTTGTTTGCCTCAATCTAGGGCGCCAGTTTTATTTTTGGATATCAGCAGATACAACAGACAAATATTTCGACATAGTTTGAGGGTGCCATCCCCCCGGGGACCCCCTCCCCAAGGTGGACCCCAAAAATCTAATTTTTGCACGACCAAACTTACGATGCCTGTGTTTTTGATATCAGTAGATATGTTAGAGGCAAACATTTTGACCGAGTTTGGGGGTATTACCCCCGAGGACCCCTTAAATGGATCCCCTAAAGATCAATTTCTTCAACCGCTTTCGTTAGAGTTCTAGTTTTTATTTGATATTATGAAATACTGAAAAGACAAACACTTGGACATACTTTAAAACTTCCACCCCCCGGAAATCCCCAAATGAACCCCACAAAAATCAATTTTTGGACGATTTAATCTAGGGCTTCGTTTTTTTTTTTTTTTTTTTTTTTGATATTAGTAGGTATTTACGAGACAAAAAATTGACATAGTTTGGGGGGTACCCTCACCTCAAAAACTCCCAAACGTCATTGCGTTGAACGGCTTAAGCTAATTCTCCACTTTTCTTGTACATAATATGGGGTTACCAGACCTTTGAAAATCCCCACGTAAACCCCACAAAAATCAATTCGTTGAACTTAAGCTAAGGTTCCAGTTTATTTTTCATCAAAAGATATTTAAGAGATAAAATGTTTAACAGAGTTTTGAGTACTCCCCTCCGAATCTTTTCAAATGGACCCCCCAAAATCAATTACTTTGAACGGCTTGAGCTACAGCGCTAGTTTTTTTGGATATCAATACATAATTAAAAGACAATGCTTTACATGATTTGGGGTTCCAACCCCCAACATGTACCTTCCCAAAAATCACTTTTTGAAAGCTAAATTTACCAATTTTTTTTAGTCAGTTGGGTTCATATGCTGAGCTGGCGTAACGATTAAAGGCGCCAGGGTTTGAAATTGTCGTGAATGAACTGAGCTGAGTTCAAATGCTTAGTCGGACATCGGTTTTACCCAAACCACGAACGATTTAAAATCCACATTTATTTTTTCGTGAGGCAAAATTAGTTTGTTTGCATTGCATACGATTGAGTTTTACAGAAATATTGGTAGCCTTCAAAGTATGAAGGGGAGAATGATGTTGAAATGGGACTGGCGAAAGTCCTGTATTATTTTCCCCCGGGAAAATGAACATCTAGTTTGATAATGTGGTTATCTTAAACAATTGTATATTTTCGAAATTGTTTTGGCCAAGAGGTAGCAAAATGGCCTTTCGAACTTCCAGTCAAGCTACCTGCCCAGTTGTCTACCATTAAAAACGTTTCACTCTGTTCCTTTTAATGCTAACGTGAATCGAATCTAAGTGCTCGGCCTTTTCAGTACTGAACGTCACACCGGTATCCAGTTGACCATTCTATGACAGCAATGATACTTCTACTGATAATAAACGTGACTACGTACAATTTGTGAAATCCCACATCGTTATTGTTGACTGGTATGTTGATGATTGCCGGGTTGCCAGCGTTGGTTTTGAAAAATACATGTTTCTTTTTTGATTGTTTCTATGTATTAAATTTCAATTTAGAACTGAGTGTTATGCGCATACAGAATCTTTTCTATTGTTTGCTGAATCGATTGAATAGTTTCTGTCACATATAGCATTATATCTTTTCATTACATATGGGAAAAAGTGTTGGAGACAAAGAGTAAGAGAGTACTGAGTGTTTTTCAATAAGTTTAATGAGCAGAACTGCAGAAATAAAAAAATAGGCAATGCTAATAAACAGTCAGCTTCGTTTAGATCAAAATGTATTGTAAGTCATGCTACAAGCAACACCTTTCATACACAGACGTAGCCCATACCTGACCATTCTTGATCAGGTTGATTTTAAGAACATACAATTTGCAAAACTTGTGGCAAATATTGTTTTTTGGAAAAGTGAAATACAGATTTAAAGCGAAATATAAGTTGAAGAAGTCATAAAAGTAGATTTACATAGTAATGGCTTTTTGTCCTGACTTGTCCATTATTGCAAGTTTTATTTTGTTTTTCGTTTTTTTTCGTAAATCAAAGCATGATAATAAATAAATAATTGTAATTGTAATTACATTTTATTCACCAAGTTGCCTTGGCCAGGAGACAGTGAAGGGACCTTTCGGTCTTCGAGTCAAGCTGCCACCAGCCCATCTGTCTACCACACACGATGGAGGCTTCACACTGTCCCTTTAATTGCTGAACGTCAAGCAGGAAAGCTGTGAATACCAATTTTTATAGTCTTTGGTTTGACTCGACCGGGAATCGAACCCGTGTCTACCGCTTCAGTAGCCGACGCTCTATCCACTCAACCATGAGTTTTTTTATTTTATTTATATCTTAGTCTTACTCATATTTGCACAAAGTAAACAGACAGTCACTTTCCGACAAAAATTTCCAAAGTTTCTGGAAAAATCATTAAGCCTTGCTTCGGAAAATCGTTGTCTTCTACACTCAGAGATTTTTACCAATTTTCTTGTTTTTCTTTACTTATGCGACAGTTTTTAATAATGCAGATATAATCAAGCATGGATAAAAAAGCAAAGCCTATATTGTGACATTAAAAAAAACGGGCGAGAATTGGATATGGTACAGATTAAATTTACCTTCTATTAAAAATAAAATATAACAGCCTTTATTGTTAAAAACAAATAGCAGCTTGTAGTAAAACTTTCCTTTTTTTAAATTTCTGATTTGATGTAAGTCCATATCTAATGAGTCTTAGAACGCTCTTAATTTGATTATGATAACCAAACCGAATGAATCGAATGGAATGAAATAAAATAGAAAAAACGAATCGAAACATCATACAAAGCAGCAGCAGCGAGTACAATACAAGGATATCGTAGGACAAAAACAAGAAAATTCTTTCTGTCTTGCGATATCTGTTCATTGTTATGTAATAGCACTCAAGATAATTGCTCTGCATGGTGTTTCATTCATTCTTTCTATTTCATTCTGTTCAATCGGTTTGATTATAATAATAAAATAGATAAAATTCCATATTAAAAGCGTTTTGAATAATATAAAGGTTACTATTTTGTTTTTATACCGCATACGATTTTCGATTTTTTTGTATGTCAAAGTGTAGGCTACGCTTTTTGTTCGGTGTACTCGGGCCCTGGCCTAAGGCCCAGGCCAAAGGCCCTAAAAAAAACAAATGATTTACGCGTTATGTGTTCAGTATTCTTCAAATGTAGAAATTTGAAATGGCATTTCTACTTTTTCCTGAATGACAGCGTAGGAGTTGTGAATTTAATTGAGTCCAGAATAATTGCTCCACGTGAGGAAATCCGGGCCTCAGAGCAAGGCACTTGGCCCCATCTTCGAGTTGGAACTCTTCAACGATACTCCTATTTGTGTTAGAATTAAAATAATTTCATCAGCTTGCCAACTTCGAAAGATAAGAATTACCACAACTGTCTCAACTCACCCTCTAATCCCAAAAAAATTGCTGGCACATAGCACACCCAATTTTTGTCTGCCAAATTTGGTGCTGTATTTAATCAAATCGTGTATTTATTCTTGACAAACACTTAAAAGGCAAATGCAAATGCTAGAAATTCTTATAGGACTCACTCAGACCTCCTAGTTGAATTTAAATCAAATAAATGTTATCATTCCCTAGCTTGCAATGGAAATCTTCACCCATATTGTGGATAGCAATTAATCTCGACAACAACAAAGAGGCCCGATAACGTTTGTTGGAGAACGATACTAATCAGTTTTGCAAGTGTTTGTAAAAACCTGAGACTAAAAAAAAATAAGTTGTGTTTTCTCTTAATTTATGTTCATCCTAAAAAAATCTTAGCCAGTAGCCAAGACTTCCAGTTGGTTTGTTTTCGAAAAAATTTTGTAATAATTGTGTTAAAACTGTTTCGGAAAAGTAAAACATAGATTTAAGCAGAACTATGAGTTGAAGAAGTTAGGAGGTAAAATGCCCCCATACTATAGAGGAAAAAAATCAGGTAAACTTTACGTAACACCAGGGTCAAGAAAGCGTCCCAAACATAGACATAGCCAGCAAGACCTCAAGTTGAAGACCTCAGCCTTCAACAGCAAGACCTCAATCTGTGGTACGCTTGAGCTACACTAGTTTGTTCACCACGCTTTTCCATTGAGACATTTTTTAAAAAAATTTTTGACTTTTGGTTCTAATGCTTCCCCTTGGCACAATTTGGATGTCCGCCTATACCCAGGTTTCACTATAATTGGTCTTCTATTCTACAGTGTTTTTGTCCTATAAAAATTCCCTCTTTAGGAACAGTTTTGATGCCTTCAATGTATTCCATTAGCGGTTTGGGCCCTCCAAGTCATAAATTCTGGCTACGCCTTTCTGTGGACCCAGTGTGGTTAACCGGCTCGGTCGAACAACCTGCGAAAAGCTCTCCGGCTTCCCCTTGTTTCAGATTGACGTTATACTTGAGGCTATGCTGGAGTGTGACGCTACAGTTGCACTTATATGTTGCTAAATATTTCAAATGTATAACCCCAATCTTGCAGTACTTCCCCCTTATCATTAAACTAAAAGCAAACGAATTCGTTAACTTTTCTGGGTAGTAAGTTGCACCATTGCATGCAGACCCAAAGCCACACCCAGCTGCACAATTAACGAGCAACAACCTTTCACTTAGAAAATTTAACCCTTTATGGTAAACATTTAAAAGTTTCTGAATTGACCACTACGTAAGAGTGGATAAAGAGGCTAAGTGATTTAATTGTACTGGTTTACAAATAATAATAACTATTTTTTTAAATGGCTCTAGAAACCAACTTATCATCCAAATTTACTTTAAAATGGTTATTTTTTCCGACAAGTTACAAAAATCGCCCAGCGTTGTTACATACTTTAAGCACAGCATTTTGCTCAAAATACCTCCCTTCGGATACGTTTTTTGACGCGAATAAAGTTTAGCTAAGAGTTTAATTTTGTGATCCAGAAAACTTCAGCTTTGCATTCAAACTCTTCTTACCAAGATCCTGATTTGCCTTACTCTTACTTCACTCGGATCTCTAGAGCAAAGAAAACATTGTTAACATACAACAAGTTCCACCATTGCAAGCAGAACCAAGGCTACGTCATTAAAAAAATGATAAAAAAAATAGTTCCAGATAGTATTCAATTCATAATCCTATTTTGCCATTTTGTGGAAGTTGAGTAGCAAATAATCGCCTCCGAAATTTGGTGTGGGTTAATAATTGCTTTGGACTTTCAAAATTTTTTGGTTTAACAGCTCAGGTTTGAGCTCTCTTTTTTCATTTTTATCTTTTTAATTTCGATATCGGTCTTGTGCTTTTCTGCTTAAAATCACAAAACTAAGGAATTTGTAAACGTTTTGTAACTTTGTACCGGAATTTCGATAAAATAAACTTTAATGCGCTTCAGCTTTGAATAAAATCTTAGTTGTGGAAGTTGCTTTGTGCTTTAGCACCCCCAAATATGGTTTATTGCGAAAAGCTATAGGTTGTGCTCAGTACTTAAATTGTAAAGTTTTGCATGGGGGGACGCTTTTGTAGCCTTGACTGAATCTTAGCGAAAATTACAAAATTCCGTCGATGAACTTAAATGAAAACCAAAAAAGATTAAACTCTCCGCCGAGAGTCTAAAAACTGATGTGTTTTTTTGCCGGAAATTAGGTGAAGACCAAAAATTTAAAAAAAGGTCTTCGCGGAAAACATGTGTTTTTTTGCCGGAAATTAGGTGAAGACCAAAAACTTTGTAGGTATTTTTCCTCTCGTCAACCAACGCTCAAATCTCGATAGGGGGACGCCTAAATCTCGATGGGGGGACGCTCAATCTCGATGGGGGACGCGTCCCCCCTACAATTTAAGTACTGGTTGTTCTGACAAAGTAGGACTGGTAAAAAATTTAAAACTGGTGCACTTGTCCGGCGCTCGTAGAACAGCATCATTTTGAAGATCGTTTCATATTGTGTAATGTTTTCAGTAAAATATGGTCCTGTCTAACAACCTGATGAAAATTGCTCCAAAATGTCGATCTACTGTATCGTTTAAAAATCGAAAATTCTGCATTTTTAGTTGTACTGTACAATAATGCTTATGTTCTACATGGGACAAATTAACCGGTGACAAGTTCAGACAAAATAAAAACTTATGTGGTAGGCAAAAACTAATTAGCAAAGGTGGAGTTGAGGACACATGGCTCGAGCCAAGGCCAAGGACACAAAAAAAATCCGAGGCCAAGGACAGCCTTTCCGAGGACAGGCCCTCTCGAGGCCAAGGACAGGAATGCTCGAGACCAAGGCCAAGAACCAAGGACACAGCCGCAAGTGTTCTCTAAAAAAAAGGGTCTTTAAAACAATTTTTCAGGCAATCTTCAATTTATAGGCGTAGCCAGAATTTTTGATTGGGGAGGCCTAAACCACAAATCACTGCAACGACGTCGTCAAAAATTTGCCTGTTGGCACTTAACCAGGATTTTGGCAAAGGAAGAGGGCTTAAACTAATATAGTTGAAAAGTGCAAATACGTAACTTTGGAGACGTTTTGAGAAAGCCAGTGTAACTCAAATGTATCACAGACGGTGGGACTGGGGGCGGGGCCCCCAGCAGCCGGAGGCTTTGGGGGTCTGGGGCCGAAGCCCCCAGCTGTTGGGAGATTTTTTGTAATTTTTTGGAAACAAAAGCTATTTTAATGCCATTGAATCACATTTCGCACATGTTTAGAGACATTTAAAAGCACTAGATTTTTGACATTTGAAAGCCAATTAAAAAAATTAAATTGTTTAATCCTCCTTCTAGTTGCAATTTAAGTCCAAAACACGTTTAACATCTTGCATTTTGGTGTAAAAATGTTTAATTGTACGTGATTTGGTACAGGTAGGAGGAAGTAAGGTGCATTGTCTCGTGCAACATTTTAGCAGTAAATGAAAACCCACTCAAAGATTTTCCTTAGAAATTTTTGTTTTGTCATGAAAATAACCAGTTATAGAAGTGGATGTTAGGCCCCCTCAATCGAATTTCAACGATTTGTTCAATCAGCACTTTCCATGACTAATTTTTTTTTTAAGTATTTTGTGCGTAAAAACTGGCGAGGTGGAGATGATTTAATGAATTGTTATTGAAAAATAGTACAATAGATGGTTACGCTTACTAACCATGTTATTGCCGGGCCGGGTTTACATTGTGCTTGGTCCCTGGCACTTTGGAGATTTTCGCAACATCTTTTTGCCAAATGTAGGTGGAGACCACAAAAAGTCTTAAGATTTGAGCGCAGGGCCCTTAGCTGGTACTGCGCCATATTGTGGTAAATCCGGCCGTGGTTAATGCATTAAGTTCATAAAAAGGCTAGATGTGATCCTGAGATAGCAACTTTTATGACGAAAACTATCCATTTCTTCCAGGTATACGTTTAAATTGGCTGGCAAAAATTAATTTTAGGGGGTCCCGGGGTCCCTAGTCTTCAATATTGTTGTTCGCTAGTGGTGTAAGCGAAAAATGCTAAAAAGAAACAAACTGAAGAAACAAAAGGCTTTTTGTCACATTTGTATCATTGGTAAAATTTCAATTGGGGGAGGCCCGCTAGGCTAAGCCTATGCTCCAATTGCGGAAAACAAAAAAGGTATTAGCAAATTTTCCGCGAGGTTCTGGCGTTTTCCAACAAAATTTCAACTGTTCAAAAAATAGTGCTGTCCTCGAGCCGAGGACGGGGCAATTTTCGAGGACCTAAGGCTTCGAGGCCAAGGCCAAGGACTTGAGGCTTCGAGGCCAAGGCCAAGGACTTCAAAATGTGTCCTTGAGGACTCCACCTCTGCTAATCAGCGCGGCAAAAGGCACGGTACTGACGTAGAGTCAGAGGTAGGCGCGAATAGCATTTTAAGAAAAGCGCAGCGTAACAAAGCGCAACGATTTTTTCAACCACTAAAAGCGCAGCGCAATATGCGCCAGAGATGGAGCCGGTCAGAATTTTCTCAACCCGACCCGTAAATTTCAAAATCTAAGCCAGTTGACCGGCCAGTTGACCGGTTTCTGACCGGCCCGGACAACCGGTTTTTTACAGAAGGTTTTTGTTCACTGTTCAATGTACCTAATGAAAAATTTTTCAAAAAGTTGGGCATGAGTGAGGTGTTAAAATTTGTGACTTCGAACTGGAGTATCAGAAACAAAGACAATCAAATTTTTGCGTTTTTTTTTTAAATCAATTTTAAGACTTATTAAGGTTAAATTTCGGTTAGAAAGACCTGTTTTGAGCAGCGCACAATGTGCCCAAAATAAGCATAAAAAGAACTGGAGGGCACAGGCTAAATTATTAGACGTTCTTTCTAATGATATTATGCGTAAATCCAAGAAAAGAAGTTGAAATTTTTTAGCTATTGGTGACAGATTATTTGCGATTTGCCGAGCAGCAAACACTTCACTGTTATGTTATGACATTGGCTAGAAAATTATCGAAATATAATGTGCCCCTGCAGTTTGTAGAAACGCTGTTACTTCAGAACAAGCCATGGCTAGATAGTTATAACAAAAATAAGAGCTATGTTTTTCTTGCCCAGTGCAGAGTGTGGTAAATTTAAGTTAAAAAAACCCTTTGAAAGTGGCAAGATTTTAGCTAAAAAATCTAAAATCTGCGCCATTTCTACTCTCAAGCCGATTTAAGTGATGTTAAAACGCCAGGTAGCGTAAGCCTCTTCCACATGCATGCTTTGTTATAATCTGATTACGCGATTTTAACGTCTATTTGCACTTTTTTTGTTTTGAGTCGTTGCCTAAAGTAGGGGGAATGACACAATGCCCCACCCTCACCTATATACCCCCCTTAGATGTGCATGCCTTAATGGTCACAGCATATTAGTCACAGCTTGAAATCATTCAACAAGTGTTTTCAATAGGTGTGGTTTGTTAATACTGTTTTTTATAAAAACTTTGATGTATAATGAAATATATATATATGATTCGGTTGGTGCTTAGATGTTTTTTAGTTGCAAGAAAGGAGAACTCGACCGGTGTTTCAACCGGCTCGGTAACCCGACCGGTCTCCATCTCTGAAATGCGCAATTTGATTTTTGATTTTTTTGAAGCGCAACGCAATTCCGCAATTGCGGAATAAGATTTTCGTATCAAGTCAAAGCGAAAACTAATTTTGCAATTGCAAATTCCCATTTTTGTGATTTTAGACCAGAAACAAGTCAGTAGTTTGCAACAGAAAGTAGATATTTGACAATATTACGATTAAAATTATTTAAAATTCACCTAAAAGTACGAAATTGCGCTATTAAGTGAAAGAAAAATTGAAATCGCAGCGCAATTAATTCGCAACAGGCCCAGCGCCACGGGGGGGGCATTCCAGGGCCATGCCCCCCACATCACTGCTTGTGTTCCCCCAAACGAGAATTGTGTCCCCCAAGCGAGGATTGTGCCCTAAAGAAAGCAATAGGCTCGGTGCCATTGGGGTGCAGGTCGAGGCTTGAGACCTTTAAAATACCGATCATCACCCCAGAATTCGTGAGCAAGAACCGATTTGTCGTAGATTCTGCGGTGAAGACCTTTTTCCTTTTTTGGTCTTCACTCTCGAATTCGAGAAATCAAAGTTTTTGTGCCCCCTTAAAATTTGTTTATGCCCCCCTCTTCAGTCACGCTAGTCTGGCGCCAGGCCTGATTCGCAACGAACTTTAAAGGCACTAGTTTGCAAAGCAATTTCCGCAATGCCTTAAAATAACATTTAAAGTGCTGAGCAACTTCTGCAATGTTGGAGGCTGCGCTTTGCCCAACTCTTCGTAGAATTAAAAGGTATTTGTATAGTCATTAAATACAACATGGTGTTATCTCTAAGCAAGATGAGTTTAATTTTATCGAGCCATGTCGCAGGTAAAATTTTCTCTCGTGGCTCAATAATTTATCACAGAACACCTTGCAATATTAATAAAATGGCACTGCCAACTGACCTGCATGATTCCGTAACACGAGAAAGATCCTCTTATCCTCAAATTTTGGAATTTGCAAACGAAAGCCGAACCGCAGGAGAATTCACTGATGTTACTCTTGTAGTTGGAATGACCAATATTCCTGCTAACAGAGTTATTTTGTCGTGCTGCTCTGAGTTTTTCCGCACAATGTTTCAAACCCAAATGAGAGAACGGTATGACACTCAAATCAACATTACTGCTGACCTTGATGAAAACTCTGTCAAGGCATTGATAGATTTCATCTATACTGGGAAAATCACAATCAACAACGAAAACGTCATGCATCTGATCAAAGCATCCGATTATTTGCATTTGGATGAGCCGAAACAATTTTGCATCGAGTTTCTTGACTCAATTCTTTCCCTTGCTACCTGCAATGTTATTCTTAAAGCTGCCAATCTTTATGTTATCAACCAACTTCAAGAACGCATTTACAAGATGGTAAGTGGAAAACTAACCGAGTTTGCAGAGACCAATGATTTTAAATTGTTTACGAAAGAAGATTTGATATCCTGTGTCACTCATTTGGATCGCAAGCTTGTAAAAGAAACTTCGGTTTACCAGGCAATTGTGACTTGGATAAAGCATGACGAAGAAAATCGAAACACATATTTTCCTGATTTATTGCTGCTGGTAAACCTCGATAATCTTCCTCAAGAATTTTTGCGAGATGTTGTTTCAATTGAGAGTTTGGTCAAAGAAGATCTTTTATGCATGAGATTGGTTATGGAAGCAATACGCAAGCTGTTGCATAACGACGAAACGGCTGCTGGGAGTGAATCCAAAATAATCAGCGTTGGTGGACAAGAGACTGTTAATCGAGTTATTAAGGTATTCAGTTGTGATGATAGCTCAAACTCTATCCTCCGAGATTTGCCACTTGACACTAAGTGTGAAAAAGCAATACGACTTCGTAATCATGTATATTTTTTTACGGGATCAAAAGTTGTGAAAACAAAACTTGGCCAACAGTTTTCAACATTTAAAGAAGTTTCTCCAATGAAAGAAAGATTCTCCTTTAGTGCTGCAGTGTTTGATGACACCATTGTGGTTACTGGAGGTGTTTTTACAGATAAATCAGCTGAATGCTTTGTTGCACAACAAAATGAATGGAAAAGTATCGCATCAACTAATGTTCAGAAAAATTGTAATAAACTGGTTACTTGCAAAGGATGTTTGTACGACACGGGCGGTTTTGACGCAGGCAAACCACTAACGTTTGTTGAACGTTTACGAGGATTGGAAGAAGAATGGGAGTTGGTGCAGCCAATGCAGACTGAAAGATATCTTCATGTTGCGGTCTCGTGCAATGGTTTCGTTTACGTCATCGGGGGTTTCAAAGCAAGAAAAACACTCTCAAATGTGGAAAAATACGATCCTTCGTTGAACTTGTGGGTTTATGCCAAGGAAATGAACATTGCTAGATATGGACATGCTGCATGTGTATTACGAGGCAAAATTTATGTTGTTGGAGGAAAAACTGGTAAAAATGTGTTTGTGAAAGAGATTGAGTGTTACGATCCGGCTATGGATGCTTGGAGCATTGTTGGTAACATCGCAGAAAATCTTTTTCGCCATTCGCTAATCGTCTTGTAAATTTGTTATATTCTGCTATAATATTTTTAAAAAATATTTATACCGCGCTATTTTTGATCACATTGGCCGCAGTATTTATGATGGTGTTCAAGTTGCTGTTTTTGAGCTTTGTGCCATTTACCTTTTCAAAATTTTGAGTATGTTTTCTTTTGCCGGCTTTTCCTAAAAGACGAGGGACCAGATTCCATGCTCGTTTTTATGCGTTAATGCTACGTATTTCTAACATATATTATGATGCCATGACTATAATATTAGATTGCTATAGTTTGAAACTCTACTCATGACGGAGAAGTAATAAACCAAACTGACAAAATTTGAAGCTCTTGTCATCCAAATGCGAACACTAAATAATAAAGAATATCGAAAAACGAAGAACGTAAAATCTACACCCAGACAACTTTGATGGTGTTTTGTGTGAAGCAGAAAACAGAATCACCTGAAACAGAATTGTAAACGGGCCGACTAGTTTAGGCCCGAACCCGAAAATATAAGTCCGAAGCTGGCCCAAACCCAACAACTAATTTGAAGCCCAAATCATGCCCGAAAAAATCCGAAACTTAAGTTAGGTTTGAAAAATTTAGCAATGTTGCCAAGTTATTTTGATTATATTTTTGTGCACCTAAGAGAAAAAGCACGTCTCAGGCCCGAGTTAAGGCCGAAATTTGTGTCAACTTTAGGCTCGAACCCGGCCCGAACCCGACCCGAAAAGCCCGGCCCGACTAACAACTCTGACCTGAAAAGATTTGACAAAAAGCAAGCAAAAAATTATTTTGTATTTAGGAGTGAGTAGGGCCAGTTTTATTTTGACCTAAACAAAATTCATTTTGACTCTGTTTTAACCAAACTTTGAATTTATTTTGACTTAAACCGTTTTGACTTTATTAAGCTCCAAATTTTGATTAAAAAAAAGTTTTGTAATTCGCAATTCACGATTTCACATAAGTTAGAAGGCAATTCTTTACTTTTCATTAATAACAGTTAGAAAGAAATCTCAATCAGTCAGTCTTGTGATTAAAGCAACTAAGCGATGCAGGACAAAACCCTAGGAATCGGCAAACCTTTCCTTGTTAACCACACTTTTTTTTATCACCATTAAACTTTAGGTTGAAATTGGTCGTTCTTAAATTTTCACGAATTTTCGAACTCAGTTGTTTTTAAGTTTTTACTGGGAAATCAATTGACACAATTTCATTCTTACTTGATAAAAGTTGTGCTGTTGTGTAAAAGTTATGTCAATTGCTAAAGCTGAGAAATCAAATCAGAACATTCACAAAAGATTTCAAAAATCTGGTTATTTTTTTGTGATTATACCATACTGTATAGCAAAAACAGGCCTTTTGGTTTTTAAAATTGAACACATACATACAGTGTTCTTATAATAATTACTTTATTTATGCCGAGGCTGGCATTCTTCATCTGTTTTTAATTTCAAAAAATGGTTTTGCATCATTTTAAAATTATTTTTATAAAGAAGTTAACTCAGGCAATTGTATTGTGACATACTGGTATTGCAATTATTTGCTGAAGTTTGAGTCGCAAAACTTAATTCGAGCAAGCAGAAAAGTGCTAATAAAGTTTCATTAATGCCCAAAATATCTAGAAAAATAAAATAAACTTTGTTTGCTTTTGAAAAAGAAGTTTTGATCACATACACTTTTGACGAATTTTGACCTAACGCCAAATTTTGACTTTATTTTGACCTACAAAATTTAGCTAAACTGGCTCCTGAGCACCCGCAACCAAATTTTGGTATACGTTTGATGATATGATAAGACCCTGAAAAAATTTTGACTTTATTGACTTTTGCGGGCCCTTGTAATGAGACGATTTCACTTTTAATTAAGCCATTCTCAGCCTCATTAATAATGATTCCGGTTAAGGTCGATGATACTAAATAGAATATGTCAAATGCATTTTTTCTTGGGTTTGATTGCATTCTGGTCAAAAAGTTTCATCTGCATTGTTATGAAGTTATGATTGTCGCTAATGAAATATATTGCCACCGAAATTGAATTTGCACCAAAATTCACATAAACTGCCGTCATTGTCCAACTATAGTTGGAGAGCAAATTAAAGGTGTAAGCTTTGCAGAGTCGGAGAAACCATCGCGGATTCGTTTAGTTAATGCACAATAAAGCAAAAGTAGGTTATTGGTATTTGAAAAATACCTCAGAGTTTTACCAATGTGGCTGCTATACCGTACTATTAGATTACTCGGTCATACACAAATACACGGTTTAAAATTCTACTTTTTCTTTCAAAACAAACTTCGCTTCGTGCTTTCAGATCTTTGTAGAGTGTTGCCAAGCAACAACTTCACCTTTTGACTTTCAGCAGTTTTGGGGGAATAAACTTGCTCTCTGGAAACATCATGGCTGACTGCCCGTTTCTTTAAATGGAATTGGTTTTGAATGAGCTAAAAATACTGTGTAAGTATATGCAGTATAATTCAGTAAACAGTATTTTCTGCTGGCTGTGAAAAAAGGTGATTTGTAAAGTAATCAAAGTGAAACGATTTTGCTTCAAAATAGAGTCTATAAATAAACTTGTGAAAGAAAGAAATGATTTGATTAACTAGAACTTTCGTACGGCACAAATCTAAAACTGGACTTCATAAATCATAGTTGGGCACAAATTCGTTAATCATTTATCCGTTAATAACGAAGCTAACTTTTTCCTTTAACAACTTAAATCATTAAAAATTTTTTTATGAACGGAAATAAGTTACGGAGCATAATGATTGGAACGTTTAAGTAATCTTAATATAAAACAAAGAGCCAAAACGTGAGCGAACATTTTTTACTGAACGTTTCAAGACATTACTAGTCTCATCATCAGCAGATAAATGATATAGGCAACAGCAACTTATCACGAGCAAAGCACAGGGAAAACAGGCAAAGCAATGACGCATAAAAAAGAAGGGATCGAGCGTAAAATTAAAAGCAATTATTGTTTTCACACTTTGAATAAATATTTTTACACGTTGAACGAATGTTTTTAGTTTTTTCACTCGTTAAATAAATATAATGGAATTGAAGCTTTGTCGGAGTTTAGAGGCGAAAATTATTAATCAAAGAAACCTTAATGATTCAACAAAGAAATCCAGATCTAAACTCCGACAAAGCTTCAATTCCATTATATTTATTTAACGTGTGAAAAATCGTTCAACGTGTGAAAATATTTATTCAAAGTGTGAAAACAATAATTGGAACGACCGACGCTCGCGTCGCGTGTTCCTCTGTTTTTACTCGACCATTTTCCAACTAACGAGTGCGAAATTTCAGACTTTTGCTTATAACTTGAGAACGGTTGGGTCTAGTAACATGAAATTTGGACAAAAGTTTGAGATTTATAAGTTGTATGTTTGTACCAAATTTCGAGGCAATAGGTCACGTGACTTCGGTTTTAGAACCCGATAACCGCCCCGCAAGTTTGGCGTAAAAAGCGGTTTCAGTCAAAAACGGCTTAAGTACGGCAAAAAATATTTCATAGGGCTGTATGTCCCAAATACCCTTTCATCCCAACCAACCCACTTTTGGCCGCAATGAGATTTATTTCTTTTTTTCCTTTTTTTTCCTTTTTTTTCCTTTTTTTCCTTTTTTTTTTTCCTTTTTTTTGCTTTTTTTTCCTTTTTTTTCTTCCTAATTTTTGTACGCTCTTCTTCTCCGAAACCACAACACATGGAAATCTAAATTTTGTGTAAAGTTGTTGAGCTGCAAATGCAATTTTTTCTCCCGAAATTTTTTGGGGCAACTTCACCGGGAACCCCCCCAAAATGGGGCCCCAAAAAATCCATTTTTTGAACGGCTCAAGCTAGGGTGCTAGTTGTTTTTGATATCAGTAGATATTCAACAAACAAATATTTTGACATAGTTTGGGGGTGCCACCCCCCCGGGGACCCCCCAAATGCACCCCATAAAAATCAATTTTTTCAACGACTCAAGCTAAAGTTCTACTTTTTTTGATATCAGCAGATATTTAACAGACAATCATTTTGACACAGTTTGGGGGTGCCACCCCCCCAGGGACTCCCCCCAAATGAACCCCCAAAAATCAATTTTTTGAACGGCTTAACTTAGAGTGCCAGTGTTTTATGATATCAGCAGATATTTAACAGACAAAGATTTTGACACATTGGGGGTGCTCGGGGACCCCCCAAATGGACCCCCCAAAAATCAATTTTTTGAATTGCTCAAGGTAGAGTTCTACTTTTTTTGATATCAGCAGATATTTACCAGACAAATATTTTGACATAGTTTGGGGGTGCCACCCCCTGGGAACCCCCCCAAATGGACCCCCCAAAAATCAATTTTTGAACGGCTTAACTTAGAGTGCCAGTGTTTTATGATATCAGCAGATATTTAACAGACAAATATTTTGACATAGTTTAGGGGTGCCACCCCCCCGGAAACCCCCCAAATGGATCCCCAAAAATCAATTTTTAGAATACCTCAACTTGGGTGCCAGTCTGTTTTGATATCAGCAGATATTTAACAAACAAATATTTTGACATAGTTTGGGGGTGCCACCCCCGGGGACCCCCCAAATAGACCCCCAAAAATCAATTTTTGAAGGCTCAAGCTAGGGTGCCAGTGTTTTATGATATCAGTAGATATTTAACTGACAAATATTTTGACTCCACTTTTCTGGAGGTTCCATAATCAGATATTTTTGAATAATTGCTGATTTTACGGTAGACAAAAAGTACTTTTGAGCGTCACAGCATTAGCTATGCGTCGGTCGTTCACTGGGTTTGCTGGCAAACTCCCATCTAGTTGCTTTTAATTTTACACTCGATTCCTTCTTTTTTATGCGTTATTGCTTTGCCTTTTTTTCCCTGTGCTTTGCTCGTGATAAGTTGCTGTTGCCTATATCATTTATCTGCTGATGATAAGACTAGTAATGTCTTGAAACGTTCAGTAAAAAATGTTCGCTCACGTTTTGACTCTTTGCTTTATATTAGAAATTAAATTAAATTACGTTAAATTTCAATAACTTAACGTTTAGATTTTGATCGTTAATGTCTTTCAGCATTCATTCATTGTCAGGCGCGCAGCCAAAAATTCGCAATGGGGGGGCTGTTTTGGGGGTCTGGGGGCGGAGCCCCCAGCCGCCGGAGGCCAATGGGGGTCTAAGGGGGGGAAGCCCCCAGCCGCCGGAAGCTGGGGGTTTGGGGCCAAAGCCCCCAGCCGCCGGAGGCACGGGGGTCTGGGGGCGGAGCCCCCAGCGCTCGAGAATTTTGCATTTTTTTGCAAAAATAACTTAATTTTAGGGCTATTTCGATAAAAAAATAATGCTTTTAAAACGTGGCTTAGAGATTGGCAGAGCAAACATGATTAAACTGGTTGCATAAATGCGCTATTTGGGAGGTGGCTAAAGGTAAAATTTTAGTTCTCTTGTTTAGATGCTATGGTAAATTATAAAAACGAATATTTCAGTAAAACTCACACGGAGTAATCTATTTCGTATACAGAAAAATAACTGGGGGGGGCTAATGAAAAGAAATTTGAGAGAAATTGGTAATTAACAATACTGAATAGCCCCCCCTCCCCCCCCCCCCCCCCCTTATTCCTTAGTTTATGGTATCCTATATTTGTTGATGACACCTATGTTGAGCATTTTTACACTTGCGATCAAATTTGATTGCGTATTTTTGACCATTTTTCAAACTTTGTATTTCTTTGTTAGTTTTATTTTCAACAAATTAGCCCCCCCCCCCCTAAATATATGTTTCAAAAGATGTTTTAAATCACTATTTAGTCCACCTAGTACATTTAACGGTCTCAAAAGTGCTAAAAACGTAGCGTTTTTCTCATTCTGCATTTTGGTCGACATGCCAATGGGAGGGCTACAGCCCCCCCCCCCCATGCCCACTCCTGGCTACGCTACTGTTTATTGTACCGGTATAATCAGTTTGCACTAATGTCACTTGTTGCGTATTAGCACGAGTTTTATTGAAGACAAAGCGAAGACAGGAACGCTTTTTTGTGGCAAGTAATAAGATGCAGCCTCATAGGTCTATTATCGCTGTTTGCAACTCTCAAACATTTTCCGATCGCAGCTTCGTTGGTATAAATGAACCTATTTTTGTCCTAAAATTGGATTAGACTGTAAAATACAACTTCCAAAACACAAAAAAGACCACCATAGCAATAATTTTTTTTCACAATCAGCTTAACAGTGTCATTACAATGTTCTAGAAGCGAGTGAACAAAAGAAATGTGCATTACACCTATAATGTTAACAAATTAACGGACTTTATCAACTTTCGTTAATTAAAGCTGAAAATAGCAAATAAACTTTAACGGAGGTATGAAGTTTGCTAGCGACAAGTGGTTAACGAAGCTAACGTTTTGAAATAACTTGCCCACCTTTGGCATAAATTCGTTTTCACCAAGCGAGTAGCGATCCGATTGACCAATCTACGCTTAGCATGATATACGTAAAAAATGATCACGCTATGCGTGAAAGCCAATCAGAACGCTCCACGCAAAAAATCATAAAATACAAATCAGAAACATGTCAAGAAAAGCTTGCAAGAATGAGCACACGGCTCGATTCGCCACAGTTGTTTTAAACCTCATTGTTGGATTAATCTAAGCGATCGATACATTGCAGAAACAGTATGTAAACCAGAGGTGGAGTCGAGGACCCAACGTTCGAGGCCAAGGACTCAAAAAAATCCAAGGCCAAGAACCAACTTCTCGAGGACAGGCCCTCTGGAGGCCAAGGACTGGAATGCTCGAGGTCAAGGAACAAGGAAACAATTTTATCTAAATTATGGTCGGCAAATTTCCGATTGAATTTGAGCACAATAAACGGCAAATTTTCCTTGGGATTTCAGGCGTTTTCAAAAAAAAAATATCAAAAAAGAAAAGGAAAAGGTCTTTGCGAAAGACACTGCCAATTTTCCGAAAGTTTTCATGCGTTTTCAGAAAAAAACCGAAGGTCATGATCATGGCCCATTTTTAACAAATCAAAAAATTATAAAAAGTCGCCTAGCGGCTGAGAGCTTTCCCCCCGACCCGCGTCTGTGGTGTATCTAAGTTACACTACTTTACTCAACGTCTCCCAAGTTACACATCTATACTCTTTAACTACTAGTTTAAGCCTTCTTCCTCCAGCAAAATTTTGATTAAAAAGTTCTTCTTTGAAAAATTTTGATGGCGTCATTGCATGTGATTTGGGCCCCCCCCAATCAAAAATCTTGGCTACGCCTAATCCTCTATCTCCTCATAGCTCATCTTAAATGGTGCGTCACTTCATTTTCCAATACATTTCAAGAACAAATTAAGCTAAAAATTCGTGAAAATTTAAGAACAGCCACAATTCAAAATTCACTGGTTGTCATGAAATGGAAGACAATGTAATGCACTCACCTTGACCTGTTTTTACCATTACCCATTACCAGCATCCACAATCATTATATTAATTTTCAATAAAAACATTTTGTACAATCACATTGCTTACATGACCATGTTTCCTACCTTTTTGCCGTTCAAGCCATGCTCAAAGGAAGCAAACAACTGCTACTTACGCACCTTTGTTAGGAAAATACAGATAGAGCTGGACAATTTAATTCAATTAATTATAGATCAAACCTATACAGTATAGTTTGCAATTGAACCTAATTTGTTGCACGTCAATACTAATTAACGACTAAAATTGTAATACGATTAATATTTAAGCTATAACTTACATTGCAGCGGGCATCGTAAATTGAATGAAATCCCAATAATCTCTTTTCTGTCAAACTATCCCCAATCTAACATCTTTTTGTTGGCTTTGCAGTACTGGAGTTGTCGTGGAGAAGCTATTCTCAAGCTTTTTTTATCTCTTTTTCTTTTAGATTAAAGCTTAATTTTTTCGAGTTTTATAAAAGCTTATTAAACATCATAAAATAGGAGCTGTAATAGCTTTGTCATAAACAAGGGCTTATATTCATAACATAAACGAAATTTTTCCAAACTTGATTAAAATAACTGCTTAGCAATTCTTCTTTCTCTCCTGTCCTGTTAAAATCTGTTTACTCAGTAAGTCAACAATGCCAGTTTCTAGGTCTTCACGTGGTAAAAAGCAAACTGTCTGGGGCGGGATTATACAGTAGATTGAGTTCAGTAATTAAAATAAACAATGAAAACTTTTAAACAGGCAATGTGCATTATACTAGAAGTCCTGCTTTAAAAATTTAAAGCAATAGCGGTGGTAAATAGCACGCAAGGCGATATCTTTGCAGATTGCTTTAAATTCCAAGCACTAAACTCAGCGAGATGGACAGTAACGCCTTAATAAATAAGCAGAGGTGGGCACAGTACTTTCTAAAAGTATCGTCGGTACCGGTGCCATTTTAAAAAAGTACCGCGGTACCGGCATTGGTACTCGGTACGGTACTTTTTAATGGTTTAACTTAAATGTCTCAGAATCTTTGAAGAACGCGTGTTTTAAAAAAATTTGTAATTTGTAGTGAAAAAAGCACGACAAACCAAGATTACGAGCGCAAACATTTACTTTTAGAAAAATCAGCATTTCGAAATGATCGTCGATTTGTCACTTAACCCTAAAGAGCTTGGTGGGGGGTTGAAAGTGCCCGCGACCTCTACAATTGCATGCAGCTTTTAAACGACTAGTCCTATTGACTTCATATTCTATGACTTTGTCCAAAATTTATTTTTCTATCTACCAATATAATTTTCAAATTGTTTGAAGGTCAAAAACTGCACTTATTTAATGATATTCTGAAAGTTATCAGAAAATTTTTGATAAATGGACACATTTTGTTTGCATAGTGTGTTTGCAAATCTTCATAATACCAGACATATTTAGACAGAGCAGTCGTGGCAAGCGTTGTGTCAACAAACAAAATTCTACAAGTAACAGCACCTTCGAAAAGTAAATAAAAACTCCTAACCAAGTTTGAATTATTTTTCACAAAGCCATATATAACACATGTATAAACAAAAACTGTAAGAAAATTTGAATCTTTTTTGCGTACGTACGCATAAAACCGTATTTTTTAAGCAAATTTTGGTAAAACCTGGCTCGCATTTTTTTTAATATCCTTGGTGAATCGGAAGGAACTTCATCTCAATTAGATTTATCCAGCAGCGTGGCTCTGTATTGTTCCCAGGGAGAAGTAAGAAAACGGTGTGAACATTGTAAGAAAGAAATCAGTGGATCCGGAGCTAAGCAAGCTAAAGCAAGCTGTCGAAAATTCTTAGCCAATGCCAAAGCTGTGGCAAAGCCGTATGTCAACGTCATTCAATGCGCTACTGCGTAGATTGCCGATAATAACCCTACCGAGAGTATATTGGCTTAGCAGAGCTTGCCTTTTGGTCTCTGCATGTTCTTTAATTTTATTTTTTAAGCATAACATTTATAAGCCTACGAATGCTGGATTTTATTTATTTATTTATTTATTTGTGTCAAACGCAAAAGCGCTTATAGAAAGCGAAGAAAAAAAAAAAGAAACACGCACACACAAAAAAAAAGGTTTACAGTCATGCATTAATAATTCTAGAGCGCAGAGAAGAACAGTAAGCTTCTCCCAAACCATTAACACTAAGCAAATCTAAAAAGCGAGCAACGTATTTCGAACAACGAAATCTGCAAAAGTGAAGTAATGAGTGAACAAACACATTGGTAGACCTGTGGCAACGATTTATAAAACGGAATAAAAGTTTGCGAACAAGGGCATCAAAAGTATCAACATTAGCCTCTACTTGATATTGACGGACACTGCAATAACGAGGAATACCATGAATACTGCGGTAAGAATCATTGTAAGACACTCGAAGACGTCTACAGCTCTCATAGGTATAACAACACCACAGCTGACTAGCATACAATGTACAACAATAAGCCCGAAATAACATATTTTTGATATGAATAGAACACTTATGAAATTTACTGCGAAGTGAGTTACCTACAGCATACAAATACTTGATTTGGCGAGTGATATCACAATCATCAGATAATGTATCAGTTAGAAATGCACCATAATTTTACAGAATCAACAAATTTAATGGTTTTGCCATCCAGAGATAGTTTAGGCTTAAAATCCTTACAGTATTTTACTCCTAACATCATGCCATATGATTTACAAACATTGAAGACAATATTATGTGCAACAGCATATTTCGAGCAAACAGCTAGTAGTTCATTGAGCCGTGATAGAGAAGGACAAAAACAATATAAATCGTCAGCATACATAATATGATTAAGCTTGAGATTTCCCACAATGCAACCAGCATTTACCTTGTTCAGTTCACTAAACAGATCATCCATATAAACAGCAAAAAGATATGGACTCAAAACACCACCCTGACGAACACCGCTACTGACATTGAAAAAGTCGGACACACAATTACCTCATTTTATCATTATAGTTTGGTTAGTATACCAGAAGTGAAGCAAGCGTAAAAGGCACCCAGGTACGGATCGGGCCACAAGTTTGCGAAATAACATAGCATGATTCACCCAGTCAAAAGCTTTTGAAGCATCAAGGAACACAGAACAAACTGGAGTATTTTTTGTAGTACATGAGCGAACAACTTCTTTCAATAAAAATGTACACATGTCAGTCCCATGAAGAGGTTTGAAACCAAATTGATTATCACTAGTAGTGAGCAACGGTTTGAGTTTAAACAAAATAAGGTGCTCAAAAAGCTTAGAAACTACCGATGCAATCGCAATAGGTCTATAGTTTCCAGAGTTTGATATATCACCAGTAGGACTCTTAATGATAGGTACAATAAGTTTCTACACACTGAAAAGCAGCAGCGTAGCCAGGGGGGGCGGGGGGGCTCGAGCCCCCCCATTGGCTTGTGAAGTATGCAAAATCGCACGTTTTTGGTGCTTTTGAGGCCGAATTTTTGTGGAAAATTGACAACAGCTCCCCCTTAAACGTTTGAATTTCCGAATTTGGCCGAAAAATCGGTCTCAATTTCGGTGAAGACCTTTTTTTTTTTTTGGAGACCACCTGTTTTTGGGCAGAAAAATCATTTGAATTTCAGAGCTTTCCGAGAAATTCCGTCTTAAATTTCGGACAAACCATGTGAAACTGATTCAAGAATAATGAAAATTCGGGTTAAGGTCCTTTGCAGTTTTGCCACGCTTTCAAAAAAGCCCCCCCCCCCCTTTTCCAAATCCTGGCTACGCGCCTGCTGAGAAGGTATAAAAGAATGCACGGTGCACAAATCAAAAAATACACTCAAATATATACAGATGCTAGGATGCGCAAATCTGATAAATTCAGCTCTTATATTATCACGCCCAGGAGATTTGTTCAGTGAGAGTAGAGGTAAAACACATTTTAGTGGGAGTAGAGTTAAAAGACATTTTAGAAAATGAATCCCCATCTATTCCTACATAATGCTAAGAAGTTGCAAATGAAATAACCAGCCATTGCGTAACAAAAATAAAAAAATCATAATTATACACGATACAAAAATCTATCGTTCTATCAATTCATAGAGCCAAGGCTGTTATTAGTACTTTACAAAGATATGGTGCTACAAACTTTGCGATTTTCTCAGGAGTTTTAAACTTTTAGCGTGCCAACATAAGCTTTTGTTAAGCGTAACTTGAGCTTCAAATTTGAAAATCGCTAAACATACCTGAGCATGATCTCCCAATATTTATATGCTTATAAAAAACATGTATCTTATTTCCTGTTATCAGGGCTGTAGTCGAGACCGACTCGTCCGAGACCGAGACCACGGAATTTTCCGAGACCAAGACCGGTCTCGATCTCAATTTTCGCTTCGAGACCGAGACCGGCAAAGTTCGAGACCAAGACCGAGACCGAGACCTAAAAAATGACGTCATCAATAGCTTTTTCGATTTTTTGAAAAAAAGTTTTTGGAGCTCATATTTGCTCATAAGTTGGTTTTATGATTATATAAATTGATTCAGATGACAAAGTGCTTTAGTCCAAGTGATGATTACTTCATCAAAACACCAAAACAGATCATTTTATGTGGATTTTCACCAAAAAAAGAGATCCTTTAACTAAACTTAATGCCTCTTATTCAAAGCTCGAAGCCTGGTCACTTTTGTTTTTGTCAGGAATTACGGGTCAATAAAACTGAACGCAAACTTAATGAAATAAAATTACAAAAAAATTGTAAAAAGCTATTTGTATATTTGAAGTACCGTATTAAAGGTATAGCTGCAAAAACGCAGCCAGGAGTTTAAATTAGGAGGTGGGGGGGATTTCTAAGCGTGTAACTACGATTATGCTAAGAGAAGGCTTAAACAAAACAACACAATTTTCACCCGAAAAATATTTTGTTGCAGGGTTGCAAATTCGATCGATGTTTATTTGAGTTCAAGTTTGAGTTCGGTCTATTTTGAAATTTAAATTTTTTCGAGTTTAAGTTCGATAAAAATATCAATGGCTCTACGCTATGAATATTTGCCACTACAAAATTAATGAAACAATAAATGATAATTCAAGGACTATCATATGTTATTTAATATTCTTTTAAAAGTAAAATATAGATTTTTGAATTCTTCAAATGCGATAAACAACGTACTTTTCTGTCACGAATAGACCGCACTAATTTGCTTAAAAGCTATTTTCACTAAGACTTCACACTTTTGCGTTGTGCTAGCCTATTTACTACAAAATTTTGTATGAAGCTTTCAATTCGAAAATTGTGTAACCAAAATTAATTTTATTGCAATAATTAACCGCCGCGACTTATTTCATATATCGTGAATCGTTTCAATCTCAAACTCATTTCTTATAATTGCTCATTTTTTGTCAAAAATTAAACTCGCAGATTTATTCCACTGAGCTGCAAATACTATCCAAGTTTCGTACTTTTTTTACTAACTGAAGAGTAGACCATTGGTTCTCAACCTTTTTTCAAAGCGACTTAAGTTTATTGAAAAAATCAGTGGTGTAAAATTTTGTGGCCCATGTATATTCAGATACATAGTTTAAATTAAAAGCTATGTAGAAAAAAAAACTTTTCATGATGACAGAACTGTGTTGAAAATCGTACAAAGAAGTTTTCACTGAAATGTTTATGAATATTTGCTATTTAGCTTTCAATATCCTTACCAATAACGTCCTTACGTAGTCTGACATACATGACCTTTGATTTCTAGTCTCCCCGAGCACAAAGCTTCTTCACTGCGTGAATTCTATGCTAGTTGGTCGAGCGGTAACGCGTTCGTCTCTGGAGCGGGAGGTCTGAGATTCAAATCTCGGGCCGGTCAAATCGGACACAGTGTTGCCAACGGCTCGCCACCGCTGCAATATTTCTCCGAAAAGAGCTGTGTTGCCAGGGCGCAATGACGCGGAGATAGGCCCAGTAAACTTGTAACACGCATCGGCGTATTACAGCGAGCATAATGAAAGATTTAATATGAAAATATATCGTTTACCACTTCTAAGCGCTTTACACCTTTGCGATCTTGAGAAACTCAAAATTTCACTGCGGGAGTTTTTTGTTACAAAAATGCAACTAGGGTTGACTACTATATGCGTTTATTTTATTACTGTATTGCTTTTTGCAAGTTTCACTCTTTGTAGATGTTTACAAAAAAAATACCCTAAAAAATTTTTAGGCGACCCATAGGTTGAGAATCATGGGAGTAGATAACTGTTAACGCAATGATAGTAAAGGTTTCGCTATATAAGAGACAAATTTCTTATCACTTAATTAACTCAAGATAAAACGTTGCGTCGCTTTTCCACCTTAATCGTTTCTTTTTTTATACTCCTAGCTGTTTTTCTAGTTCGCCTAAGCATAAAAAGTGGAAAACATGCACTGTTGGGAAAATCACAATCTCAATTTTCAAAGCTTGATCAACAAAAATATTTCAAAGGAATTTTTAATCTTTAAATTTCGTTCTACGAACTCGGCCAGTTTTATTCGAGTTCAAGTTTGAGGTCAGCAAAATTATTCTTTTTTCGAGAGCGAGTTCGGCAAAAATACCAAGTTTTTTCGAGTTCAAGTTCGAGTCCGCAGCATTGTCTTGTCGTCGCGCTGAGCAAACTGTTGTAACTTAATCGTATCTCATCCAGAGGTTTGCCCCAGTCGCTAGACAATTTTTGTCCTTTTTCGTAAAAAATAACCATTTGAATCATATTTCGCACGTTTTTAGAACTACTTAATTGCTAAAATCGCTAAGAATTTAATTGCTAAGATTCGGAAGTCGTTTGAAAGAATTAAATTGCTCAACCACTTTAGCCCCTCTTCTTTACCTGTACAGGTCAAATCCATGACACGTTTAAATGCTTCCATTCATGAATCAAATTTTGTAAGTGATATGACTAAAAAGAGGAGAGCTGCAGCCCACTTTGCCCTCCTGTTTGCGTCACTTGTCATTTTGCATTTACGTAGCTTTGGCCTATACATCATGAACGAACAAAAATTACCGATTTTAAAGTAGTGGGTTTGTTCGCTGTTGACAAAGAGACAAAATATATACGGTAGGTTAATATATCACTGTTGTCGACAATCGACCAGTAGCGTAGCCAGCGGGGGGATGGGGGGAGCTCGAACCCCCCCATTGGCCTGAAAAATATGCAAAATAGCACGTTTCTAGTGCTTTTGAGGCCGATTTTTGCTCCAAAAATGAAAACAGCCCCCCCCAAAGGGATTGGGGAGCCGAAGTTGTGAAGAACTTGCCGTTGTTTGGACCAGAATAGTGGATTTTTTTGGTTCTGGAGCTCACTCAAAGTCCGTGAAGATCTTTCTTCTTTTTTTTTTTTTTTTTTGAGATCACCTAATTTCGGCCAGAAAAACCCTTTGAATTTCTAATTGCGGCCGGAAAAACCCTTAAAATTTTGGTGAAGACCTTTTTTTTTTGGAGATCACCTGCATTCGGCCGAAAAAAACCCTTGAGTTTCTGATTTCGACCGGAAAAACCCGTTGAATTTCGGTGAAGACCTTTTTGTTTTGGAGATCATCTATTATCGGCCGGGAAAAAACCTTGAATTTCTTATTTCGGCCGGAAAAACCTTTTGAATTTCGGTGAAGACCTTTTTTTCTTTTTTTTTTTTTGGAGATCACCTAATTTTGACAGAAAAACCACCTCAATCTAATTTAAGACTAATAAAAATTTGGGTCAAGTTCGTTTTCGGTTGTATCAAACTTCCAAAAAAGCCCCTCCTCCCCCCTTGCGAAATTCTGGCAACGCGACTGCAATCGACAATAAAGTAATATGTACACAATGTATTCACTCTTTTTTGATAAGAATCAGTAAATTTTGAATTGTGACTGGCTGTTTTTAATTTTTTGCCGATTTTCAGCCTCATTTGTTTTTTGATTTGTTCTTAAATTTTGAGAGCATCGACGTCAATTTTAGCGACTATGCTTGTAAAACAGTTTAATTCCTAAAGCTTTGTCTACTTCGAGTTGAGATTTTTGGCGTCTTTAGCAGCGACGTAAAATTGCAAAAGCGAAAAGGCGAACTTTTTTTAACAACTGCTTAAACGACTGCCAAAAAATTTCTCAGTTATTTGTGCAGCACTCTATAATCTCAAAAGTAGCATTGTGTACATCCTTTGACACAAAAACTTCTATTACATGGGGATTAAAAAAGTCGCAAAAACATCTGCAGGGCTCGAATTGGGCAAGAACTCTGTAGTTTTGCTTGGACTCTAGTTTCGTTCCTCGTCATCAAAACCGCTATGTGTGAATGACGTGTTTTCTCAAGTAAAAACGCGACAATCTTAATCTCCAGGTGCAAAACCTCTTTGTCCAACCGATAATGTAACCGCTTCGTTAGCTTCTTACAAAACTACATTTTACTTACAAAATTTACACAATCTTGCTATTTTATTTTTTCTACCAAAATTACAAAATTAGCTATTTTTTTTTACTTACAAAAATTACCCGGTCTCGAGACCAATTTTTGAGCTACGAGACCAAGACCACAACGGTTCGAGACCAAGACCAAGACCGGTACAAACAGCCGAGATCAAGACCGAGACCGAGACCACAAAAAATTGGTCTCGAGACCTACAGCCCTGCCTGTTATTACATACAGTGCTGTGTTTTTGTATAAGATGCTTTTTGCACTGCGGTGATGAGACCGACACCACTAATTTGTGTATAAAGAGTTTTGTTTCTTTTATAGCAGTATCCAGGGGAGTAAAATTTTGAAACTGCGTAAATGCATATTATTGTCTGTCTACTGTCTACCACCCAAACCCAGATTACCGCTACACCGTAGCCTACGTTCTTCGTGTTTTAGTATTGGTTACGCTATGCCCGGGGCCACCTAGAGGGGGGTTACAATGACCCCAGGGCCCATGGACTTTAGGGGGCCGGCCCATGGGCTTCAGGAAGGCCGTTGGCTTCAGAGGGCCCATGAGCTCGAGAGGGGCCCATCCAAATGACACTGAGAAATCATCACGTGAGGCCTTTTTTTTGGAGATTACCAAATTTCGACCGGAAATATCGTTAAAATTTTGGTGAAGGCCTTTTTTTTGTTTTTTTGGAGATCACATCATAATTCGGACAAAACTGCGGCATTTTCTCCGTCTGTTTTGGAGTTCACAAAACCGGAAATCCGTCATATTTGAGCTAGTCCCGGGCCTGCGCTCAGCTCTTGGCGGCCCTGGCTGTGCCACCCCGATAAAACCAGCGGAATATGACGAGAAATGCAGAATGCTAGTCATTTAAAATTTTTACTAACAAAAAAGCTACAATAAGTAAAATGCCCTTTGCATATAGATTCTGCACAGTGCACAATGCAAACCTTTACTTTATAACAAACCCGAGCCAATTAGACGGTGATTTACATGCTCATTTTTTTCGCTTATTATTGAAATGCTATGATGGTAGAGCTCAGCTTTATATTGGTATACAGCTTGCACATTACCGGTATGAACTTTGCTTGACGATTTGAATGCAGTTTTTTTGTGTTCTGTGTGTTGGATGTTTTCGCAGATTTTCAACCTCATTTCTTTTTATTGTACATACCAGAGGTGGAGTCCTCGAGGACGTCCTTGGCCTTGAGGACACATTTTGAAGTCCTTGGCCTTGGCCTCGAAGCCTCAAGTCCTTGGCCTTGGCCTCGAAGCCTTAGGTCTCGAGGACAACACTATTTTTTGAACCGTTGAAATTTTGTTGGAAAACGCCAGAAACCTCGCGGAAAATTTGCTAATACCTTTTTTGTTTTCCGCAGTTGGAGCATAGGCTTAGCCATGCGGGCCTCCTCCCAATTGAAATTTCACCAATGACAAAAATGTGACAAAAAAGCCTTTTGTTTCTTCAGTTTCAGTTTCTTTCTAGTATTTTTCGCTTACACCACTAGCGAACAACAATACTGAAGATCAGGGGCCCCGGGACCCCCTAAAATCAATTTTTGCCAGCCAATTTAAACGTATACCTGGAAGAAATGGATAGTTTTCGTCATAAAAGTTGCTATCTCAGGATCACACCTAGCTTTTTTATGAACGTAATGCATTTACCAAGGTCGGATTTACCACAATATGGCGCAGTACCAGCTAAGGGCCCTGCGCTCAAATCTTAAGACTTTTTATGGTCCTCACCAGTACTTAAATTGTAGGGGGGAGGGGGGGACGCGTCTAGTGAAGTGGTGGTTGAAGGGACGAAAAAGAGCTACAAAGTCCGGTCGATTGCAGCACCAAAGTCCGCGGGAATAGTGGTGCATAAGAAAAATTTTTGATTTCAGCCAGAAAAACCCTTTGAATTTCGGCGAAGACCTTTTTTTTTCTTTTTTTTTTTTTTTTGGAGATTACCTAATTTTCACTAACGAATCGCCTCAATCCAATTTTAGACTAACGAAAATTTGGATCAAGTTCGTTTACGGTTTGATCAAACTTCCAAAAAAGCCCCCCTTTTGCGAAATCCTGGCTACGCACCTGATCTTCACTAAGGTTCAGTCAAGGCTGCAAAAGCGTTCCCCCATGCAAAATTTTACAATTTAAGTACTGGTCTTCTCCTACATTTGGCAGAAAGATGTTGCGAAAATCTCCAAAGTGCCAGGGACCCAGCGCGATGTAAATCAGGCCCGGCAATAACATGGTTAGTAAGCGTAACCATCTATTGTACTATTTTTTAATAACAATTCATTAATTCACCTCCACCTCGCCAGTTTTTGCGTACAAAATACTTTTAAAAAAATTAGCCATGGAAAATGCTGATTGAACAAATCGCTGAAATTCAATTGAGGGGGCCTGGACCCCTTGGCCTAACATGCACTTCTATAACTGGTTATTTTCATGACAAAACAAAAATCTCTAAAGGAAAATCTTAGAGTCGGTTTTCATTAACTGCTAAAATGTTGCACAAGACAATGAACCTTATTTCCTCCTACCTGGACCAAATCACGTACAATTAAACTTTTAACACCAATATGCAAGATGTTAAACGTGTTTTGGACTTAAATTGCAACTAGAAGGAGGATTAAACAATTTAATTTTTTTAATTGGCTTTCAAATGTAAAAAATCTAGTGCTTTTAAATGGCTCCAAACATGTGCGATATGTGATTCAATGGCATTAAAATAGCTTTTTTTTTCCAAAAAGTCGCCCAACAGCTGGGGGCCCCGCCCCCAGACCCCCCGTCTGTTATACCTTTGAGTTACGCTGGCTTTCTCAAAACGTCTCCAAAGTTACGTATTTGCACTTTTCAACTATATTAGTTTAAGCCCTCTTCCTTTGCCAAAATCCTGGTTAAGTGCCAACAGGCAAATTTTTGATGACGTCATTGCATGTGATTTGTGGTTTAGGCCTCCCCAATCAAAAATTCTGGCTACGCCGATAAATTGGAGATTGCCTGAAAAATTGTTTTGAAGACCCTTTTTTTTGGAGAACACTTACGTCTGTGTCCTTGGTTCTTGGCCTAAAGTATTCCTGTCCTTGGCCTCGAGAGGGCCTGTCCTCGGAAAGGCTGTCCTTGGCCTCGAATTTTTTTTTGTGTCCTTGGCCTTGGCCTCAAGCCTTGTGTCCTCGACTCCACCTCTGATATATACATCGCATTTACCTTTCTAAAAAACGGTGTGTAAATTTTATTAATAATCTTCTGAAAACAAAACTCTTGATAATCAACGGACTATGAAAATACTTTGTTCATATTTATGTGCCAATTTGCTTTCGCCATGCAGGAGAAACCAAAATGACCATGTAATCTTCGAGTCGCTACCATTTGTCTATATTACATCTAGGGGAAACTCCCCCTATTGTTCAAATGCTGAGTGCCAAACAAGGCAGCGCTGTGAATACTATTTTCTAAAATTTTTGGTACAACTCGACTAGGGAATAAACCGGTGTTTACAGACTGCGAGACGAACGCTCCAGCCACTACACGCCCCACGCTCCGTTCGGTAAACATGTTTTCAACCACCATGCTGTGCTAGTAAAATTATGCAATTTTTTTTAGATAATCAAGTAAACAAACTTGGATGATTGTACAGTAAAGGAGTATTCATAGCTACACAGATCAAGGCGCTGCAGCAGATGTCAGTTTGCACTATTATTCTAAGTGAATGAATTCATCACTGTTTTTTGACCACAGAAATAAACAATAACAATGCCAATCCGCTTAGAGTTTTTTTTTTATAATTTATAGTTTTAAGTGCTTCTAGTAACGATAGAAGTTTTTCACAGAATTTCGATTCAAGTAAAAATTAATGAAAATAGTGCCAAACTTATACCGACATGATTATTACAAAACAGTATCATTATTATAAAGAAAATTAAAACTAAAAATTTATTAGCTAATTAGAAAAAGCATTTTAATTTGAAGTAGCGTTTTGCCAGCTCGGGATTGGCTGATTGAATTCCTCTGAACTATCAAATTTTGCCATAGGTCTGTTCATGCATTACCAGAAGTAATTTATTTTAATACGAGTGTATCAACAACCACGTATCAACTACCACGCACAACACAACTCACACTAAAATGTTTTGTTTTGTCTATATTTCTGAATGGGGCAAAAAATTACAATACCACAAAAAACACAACATCTCATCTAAGCAATATTTGAACCCAAGGACAAAAACTTCGCATCAAAATAAACAAATTCTAAAAACTGCTGCCTTCAGCCCGTCGTTTACACAATGCAAGTTGACAAAGTTGGTGTACACAAGAGATTAAATTGAGTCGCCAAATACAGCAAGAAGTTAATTGGATTAGTCCGCTTTCTGCGTGCATCAAAGAGCAATAAGGCAGTAAAAGAATATTTTGATGAGTTATGTTTGAAGACGTATACCGAGAAATTAAAAACCAAAATTTGATCACAAAAGTAACAAAATAACAGCTGCTGAAATTTCCCACCAGCAACAATTTTAACCACGATTCTAGCTTTAACAGAAGCTAAGCAATAAGTGTTCAAAAACGGCGGGCAGTTTCGACCCCCCCCCCCCAGGCCTACAACAACTTTTAGAGCCCAGGCATTATAGGGTTAACCCGACTCTTTGGGGTTTTAAACCTATTTTACACGGTGACGTTTTTAACCCCCTTTTCGTTTTTTTATTTTTATTTTTTTGTGATAAATCCCTTCAGAAGAAAATTTTTTTCAAATCAACTTGACTTTGAGTCAATTTCATCACAAAGAATTCCCAAAAATTTCAAGTTCCTAAGGTAACAGAAAGTTTTTTAATTTTGAGGTGTTCCATAGTCTCTTTCCAAAATCTGAGTATTTTTGCCAATATTTAAGTTAAATGACTTCACAAGACGTTTTGTGATGTAACCAGCTTGATTTATAGGCATTTTATGATTTGGCATCAAAGGACAAACGTATGTATAAAATTTGAATCGCCTGTGACGTCATCGCAAAAGTGATGTCATTTTTCGAAAATATGGCCGTAACGTCATCATTTCAGAACCAGTTTTTGTTTTAATTTTGGTGAACAGCAACCAGCTTACCAAATTTGGTGTTTCCATGACTTTTAGTTTAGAATTTATATACGGGAAGCATTGTTGTTCCCCGTGTAAAATACCGTTGGCCAAATACCTCATGTAAAATAGAGTTAATATGTCTTTCCCTACAGAAAACACTGTCTCGGCAAGTGTTATTGCTTGTTTTGTCCAAAAAAATCAAATAATAGTTCGTCCGAATGTTCATTTTTGTTCATATCACTGCTCTCATCAGAAGCATCTAGCTCTTTCAACTTTTCTTGTAGCAAATTAACTACTTTGGCTTTGACCGTTTGCTGCATTCCTCTATGCACAAAGGAGTTTCATCTTTTTCGTCTATGATTGTTGTCGCAATCGTTGGTACTTGGCTAGAGTACAACCTTTAATCTCTAGATTTGTCCACGTCAACTGAAACTAGAGAACCACTGAGATGTTAATTGACAAATCAAAAATGGCAGTTGATAGTTCCTTCAGCTTCTTGAATCTCAGAAAGCAGCTCACCAATCTTTAATTAACACTTTTATTTAAGATTGAAACACAAAACCACTCTCACTGAGCTTTCTCCACTAAACTTCTTACGATCGATCAATTCAGATTGTAAAGACTAAACACGACTGCTCAACTCAGGTCGCCTCTACACACTATCGCAATCAACCAATTCAAATCGCCCACTATATGGCCACACAAGCCAACCACAGATACACAAATTCGGCAAAACTGCCTACGAAACTAATATCAAAAATCACCAACTCTTAGAATATTAGAATAATGAATGCTATGCGACTCGCATATTTATACTACGACAAAAGCTATCGAATATCCCAGAATAATCCCTGATACGTCACGATAGAAAAAATGCACGAGCTTACGATAACGACGTCTCACACTTCAAGTCTAAATATAGCAATTAGGCACTGTAAACAACCAAATATTTCGGTGACTAATAGAAAACGGTAGAATATACTAGAAAGGAACTATCTTGAATATTCCAAATCAAAAAAGCTGCAAGACAAAGAAACAGTCACGTACAGGTTAAAACACAGCAAATAATTATATCTCAGGCATTCGAAATTATTATACGTGACAATTGTTATCATAAATAATACGGAAAATGCGAATGCAGAAATTTTGCAATTACTGTTCGCAAGCACTCTTTGAACCTTGTTTTGGAGCGAATCGTAATGGTATACAGTATTTCGGAGTTAAAAATTTATGCGCAACACTCCAAAGAGAGAGAGATAGTTTGATTTTCAATCGATAAGTGACAACAAAAACTAGAAAATACCGAATACTTTTTTAAAAAGTACCGCGGTGCCGGTACTTCGGAACCATTTTTGAAAAAGTTCCGTCCGTACCGGTATCGGCACTAAAAAAGTTCCTCGGTAGTTTTGTACTCGGTACTGCCCACTTCTGTAAATAAGTCAGTTTAACAAATGTAACCGAACTTAAATTTCTGATTTATCTTTTTCTTAAAGCTTGTCAATAAACTTAGTTAACAAATACAGCTGACTCTGAATTTCCAATACTAAATTTTCTTTGACCCCAATAGACTTAGTCAACAAAATTAAATGACCGAAAACTACATCATATAACCTCAAAACCTATATGTTAAAACAGCACAAAATATAAAAACTTTGCTGCTATTGGTATTGCGAAAATTCACCGAAACATTTTTTTTTTAATGTTGGTGAATTTATTTTGAATGTCAGTTAATCTCTTAGTTTCTACATCACTTTGTTTTCCACCTTCATTTACGCTAAAGCTGAATTTCAAAGCTGTAGAATTTTTGACCTCTAATTTTTTGCTGACCCAAATTTTTTTTTTTTTTAATTTTTGCTCGTTTAAATTTTGTACTGACGATAAAAACATGACCCGAAATACTATTTCTTTGATCTAATCACATGATGTGAGTCATTGGTCGTGTTTTTGACCAAAGCTTTAGACCTTTAAGTTTCTGTTGACGTAAATTAAAGCATTGACCCCAAAATTTTTCTTTGACCCTTATATTTTTGCTGATCAAGTTTTTGCATTGACCCAAAATATTTCTTTGAACCAATTTTTTTGACCCTTAATTTTTTGCTGACCTAAATAATAGCAATAACCCAAATTTTTGTTGACCTAAATTTTGCATTGACCCAAAAATTTTGACTCAAAATATTTCTTTGGCGTGATTTTTTTTACCTTTAATTTTTTGTTGACTCAAATTTTTGTAATGACCCAAAAACTTTGACCCAAATCTTTTGATCCAAAATTACTGGCGACCCAATATTTTACCACGACTCAAAATTTTTGACCCAAAAATTTGATTTTCGAGGACGCATTTTTGAGGACTTGCAGACTGCGAGGTCAAGGTCAAGGACTTGAGCTTCGAAGCCAAGGACTTCAAAATGTGTTATCAAGGCCAAGGACGTTCTCGAGGATTTACCACTGATGTAAACTACTAACACAAGATAATAATGAAATTTCACGTAATGAGCTAGTAACGCTTTGTATATGCTATTGCAATAAAAGCTTCTTCTTTAAATTGTAATTTATGAAATCAATGTTACGGTACTCTAGCTAACTGTCAAGATTTTTACATAAAGTTTGAAATGGCGTTCATAAAAAAATCAACACCATTTTGACGTAAAGCTCGGTTATTGAATCACAAAGGCTTCTGCAACGAATGTTATTACCTTATAAAGTCTTTATGACAGGGGTTCTTAACCGGGGGTAAATGGTAAATTTACCCCCTGGGGGTAAATTTTGCGTATC
Organism: Trididemnum nubilum; assembly: GCA_963965965.1. Classification (NCBI taxonomy): domain Eukaryota; kingdom Metazoa; phylum Chordata; class Ascidiacea; order Aplousobranchia; family Didemnidae; genus Trididemnum; species Trididemnum nubilum. The sequence goes on from OZ014480.1 coordinate 13,748,393, forward strand.
CAGGGGGTAAATTTACTGAATTATAAACTAAAGCAAACTTCAATTATCAGTATTGAAAAAGTGGAAGTGTTGCACTGGATTGCCGTTGCGCCATATTTTCACTGCCCAAAAAGAGATTACCTGTTTTTTTTTTGGAGATCACCTGTTTTTGGCCGGAAAAACCTTGAAATTTCGGTGAAGACCTTTTTTTTTTGGAAATCACCTGTTTTTGGCCGGAAAAACTTCTTCACAACACTTCAAAAAATTTTGGACTTCATAAAATCGGAAATCCGTCATATTTTAAGTGGCCCCGGGCCCACGTAAGAAAATTTGGGTAAATTATAGTGTTTTCATTTGGCAAGGGGTAAACGAGACTTTATGACAATCGTGATATTTTTTATGACGAAATGATGTTGATACTTCGCATCAGCACTATTGCAAAACAAAACCTCATGTAATTTTAAAGGTAGTGTGCGACGATCGTGTTGCTATACGGTTGAACTTCACCATAGTTTTGCAGTGTGTACTGCATTAACTAATTATCTTCAATTATTGCTCCATCGCAATATCGTTTTACATTGTTTTTATTTGCTCCTTTTGTTTTCCATTGAATTAAGAGAGCCCAATGATTTGATTTTTTGGTTACCGATGTCTTAAACAATTGCATTTTTTCGAAATTGGTTTGGCCAAGAGACAACAATACGACCTTTCGGTCTTGGAGTCAAGCTGCTACCTGTGCCCACAAGGGCGTATTTAGGGGGGGCTATTGGGCCATGGCCCTTCCTTTGGGTCGCCAGGATCGTATAATTAGCGTAGAATAGTATGCAAAATTGCGGTATGCCCCCCCCTTTGCAAGTTGGGCAGAAGCTTTAATCACACAAAGGGAATGTTTGATGTGATGGTTTTAGGCCTGAACCCGAAAAATTGGACTAAAATTGAGTGAAGACTTTTTTTTGCTCTTCACCTAATTTTGGGCGAAAAAACAAACTAAATTTGAGTGAAGACCTGTTTTTTTTTGCTCTTCACCAGATTTTGGGCGAGAAATGGAACTTATTTTGAATGGAACAATTTCTTATTCTGATCTTTGTTCTTCTCAACTTTTCTAAAGTTCCTGCCCCCCCTCCTTTTCAAAATCCTGCTTACGCTACTGTGTGCCCATTTGTCTACCATTGAAAAAGCTTCACGCTGTTCCTTTTCATGTTAAAGTGATTCGAACCTGAGTGCACGGCCGTTTCAGTATCCAGTCGACCATTCTATGACAACAAATGATATTTCTACTGACTATGAACGTAACTGCATACCATTTGTGGAATCCTCGATCGTTACAGCTGAGCGGTGTGCTGATGGTTGCCGGGTTGGCAGCGTTGGTATTGAAAAAGGAAGACGTGTTTCTTTTTGGATTATTTCAATGTACAGTCAAACCTTAGTTTTCGAACATAATCCGTTCCAGAAGGCTGCTCGAAAAGTTATTTGTTAGAAATCCGAAAACAATTACTCCCCTTAAAATTAATCCAAATAATTTTAGTCCATTCCAACTCTAGAAAAGAACTTTTGTAAAGTATTTTTTTACTATTTTACACCATAACTGTGTACTGTAATACCATAAACAAAAATGGGTAGAGGTAGATTGTGTTTTATTTTAATAAAGGATTTCCTATCTGAGATGATGAAAAACAAAAAGTAAACATTTCTTATGTTTTATTTTTAAAACATCGCAAACATTAAAGGTTAAGATGCAGTACAATACGAAAAATTCCGAAAAAATTTACAGAAACTACTAATGAAACACTAAAAAAAATACTACAGCTCAATTACACCAAAAATCGTGTGAAAAAAAGCCGACATATGCAGCATCATGGCGCATTCGTGTTCGCTCGGCTTTTTTTGGTTTGGTCATGACCTGAATTTATGGTCGAAGTCTGAGACGTAATTTTTTGGTCGAAAACCGATTTGGTCGAGAACAGAAGCGTTCCATAACCTAGGTTTGCAGGGGTGCCGAAACAAAGGGGGGATGGGGAGATATATCCCCCAATAGCTTGAGAATGGTCCGCATCTGCATCTCTCCTCAATAATTTGGATGAGTGTACATTTGAGCGAAAATTTGGGGAAAAAAGTGTTCTATTCTTGTTAAAGACCTTTCTTTATTTTTTTTTCTTTTTTATTGGCTTCAACTGAATTTTTGATGAAGACTTTTTTTGGTCTTCACCTGAATTGGGGGAAAAAAAGTGTTCTATTTTTGATAAAGACCTTTTTTTTTGGTTTTCAGCTGAATTTGGGGAAAAAAGTGTTCCGATTGCTTTTTTTTTTTGGTCTTCTCTAAATTTCCACACCTGAACAAAATTGTGGTTGAGGTTCATCCCCTCCAATGTTGAAAATATGGCAAAATTGCAAATTATCCCCCCAATGCTCAACAAAGATCGGCACCACTGGAGGTTTGACTGTATTAAGTTTCAGTTTAAAATTGAGTGTTATGTGCATACAGAATTTTTTCTATTGTTTGCTAAATCGATCGAATAATTTCTGTCACATATAGCATAATACCTTTTCAGCAGTAGCGTAGCCAGGGGGGGGCCGGGGGGGCTCGAGCCCCCCATTGGCTTGTGAAGTATGCAAAATCGCATGCTTTTTGTGCTTTTGAGGCCGATTTTCTGTGAAAAATGGAAAATAGCCCCCCCCCATTCGAAAACAGTCCCCCCTCAAAGGTCTGAAAATGCGAAATTGGACGAAATAGCAACCTCAATTTTGGTGAAGCCCTTTTTTTTTTTTGGAGATCACCTAATTTTCGGCGGAAAAAAGCTTTGAATTTCGGATTTCGGCCGAAAAATCACTCTGAATTTTGGCGAAGACCTTTTTTTTTTTTTGGAGATCACCTAATTTTGGGCGGAAAAAAGCTTTGAATTTCCGAGACAATTCGCCTCAAGTTTCGGACAAACCGTCTGAAATTGATTCAAGATCAATGAAGAGACAATTCGCCTCAAGTTTCGGACAAACCGTCTGAAATTGATTCAAGATCAATGAAAATTCGAGTCAAGGTCGTTTGCACACTTCTCACTCTTTCAAAATAGCCCCCCATTTTCCAAATCCTGGCTACGCGCCTGCTTTTCAGTACGTATTGGAGAAAGTTTGTTGGAGACAAACAAGTAAGGGAGTACTGAGTGTTTTTCAATAAGTTTGATGTGCAGAACAGCAGAAAAATAATAATAAGCACAGCCAATAAACGATAAGCTTCATTTGGATCAAAATGTATTGCAGTGATGCAACAAGCAACACCTCTCATACACATACGTAGCCTACACCTAAGCATTCTTGATCAGGTGGATTTTAAGAAAATAAAAATTTGCGGAACTTAAGGCAAATATTGTTTTTTGGAAACGTGAAATACAGATTGAAAGCAAAATATGAGTTAAAGAAGTCATAAAAGTAAATTTACATAGCATTGGCTTTTGATCCGGATTTCACCGTTTTATAGCGTCTTTTTTTGGCTTTTTGTTTTGTCTTTTTTTTTTAAATCAAAGCAAAAGGCTTTTCTCTTCCTCATTTATATCTGACCCATATTCGCACGAAGTAAACAGACAGTCACTTTACGACAAAAATTTCCAAAATTTTTGAGAAAATAATTGAACGTTAACTTTGAAAAATTGTAGTCTGCTACACACAAATATTTTTGGCAATTTTTTTTTTCTTGGATTATGCGGCGGTTTTTAATAATGCAAATATTATCAAACATGGATAAAAAAAAGCGTAGCCTATACTTTGACACTGAAAAAAACGGGCGAAAAGCGGATACGGTACAGATTAAATTTACCATAGGTTAAAAATAAAATACGACAGCTTTTACAATAAAAAACAAATAGCAAGTTGTACTAAAATCTTGCTTTTTTGTAGTTGCTAATTTGATTTGAGGCTATATACGCAATGAGTACCAAAACGCTCTTAATATGATTATAATAATCAAACTGAATGAATCGAATGCTGGAATGAAATAGAAAAGAAAGAATGAATGGAACACCATGCAAAGCAGCAGCAGCAGCAGCGAGGACAACACAGAAATATCCCAAGACAATAATCATAAAATTCTCTCTGCCTTGCGATATCTGTTCATTATTATTAAATACCACCCAAGCCAATTGTTCTGCATGGTGTTCCATTCATTCTTTCCATTCTATTTCATAACATTCTATTCTTTCGGTTTTATTATAATAATAAAATAGAAAAAATTGTATTAAAAGCGCTTTGAATAATTATAAAGATTATTATTTCGTTTTCTTCTGTATCCGCTTTTCGACCCTTTTTTTCAATGTCAAAGTAATAGGCTGCGGTTTTTGTTCGGCGTACCCGGGCCAAGGGGCCCTAGAAAAGCTTGATAAGTTCACGCGTTATCTGTTCTGTAAAACTTTTTAATAAGGTGTTGACTATTCAACTAGCGTCAAAATAGCCATATAGGGGTAGCCTACTAAACCAAAAAAATATTCTGAAACCGTCCACTAGACCTAGTGAGTGGCAGTGGTCAGGTCTTTCAAGTGTAGGGTTTTTCTGGCATTTCCGCCTTTTCCTTACTGACAGCGTAAGAGTTGTAGATTTATTTGGTCCAGAACGATTGCTCCTAGTGAGGAAGTCCGGACCCTAGAACAAGGCATTCGGACCCACCTTTTACTTGGAACTCTTCAGCGATTCTCCGTTTGTGATAGAGTTAGAGTAACTTCATCAGCCTGCCAACCTCGAAAGATAAGAATTACCACAATTGACTCAACTTACTCTCTCCTCCCCCAAAATTGCTCGCACCTAGAATCGAACCCCATACCTTGAGCACACCAGGCCCAAATTTTTTCCTGCCAAATTTGGTGCTGTGATGTTCATCAAACGCTGTGTTTTATCCTTAAAGGCGGTGAATCATCCAGCTAATTCCGGTGGTTTATAATAGCTAAAATTGAACTATAATTTTTTATATTTTTTGTTTTGATTTTGGGGCAGCGTTTGCAAAGATATTCAACAAATACAAAAAGACATCCCCAAAAAAAATTTTTGGAAACTCTGAGTTTTCTTCTTCCCGCCAAAACCACAGTTCTCTAAACTATTAGCATACTGTAATCTTATTAAACTATTAGGCCTAAACAATTTAGAAATAAATTATTTAGAAATAAACTATCTCTAAGCTATTAGGCCTACCACAGTTCTCTAAACTATTAGGCCTACTGTAGTTATGGCGGGAAGAACAAAACTCAGAGTTTCTAAAAATTTTTTTCGGGGGATATCTTTTTGTATTGGTTGAATACATAGGTAGGCACAAGTCCGTTAATCGTTAATCCGTTAATAACGAAGCTAACTTTTCCATTAACTCGTTAATCCGTTAAAAAGTTTTTTCATGTTAACGGACTATATTAACTTCCGTTAAGTGCTGTTAACGGACTAAAGTAACTTCCGTTAAGTTCTGTTAACTTCCGTTAAGGTTTTTATCGTTAATATTGTGCAGCTTCGTTGTGCATTTGAACTTGTTTTTATCTTGAAATTAGATTAGACTGTAAAATGTAACTTTCAAAGCACAAAAAGACCACAATAGCAATAAATATTTCCTTACAATCAGCTTAACAGCATCAATACGTGTTCTAGAAGCGAGTGAATAAAACGAAACATAAGTTGCACACAAAATGTTAACGGATTAACGGACTTTATTAACTTCCGTTAATTAAAGCTGAAAATAACGGATTAACGTTAACGGAGGTGTGAAGTTTGTTAACGGACTAGTGGTTAACGAAGCTAACGTTTTGCGTTAACTTGCCCACCTATGGTTGAATATCTTTGCAACCGCAGTCCCAAAATTAAAACAAAAAATATCAAAAATTATAGTTCAATTTTAGCTATTGTAAACCACCGGAATTGGCTGGATGATTCACCGCTTTTAACAAACATTGAAAGAGCTAAAGCTTTTGGGGCTCTTCCCCGGACCATGCTAGAAAAACTTACAGCGCTTCCCCAAACCACCAAGCTGAACTTTTTACGAATGTCATCATTCTCTCGCATTTAAATGAAAATCTTCATACACAATGTGAATAGCAATTAATCTCGACTACAACAAAGGCGCCCAATAACGTTTAGGGGAGGGCGGTATCAGTCAGCTCTGCAGGTGCATGTAAATACATGTGATAAAAAAAATCAAGTTGTGTTTTCTCTTAATTTATGTTCGTCCTAAAAAAACTTAGCTGGTAACCAGTACTCCCAGTTGATTTGTTTTCGAGAAAATTTTGCAATAATTGTGGTAAAATTGTTTTGAAAAAGTGAAACATAAATTAAATCAAAACTATGAGTTGAAGAAGTTAGGAGGTAAAATGCCACTATACTGCAGATGAAAAAAAATCAGGTAAACTTTGTGTAACATCCGCGTCAAAATACCGCGTTTCAATCATAGGCGTAGCCAAGGGGACCCCAGGGGACCCATCCCTCCAATTGAAATACCATGAATAATGACAATGATGGGGTGATGGCAACATATAGCCTACGTTTTTCTTCAGTTGCAGTTTTTTTAGCATTTACTCATACAACCGTAATTAACAATAATATTAATGATAACAACCAGCGTGCCCGGCCCTCTAATTCAAATCTTATCAACCATTTTATTTGTATAACTCATGGAAAACTCAGGTTTTATGTCTTAAAAGTTCCTCCCCCAAGACCTCATTAATTTAACGTTTTTATAAACTTAAAAGAAACAATATGATTAGTAACTATCTGAATTACACCATCTTTAAATTACAATCCAACTTTGCTAGTTTTCACGCAACAAAATCTTTAGGAAAAAAACAAAGTTAAGTAGGGTAAATGCTTCTTGAACAAAGTGACGAAGACGATAGCGTATTTATGGATGCGAGCCATTGTTCTAGTTCTTCTCTCTTTTCGGTTGTGGCAAGTACAAAAAAAACACACACACAAAACCTGTCAAAATCAGTATAATTGGGGCAAGTTTCATATGATTTTTTTTAGCCCAGCAAGATAAAATTTTTGCTGACTTGAAATCGTCAAGTCAGCTCGAAAATTTAACCAAAAATAAAAAGTTTAAAAATGCTTTGGACTCGTCCTGTAAGTAGGCTGAAAGAGCAGGGCAATTTATTTTTTCAAAAGGCTTCCAAATCTTAGCAATTTACTTGAGTTAGTTAGATCGCTCTAAAAACATGCGAAACGTGATCAAAATGGCATTTATAAAATAGCTATTTTTTTCCAAAAATTGCAAAAATCACTAAGCGGCTGGGAGCTTAATTCCCAAACCTTACTTAACCTTCAGCGGCCAGACCTCCAGTTTGTAGTATGCTTGAGTTACATTAGTTTGAGTTTGCTCACCGCGCCTCTCCATTTAGACATCTTTTGAAAAAATTAATAAGGCTACGTCATTGAAAGAAATGCCAGAAAAAAACTAGTTCCATATATTAACCATAATGTTACTTTGCCACTTAGTGGAAGTTGCGCAACAAATAATCGTCTTCAAAATTTGTTGCGGTTTAATCGCTTTGCGCTTTCAAAATTTTTGGTTTAACAGCTCAGATTTAAGCTCTGAGCTCATTTTTGTTTCATTGGTACCTTTTTATTTTCGATATCGGTTTTCTGCTTTTCTGCTTAAAATCATAAAAATGAGGACTTTATAAAACGTTTTCGTTTTGTAACTTTGTAGTGGAATTTCGATGAAATAAATTTTATTGCGCTTCAGCTTTGTACAAAATCTTATTTGTGAAAGTTGCTTCGTGCTTCGGCATCACGAGAGAGAGTTCATTGCCAAAAGCTAGGTAATGCTGAAGTAGGACTGATAAAAAATTTAAAACTGGTACATTTTGTCCGGCGCTTGCACAACAGTACCCTTGGATCGTTTTATATTGTGTAATGTATTCAGTAAAATATGGTGCTGTCTAACGTGATTCCGGTACATTGTCTACAGGCCTACCTCAACCGGACTTGAAGGTCATTGACTCCACGCAGGAAAATTTTCGAGCAATGTTGCAATTCATGAGAGCGTTTAAAGACCAAACTATTTACGAATACATCAGCAATGCTGGAAGAACTTCCATGTAATCTTGCCAAGAATTCAAAGTAATCTCTTGGATGCAAGGGGTGCAAGTTTAGAAAAAAGTATTGTCGTAGAAGTGAAAAAAACATTTCTTTTCGCTTTAAGTAGATAAAACAGCGGATCCATCCACAAAAGTACAATCTTTGTTTAAGATACGTGAAGGATGGAAGTATTATGCAAACGCTTTTTTGGTTTTCGAAAAGTTTCCGATTTGACCGCTTCCGGGCTTGCAAATAAACTTTTAGTTACGCTGACGACTGCCAGTATTCCTATGAAGTCGGTAGGGTTACGACGGAGCTGTCGCCACATCTGGTTGCAAGAATGGGGTGCAAAAGTACATTCGTGATAAGTATCCCACAGCAATGTACGTGCACTTCGCAACGTAGCAAGTTACAACCGCAACGGGCGAATGGGCATTTAGCGTCCTTTCAAAACCCACTTACGTACGAGCATGCAAGAAAATCAGCTAAATACATTTGCTCTGTTGTATATAAACAACGACATTAAACTTGATTATAGACAAGTGATTGATTAGTTTGCAAAAGGAACCGTCGCCTTAATTTAAAATAAACTGACTTTCTTTTATGCTTGATTTTTATTTTACAATTTCATTCTTCGAATAAGTCTCGTAAAAGCATTGCACTAAAACTTGCTTCCAGAATTCACGAAAATGCGTATTTTTAGGGTAATTATGAAATTTTTTCGCGGGGCATTCTCCCGGACCACCCTAGAATGGTCTTGCCTTCGGCGCTTCCCATAAACTTGATTTGTGACATCACAGTGCGACGAAACTTTGTCTCCTTCCCTCGAAAACTTTCTGCGTAGGCCAATGGCCGCTATATTTATGAAGCTGTTCAAGTTGTTGATTCTGTTTCTGTGTTTTACAGCTGCATTCAGTAACATTAACAAAATTTTAAGTGCTTTCTCTTGACGATATCGCAAAATGAACCAGAATGTTCGTTTTTGGTTTGGAATAGTAAAAAAGGAAGAACGCGAAAAGATTTGATAAAAAAAACTTTTCTATTTAGTAATGAGAAGTTTTGACTCAAAATTAAGCCATTCTCATTCAGTAAAATTGATTCAAGTTAAGGTGAAAATAGTTAAGTCTAAGTAGAATATTATGTTACATTTTTTCCAAGCTCTGGTTGTATTTTCGTTAAAATTTTTGATTTGTGATGTTATTGTTGTCACTAATAATATAAATTGTCACCAAAATTAAATTAGTACAAAAAACATTACTAATTGAGTTTTATAACCTCAACCTTTGAGGTAATGTTCACTCCGTCCGTGGTTCAGTGGTAGCTCGAAGACATAAGCACAATAGACCAAGCATATCCAATTTTTCATTGTACTCGCCGTAAAACACCGAAGCGTGTAACGCGTTTTCGGGGCCCATCTTAGCGTTATTGCTTGCACGCGGGCAGCACAGCTTCTTTCGCTGAAACATCGCAGCGGTAGCGAGCCGTTGGCAACACTGTGTCCGATTTGACCGGCCCGAGATTTTCATCTCAAACCTCCCGCTTCCAGAGACAAACGCACTACCGTTCAACCAACTGGCCGATAGATCAAGCAGGTAATCAATTTTTTCCATAATATTAAACAGGCAAGAAATATTGCACAAATCGAAACAAAGCGTGATTCAAAGCAGCAATTAATAGACTGGTAATTACTGCACCTTCAAAACATCTATTTGAAAAAAGTAATAACTCTTCAAAAAAAGCAAATTTGAAAAAAAATTCAACATACGCCGAGAAAATCAAGTGCGTTAAAATTTGAGATATTTTTGAGAATGCCATTCAAAACACCTGAGATTTTTCTGTTTCTGCTGCTTATAGTAAATTGTCGTCATAGTCCAATAACACTTGGTAGGTAAATTAAAAGTCAAAGCTTCGACTCGGTGAAACTCTAGCGGACTCGGTTAATTGCATAACAAAATGCAGATTATTGATATTTCAAGCCAAAACTGAAGATTCACCAAAACAACGTGGCAGGTATACTGCCGTAAGATTAACTCGAGTAGTCACAGTTTTAAATTCTATTTTTTCTTTCGAAACAAACTTCGTTTCGTGCTTTCAGTTCTTTGCAGAGTGTTGCCAAGTAATAACTTCACCTTTTGACTCTCGGCAGTTTCGGGGGAATCGACTTGCTCTCTAACGACACCATGGCTGACTGTCCGTTCGCTCAAATGGAATTTCTTTTTGATGACCTGAAAAATTGTGCAAATACAAATAAGTGTGAAAAAATGCTTTTTGTTGTTTTAAATCCTATTTTTATACCAATTTAATCAAATTCATCGCAGAAACGCCAAGCTAGCAATGAAATTTATCTTTTTTTAACTTGAAATTTATGCAAATAATGGTACTACACACTTGCACAGTGCACAATAATTAATAGCTATTAATAATGTGTAATCATTGTGTTGTTTCATTGTTAAAAATAGCTGTTGCACCATAGCTTATTAATGAGCGATAGTCCATCATCTAATCACACCCGACCGCAACAGTTACAATTAGATTGTTATATGTTGTTTTTGTTTTTGATGCAATAGATAGAGTGCCATGATTTGCTTTTTAAGTAATCGTTGGAATCACACTTTTTACGAAGTTGCTTCAGTTAAGGGACAGGGAGAGAGAGTTGATTAACAATCTTTAAGGTTTCCAAGTCAAGTTAGCACCTGTCTACCACACCGGGTAACAGGCTTCACGCTGTCCTTTTTAATGCGTAACATCAAGCAGGAAAGCTGTAATACCAATTTTTATAGTCTTTGGTTTGACCAGATTTCGAATCGCACACTACTCCAACTTTTCACTAACAGCAGCTATATCCCCTAGACCGTTCTAACGGCAACGAACAACACTTTTGCCCAATTTCATTTAAACCTTCCAGCCAATTCTCTACTAAAACCAAAAGATGCAAAATAGGGTGGAGTAAAAAATAAAAATTTTTGAATTTAAAAAAGTGGTCTTGATATATGGCCCCAAATACCATATGAAATACATCTATCGCAATTTTGAGTTCTTGCACCCTCTAGTGGTCGTGCAATTTAACCGAACGAGCTCAAAATAGCAAATTTTGCCATATCTCACCAACCACATGTGCTGGAAAGCTAGTTTTTAGCTTAAAAGTTGCAGAAACAGCACATTTATATCTGCATGCAAAAGAACTTTACCTTAAAAACATGCAGAAAAAAAGTTACAGGCAAATTATTGATCACAGATTTACTGATCTTTGATAAGTTTTCATTGCTCAACTTCAAACGCATTGCAATGCACGTTGTCATTGAAAATAAGCCAGATGAGCTTTTAATTTTATGTATATTTGCACTTTTAGTGTAACGTGCTGTCTTATCAGTTTAAAATGGTTGCGTTAATGGCAATTAGCCTTACTCAACTGGGCAATGTGCAACACAGTATAGTAACACATGTTTATAGTTTCATGTTATTGCATCATCCAGTATTGGTTGGCTCTTGTATCATCATTTTATTTATGCTGAACTAGAGGAATTATATCTAGTTAGTTCATAAAGAGTTTAGATAGTACAGTTCAATTGAAAAGCACTGAAGGATGCAAAAGTGCAAAATTAGAAAAGGATTACAAAAGCAATTTGTAATTAGAAAACCTATAGTTCTAAATGAAGGGAAGTTTGGCAATACATTTAACGAACAATTTGATATTATTGTTTATTGTATTGTAGATACAGTATATACTGTACCTGCTGGTGTAAATTTGGTTGTTTCTGAAACAGCGTGCTAACTAGAAAAAGATCCAACTCTAATGTCACTTATAGAAAGTTGTATGGTGGATAACTTTTTCAAAGTTCTGATAATTTCCCTCTAGGACTGCTGCCAACCAAGAGACAAGTGATTAAGCGTATGCTCAACTTTAATCACTTCAGCAAGTTGGATACAGCTCGAACTGTTGCAAAAGAACTTTACAACAGATGGATGTGGTGCAATGTTTATTCTATTCTTGAGCTGAGTATTGCACAAAAAATTGATAAGTTAATGCTAAACTTCAGTGGTATAACTAGATATTCGAAAACTCTAAAACATCAGATTGATGCAAAAAGCTTGAAACTAGTTTCTTGCTAGATGCTGATAAACTTTTTGATGTTTTTTTTTTTTGCTAAGATGACAAACAAAGAAAGCAATGTGAAATTTAATATGGCTGGAGAATGACCCCTGATGATGATGCTTTTTTTCGAAGATCAAAAAGCAGAACACAAGGGTAAATGTTTGGCAGCAATCCTAGAGGGAAATTATCAGAACTTTGAAAAAGTTATCCACCATACAACTTTTTACAAGTGACATTAGACTTGGATCTTTAGATAGTACCGGTATGCTGTTTCAGAAACAACTGAATTTATGCCAGCAGGTACAGTATATACTGTATCTACAATACAACAAACAGTGGTATCAAATCGTTCATTAAATATACTGCCAAATTTTTTTCTGTTTAGAACTATAAATTCTGTGATTACAAATTGCTTTTGTAATCCTTATTTTTCTAATTTTGTACTTTTGCATCCTTCAGTGCTTTTCAATTGAACTGTACTATCTAAACTCTTTATGAACTAACTAGATATAATTCCTCTAGTTCAGCATAAATAAAATGATGATACAAGAGCCAACCAATACTGGATGATGCAATAACATGAAACTATAAACATGTGTTACTATACTGTGTTGCACATTGCCCAGTTGAGCAAGGCTAATTGCCATTAACGCAACCATTTTAAACTGATAAGACAGCACGTTACACTAAAAGTGCAAATATACATAAAATTAAAAGCTCATCTGGCTTATTTTCAATGACAACGTGCATTGCAATGCGTTTGAAGTTGAGCAATGAAAACTTATCAAAGATCAGTAAATCTGTGATCAATAATTTGCCTGTAACTTTTTTTCTGCATGTTTTTAAGGTAAAGTTCTTTTGCATGCAGATATAAATGTGCTGTTTCTGCAACTTTTAAGCTAAAAACTAGCTTTCTAGCACATGTGGTTGGTGAGATATGGCAAAATTTGCTATTTTGAGCTCGTTCGGTTAAATTGCACGACCACTAGAGGGTGCAAGAACTCAAAATTGCGATAGATGTATTTCATATGGTATTTGGGGCCATATATCAAGACCACTTTTTTAAATTCAAAAATTTTTATTTTTCATTCCACCCTAATACAAAATAACCCCAGAAACAAGCCATACCTGAGATACGAGTTGTTTCTTGCAATCCCTTTTTACAGCCATTGCGAAATCGTGCCATGTCCATGTCATGCTGTGGTACTCTAGCATTGGTATGATGACGTCAAATTCGTGGACGTCGGCCATGTTTTTCTCTTTTTCTCCCTAAAAATATAGACAAATGATTTGTCATTACTGGACGGAAATCGAATGAGCTCTTAAATAACTTTGGAAAATAATAACTTAGACATTTTAGCCAAATTATATTCGGTTCTCATTAGTACAGTTAAAAAAAATTTGGCAACTCACAGTCGCTTTAAATTTTAAATTATATTTGTGGTCTAATTGCTCTTATCTCTACCTCATTTTTACGCGCCCCCATTAAGAGGATTAGGCTAGTTAGCAGCTGAGACTCTCAACCAAGTGAAGTATGCAAAGACTTGAAAAGCTTAGACATGTAGTCGAACGGCAGAAATAAATTACGCAATGTCAATAAGAAACAAGATTCACGAGTATAAGGTATCAGGATTCGATTCTATTCAACGTAATCACATATAACAGAACTGATCAGTGACCAATATTTTACCTCACTGAGTAATACTAAATCACTCTATAATTGAAATATTCTTACCTTGTAGCTAACCCGTAAGGGAACTTGTGTGATTTTGATGTAAAGGAACGAGTTATTTTTTGCCGCTCGCTCTTTCATTTTGTCTACGTCATCAACAGCGTCACGCTTCGCTGACGATCTTAAAAGGCGAAAAAATCAACAATTGAAGTTTTTCCCAAATAATTTTTAGTTTTCGACTAAGCAATGCTAGCCATTGAGTAATAAATTTTGGCTGGCAATTGCGCAAAACGGCATGAAATGCATCCAAGAAAAGTAAAATATGAGTAAACAGTAACATACAGTACTCTAAGTAAAAGTAACATGCAAAATTAGAATTAGCAAAAATGTCCGAAATAATGTTTCAAAAAATGCTATATTTGGTATCTAACGAACTAAAATTGTTTAAAAAATGTGAAAAAGTTTTAATAAGAATTTTCCTAATTTACCCACCTGTTCCGACGGTGGGTTCCTGGAGTTGAAAATGTGGAGGGTGATGGAGGCGGGGGGCGAGTTGGGAGACTGCGAATGCTCCCTGTTTGCTCCTGAGAGGGGAGAGTTGAAGAGAGGCCTAGCAGGGTAGCGCCTCGATTGTCTTTGGAGTCTAAAGTGCCCCCAAAGTTAGCTTCATTCTCTTCATTGATAGAAGTGGCCCCCTTGTCAGGAAAGAAGAACCCCATCATTCGGCGGAAAAAGTGATAGGTTAGTTGAATAGACAGAGGAGCTGCGTTGACCTGATTAACAAAATATTTACTAAAGACCCACAAATTAAAATTGTTTATCAAAAATTATTTGCAGAATAAACAAGCGAAGCAAAATAGGATGTAAGATCAGCCCCACAAAAGGAACTTTGAGTCGCAGCAGAAAGGAGTTACACTACCTAACGAAGTGCGTAGTTCCGAGATTCGAAAATCTTCTTACAACGAGGCCGTTACTTTTATGAATTGAAAGATCTCAGCTTTAATGGTTTGGCCATGTAAGCAGAATGCCTCAGCGAAGACTCCCCAAACAAGCTTAACTTGCCAAAGCAAAGAGAAGACCAGTTGGACGACCTAGAACTAGATGGGCTAATTACATTGAGGATCTTGGATGGAATCGCTTGGGACTTCACCCAAGTGAAAGGATGGATAATCTCAAGCTGCTGCCCCCGCAACCCAGACGGAAAAGCGGGCAATCAAGAAAGAAGAAGAAGAACTGACCGACTGCAAATTCAACTAGAGTAAGATCTAATGTTAAAAGAAAGTTAGCGTAAAAAGTTTTTTGCCATTATTTTTTTACATGCATAAACCTTAGACACATGCAACGAGCAATTCTGCAAAGTAATGCAACACTAAACTTACTTCCACGTGGTCTTTCACAGAAATTCCTCCAACCGGAGGTCTGACTTTACACAGGACTCTCAGTGTCAACGATTGCCCTCCAGCACCTGACACACCGTAGTTTCGCAAGCCCGCCTGGTGGCGCGGTTTGATGACGTCACGATAAAGTGAATTTGGAAGTAGGTTTTGAACCATAAGCCATGCAATTTCAAAACAATGCGAAACAGAGTCATCGCTACGGTTCACCTGCGTGTATAAAGTCACAAATGAGACAGTGATAAAACCTGATAAAGCGCAGAACGTTAGTTTTATCCAGAAATATCAGTTTTTAATTTTGGCTAGCATGATTAATTTGATGTGCCAACCAACCAGTAAAAATTGATCAAACAACTTCAAAAACGTCAAAAAGCCTACACAATACTGCCAGGTATTTTTGCTAGCTTCGAATGTCACCTTTTCATATAAAAAGTCTTTCATTTCAAATTGAGCCAGGTTAAGTTGTCCGTCCTTGTCAGTGAGATTCCACTTCACTCTACCAAGAGATACCTCCGTTGTACGTGCCACTGAGGCCTCCTCCTCGTGTTGGGAGGACTCTGGGTGGTTCTGGGGGCGCAGGGAGGAATTTCGAGTCTTCTGCTTCAAAAATAACTCCTTGAAGCACCTGAATCAAACACGCATTTTTATTTTTGTTGCACAAAAATCGTTGAAATAAGTTGTTGTTAGTGGACGGAGTAATGCTGGAGCAACCGGTACGAGCAATTTGAGTGATTTTTAAAACCTAATGTTTCGATTTTTCAGCTCTGATTTGAATATTTTTGAAGTTTTTCAATATATTTCAATATCTTACAACAGTATTCACATCATATTCAGTTGTTTAACCTGATTATTATTCCAAGTTCTTCGCTCAGAATGTTGAGAGTTTCTTTATCATCAGCCAGTCTTTGCTGCAGTTCAGCACACTCGTCGCGTAATTCTTCATTCAGGGGATCGTTATCCAGCGCCTGCAAAATAGCGAGCATCATTTTCACCTGAACAATTAGTGCACATGCCAATACAATACATTTAAGTAAAGATCGAAATTCTACACTCGATTTTGCAGAGATTTTCTGATCTGATATATTTAAATAGAACTAGTACCAAGAAGACAGTGAAAAGGCGTGCACGATTGCACGTAGTAGTATTGCTCGAATGCTTTGATGCCGAAAAACCCCAAGCTCAGTCAAATGCATACCCCTTTTCATTACGACATGGGTTTTGAGTGTTTTTAAGAAAAAGGGGTAGCAATCTGAATGTCCCCCAGAAAAATTTCTGTAATACAATTTACAAAAATATTGTGCGTTATAGAAAAAATTTTTTTTTAAATTTCTCAAATCCAAATTCCAAAATAGTAATTAAAACTTACCCTATCAGCAATGTACAGCTGGCGTTCAAGCTGCCGCATACTTGTTAGCTGATTTCTGATTCGGCTCTGCATTGCTGCTAAAGTATCTCTGTGCTTGAGCGCGTCATCAGATGACGTCAGACGTAGCTTAAATCTCATCCTGTCCACTTTCTCCCAATGTTCACGCATGACTGGTTCGACGTACAGCAAAAGGTTTTCAACGATGTCAAGGATCATCGTGAACTGACTCTGAATTTTAAAACATGAAATTTGGATTATGACGTTTACTGAAAAAAGTAGTAAATACTGAAAGTCCTCGTTTGCCAGGCCCTATTTGCCGATGTTATGTTTTATGAAACCTTATATATCGCTTCTTAATCGGGGGAACATTTTCAGAATAGTTTACAGTTCTACACAGGAAAAATCAAAAAAAATTACAAACTACTTTGTTTTGAAATTAGCCATGAAAAGTGCATGGCTAAAAACCACGCTGTACTGTATGACGTTAAAAAAAAGTAATCATTTGCATGCATTATGACGTAGAGTACCAGCGGTTAAATCCTGAGAAGAGCTATTAGAAAGGCGACCAAAACAATGTGCAAAAAGTTTTTCACCCACAAGATTCGAACCTGCAGGCTATGGATTACTTGTCCAATCCTCAACCAAATTTTTCGCAATGCTTGTTTTAAGCAGTCGAAGTTGTGATGACTCCTCTTTCCCAGGCTTCCGCGCCGGTAGCCTTAGGTCAAAAAACACGCAAACAATTTAAAATTACAACTCTGACTTGCAAACGTCAAAATAATCGTAATCACATATCAGTAAAATATCACTTACCGTATTGGTGCAGATCTCTAGTTCAGGTTGAAGCACAGTTAGCACATTGGATGGCTTTTCGTCATGCATGATGTCACTGGCTCCCGTTTTCCCTCTCAAGGCCTGCTGTTCTTCTGGGGTCATGGGAGTTTCGGGAAGGAGGTGAGCATAGTCGGTCTGCTCAGAGTCAACTAACGCTTCATAACCAACGTAATACATTTTGCAAGTGCAACGCGACACGATCCGTTGCAGTTGAAACGAACCTAAAAAAATAGTGATGAAAACATTTCGTCCGTTAGCACTACGTCCAGCACTTGCTAAAGGTTTGTGAAAAATTTCTGCTGGCGGAAAAGTTCTCAGATATTATGTGCGGAAATGTTTGGTCGCTGTCATTTTGGTGATTCTATCCTAGGATTCCGACCTGGTAGTCCATAGGTTAAAATACACAAAAAATTTTGACTACTCTGGCTGTGCAATGCATACACAATGCAATGATATTGTTTCACTGGCAATAATTTGCATGCGACAAGTTTCAACAAGCAATCTGCGGTAATTTGTGATTTTTCTAGATTAATTTTGTTAAATTTCTAGGTGTTACTGCCGTACCAATAAAACTGTACCTTCACGAAGGTTGTCAACCATTGTCGCAGATTGCCTTTCCTCTTTAAAAGTATTTTTGAAAACTTCACAACTAACAAAACAAATGTACATTGTACAATCTTGATAATAAGCACAAGTGGAACAGCACTGCAAGCAACGTCACAAACAGCACAGTCACTAAAATCACTTAATGTGCAAGTTATTTACCAGCTGAAACGCCGTCACCGACAACTCCCCCAATAGCCTGTCCTCCTCCCATGAGGTCAGTGATGTCCAACATCCCTGGACTGGGTCCTCTGGGAGCGATGTCACTGACAGACAACCAAGGCACATTTTCGCCATCTTGGCCTGTAGAAAATAGCGTAAAGTTGTTCAATGACAGAAAAGTACAAGAAATACTGCTAGCGACTTGGTTAAGTAAAAGAACTTCGCTTTTGCTGACCGTGAAAACTAAAACCATTATTGGTATTCGTTAGAACATCAGAAGTTGAGGCACTACTGTGCTTTATAAGCCTAGTGGGCATATGCAATTGAGTGGTTAAAAACTTTTGCTGTTGCCCAACTACAATCTCTCTTCAAAAACCAGCTATGAAGATTCGTAATTGAGGAAAGGCCAGCTGAACCGAAAACAGATGTAAAAGATATGCTACAAAACGTAAAACTAACCTGATGACGTCACATTTCGCTCAACGGTGGCAAACACCTGAGTACCAGCAAGGGATCCTCCCCATGATGACTTGGTGGTCAGTTGACCTCCACGCCACGACACTTTGTACTCACGGTTCAGGAAATTAGCAAGCGCAGCTGTTATGATGATGTAACCCTGGGTTTTGGGACCCTAAAAGCAAGCGCATTATTGTGAATGAAATTACAGGAACATGTATACTTACTTTTAAATTGTATTGTCTATCTTAATAAACCACACAAGGGTTCA
This sequence comes from Trididemnum nubilum, assembly GCA_963965965.1. Classification (NCBI taxonomy): domain Eukaryota; kingdom Metazoa; phylum Chordata; class Ascidiacea; order Aplousobranchia; family Didemnidae; genus Trididemnum; species Trididemnum nubilum. Next base: position 13,767,251 of record OZ014480.1, read on the forward strand.
ATTACAGCCGGTTTGACATTCAGTAATAAAATATACCGTATTTTTCGGACTATAAGATGGACGTGAGTATAAGACGCAGAATCAATTAATGGCTTCTGTCGTTTTTTATTTTTTATACATAAGACCACTATATGAAATACAACCTAAAAAGCTCGATTAAAGCTCTAAATTACTTCAAATCAAACCATAAAAAAAACAGTGTAACTCGAACATAAAATGCGCCCTCAATTTTAAAAATATTTACGGATTTTAGGCACGATTTATAGTCCGAAACATACAATGCCAGTACTCAGTGTGAAGCCTCCACTGCACGTGGTGGTAGACAGGTGGCACCTTGACTCGAAGACAGCAAGGTCACTTCGCTATCTCCCTCCTGGCCAAGTTAGTTATTTGGTACCGTATTTTTTGAACTATAAGTTCACTATCAGTAAATGACCTGTATTGCTTTCATTCCCTCATATATGGCGCACCAGAATATAAGGCCAACTAAATGAAATGCAACTTAAATAGCTCTAATAACTGTAAAAAAGTTCTAAAAGAAAAAAAATATTGCCAGATCCACATTAAGGAGAACGTGAGTACAAGATGCAACTTCAGTTTTTTGAAATTTTAAGTATTTTTAGTGCGTCTTGTATTTTCAGTGCGTCTTGTATTTTCAGTGCGTCTTGAGGTCCAAAAAATACGGTAAACAAAATGTAATAGCAATTGATTTTCAAAATTCCCATCTACGTAAATAGATCAAAAATAAGAAATAATTCGTCAACCCTTCACAGAATTAAAGCAAAGGCCTAGTTTTTGTGGTTTATTTTAAGAAAATACAATCACAATTCAACACAAACTACTACCTTTAACATGGCTTGGCAGTTGACAAACTTTATGAGCCAGTTTTCATTGACTACGTCATCAGTCTTGCTAGCAGCCACTCCCTTCAGCTTTTGCTTTTCACTTGATGGCTCATCAGCGTCAACAACCAATCTAAAAAAGTTAAAATTGAAATGCTAACAGCTACAGCATGCAACTAAAACACTCATTTAAGGCTTATCAGCACCAATAACCAATCAAAAATATTCACGTTTTGGCTGATCAGCGCCAACAACCAATTAAAATATTCACCTTATGGCTCACCAGCACCAACAACCAATCAAACAATTTCACTTGATGGCTCCTCAGCACAGACAACCAATCAAAAACATTCACTTGGTGGCTCGTCGACATCAACAGCCAATCCAAAGCATGTTTCTTAATAGCTCATCTGATACTGCTAAAAGCCAATTTAAATTCAAACGATTCATAAAAGTGCTCGACAGCATTGGCACAGTACAAGTCAAGTAACTTAAAATTTAAAATTTAAAAACTAAAAATTGGAAAATAAAATTAACTACAAAATTAAAAGTATGGAAGTTTCTACCTCGTTCCGGAACCGGGACATGACCGGCTCGGTTGCGGCTAAGACAACCAACTAAGAGGGAAAAACGAAACTGACCTATACTGTATTTTACTTAAAAGCTTGTCAGCTTGAGCGATAACTTAGAAAAACTCTTTAAAATAAAGCATTCCTTCTGTAAGTAAGTACAGTAACCCACTTGTTTTCTGACTCTGATAGGAGCTGACGTAACATCAAGCTGGGATCCATAGCTCGTTGGTTGAAAGCCCCAATAGCTCCGCTATCCAGTGAAGTGGTGGATTGCGCCAACTTCCGGCTTTGAGACCCCTCCGCATCATTTCTACCTGGGTGTAAAGTGGGAATAAATTATTTAAAAGCACATTAAAAAATCTCAACCATTCAACATAACTTAAAAGCATGCAATCTACAGCTCAACACTCGTTAAATTAGCTATACCAACCAGTTTAAATACATTTGCCGGTTACTATTTGTTTGGTAATTAGAGCATTGGAAAAGCTAAAAAACACTAAAGCACACAATAAATCATTAAACCTACTTCCATTCGTTGCCATTCTAAACTTGCTCATAATCTTGGTGCTAAGATTTCTTCGAAGGACAGCCGCTTTATTATATCCTTCATATAAACCATAGACCACGTCTCTGTTCTCAGTTGTCCACATAGCTCGCAGATCATGAACGACCAACGTTTGCCTGAAAGGTGATGAAAATGTTTAGATCATCGAAACGTTCAATCAATTTCATTGCTACAAACAGTTTTCAGGCATTTTGAAAATGATGAAGCTACACAATATGTTCAAAATCTAGAAAGATAAATGGGAGTCAAAAATAAATTCTTTGAGAAAATTACGAGGAAATCTCTTCACAGTAAAAGAAAGAACGGTAGAAATCTAGCTTTTAAATATCAACCCCACGAAACCAAAATGCCCGAAATTTTCACAGACATGCAACCCAACACAATCAGCAGCAGAGTCTAGTACTACTAATTCCTTTGCAAATGGGCTTTTATTCCTAAAACGTGTAGGGCATCGTAAAGTTGAGGTTAGCTATTTTTGGCAATTTTTTTTTTTCACAATGATAAAGTGTTCTAACTACTTGTTCTGAGGCTTCTTCGTAGGTGATGACGGTTTCTTTTGTCTCTTCTTCCTGTACTTCACTTCGTCGTATTCGTTTATCGATGTTCGGGAAACAGTGCTGCCTCCGCCTAAATACATAATGCACGATGGTGGTTGGACTGCTCTGCTCTTTCCTATGGAACGGATAACTCGCACCATAGAACTTCAGTGCTGGAGAACTCGGGAAAAATAATAACTGCAGATGGGTACTAAACAATCGCTCCTATCATCAGCAAATGAGCAGTTTTTTTATTTTGCCCAGGATCACTCAACTTTTTTAGCGTAATATAACATTTTTAGCGTTTTTAATCCTGCGGAAGCCTAGGGAAGTGCCGGCGATTAATTGAAACAAACATTACAATAAATGACTAGAATACATTACATTAAAAAAAAAAAGGTAGAGCACTGGACCGGTAATCCACAGAATGCAGGTTCGAATCCTGTAGAACTTTATCGCATTGCTTGTTTAAAGTCGTCGCCGTTCTGGTGGCTCTTTCCTAGGCTTCCGTGCTGGAAGGCCAGGAATCGCTTCAAAGATTAAACATTAAAGCTCAGGCCGACAAACGTCAAAACATCATAGTTAAATTTTTAGCATTTCCGACTTTCAATAAGATTAACACTTAATTCTCAGCACTCACGTTTCAAATTTGATTTGAGATGTGAATTTACATCGTCAGAATCAGCGACTGATCTGTGGTAGGACATTTGCGATAAACTGAGCATAAAATTACGCTCAGCATCTAACGACCGAGTAGACGGAGATAACGACACATTCTCTATCTCTTGCCTTTTCAGCAAATATATCTGAAAATAAATAACACATCGCTGGTTTGCAAAACTCAATTGCAATTACATTTTATTCACCAAGCTGCCTTGGCTAGGAGACAGCAAAGGGACCTTTAGGTCTTCGAGTCAAGCTGCCACCTGCCCATCTGTCTAACCAAACACGGTGGAGGCTTCACCTTGTCCCGTTAATTACTGAATGTCAAGCAGGGAAACTATAAATACCAATTTTCATAGTCTTTGGTTTGACGCGATCGAGAATTGAACCTGAGTCTACCGCTCCAGTAGCAGACACTCTATCCACTCGACCACTGATCGATTCAAGCAGACGCAGACGCTATATCAACTTGCTCGCAAAGATAACATCGGTCCAAATTCTGACCCACCCGTAAAAAATTTTGTTGACATGTTCTACATTACTCCGATGAACGTAAAAAAATTCCAAAACTTATACTTCGCCGAGAAGTTGCTAAGAGATGTATACACCACTCCTCACCACATTATAACACATCACTGATACGCGTTGCGGATGTCCAGCCACGACGAATAAGCAGATTAAATTACTCAAGCCTCAATTTGTTGAGTGTTAGCCACACCACCGCCTGCTAATTAGGGTAATGATAAATCCAATCTTTTGCCTTCATTTTATACACAAAAACCAGTGTCTCAGTGCTACGTTGTTAGATGTTATGTTAATTTAGTCACGTGAACTAAGCGCAGCATTCTCATACCTTGGTATCACTGAGGTCGCACGTGGTACTGATGACAAACCACTTCCCCAAACTTCTACGGATTAGATTGCCTTCGTGTGGAACAATGTGGAGTCTGAAGTGGGATGCCACCTTTCCTGCTCCACAAAGCCATTCGATACCCAGCTGCTGAGCATAGGATGACCAGTAGCAAGCCTAGAAAACGACGAAAATAATGTATTTGATAGGCAGAGGGCAAAAGACGGAACCAAAGCATCTTACTCTACCGCCCCAACCATGCATGTTCTTGCCGAATTCTGCTCCATCGCTAATCATTGCGAATTCAATGAAAGAGCCAGGCGGTGCGTGGAGCTGTGGCAAGCATCTTAACACCGGAAGAATTGACTACATACTTACATACTCAAACTATAACGTAATAATCAAAAAAAATTTTAAAGAAACCATGAACTCATCATAGAAACAAACTTTTAACTCAGGAAAGGCAAAAGATAGCTTGACATTCCGGTAATGACGGCTCAGTTTCAGTTTGGGAGAGATGACGTGATTGAAAAGAGGTCCTTTACAGATCGGTCTGGCCACAGCGTTGATTGCGTACCAGAAATTGCTCAACCATCGTAATGTTGTGCTGAAAGAAACAAAAACAATGAAACTACATTTTAATCATAGACCAAGTGCTTTTAGCCATAATTCTAATGCTATTCATTCCACTAGCAAAATGCCATGAAACAACATGTCGAAGTGGAAAAATTGTCTGTGGTAATTTTCAACATAGTTAGTGTCTAATTCTAATTTGTTTGTGTTTGCACAAAAGCTTTGGAATATTTTAGTTCATAATTATTTAACCATTTTGGTTTCTCAAAGGATAGTTCGACCAATCTTCTTTTTAGATTACCGAGACTGACTAAGAATAGTATTTAGCTACCCTTGGGTGACCTCACAGTAACGGCAGATCGGGTATGTCAAAAATCGGGAGTTTACCTGTACAGCAAGATTTCTGGTTTGTCTCTTTCCTCAGAGAAATTCTCGTTTTCACTGTTCTTGTCTTTTCTTATCGTATCGAGATCGATTGACAAATCAACATTGCGGGATCGGAAATGGGAGTAAGAATCGTGATCAGCCAATTCACTTGCTGAAAATAAGAAACAAAAGCTTTAAAAAAAATATGGCAAAAAATATGGCTTTCAAATCCTGGATTTACAGATAATTTTCCCAAAAGAGAAAGATGGGAGAACAGTATCCTTTACAAACTGTTAAATATCATATAAGGCAAGGGCGTCCCTACCTCTGGCTAAAGACCAGCCAACACCATTTCGACTGAGATACAAGCAAACGAATCGGCCAACAGACTTTCGTTTTATACTAAACTCGCCCAAGACTTATTCTCAAACTACAGAAATTCACATCTTGACAAAAACTTTCTCATACCTTCAATTTTGTCGGGGGCGCAAGGCACCGCTGTATGGTGATTGTGGGGGTCGGCATTGTCTGCGCAAATCCATTGAAAATTGCAGTCCATTCTCAAGTGGGGAAGGTGGAGAAAACGAATATCGTCATATTTCGAAGCGTTCCGTATGTGAATATCCAAATCTCCCTGGCAAAAACAGTTTGCTTCATTAAAAAGCTGACTTTCTTAAGTAGAGCTCGATTATTTATTCAAAATGCTATTTCAGCTACATTAACAATTACAGATTTAATTAGCTTATCAATCATAGGTTTGCAATCATTTTTCAAATTGGTTTCTGCCATCTTTTTTTTTTCATTTAAAACGTCAGTAAAAAAACAAAGATTCTAAGATCAACCGTGTGCTTGAGCCTTTTAAAGAAAAAAATACAAAAAAAGTTTAGTAATTTATACTTCACTGTTGATTTTAAAGCTAAAAGGACATTCAGGTCGGAAATTTTTTGATCTATTTTCTTGGAAAAGATTTGACAGATTTAAAGACTAACTTTACCTAATTTGAGCTTTCTACGACCTTCCGTTCCTCAGATACAACAGATTAGATTTCCCCAGAGAAAAGCTTTTTCCCCTAAGAAATTTTGCCAGGGTTGCCAATTGGAAAAAAAATTCTAAAAGTTACTGTATGTTCTAGATTCGCAATAAATTTTTTGCAGCAGAGTGATTGTAAAACAAAGTAAAGGTATACTACTGCAAAATTATGTGTTTTTCAATAAATGTAAGCCAGCTTTGCGAAAGTTAATCAGTCACAATTCTGACAAATGACAACACCGAAGCAAGATGAAAACGGCTAATTTAGAACCGCAATATCTGAAAACGGGAAGAAGTAGAAACTTCAAATTTGGTGAGAATGCATTTTAGGCGTATCCAAACTTTTTGGTCAAGGTTTGGTCAAGAGTGAAAACTTTAACATGAATGCACTTTTAATTACTGTTATTGAAACAGATTTGCAAAATACCTTGAAAAGAAAATGACCAGAAGTCCACAACATGTACAAATTCTTCCAGTCCCAGTGCATATGCTCAGTTGTGTTGTATGGATCCAATGAAGCCAAATGAAGAAGATTGACTCTAAAAACTTTGTTTTTTGGTCTCTAAATGATAATTGATAATTTTTGGTCCCAAACTTTGTTTTCAGATCGCAAGTGTTACAAAAAAAATTCTATTAGCATTTAGACAAAATACAATTTATTGAATAATCAGTAAAATCTACTTTGAATTACCAATCATTCTCTAATATTAGTGGATAGGTCTAAAACTTCATCGAGAATAGATGAAACAAGTCACAAAAATGGGGATCACAAAACATCTGTTCCGTTGAAAAGACTTGGGAGGCAGTAATCTGCTCAATCGCAACTAAGCATTTTCTAATATGTAAGGTAGAAACCATCATGCTATAGCGGCTTTTCATTGCACAAATTACATGTTTATTGGAGAAAGATGCTTAGGTAAGTTTTCTTACCTCGTCATTGACATTTCAAGTTTTCCATGAAACAGCAATCTTGACTTATCCCACCACGGCAACTGAGGACTGGGGTCGATCGTGCTTTTGGAGATCAGGTTTAAAGCCAAATTTACCTGTAAAAATCACCAAAAAAATTATAAGTTACCACTACGCTTAAAACTAACAGAGAAAATGTTTTCACAGGGAACACTGAAAAATATCTCAAGTGACAAGGGTATCGTGCATCTAATTTACCGTTAAGTTTTAAACAAACAAAAAAGAAATTATAAATAGTATTAAAGAAGATTATGTGCGTGCATTTTCTTCAACGATGCATTTTATACTTAGGGGTACACTGCGGCTAATGTTGGAATTATAATAGTGACCAAATGCGTTTTTTTTTTGTTTTTTTTTTTTTTGTTTTTTTGTAAAATAACGCTTTTCTTGTAACAGTAATCAAACATCGAAGATGCTTTTTTTGTCTTGAAAGAACGCTACAACAAAATGCATTCTTTGTACTCTAACTTTGGTGTAGTATGCTGATTGCTGACTTACCTGAGACCAAGCAGGGTCCCAACATGGTCCCCATGCCATGTTAAAAGTGTGGAATTCACTGCTTAGGTCGTGGTAAAACTTCAAAGCGGGCATGTTACGTAACACCTCGGCTCGACCCCACGGAGCTGGCAAATGAACGTATTCTAAAAAATAGGTTTATTGAATTTAATCCAAAATTAAAAGTACGCACTATTTCTTGAAAAAAGGACCAGCGAACAATGACATATGAACAATATTGCTATCGAAATGTATGATAACGAGATATAAAAAATAGAACAGCAATGCCGAAATAATGAATCAGAATTATTTAAACTAGCTTAACTATTAGCACAGTTTCATCTTCACAGATGAAAAAGGGCTCTTCTAAGGAAGCCAAACCTAACCTGAGAATGAGATTACAGAAAATAACCAAATTAAGCCCTAAAAGAGATACTTCTACAGTGGCTCCGATGAACCGAGCCACGCCAAGCTTCAAGTTATAAAACTAAATCCTTGAACGTACAAATCAGTACAAAAAGATTTGAAGAGTTGAGAAAAAAATAGTTCACCTGTTCTCTTTGAAATGTATTGGCCTTTTTGCTCTGCTGCACATAACTTTCCTTTTATTGTCCAATCAGTGTAGTCCATGAGGCATTGTGGGTAGTTGCGCAGTTTCACTTGGTGCTGAGAAGCGTGAAGGTTGATAGCCCGGCACCACAAAGTCACGAAATCTGGATCGTGCTCTACAAAAAGATAGTGAAGTAACCACACTTACTCTTAATCTTTTATTACGTCGTGAAGATTAACAAAAAGCCATCGTTGTTCATTTAATCTTTACCAGACATGCATTCAAATACACTCAATCCTCTCATAGAATGTCTTTGAGAAAATCACTAGCACATAAAGTAAAGGTTAATTGGGTACAATGCACAATTGCACATACCTTGGTCAGCTTTAAAAGGGAAGGGCGCTTCCTTGTCGATTTTTCGGATTGTATTCAACGCATTCTTCATTCCATGCATTGTTTCATCACAGAGTACTGCAATTTAAAGCATTGGTAAATTATTTATTATTCCATGAGATCTTTTCTTGAAAATCGATCATACCCCCGAAAAATTGAAAATTGTTACTCCCAGCTTCTATGCTACCTCAGCATCGGAAAAAGCCGTGATGAGCCTCCACCGTCCGAGGCAGACTGGTGGAAACTCGACGCAGAACCGGAGTGATTTTTTATGGAATGCTTGCTACAACTTGGCAATTAAAAGATCAAAATGTGTGCGGCAATTGTTTAATTTGCATTAGTTTAAAGAAATCCAGCAACTCTTTTTTCTATCTTTATAAATGTCTTTTGACCAAAAGCACAGCCCAACTGAACAGAAAGCACTACTTTGCAAACAAGAATTATAGCATTCCTACAGTAAAGGAGCGAACAATACAATTGTAGGTTGAAAAGTGTCTTAGAAGTGAAAAAAATCAGTGGTAACGCAGTAGTCATAACATGCAAACGATGCGATCATGCCATAGTGCGACCGAAATAAATCATAAGTGACTGAAGATGAACTAAAAGTTCAAAAACTAATAAACAACCAAGCATAGGTGTAAAAAGCTTTAAAATATTTTCAATTGAATTGATTGAGGTAGTCAAATCTCACGAACCAATATTGCGTGAGACAGAGTCGTATATTCCTTCTACTTAAGCGCCTTTCAGTAAACTATAGTTACAAACGACAGAAGGCAACTCAATAACTCGTTTTGCCCAAGATTGGCCTTCTATTGATAGTACTAAGGATAAGGGTCTAAGGATATGCTCTTCTTAGGGTTGCTACGGATAGAGTGGGACCACATAGGTTAAGAAACCTTCTAACATTTTGTCACTGCAACGAGCAAAATACACCCTTTTATTGGTTGTAGTCACCTGAAACTGTAAAATCGGTGACAGTCCAAGTCAATAGAATGGTAGGTGTGGGGTTACTGTACATTTTTCGAGACCGCACGAGGTATATGTTGATATTTGTTTCGCCCAACTGGCAATACAATTCTTCTACCTAAGATAAGATGGTGAAAACATGCAGTGCAACTGAAACTGGCAATAAAGCAACATAAAATCACAAAATCAAAACTGTACATCGTTAAAATATCGTAGATGTTGTGACGTCACTTGCATAATCTTCAAAAACGAATTTCAGTATTTTTTTCGAAATTGGTATCAAGGTAAATTCAAGTCGGAAGCAATGCAACATCTTATCTTTGGTATTTTCAAGTCAATAAAGCAGCTTGGCAGTTGAGAGAGTAGCAAGTTGCTTTACTTGCTTGCGGAGTAAAAACGCTATGCTTGAAATTTTCTCAGCAAGCTTGCATGAACTTAAGATGTTGCATCAATAAAATAAACGTGAAAAAAGCATGCGTTGGGTTAGTTCAACAAAAAAAGAAACAAAAAAGTGAAACTAAAAGGCATTCTTGGTGCGGACCTGTGCCTTTAAAATTCTCTATTGTCCATGTGAACACTTTGCTCGTTGGTAGTTGGTATTCTGAAGGATCAAAACTTTGGGATTTTTCACACTTAGAAAATGAGGGGATAGAATGGGGCAATGTGAAAACTGGGGGCGTAGAAAAACCATATAAATTTCGGCATCGATTTAGGTAGATCTTTGTGCTCTCCTCCTCAAGCCTACAATACAACTCCTCCACCTTCATAGAAAACTGGCGTTAATCCTACTTTTGAATGGGTACACTACAACTGACAGCCACAAATTGACTACGAACAAACTGACCGCGAACCAATTGACCGCCAACTAACACCAACAAACCCTGATGTTGGCAGCCAGTTTGTTCGCGGTCAGTTTGTGATGTTCAGTTGACTTGGTTCGACTATTGAGGCCTGATACAAAAGATTATTTGGTGAGAAGCACCACTAGGTTCGAGACCCGGAAAGCCAATTAAATTTGGGCAACTCGTACACAGGAAAATGGGTTTGAAAGTTCGAATTTGGATCAAAATTGATAAAAACCTTCATAGAAAATTGGTGCTACGATCAAAATGGATCAAAATCTTGATAGAAAATTGATCTAAGGTGCGTTTACACTGGATGTAAATAACGAAGCAACAAAATTTGACGTCATCAACAACTTGTTTCAACCGGTTACAACCGATAACTTGTTCTGGTTTCAACCGGTCGCAGACTTCGTGAGTGGTTGCTTAGCTGCACTTGGACAAAATTGTTTTTGAATGGCTGGCCTATTTTGAGCAAGAGACGTAAGCAACCACTCGCAAAGGTTGACAACTTTGCGTCCCGCTGCTTCGCGTAGAGTGTAAACCCACCTTAAACCCTACTATTGAAACCTGATACAAAAAAGCACTTGGTGAAAATAATACTACACTCATGACCCGGAAACCAAAAAAAAATTGAGTTACTCGTCCACAAGAAAACGGGTTTGAAAGTTCGAATTTGGATCAAAATCGATAATTCAAAATGCAAGCAGTACTTTAACTTTATCTACAATACTAAGCATAAACTATACACAATGCGCAGCAAAAAACGTCCCTATGAGGTTCGCTAATCGTCACAAGGCATAAACTTAAAACTAATCAAGTTATTTCAAGCCAAGCTATCCCTAGTCAAAGCATATTAAATACCTTCTTGGCTGGTAGCATTTCTCCACGCTTCTTCCGAAGCTCAGCCATCCTCTGATCCAGAACGATTCTTCTTTTTTCACTTTCAGCCCACTCGTCCTTCATGAGTTCATGGTTATCACGAAGGTGGCATTCAAAATCCCAATCTTCAATCTCAAACCGAAATTGCTCCACCGTAATGTACAAATCCGGAGGAAGCCGAGGGCTTCTAAATTCAAAATCACAACTTAATTTGAAACATATTTGAGCACATTGAGAAAGCGGAATTTAATGAGCAAACAAAAAATCTACCGAATAACTTCTGTCAACTAGAGATTGCACGAAATAAGTCTAATTTTTGGTCCCCAATGCCATAAATGCGCTAAAAGCAAGCTGGACAATTAACTACTACTTACTGCAATTCCATTCACATTTACAACAGATGGAATACGACGAAACGAATTCTAGATAAGACCCTTCCACTCCCCACATCCACCAACAAAATTGAGAATTGTACAAACCTTAAAATTTTTACTAACATTTCTCCCTCAAAATGGAACAAATTAGCTTAGAATAATGGCAATAGCTTACCTGAATGGATGGGATTTGTCTCTGTATAAACTTTTCGCCCATTTAAAGGTTGTGACACAAAGATCAAACGTGGCAGCAAAATCATACTTGTGGGGGAAGTAGCAACGGATGGAAGCAAATTTGAACGACCAAGCTCGATTTTCTAGCGTTTTTAAATCGCTAAACATTTCTCTGCAAAAATAAAGGGAGTGTAATTTCATCAAAAACTTTACTTGGAAAAATTTAAAATAAACGGACACATTTCTTTACGTTATTAAGTGATAGTGTTTGAGTACGTGTCAAACGTATGAAACTACATCAAGTTTTTTGATAAAAGAGCGTTTTTCCGATACAAAATCAATTACTGAAGAAAAAGTTTGTTAAATAAAAAACTTTCGTAATTTCTAATATAATCCACTAACTAGCTTACTCTAAATATTCTTTTAGAAGACAATGAATAACTTGTGTATTGTTTTTTAAAGTTGTGTTCTAAAATTTGCCGTAATTGGAAAAAATTTTGCAAGATTTGTTATTGTCCTTTATCAGAACGAAAACTTATGAGAAACACTATCAAAACTTGGAATCTTTTGTAGCAACAAGCAAAACTTAAGTCCATGATAAAACTGCATATTGCGCAAAGTAAAACTAAGTCAGTTGCGCAATAACAAACTTTATTACACACCGCAAAATGTGTCTATATTCCACAATACCAAACCTTACTGTTCAAAATAAAATAAGTAAAATATATCTATTGTGCAATAATAAACTTTATTGTAGAAATTAAAAACATTATTTTTTAACTGGTCTATTCCACATTAGAAAACTTTAATGTCCATTGTGACATAACATTTATAGCGCAAAGTAAAAATAACAAGGTATTGCACAATAACAAACTTTATTATGCAAATCAAAAGAGCAGTTACCTGTCTTGATTACAAATATCATTAGATGGTGCCATTTCAATCATAATTGTAGAAAAAGTAAAGATTTCATTGTCATCCATTATTACACCCAATTCATCAAACGTCACAACAGAAATATTGTTACATAAAGCACACCTAAAAACTTGATTTGCTAGTCGCCCAATTAAAAAAAGCAACATTTTTTGCAATACAGTAAGAACCTTTGTCTTAAAATTATTTACCGGTAGGCCTATAGCATTTTATGTTAGCAGAAGCATGGTCAACATTGTCATAGATCTTCAAGAATGGAACGGCAGAGTTTTCAAGCCAATGATTTACGATAGTTGAAAGTCAATCGTTAAACTGAGGCAATGTGGTGGTATTGCATATTGCATAAACACAACAGCCGCACAGGTAAGCTCGACACTAATACATAAGCAGTAAAAGGTGTCGGATAGCCAAGATATAGAGAAGCATGCGGTGCGGTAAGCCAGTTCAAAAAGAAACAAGACTTACCTCAATGGAGTAACACATAGCTTCAAGCTTTGTTTCTTCGTTAGACAAAAATGTAAAATTACGCTCGAAATATTAAGGTCTAACTCAAGAGGCCGAAATCGTTGGTCGATGTTACTGTCACCAAACATTTGAACTTTTATCGGTTTTCTATTGGTCCTCGTGTTCAATGGATGGTCGCCATGGTTACTAACACTGTTGGTTTTAAAATTTTGAGGAAGGTGCATCGATTGCGACTCTCGCAAGGTACTGGTGTGGCCTCGAGGTTTTAAAAATGGGGCCAAAACAGTCCAAAAGTCCACTAATCCGTAATGAACCAAGGCGTGCAATGCGGGAGACCAGCGGACAACGATTTCAGCTTCTGATGTCAGACTAACAGACAAATGTCTTCGGATTCTGTCTTGTGGATCAATAGGTAGTATCCCGTCAGATCCAGCTATATCAGAGTCAAAATGAGTCGTATATAAAATCTAAAAGATAAATTAAAACCGTTTAATTTCACAACTTGGTAGCAGTAAACAACGAAAATCTATGAATTCTTCAAAAACGGCATTTCAAGTGCAATTTAGGCACAAAAACAAAAACTCAATATTCGAAAAGTTTTCGTCTTAAATAATATTTATATCCTCTAGTGTCGTAAAGTAAGCTTCAACATTTTCTAAAACAATGCAACAATTCAATTTTCCTGCGTTACATTGCTCTATCTAAAGTATCTCCTTCATCACACATTTTAAAAACTGGCATTTTATCATTTTACTCACTTCCAAACACTCAAACGACAAGTTATTCGGGGTCATCTGCGCAGCTGAAACACATCTGTACTGCGCAGCTTTGGTTTGTTGGTAACGAACACTCGGTGGCAGCTGGGAAGCGGGGGTCAAACTGCCTCCAGCATCGTATGAAGCGAAAGGCGAAAAAGCGGGATTGTGCACAGTGGTAACAGCAACACCAACAACATTAATACTCCGATTCACACAAGCCCCGTCTCCGCTATTCAAAGCATCGTCACTGCCAGTTATCTCCGCCTGCAACAAGATAGAATTACATGCACCACTAGACAACGTAAGCACTGCATCGATTTCCTGGAGTGGGTGACAGCCTGACAGTCCACGTTCATAACACGACCACCTCGCATGGGTTGATTTTACTTAGATTTTAGTTGACACAAAACTTACATGCAAAAATTTTTCATCAGTAAAAGAAATTTTTACACAAGGTTAGGATTTTTAAAATTACAGTCTTTTTAGTGCACATTGAAGCGAGTTCCATCAAAACGTTCAGTTCAACAAAAATATTACGTAGAAGCCTAATAGATGAAGATCCCAGAGTCAAGACTAACGAGCTGAAAACCTGAGAGGAAAGCCGAAGGAACTGGTTTCGTTGATAGTCAAAGACCTGAAGTAAATATTCCTCAGGTAAATATTCCTTAAAGTAAAATAAGCCGAAGGAACGGGTTTCGTTCATGGTCGAAGACTTGAAGGAATATTTACTTCAAGTCTTCGACTATTAACGAAACCAGTTCCTTCGGCTCTCCTCTCAGGTTTTCAGGCCGTTAGTGTTGACCTGGGATCTTCTCAGGTTTTCAACCAACTCAAATCCGGGATTCTGAACACAAGAGGTTTACAAGATGCTTACCTTGATTTTATCAAAGCGAGCAACAAAGCAGTCTGCATACGAGGATGTATCAGAGGGGAGAATGAATCCGTTTAACTTCGTCATCTCCAATTCCAAGCAAGCTAACTTCACCTTGTATTTCGACGCAACTCTTTGATGTGTTTGGTTTAAGGATGTCAAGTGCTCTGGAGTTGTCGACTTAAAACAATAAATAAGGTAACAAGTTTACATGGTTTAACAAGCGTTACACATTGAAATTTTCAGTGCAAGCAATAACCAGCTCGAATTGTCTTATTTTCGTATATACATTGCGCCTTCTCAAGCAAAGTAACCAACATTCCAGCTTGCAAAGTCATCATAATACATTTAAACCGACCTGTCTGGTATATGTGGGTCTGTAGTAATCGTCAGTCCTCGAGTCATCAGTGTCTGGCATTAATGTGACTAGAACGCTCGACAATGCCTCCGCTGCGCAAGCAGATACTTCCAATTGGACGCCAGCAACTTTTGAGTCGATCAAAAACGATATTTCTTGGCATCCGCTAGGCTCATGTGGTGCTTTGATACAGGCCGATCCGTATAAACCAAGATTTTCAATGTTAAAAACGCGGCCCCATAGATGAATATCATGCACACACCTGAAAAACAGTAATAACAAAAACATGGAATTTTTAATTATATGAATGACAGTGGCGTTATTGGTTAAAAGGCAGTAAAATAAAACAGCAACATACACTGCTAAAAGTCCAGTATTGCAACTAGGCCTCCTCTCCCCTGACATATTAGAGTGTACAAGTCTTTGCACAGCACACTCAAATGTGTTCTGGGGAGTTACTACAGACAGTGAATGACAGGTCTAGTAGTTTGTATGTGCCAGTAGCCAGTACCATACCAGGCTAAAAGCAAATGCATAGCCTATTTTCATAGTCTCTTTTCCTGATATCATTATAACATATCGTAACCTGGCAACGATTAGCGATACTATACAATATTAAGCAGGCTGGTAGGCTCAAAGCAAGTCCAATGCAAGGATGGTTAGGCCTGGCCTTGTTTAGATTATTAAACAACCACTAAAGCATAAACAAAACAGCTAAACAACCTACCAATAATTCATTTGTAGTCTTAAAAACTTTTTTGCAAACCTAGTGCAAACTTTACAACTAGCCTAAGCCTACTAAGTACTAACTGGACCAACTACTGGTAACTCCCTGTGTAAATGGATTTCACATCTTGTTCTCACTCTTATTGTCCAACATTTATCACAAATACTACGCACAGTACCATGTCAAAAACTCCCCCTGACTTACATTACCTATTGCTAATACCTACCGGCATAAACGGATTGGTTTCGCCGCAGGGTTATGCGCTATTAGCATATCGCTAAATTACCTACATAAAATAAATGGCAACATGCACGCAATATTTAAAATTGCATGCTTTGGTGCATAGCTTGTGGCCTGTTTTAAGCTAACTTACTGTTACAAATCTAAAATGAAAATAGAGACATTTAAAAAAAACAAGAAACTAGACGAATAAACAAACTTTTGCAGCAAACAACGCGCCAATCAAAGTTTTCAAACCCATTTAATTTTGTTCGAAATCTCATAAAACATAGCGATCTCTTGAGCGGTTGAATGCAATTTAAAAATTGCATACGTGTTTCCAATATCTTTTGTAACTTAGCGATATGCTGAAACCAGGCTAAAACTGAAATCAATGAATCAAGCGAGACAATTTATTGTTACTTTGACTTGAAAGTCAATACCCGTAACTGTGGTAATTTAGTTTCATTTTGCTTTAAATTTTTAACTGTACTTGCTTAAATTAATGCAATCTTTTTGCGGCTAAATGCATACATGGAGAATATGCCCCTGGTGGGATGAATACTCAAATAGAATATTCGGTCGGTAAGGAATGGAAATCAAGGGTTTACAGTTCAATTGAGACTAGGTAAAGACCTAGCCATATCAGAGCTTCTTCCACTCAAGTTGCTAACGGCTCACCAAAGTAACTATTTTCTCTTTGTACCAAGCTGCGTTTAACCCAGATCCAATGAACCGAAATCATATTTAGGTTAAATTGTAAACCAAGTTGTAGCAAACAATGCTTTTTCTCCATTTCTCGAGTTCTTCATATGACAAATTTACAGCTTGACGTGTAACCGTAAACCGCACACGTACTAAATTACGCACTCGTGTTCAATTTGTACTGCGTTCTTTTATTCTTTTTTTCTGCAAAAGTTTACATCAGAGTTACGGTTCGGTCAGCATTGCCAGCTTTAGTTAAGTGATAGCAAAACATGGTGATAAAAAGGTACAGAAGTAGGAGAACTTGAGTACTGCATGGGTCCCGGAAATCCCTGCAAACTCGTTACACGTTTATACAAGACTCGTTTCTTCATTGGAGTTTAACAAATATCTCGCTCAAGCATCCGGTTCTTCGTAACTACGATGCTCAAGGTAGGGTGCAGCTACACAATAAAACAACACTCACGGCATCGCTGTACGGGAATTGCGTTCATCGTTCTTCATATCAAGAAACGGTTCGCTTTCCCGAGAGACCTGAAATTTAAGTGGCAGCATTAAAGTCAGCATTTCTAGTTCAAAAACTTTGACGCAGTCAGAACTTAAGGTTTTCTTCAAAACTCAGAAGTTTTACTTGAGAAGTTGCAGCAACAATAAGAAACTGTTGGAACTAGAAACTGATCTTATGTCTTCAAGCTTTATCTTTCTGGAAAACAAAAAGTTAAAGCTATATTTTTTTCTTTCGACAAACTTGAGAAATTATAATCACTGAAGTAAATTTCCTGTTTATTTTAACAGCATCACAAACAATACCACAGACTCGCGTACCATGCACCAAAAGTGATCCATTTTCGACATGAAATTAAAATCTCTCGAGTTTGGACTTTGGTCTACACTACCGGTAAAGGAATCCAACCCAATTATGAAGCTAAAAAAGACAAATTTGGTTAACATCCGTTCTCCCGTTCTGTTCATCTCAACTTAACTACAGTTTTCTACAGTTAAGATTTGAGCGGAGGTTGGATGTTGCAAGAAACACGTATCTTATCGCGGAAAAGGTTAAAAGTTTTTAGCGCACTAACTATTAATGTTTTTGTTCCATTTTGACACGACCCATTTTTTGGTGCAGTTAAAAATGGGGCTTTGCGCTTAATTTCTCAGCCTGGCTACATAAGTGTTACCAACAACCCGCTGCCATTGTAATAATTTTGCAAAATAGCAGGGTTACATAACTTACATTGATAGAAGGGTTATGATGAAAGCGATGAATCTGCGACACACCTATGCGCAATATGAGAGTGCTCTACCAATAAGACTTGTTGAACAAAACGGCCCCTGCATTGGTGCCACATAAATACGAATCTAATATAGAGCCTTACCTCGGAGGGTTATCACTCGTACTCGTGGGTTCAAGTGGGGTCATGATGCCGTTGAAACTCGCGTCGTAGATTGTGCATTCAAAAACTACATTGATTTTAATAGTTTTTAATGCTTTGGTCAAACTAAACGAGGATTGAGATGGGTTAAAAGACTCTGTATAAGTAGCATCTTCTGTACCTACAATATAAATACAGGAATTTTTGATCTCATAACACTTGGAAAATACACAACTTTAGAAATGAATACACTACAAAACGTACTCCATAAGCCAAACTCTCAGCTATCTGTCAATGATTAATCGCTCTGAATTTTCACTTTAGGAAAAATAACATATTTTTTCCAGATATTTGATAAAATTTTACTGAAATTGCCGTGTTCTAATACATCAAATTTAACCCTGCACATAAGAGATAACAAATACCTTGTAGAATATCAGGGTGTCCCAAGTGTCCCACCGAGTCCGGAGCACTGATAACTCGGTGACGTCGACGAATTTTACTGAAATTTAAACAAATTCAACATCAAAAATTTTACCGTTTGTTTAAAATTACACAAAGTCAGAGGCCAAGGCGATTAAGATGGTAAAACCCAAACTCTAACTCTATTCGGAGAATTAAATGGCTTTTCTTCGGAAGACTGGAGTGTTTCAATGGTATTCGTGACAGCCTGCAACAGATTAGCTCAGAGCAAACTTTGAAAGCTTTGAAACAAAAAAATGGAGAATATGTTGGTTTGGTCGAAGTTAGAGAAAAAAAGACTATAAAATATGGGCTCAGTTTCAAACTGAAAGCATTTTACTTGTCAGAAGTAATTGAAGTTCTGGGTGGAAACAAACATGCAGCTTCTTGAAACACGATGCGTTGTCTTTTTGCGTCTTCTAATTTCTTGAAAATTATTCCCCAAAACTCAACAGATTCCTAAATACAAACGTAAATGATTGATAGCACAATTCCAAACGAAAAACTACCGATAATAATTTTGAGTAGTTTTTAATCCCTGATTGCTTTGTTCATTATGTCAAATCAAATCTTTCATTATACTTGCTGCAATACGCCGAAGCGTGTAACGAGTTTGCGGAGCCCATCTCTGCGTCATTGCGCCCGGACAACACAGCTCCTTTCGAAGAAATGTCACAGCGATGTGGAACCGTTGGCAACACTGCGTCTGATTTGACCGGTCCAATATTTGAACCTTAGACCTCCAGCTCCAAAGACGAACGTGTAACTGCTCGACCAACATTTCTTTAATTCACAATTGTAAGATTCTAAAACAAAGCCAGTGAAGATCTTTGAAAGCTCTGTTTTCGATCAACACACAGAAAAAACAAACCTCAAAAATTTATAAATGTAGCGAAGGTTAAACACAAATACGTCCAGAGTGTCCTTTCATCCACCTAAAATATTTCAAAACAGCGGTGTCGGATGTTTAAAAAACACATACTTACCTCTCTTGACATTCACTCAATCACACAAACTTTTAAAAACCATGTAATAACCGCATAAAAACTCTCTTCAAAGTCACAATACTGACACAAAGATATTAACTCACATTTCTTGACATAATGTAATGGCCAAAAGCGTACCGACAGTTGACCAAAAGTACTCATATTACTACCAAACAAACTAGAACCAACCTTGTGGATATAGTCGACATGCCAAGCTGTGAGGTCTACAGAATTCGAGAGAACTCCGTTGGCGGTAAGTTTTGTTTCTAACACAGTTCGCCCCATGTAAGCCACTTTGTGCTTGTAATAATCGGTCATTGTTACATCCTCAAACGTTAAACGAATGTACCCTATGACATTACAAGAGTAAACGTTATTTATATTGAGTGAGCAGGCACTTTAAAGCTAGTACAAGCTGGCTTGAAGGCGGGATCTTTTATAGGCCAATAATTCACTGACAAAGTGGAGGCTTATAGGCCAACTTTATGCTAGGTTGTTAATGCAACAGAAAACGTCTTCCATTTCCGTAAAAATGTTAGCTATATGGCTTTAAAGCTTTACACATCCTTGCTTAAAAACTGGAAAACTGGAAGAATCATGTCTCTTAAATACCATCATTACCAAAAGTATTACCATTTGGAACTTTGAATTCGCTTTTTTCCACCGTTTCAACTACCACTGGGACCATAGTGTTTGTATCTTTCGCTTGAGTGATGTAGATTTTCCGACAACACACACGGGCGCCTCTAGTGTTCTCTCCCATGGTCTCATCCCCAAAAAATGCGACCCCAAACGAATTGATGCAGAGATTAAAGTTGAAAGGAAGATATGAAATGACAGTTGTGAGGCGTGATTGAATGATTTCTAAACACAATTTTTCACATCTAATATGTACCAGGTTAAAAAGCAATTCAACAAAAAGTGACCTTAATAATAATTTAGTTGCGATGTTTTGACGTTTGCTGGCCAGAGCTTTTATAATTAATCGTTTGCGTGCTATCTGGCCTTAAGGATACCAGCGCGGAAGCCTAAGGAAGAGTCACCAGAACGGCGACTTCTTAAAAGCAAGCAATGCGAAAAAGTTGCCTTCCCGCAGGAATCGAACCTGCAGCCTTCGGATTACCGATCCACTGCTCTACCACTTGAGCTAGAGAAGACGTCTCCTCGTATGCTTAATTTTGCCTATTTAAATCCAGCAACTTAATGCTTGATCTATGATGTTAATAATAATTTAGTTGTGATGTTTTGACGTTTGCTGGCCAGAGCTTTTATAATTAATCGTTTGCGTGCTATCTGGCCTAAAGGCTACCAGCGCGGAAGCCTAAGGAAGAGTCACCAGAACGGCGACTTCTTAAAAGCAAGCAATGCGAAAAAGTTGCCTTCCCGCAGGAATCGAACCTGCAGCCTTCGGTTTGAACCTTTCGAATAGGCCAGCGTTTCTCAACCTGGGAGTCGCGACCCCCTAGGGGGTTGCGAAGGTGTTTCCAGGGGGTCGTAAGGGTATTTATAAAATACTGGTATTTCTCTAATCGCAAAGAATTCTGAAATTTTCAAAATCTTTGCAGCGATCGCTTTTCAACTATATCGTAGCAAGTTGTCAACCGGTTGTAGGCCTACTATTCAAGTATTACAATACCATGTGCAGTTTAGTTGGAAAGCCAAATTTGCAAAGTGGTACAATGAAATACCGCCATGTTAGAAAATTTGTCCAGTGCTATTAAAGAAGATGAAGAACTCGATGAACGTTTGAATACATTGACTAGACAGCATCTTCAACTTCTTAAAACTGTGTTAAAATAATATTTTCCTGAGCTTAAAAAACAAGAAGCCGCATTCGTATGAAATCTGTTCTTAACTGCTTTGAATGTTAGTGATATTCCCGATGTATTACAAGACCAATTTTATGATCATCAAACTCATTCGTTCGCACGTGATGTTTTTCAGGAAATGGCACTCTCTCAGTCAGTAGCAGAACCAGGGGGCGGCGGGGCTACAGTCCTCCCCCCTACCCCCCATTGGCATATCGACCAAAATGCAGAATAAGACAAATACTACGCTTTTAGCTCTTTTGAGACTGTTTAATGCCCTGGAATGGATTAAAATAGTGATTTAAAGCATCTTTTGAAACATATATTCAGGGGGGAGGGGGCTAATTTGTCAAAAATAAAACTCACAACTACATGAAAACTTTGAAAAATGACCAAAAATAAGCAATCAAATTTGATCGCTAGTGTAAAAATGCTAAACGTAGGTGTCATCAACAAATATACCATAAACTTAATTAGGAATAGGGGGAGGGTTATTCAGTATTAGTTAATAACCAATCGTTCCTCTCCAATCTCTTTTCATTAGCCCCCTACCCCCAGGTATTTTTCTCTATTAGCAGTGGACGAAATAGATTACTCGATGTGAATTTCATTGAACCACACGATTTTATAATTTACCAGCATCTAAATACGAGAATTAAAAATTTGCCATTAGCCACCTACCAGATAGCCCATTTATGCAACCAGTTTAATCATGTTTCCACTGCCAATTCCAATGCCATGTTTTAAAAGCATTATTTTTTTATCAATATAGCCCTAAAATTAAGTTATTTTTGCAAAAAAATGCAAAAATTTTGAGCGCTGGGGGCACCGCCCCCAGACCTCCGTGCCTCCCGCGGCAGGGGGCTTTGCCCCCACACCCTCTTCCTCCGGCGGCTGGGGGCTTCGCCCCCAGACCCCCAAAACAGCCCCTCCAATGCGAATTTCTGGCTATGCCACTGCTCTCAGTTCTAGTGTGCTATGCGCGAATCCTACCCACAAGTATCCGAACTGCGTTTTCAAATATTATACTTACATTTGCAACAACATACCTCTGCAAGAGCGGCTTTTCAGTTCTGGTACATATCCAAAAGAAAGCACAAAATCAAAGGAAAGTTAAAGATGATATAAGATTGGCTTTATCGAGCACTAAACCACGAATCCCTAAATTGGCTTTGTGGTTGCACAGTCTACCGTCGCACTAACAGATGTAAAATCGATCAGTTATTTGAAATTAAATATCTTTGAAGTGTTTTTTGTTGTAATTTCTATTCGCGTAAAAAGTAGAACAGGAAGGGGGTCGCTGGCTATATGGAACTCTTAAAAGGGGTCGTGAACCGCAAAAGGTTGAGAAACACTGGAATAGGCAAAATTAAGCATGCGAGGTGACTTCCTCTCTAGCTCAAGTGGTAGAGCAGTGGACCGGTAATCCGAAGGCTGCAGGTTCGATTCCTGCGGGAAGACAACTTTTTCGCATTGCTTGCTTTTAAGAAGTCGCCGTTCTGGTGACTCTTCCTTAGGCTTCCGCGCTGGTAGCCTTTAGGCCAGATAGCACGCAAACGATTAATTAAAAAGTGACCTTTAGTAAAACTTTGCTTAACAAGGTCCACAAAAGCCCGATTTATAATCACTTTCAACAGCCAGTGAATAAAAAGTACCATATTTCGTCTGTGATGACTCAAAGGGCGATGAAATAAACATGCAGAACTGATAAAAATAAATAAGAAAGTTTCAATGGAATGGAACTCCACGTTAAAACACCGACTTTTTAACTTCATTTTTCACATGTGCATTAACAAAACAATAACACATACGTCGGTTGTAATAGAAAATTTTAATTATTGACGTAATATAGAAAACTTTAATTATTGACATAATATCTAAGCTAAGCATCCATGCACACGATAATTAGGATGTAGAACAATCAATTTAACTTAAAAGCACAGATTATTATGCGTTGACTACACGCAAACCAAACCTGCCTTAACACATACCCATGTTTAGCTGATTTGAAGTGGAATTTGCTGCAACATCTGTTTTTATAGTTGGTAAGAATATACCAGGTACTAATGCGCCTTCGTGGATTTCAACTTGAAGCTTTTTAAAATCAACATTAACCAAACTCAATTCAACACAAGGTTTTAACTGGCTCACTAAAACAGCAACACTAAATGAGGTAGAAATTTCAGCAATACAAGAAGTAACTTCAGCAGCCTGTAAGAAAAAAGGATTGCTAAAAGCAGCGTTTACAGTAGGATTCGCAATAACTTATGCCAACTACAAGTCATGACCAATTCATCTATCGAATCCCATATGCAGCCACAAGCAAAAATTGACTTTCAATTCAGCTGGATCGTCTATACAGGTGAAGCAGCACAAATACATACATTAACCAGATGGGAGCTTGTTGAGAAGCAATCTCAGTGAACGACCGACGCATGTTGAACAATGAGATTTTAAAAAAAAAAACTTTCGCTTTCCCGTAAATAAATTAATTCAAAATACCTACTGGGAAAAGAAGGTTTGGAATTCCACACATTGTCAACATATACATTTAATTGACAACACAGTGACTGAATACAACAAAAAAACATCCTATCCAAGTTTAAGTCGTTGAAACTATGTCAAAATAATTGTTGGTTAAACAACTGCTGATATCAAAAGAACTAACGCCCTAAACTGAGCCTTTCAAAAAATTGATTTTTCAGGGTTCTCCGGAGGGGTGGTACCCCCAAAGTATGTCAAAATATTTGTCTCTTAAATATCTGCAGTTATCAAACAACACTGGCACCCTAGGTTAAGTCGTTCGAAAAACTGATTTTAGGGGGTCCATTTGGGGGGGACCAAGGGGGATGTGGCACCCCCAAATTATGTCAAAAAATCGTCTGTTAAATATCTACTGTTATCAAAAAACACTGGCACCCAATGTTCAGCCGTCCAAAAAATTGATATTTGGGGTCCCCAGGGGGTATTGGCACCCCCAAACTATGTCAAAATATATGTTTCTTAAATATCTGCTGAAATCGAACAACACTGGCACCCTAGGTCGAGCCATTTAAAAAATTAATTTTTGGAGAGGTCTATTTAAGGGAGTCATCTCGGGGTTGGTACCCCCAAACTATGTCAAAATATTTGTCTGTTAAATACCCACTGATATCAAAACAAACTGGCACCCAAAGTTCAGCCGTTCAAAAAATTGATTTTTGGGGGGTCCATTTTGGGAGGTCCAGGGAGGTGTGGCACCCCCAAACTATGTCAAAATATTTTTCTGTTAAATATCTACTGTTATGAAAAACACTGGCACCCTAAGTTAAGCCATTCAAAAAATTGAATTTTGGAGGGTCCATTTTGGGGAGTTTCAGGGGGCTGTGGTATCCCAAAATTACGTCAAAAAATTCGTTTGTTAAATACCTAATGATATCAAAAACACTGGCACCCTAAGTTAAGCTGTTCAAAAAATTGATTTTTGGGGGTCCATTTGAAGGGGTCCTTGAGGGGGTGGTACCCCCATGGCCCACAGTATGTCAAAACATTTGTCTGTTAAATATCCACTGTTATCAAAAAACACTCGCACCCAAGGTTAAGCTGTTCAAAAAATTGATTTTGGGGGAGGTTCATTTGGGGGGGTCCTCGAGGGGTGTGGCAATACCAAATAATGTCAAAATATTTGTCTGTTAAATATCCACTGATATCAAACAACACTGACACCCTAGGTTGAGGCGTTCAAAAAATTGATTTTGGGGGGGTCCCCGGGGGTGGCACCTCCAAATTATGTCAAAATATTTGTCTCTTAAAATATCTATGGATATTAAAAAAAAACTGATGCCCTAGCTTGAGCCATTCAAAGCTTTGATTGTTTGGGGTTCCTTTTTGGAGGTTCCCAGGAGAGTCGACCAAAAAACTTTCGGGATTCAAAATTGTGTTTACAGCTCAACAACTTTAGGCAAAACATCGATTTCGATGTTTTGTGGTTTAGGAGAAGAGCGTACAAGATTTAGGAAGAAAAAAACCTCATCGCAGCCAAAAGTGGGTTGGTTGGGATGAAAGGGTATCTTTAGACATATAACCGTGCGAAATATTTTTTGCTGTACTAAAGCCGTTTTTGATTGAGACGGCTTTTTACGCCACACTTTAAGAGCAGTTTTGGGGTCTTAAAACCAAGGTCACGTGACTAATTGCCTCGAAATTTGGTACAAACATGCCACTTATTAGTCTTAAACTGCTGTCAAAATTTCACATACCTAGACCAAACCGCTCTCAAGTTATAAGCAAAAGTCAAAAATCTCACACTCATTTGTTTGAAAATGGCCGAGTAAAAACTAAGGAATACACGATGCGAGTGTTGGTCGTTCCAATAAGTCAGCACAAGCAGAGACACCGGTACTTGTAAACCAATTTCGAAAACAAATGTTTGCAATGAAATATGCTTGCAACTGCATTCTTAATCGCCAATTACCTCACCCAGGAGAAAGCGAAAAGATCGTGGGACTTCGAGAACTTACTTTACAAAATTATTACTCATATATTTTTGCAACATTTTCCAAAACTATTATTTATACATTTTTGGAACATTTTACAAAATTATTATTTATACAGTTTTAATATATTCAGTATAAAATAAGTGAATACTGGTAGTGGTATTCAACATACTGATATAAACTAAGTATTATATATACAATAAATCATTTTGCACCAATACCTCTTTTGGACTTTTTAAAATTTTTCCTTCCACAATTGCTAAAGATAAGCATCCTGCCATGACAGAGGGCGAGTTGGCACCTAAATTATTCTCAGGGGCCAGATCAATGCCTCGAAAATTGAGGTGAAGAAGAGAGTCGGGTACAAATGCATGCAGCACCATGATATTCAACATATCTACGTGCAATGACATGTGCTAAAAAGAAATCAACCAAAAATTCAAACAAAGCAATTCATAAGCTTAAATTTAAATTCTTTTGCAATATGTAATATTTTACACCGTCACACCTTTTAACTAAAAGTTTGAAAAAGCTAAAAGCAATGATCCTTAATAAAAATATTCTTTAAGTTATAAAACACAATAGTGTTTGACTTTGTCACACAAAAACAAATTATATTATGACATATAAATCGGTGCTTTTCCGTGCATGACTTAGATAAGCAAATTTATTCAATGAAAACTTCAAATAAAGATAAAATATAAGTTTAATCTATAAATTTATCATTATGTTTTGCAAGATTGTGACTTGTACAAGTCTAGTTTTGTCACAAATGAATAGTTGTGCACTATTTGCCTTAATTGCATTCAGTAAAATTTATTTTTACATTTCATTTTTAAATCAACAGCTCAACATAAATACAAAAAGTAGTATCATTCAAATAGTTTAATTTATACATACTCATGCACCATAAGTCAAAAATATATCATACCTTAAAAAAGAAAGACAAAAAATTTGCCAATCGTTCCTGAGTTTTCTTTGGATTAGAAATCTTATCAGAGTTATCACTAGCCTCACGTTCTGTTTGATCAGATTTGATTCGACTGATTTCACCACGAACCCGAACTTCACCCAATTTTAATGAAATCAAGCAGCTGTAAAGTTTTTTTTTTCAAAAAATCAGTTAAAGAAGTTTTTAAAATGTCACTAGTATATTTATAAGGTCTTATTAATTACAGCATTACACCATCGTAGATCATGCAATCAACAAATTTAATCTGAAAGTGATGTTACAGGATTATGCAAGTCATAATTAGGTACAATTACATTGGTCAGGTGTGCACAAATAAGTTGTTCCTGTGCAGGAAATTATATCTCTGAAAAACATAAACCATTGCAAATTTCAATTAGGGTAGCTCTACCAACTAACTTCCTCAAAAATTTTGTCCAATTGTCTGGATTTGGAAATAATTTTGTAGTTGTTTCAAAATTCAATTAGCAATTGCAAACTTATAACAGGTCTCAGATGCAAAATCTAATCGATTTTTCAAATGACTTTGACCAAAATATTTATCAGTGAATTTATTTTGAAAAAAAATTATCTAATACTGGTACCAGCAATCAAAAAAAGATCATAATTATAGTATACACAAAGCAAATACCTGGTAACCAAAAGTAGCACTTAAAACTATTACTTTTCTTTATGTGTTTATCACAATTTTGTTTTAAAGGCTAAGCTGGTGACTGATAACAATGAAACTGATCATGACAAAAGGACTGCAAAACTAATAACTATACAAGATGTCATACTGTTACTTCAATAATTTGTTAATTTTATGTCATCATATCTTAAAAAATCTTAGGTAAAAGGATGAAAATGCAACTTTCTACAATTTATCACCAATAAGCCACTAAGTTGTGCTACAAGACAAAAAAACAGGTATATATATACTATTAGTAGGTTGAAACAAAATTGTAGCAAACACAAAAAATTCACAGTTTATATAACTTTTATTCTAGGAACACTTACTTTGATTTATTTTGATTGAATATCTTAAAATTTAATCCAATTTTGTCGATCTCCTATAAAAAATGAACTTTTTCACAAACAAAACTAAGATACTCAATTCCATCATAACAAAGATTGAATTTCAATTATTTACTATTAATTGTCTATGAAAATTGTTAACAAACTGCATAAACTTTCATACAATAGCTATAATGAATAGTTTGAACAATTTTTTAATTTTAATATGGCAGAAGCTGGCATAGAAATTAAAAAGGCAACAAACCAAAACATATAAAGATTTTTGTTCTAAAATAGTAAATAGTTGCTTAAATTGATAATAGATTTTTCACAGATATATATTGATAATATTAATAATTTTTGTGAGTTACTTTCTGTTTTAAACACTGGCAATAAATACCAAAAACTTAAATTAAAACGCTTTTTTCAAAAGCAAAGAAATTCTGGAACACTTAACGTTTATTACATAAATTCCATCGACTGGAATCATAATTACAAGTACATAACAAAAATCTAAAACCATTATATAAACCTTGCAGCAATGAAACAAAACGATAAAGTTCATCAAAACATAAGTCAAGTTTATTTTCAACAGCAAAACATAAGAAAGTTGTACCTGGCTTACATGCAACTTTTACAGGTCACTACAACTGACTGCTGCAACCTGGCTGCAAACAAACTGACCGCGAACCAATTAACCCTAACTCCAATATTGGTGGTCAGTTGGATTGCGGTCAGTTGACTTGGTTTGACCTCTACAGAATATAATATTGGTATAAATATAATAAAAACAAGAAACAACAGATTTACAATTGTCTGCAGTTGGCTAACTCTGATCGTAATTTCTTTCATAGAGAATAAACCGATTGATTTGACAGCAATATCAATATCAAATTTTTTCTTCATCCATCTTGCTGTTTGCCAAATCACAATTCTAAAAATGGTATACCAATGTAAGCATCACGTTATTAAATATTAATTAAAAAAACAACACTTCAAATCAAATCATCACATCAAGACATATTATCTAAATGCTTTTTTAAGGCTAAGATGTTGATATTAAGTCAGGATTGGAGATTGATATTGTATGATACAGTATTTATACTTAATATTAAATAAGCTAAAATATGTTGCAGTAAATTACTCTTGGCATGATGCAATGTACACGTTACTGAAAGAGTAGTGAGCACATTAACTATGTAAGATGTCATCCACATGTGAAGTATGCTGCGTAATTCAATGCTTCCAGCAAGTTTGAAGTAGATTAGTGAATAGCACTGAGTAATTAACATTGAAATGATGATGGTTGTGGTCCAATTTTAAGTGACAGGTAAATGCAAGACAAGAAAAAGCATTAATTTATCATGAAATTGCAAAATTTTTTTCTAATAAGAAAGGAAACAAAACAACTTCTAAAAGGCTTTAGAGTTTGATGAAGAAAGTGTTCGGAATAGCAGAAATACTTGGTTGAACTTTGAACACAAAACTGCAGTAAACATGCTATCTTGATAGCAATGAACAAAAGAACTATGAATTCAAAGACATATATAATTGCAGCACCAGCTTTTAAAATTAGTAAACATAAGATTAAATTTTCTGATAGCAATGACACAAAGCTTGCCAATAACCAAATTTAATTATGTCCATAACTTTTGAACTAGTGCTAGACTACTGTAAAATGATTATCAGTGATGTTCTATAGCGTAACTTCATATTATAACTTTCAATGTTTAAAAACTGCCATAAAAATAAATAAATACCAGAAGTCCCCAGTAATAATTTTGTTTGTCTAAAGCTTGTGCTAAACCTATTTAGCAATCAGACAATAGGCTACCGGAATTATTTTACATTTTAATGGCAGGCACATTTTGAGTAGGCTATGCTATTGCTAACACTCAGTTCTACTGTACAACTTACCTTAAAATTATCCATACAAAAAGTAAAAAAATTGCAGAATACACAACTGACCACAAAGTATCCATTATCTTGAATCTGGACTGCTGTTGTGTAGAATAACTCAGAACTGATAATACTAATGGATCAGTAGATCAAGATGAGCTAAATTATTGGACCAATATCATACCTGATACTCCTAGGCCTATTCAGTACTACCACCAAAACACCTAACATTGAATAATCTGTAACAAGATAACACTATTGAACAGTCAGGCTATTTCAATATTTATTTGTGCACACCCTGCACCTGCTTGTTTAAGTCTGAAGTATATACTAGGCAGATAGGCCTAGCCTTATTACCAGATCTGCTATCCACTATCATTATCTCCTACTCGTATTTAATTTACTCAAGCTTACTCTGTACAATTTGAGTTTTGACAATCTAACCCAAGAGTAAAAGTGATAATAAGAGTAAAAGTAAAAGCCAACCATACCTAATTACTTCTGATCTGTCAACAGTCAATGCCAGATCTGCACACTTCAGACTTGCACAGGCCTACCACTCCAGTCAGTAGCCCAGGCTACGAGGCAGGCCGCGCGATAATCTATTCTACAGACAGCTTGATCAAGAAAAACTAATGTGATTTTCTATGCCTATACTCCTCTCCAGAGTTATAATCCTATTTACCATACGACTTTGCAACGTAGCCTATATACCGGTACTGGTAGGCTACTGTGTTGATAAGCAAGCCTAAGTAGCCGAAATGCTTGCGAATTCCTAAACCTAGTTGTACGGATAAGTCCCATCAATAGCTGCAAGTCCTAAGATCTAGGCTAACGATACAACTTGACGATCTAACTTGTCATTTTGACATTAACTTGACAATGACGACATTACGGCACCCATCAGATTTGACATTATCGGTACTGCACCACAGTATAAATATCATACAGTAATCTTACTCAATTGTGACGTGTGTCCGCATTTTTTGAGAGGTAAAAGCAGACCTGGGTTTTTTTTGACGTCATAATAGTGACATGCTGAGCGGACGAGGATTACGCCAAAAAATAGGAATTGTTTTGAAATTTTACGTGTGTTTTCTTGGCTTGACGACGTTACCGTCTTCATCCTTTTTTGCACCCCTAAACGTTAGAGGGCAGCATTTTTCCCCTCTGCATTAGTCCAGATATATCGCGGTCTAGCTCCTTTTGTAGAGTTCGCACGGGATCAGAATTAGTCTCGATGGAACCGTCAAAGTTCGGGCTTCGACTGGCTATAATTTTGACGTCACTTTCTTGTGACGTCACAAAGTAGTACGTTTAAGAAGAAAAAAAATCGGAAATTTTCTTACATAAACAACCTTTAGTTACTTGGGGTTTTGCTCGCAGCCGGAGCCCAACACTAAAAGTTTGTCCACACTTGGCTCGTATCGTTAACTAACTATCCTGCAAATTGTGTTTCAATAGCTTAACGTATAACGAAAATATCCTTGATTCTTCGCTTTGTCGTTGTAAAATTCGTCTTGAATTGCAGTTATATGCAGTGATTGTGTTATTGCTTAGGCCTATCACCAAATAGACTGTGACATCATTATGAAAGTTTTTAGTTAGCCGTATGACTAACCCGCTTAAAAAATATTCATGACTACAAGCGATCTAAAAAAAGTTCCATGGGCGTAAAGAGTTAATAACCGCATGGTAGCAGAGTTGTAAGTCGAGCCGGGCTTTTCAGGTCGGGTTCGGGCCTCAAGTTGACAAAATTTGGGGCTTAATTCGGGTCTAAGACGTGCTTTTCGTCTTAGGTGCACAAAAATATAATCAAAATAACTTGAAAACATTGCTAAATTTTTCAGATCAACCTTAACTTTCGGGTTTTTTCGGGCATGAATTGGGCTTCAAATTAATTTTTGGGTTGGGGCTTATATTTTTGGGTTAGGGCCAGGTTTGGCCTGAACTAGTCGGCCCGTTTACAACTCTACTTGGTAGTTAATTATATCTCCCTTAACGTGAATTTTAATCTTCCCCATTGACTTCCAACGGTTATAATGGTCTAGTCTCTCTGATCATGCGGTAATCATTATTATCTCTGATATCGGTTCAACACTCCATTGTAAATTCTTGACTATGCCTGCACCTGTTGCTAACTATCTTGTTGAACAGGGCAGGGGCGTATTTAGGAGGGGGGCATTGTGCCAAAGCCCCCCTTTGGGTTGCCAGTAATGTTTGAATACCTCATCATAGTACGCAAAATTGAGCCATGCCCCCCCTATTTGGAATTTGGGTAGAAAATCTGGGCAGAAAAACTGACTGAATCTGACTATGACCTGAGTGAAGACCTTTTTCTTTTTTTTGGTCTTCACCTAAATCTGGACAGAAGAACTGGCTGAATCTGAGTGAAAACCTTTGTTTTTTATCTTCATCATTTTGGTCTTCATGTTTCTCATCTGGTTTTTATCTACCTTTTCAAATTTCTGGCTACACGCCTGGCCCCTCCTTTCGAAAATCCTGCGTACGCCACTAGAACAGGGGTCGGCAACTTATATCCCTTGGGCTGTATCCGGCCCGCGATCTCAAACATCCATCCGTGATCCCTTATGTGACTTCCGGAAGTCGTTGGCCACGCAACCAAATCCTGTTCTGAAACTACCCCAACATTTGACAAAACCTTTTTTTTTCTTAGGGTCCTCAACTACAAATAGGCCAAAAACTACTTTAAAATTTGGTGAATACCTTTTTTTATTTTTATTTTCTTTCAAATGATTCCAAAACGTGCAAAATTGTATTCAAATGGCGTTAAAATAGCTATTTTTTTGGGAAAAATCACTAACATCGCACAAAATGACCCCATGGCCTTGGGCGGCGGCTGCCTACCCGCAGACCCTTGTATGTGACATGCTTAGTTGGACCAGTTTACTCAGGGCGTTGCTTAAATGACATGTTTTTGATCAATTTTTTTTTAGACTTGGGTTCAATCCCCCGTTTTCCTCAGCAAGATTCTCGCTGCGCCCCTTTATTTTTGCTCAAATGAACGGTTGCCATATTTTTGAAGTAGAAACGCAAAACAGAATTATTAGAGAACCGCATTTTCTGCTGAATTTGAGTAAAAAAAAAATCAGAAAAAACGATGTTTATTCATTTCAGAAAAATTGCAATTTTGTTCGAATATGAGGTGAAGTTAAATAAAAAAATTTAACAAAAGGTCAACATCTTCATCATAGGTAAAATGTAAATCACAATTTTTTGCGGATTTGAGATGAAGACCAACTACTATTCAAGCGGGACAAGACTTCAAAAAAGTGACTAATACCAAACCCATTTAAACATGTAATTAATAAATGATTTTGTTCAATACCTCTACAACTAGAAGAAAATAACTAGGATTGGGCATAATTATTGCAGCTAAATTCAAGTTTTATAATGAATTACACTGAACGTCTGCATCAATAAACGATAACTCATACAGTCTATGAAAGCTTTTTTTCGATCAAAAGTTCTAGAGGTTTACGATTACTACTTCATAATGATGTCACAGTCTATTTGGTGATAGGCCTAAGCAATAACACAATCACTGCATATAACTGCAAATTCAAGACGAATTTACAACGACAAAGCGAAGAATCAAGGATATTTTCGTTATACGTTAAGCTATTGAAACACAATTTGCAGGATAGTTAGTTAACGATACGAGCCAAGTGTGGACAAACTTTTAGTGTTGGGCTCCGGCTGCGAGCAAAACCCCAAGTAACTAAAGGTTGTTTATGTAAGAAAATTTCCGATTTTTTTTCTTCTTAAACGTACTACTTTGTGACGTCACAAGAAAGTGACGTCAAAATTATAGCCAGTCGAAGCCCGAGCTTTGACGGTTCCATCGAGACTAATTCTGATCCCGTGCGAACTCTACAAAAGGAGCTAGACCGCGATATATCTGGACTAATGCAGAGGGGAAAAATGCTGCCCTCTAACGTTTAGGGGTGCAAAAAAGGATGAAGACGGTAACGTCGTCAAGCCAAGAAAACACACGTAAAATTTCAAAACAATTCCTATTTTTTGGCGTAATCCTCGTCCGCTCAGCATGTCACTATTATGACGTCAAAAAAAACCCAGGTCTGCTTTTACCTCTCAAAAAATGCGGACACACGTCACAATTGAGTAAGATTACTGTATGATATTTATACTGTGACTGCACCTACGTTACAGGATTCGCCTGGTTTGCTATGATTCTGCACATTTTTTCCCCGAGGAAAACCTATTTAGAATATTTTATTAATTCATGCTTGAATGGATTTAAAACTTTACATGGTTGAGTAATTTTGATCAAAACATTGATTTTCGATTTGATTTTAAACGCAGAACACTGCTTTAGGCTACAGGTATGACTTCTGATTCTAGCGGTTGAAATTGGCATTGTCCTTATTACCTGTGACAAGCATTGTCCTTATTATTTGCTATAGGCTATTATCTGTTGTAGGCTAGTACAGTAGTTTTAGTTTTTAAGTAACTGGGCAAGCCAGTAGTGCAGAGTGAGGTAGATTGTAGTGCCTAGCTGCCTAGTGCCTACCGTAATAAAAATAATGACTAATTGACTTATTGTTGAATTAAAGGTTGATTGTTTTTTCATGTTGGTGCTGTATGGGCCTAATGTATGGTTACGCCATTTGTAGAGTAGACTAGGCTATTATAATAGGCCAATTACTTTATGATACTAGATACTGAATACCGTGCAACGGTATATACATGATTTAATTATTGGGGAGTGACTAGCCTAGGCCCATTTAGAATTAAAAAGTACTGGTAGTGGTACAGTACATAGAAAAAGCAATTAAAAACAAGAAATTATAGATGAATAATATTTAGCTCAGTTAAGATTAAACAGCAAATAATTGAAACATTATTGATGTAGGCCTATACCATTCCCAATAAATCAAGATTCATTAAGATTTTCAACAGCTTGAAATGGGAGTAAGATCCAATGCAATTGATATTCAAAAATGTTGGATGAAATTTCAATGAAAAACCATTCAGAATTACTGTATACAAATCAAAACATTTATCAAGTAAATTTGAATGTCCAAACAAAATCAAAACTCAATATAACAAAATGACTTGGTGCACAGAATGTGCGTAGTTAAATAAACAAAGATTTTGGTGATGTCACTTGTTTTCGGAAATTTTTGTTTTGATTATTACAGTAATAGGTCTTGGTTAGGGTTAGGCTTAGAATTAGAGTTAAGGGTTGAGTTTTTAGGCTTTATTATGAAACGCCTACGTACACAGAACGTGCGCCAAGCCTTTTCCTTAATTATAAACATGAAACTCAAAAAGAATTATGTTATATATGTTAGAATATGGTTGCAAAATAACATAGGTGGGCACAAGTTCGTTAATAATGAAGCTAACTTTTTTATTAACTCTTTAATCCGTTATAATTTTTTTTTCATGTTAACGGACTAAACTAACTTCCTTTAAGGTGTTTATCATTAATATCTTGCACCATTCATTCATCGTACTGGTACAAACCAGTTTGCACCGGTTATACTTGTTGCATATTAGCTCAAGTTTTATATAAGAAAGCGAAGAAAAGACCTCTTTTTGTGGCAAATAATCAGTAGTAAGCTGCTGGCTTTTAGGTTTATTAATCATTGCTGTACGCAATTTTCAAAGATTTTCCGATCACAGCTTCGTTAGTGCATTTGAACTTGTTTTTACCTTGAAATTAGATAGGACTGTAAAATGTTATTTCCAAAGCACAAAAAGACCACCATAGCAATAAATTTTTTCTCACAATCAGCTCAACAGCATCAATACGTGTCCTAGAAGCAAGTGAATAAAAAGAAATGTAAATTACACGGAAAATATTAACGAATTAACAAACTTTATTAACTTCCGTTAATTATATAAAGCTGAAAATAACGGATTAACGTTAATGGAGGTGCGAAGTTTGTTAACGGACTAGTGGTTAACGAAGCTAACGTTTTGCATTAACTTGCCCACCTATGTTAAATAATAATCAAAGCTAAGTTAACAGTGAAGCTTAGAAGAAACATAATCAATAGGCCTATGTGGTTTAAAAAATATGAGTTTGTTGCACTAACTAAGGAATAACAAGTACAAAAAAAAATACCATGAAACAAGATAAATATTGACAGTGTCTAGAGCACCGGCACCAGTTTCCAACATGAAATCGCTGCTGCACCAACGGCATCGGTCATTTCTTTTGCACTTCAATTTAATATCTCTCAAGCTGGCATTGCTGCCCGAACCCTAACTCTAATGCAATGTTCTAAAGAGAAAAAAAACATAACACATTGCAATCGTACCCAATCCCAATTCTTGGCAAGCGCGTTCAGTGGAAATCAAACCCCAAACCCTCCGCTTGGCAGGTGAGCGTGCTTACCACTACACTACCTGGGCTTTGCATTTGATGTGTCAAAGTGCCGTATTTATCTCAAATCAATGAGAAAAAAGCAATATAACAGGCTGCCGGTGCAGTAGTGATTTCATGTTGTAAACTGATGCAGGTGCTCTAGGCACTACCATAACAGATAAATATTCCAAGTGTAAAATTTTACACAAATACAAAATAAAAAATAAATTACATTGTTGAAAATAAATACACTAAAAACACAGAATGCATTACAAATAAACATTTTTTTTAGAGTTATACTTTACATAGAATACAGTATCAAACATATGAAAAACAAAATACGTTATTAGTCCAAAACAAAACTACATAAAAACTATATCTGATATAAACTAGATGTACTGGCATGCATCACACCTATTATGAATTATAACAAGACCCAAGTAATATTCAACATATAAACTAAACTATTGAAAGCAAATAACAAAATACATATATACTCGTACTGGCCTACCAACTCCATAACAAATCAAGTACTGCCCAAAACATGACCAAGAATATATCTGAGTTCTGTCAAACAACTATTATTCTGTATTGCACATCACTATTCAAAACAAACAGATAAAACGAGAAGACCTGAGACTATAGCATTACAAAGAGTATATCTCTTCTAGATGTTGACCCTTACATACAGTACCCAAAACACTCGAAGCAGGACATCCTGACGCGACCGACCTGACGCGAGACAACTTACCCCGGGAATCCTGACGCCAGGGACATCCTGACGCTAGGGACATCCTGACGCCAAAAGCTCCAAACTTTGCGCTCTGCTTTTTTTCTTTTTCTTCTTTTCGCTTTTCCGCGCTACGCCACAGCTACGCTTTTAACGATTAACGTTCGATTATTGTGACGTAAGTATAATATTTTCCGTTAATTGCAAACTTCATACGAATCTCTGTTTTGCAGAAACAACTCAAAAGCGAGGTGTATTTTTGCGACAAAAATCGTGATGAAATCAAACTCGAGTTAGCGAATATGTAAAATCGCTGGCGATAAGTTTCAAACGATGACCGAATGCCGCGATTGAAAGTAATATATGTTTTGCTGTTATTAAACGACCGCGTAGATATTTCATAAACAATAATATGCGTGATTCATGTACAAAGAAAAATGCTCTGAAAGGAATTGTATGTTAAAAGAAAGTAGTAAAAATATAATTTAAAGTCAAGTACTGCCAATCGAAATTAATTAATGCGGCGATTAAAATTTAGTATTTTTGCCTATTATTATTGGATGACCACCTAGCAATTTTACACGCATTTTCATAAAAAAAATTGTTGGTTTTTGGTTAGCAATAATTTATCGATAGCATTTCGATTAGCAGCTTGTTGTCATTTTTGTGATCTTACTCTTTAATAAACTGAAAATTTTGGAGCTTATCCAAATTAGTAACTTGTTATTGTTTAAATGCTTTGATTTTGCAAGCGGAGAAATTACGATAATTTGGTATGCTGATGTGAAGCGTGCGACCGTGTTGTTTTGTTCTTTCAAAGTTAAAAACTGCGATTGCAAAAACTAATGGCTCCATTTATCAAGGTTAAAACCAAATAAACCACCCATTGGGAAAGTAATTAGTTGGATAATTACAAACTATTGCACAATATTTTTAATCTATTTTCCTTCTTGGCCGTAATTTCAACTTTGCTTTCAAACGTTGTCTATCGACAAATTATTGCTGACCAAAAACTAACAATTTTTTTATGAAAATGCGTGTAAAATTGCTAGGTGGTCATCCAATAATAATAGGCAAAAATACTAAATTTTAATCGCCGCATTAATTAATTTCGATTGGCAGTACTTGACTTTAAATTATATTTTTACTACTTTCTTTTAACATACAATTCCTTTCAGAGCATTTTTCTTTGTAAATGAATCACGCATATTATTGTTTATGAAATATCTACGCGGTCGTTTAATAACAGCAAAACATATATTACTTTCAATCGCGGCATTCGGTCATCGTTTGAAACTTATCGCCAGCGATTTTACATATTCGCTAACTCGAGTTTGATTTCATCACGATTTTTGTCGCAAAAATACACCTCGCTTTTGAGTTGTTTCTGCAAAACAGAGATTCGTATGAAGTTTGCAATTAACGGAAAATATTATACTTACGTCACAATAATCGAACGTTAATCGTTAAAAGCGTAGCTGTGGCGTAGCGCGGAAAAGCGAATAGAAGAAAAAGAAAAAAAGCAGAGCGCAAAAGTTTGGAGCTTTTTGCGTCAGGTTGTCCCGAGCGTCAGGATGTCCCTAGCGTCAGGATGTCCCTGGCGTCAGGATTCCCGCGGTAAGTTGTCTCGCGTCAGGTCGGTCGCATCAGGATGTCGCGGACCGCAAAACACTAGCAGCATTTTCTCTTTGCTCTGCCATTTAAATCACTTGCATCAGGAAAACAGTAGACCTGGGTTCATCGGACTCCACTGAAGTTCTGCCAATTTCTTGAATAAATTTTAAACCATTTGTACCTCATAGGCTCATTGTTTCTTTGCATATGGGAACAATCTCATAGTCAAGTTTATTTCACCATATGCTTAAAAGTACGCAGGCAGGAAACAGCGATAAGACCATGCGGTCATCTAGGTCAACTGCACCTGTTAGCAATACTTAACAGTTACAGGCATAAACTTAAGCTTGTCATTGAAATTAAAAAACTCAAAATATCATTAACAATGTAACAGGTATATAACAATAACTGTGCTGCCAACTTTGCAGTAAATATTTAGGAAAAAGATACAACCACACACACAAAAAAAAAAACTGACTTTTGCTTGATTAAAAAATTGAATTACTTAGAAATTGAGCATTGTTAAAAGCTCAACTTGTTTTGTATCAAAGAAGGCAAGTCAGTCATAATTTAGTTTAAAGTCATATTCTTATACAGCAATAACATTAAAAAAAGACTGAATTAAATTCTTGTATTTTGGATTGACAGAAATAAAACTAAGTAATAATCTGAAGAAACAATTTTGGCAACACTGTATATGGTAAAAAAAAACAAATTTTTTAACACTATTTACCCGAATAACAATTGGATAATCAAGACAATGATTGCAGTTACACGCAAACCATCAAAAAGCCGTAACAATGCAATTTTCAGTTCGTTTATATTCAATCGTGTATAAGAAACTAATCGATATAACAAAATAAACCTAAGCACACATTGGCTCAGCTTCCAAATCGATTGCATACTAACGCAGTAGATGACTGTTCATATTACACCAAGCAAATCTGAATGCCATCAACCTTTTAAAAAAAACTATTTTTTCAGTCATAACCCAAAATTAGGACCACCAACTTTTCCAGATTTCCAGAATTTCGATATTTTATGCTTTAAAAAGACCCTAAGCTCAAGTGGCCCAAGAACGAACACTGAAGTTACGCTGAAAAAAAAAAAGAATTTCAGACAATCATAGATAAGGTATGGAATAAAATAAATATCTTGGCTGTGCCATAGTCAAATTATGCATGGGAGACTTTAGAAAGAAGAATATGAGGATCTAAAGCACAAGCACTGCACGATTTTGAATATAAATTTCTGGATATTCAAACACACTCTACAGCATAAACCCAAATATGCAATATCAACAACACGTCGTTTTTTTGTTTTTTTTTGAAAATAATTTAAAATGCAATCAATATTTTTAAAATATTAGTTTTTCAACCAGTTTGATAGGCCTACGTATATCACTTTATGGCAGTTAAAAGTAGTGAAAAAAAAATAATAGCCAAAGGTTACTGTATAAGTTATGATTGTAATAACTACAACAGCAATCATATTTCTGCTCGAAACTATACGCGCAAATTATCGAATGCTACTTCAGTAATTTAAGAGAAAACAATTAGTTAAAATAGAGGGATTGCATGAAAAATGACTCAAACATAGAAAGTACAGCAGACACAAAAGAAAATACATAAATAACGATAAAAAATTAACAATAACACAAAAGTGACGGCCTGATATTTCTCGTAGTTAAGCACATTAATTGTATTTGTTTAATAGCTTATTTTTACAAAATAGTCATGTTCAAGCTGTAATAGAAATTTTTGGTAAAATCAAAAATAGTCTCTTCTAAACAAAAATGAGAAGAGGGTTAAGGACCAGAGCTTGAGTTAAGGTTAGTTTGAAGGTTTGCTTTGTACTACAGTAGGCTAGGCCTAAATTAAAGATTTGACCTCTGACTTTGAATTTAGGGTAGATTGGACGTAATTAATAAAAAAGTACACTGTTGATAAAAAATTTCCAATGAAATAGAGCTTTCGAATAGTAAAATGTTACCATACTGCCCTAGGCCTAAGTGTTACCCACCAATTATCGATACTAAAATTGTCAATCATGCTCAAGAGTAAAGGGACACTATCACTAAGTGATGTAGCCAGAAAGGCTTCAACCCCCTCTTAGCCTAGTCACTTAGAAAGAACACTTCAGTGTCGTTAAGTATAAGCCATCTGCTTTTTTTTATAAGCTCTGCCACTCGTGTATGAGCGTGCACGCTTTCTCTCCAATCTAAGCTATTCCTCAAAGTCTAAACCTAAGCTATTTCTCAAAATCTAACCCTAACAAGTGCTTCAATCTAAGCTATTCCCCAAAATCTAACCCTAACCTTAAGCTATTTTCCATCATCTAACCCTAATCCTAATGAGTGCAGAAATCAGAGGAGAGAGCATGTGTGCTCATACACCGGTCGCCGAGCGTCCAGAAAAAGCCAAGTGCTTATACTTGGCAACATCCAAACATTTAACCCCAAAATTCAAGCATTTAAATATGTTTTGGACTTTACTTATAAGTACCAAGAGTTGGGGGCTGAGCAATTTAATTCTATCTGATAACTTCCATAATTTAGAAAATAGTTCTTTCAAAAATGGCTTTAAAAACATGCAAAATGTGATTCAAAGAGCATTAAGTTTAGATAAAATTGCTATTTTTGCTAAAAAATCACAAAAACTGCCCTGTAGCTAAGACTTTGCCCCCAGACCCTCATATCTTCCGGAAGCTGGCGGCTCCACCCCTTGACCCATATCTGTGATATGCTTGAGTTGTACCAGTTTGCTCAGCACACCACTTAAAACTAAACATTTTTTAACCAAAAGTATTTTAACTTTTGGCTCAAGCCCTCTCCCTTAGCTAAATCTTGGTTGCGCACCTTGAAGCAATGACTTTCAGGAAGTAGAATATTGTATCCACAGGACAGTTCAAAGTAGGATCAAGAAATAAGGAGTTATTGTCAGATGTTAATAGACTACTGTGTACGTGTCCCAAATATCTACCATACGGCAAACATTTGAAGCCCACATTTTTGCTGATAAATCTATCGTAATAGGGTATAATCTAATAGTACAGTGGTGAAGAATGTGTAAAAAACTAAATTTTTCTCAACCTTAAGAAACAATGAAAACAGTGACAAAATTGAAAGAGTAGCTCAATCATCAAGTCAAATATCTATAGGACACTTATATTACAGCATTACTGTTATACTAATTTTAGAGACCAAATTGGTTTTCGTGTTGTCCCCCTTGATATCAGATATGCTAAATTTCATTTCACCACAAAACCATTAGCCTTTTTTTGTCTTACTGATATAATATGCATCACCATGATTTCGTTCCAGGAATGCGTTTCTATTTCTGGAGCCCAGCAGATGTTCCCACAAGCAGAGGTCAACCAGTTTTTGCAGCCTAGTTGCCATCTTTTGCAATCTTGTGCATCCAATCTTTGCAAACCTTTTGCAATCATGTCATATTCCAGCACATTTTTTCATCACTTTTTCGGTCTTCCTTTTTTTTCTTTGATATGCACTGTAAAGCAAAATACTTTGTTGAGACTAAATCTCTTCTGGTGTATTTGAGGCAAAATACTTATTACTGTAATACATTTGTTGGTCTTTCACTTAAGGAAGAGATTATTTCACCAAAAAATTTTACCTACTTTTCATTAATTCTGACCCAAACCTAATCCAAACTCAAATTCTTACTCTAAAACTAACCCCAAACATCACTTGAACCCTTATCTTAACCCTTACAATTGTAAATAAATAAAGCGTTAACGCTAAGAAATGTTTCTCATTTTTGTTTTACTTTCACCAAAAAATTTCAATGAAATATTCACTACCAATTCTTACTCCAAAACTAATCCCGAACCCTAATCTTAACCCTTTAAAGTAAATGAAAAATGCATGGATGACTATTCTTCATTTTTGTTCTATTCTTTTAAATTAAAATTTTTCAGTGAAATAGTCACTCCCTTCACTAATGCATTGCATCATCAGAGTTCATTCATTATTTTGGGTCATGTTTGATGTTTCCTTGTTTTTTAGATCTGAGATTACTTATTTATTCCAGTTCTTATTAAAATGCTCTGTGTTTGTTTCAAGCATACAGCATTGCAGCAATAACTGAGTAAGCTGTCATGTTGTTTAAAGAAATATTGGAACAACCTACAAAAGGGCCTTCAAATTCTAGAGCAGGCAGATCTGTTAAGTCTCAAAAGAAGCTTCCGAAAAAAAATGTAGAAAAAAGAGGTTTAAGCCAGCAAAAGCCAAAGGTGTGTGCAACAAAATTAACCAGACGAGGAGTACCTTCTAGAAATCCAGGTGTTCCTAAGACGAAAAGTTCAAGTAAACCTCACTGTTCTGAAATTCATCAAAGAACTAAATTTGATGCAAATATTCCATCTTCAACTCCAGTTTTTACTCCAATCAAAAAAGATAAATTACCAACATCTGTAACTTCATCTCAATGTAGTTTAATTGAACTGTTGCAGCAGTACAACACTTCTGCAATTCAACCACCAAATGTCAATGAGGAATCAGAGACCTTGGATAAGACAATTATTCCGGAGCCATCTTGTATGAAAAAATTGGATAAAACTGTTATTTCACCACAACTTCAAACTTTCAAAGAGGTACTGTCAAAGTTGTTGCGTACAGTTGACACTAATGTAGACTTTAAAAGTAATTCTAATGTTCTCAACCAAGCTTTTGAAGATGTCCAGGTTGCTTTCCAGTCACTAAACCCCAATTTTTCTAAAAATGAAATAGATTTAAATGCTGATAAATCAACAAACACAAGTTTATCTGAATCACGAATGCAAGAACTTCAAGTTGAGAATGTATCTTTGCAAAGACAACTACGCTTAGCTAAAAAAGAAATGGAGACACGAGCTACTAAATCAACAGCTAGTAACGGTGATATTAGTTTAGAGCTTATGACTATTCAATGCCAAAACAAGGCTCTAGAACAAAAAGTTTCTGAATTAACAATCGCTTTAGAACAGGCTCTATATCTTCAGCATTCAATAATAGATGCAAATGCAACTTTGAAGATC
Organism: Trididemnum nubilum; assembly: GCA_963965965.1. NCBI lineage: Eukaryota > Metazoa > Chordata > Ascidiacea > Aplousobranchia > Didemnidae > Trididemnum > Trididemnum nubilum. Next base: position 13,810,639 of record OZ014480.1, read on the forward strand.
GAGAATCAAAAACTTAAACAAGACTTATTGTTAAAGCACGATGAGCTTGCAAAAAGTGGCGATTTGTTTTCTTTGGAGACGAGAGAGATCAAGAAAGATGTGGGTGATGCTCTTCAAAAAGTTGAACAGCTAAAAGTAACTCTCAATGAAACCAACGAAATGAATCAAGACCTAATTCAGCAAGCACAAGTAAAAGACAAGGAAATAAACCGTCTCACTGAGTTGAACAAAGGTTTACAAAGCAGTGTGTCTCGTCTTTTGGAGGACCTTAAAAAAGCTTCAAGCCCTGTTGATCAAAGTATTAACATAAAGTCTGAAGTGTTAAAAAAAGTTGACCAGTTTTTATCATCACCTCCACGCAAACCTGTAGTAGCAGCACCATCCAAGTTGAATTCCACCCCTGATCGATTTTGCCCTGGAATGAGGGGAGATGCTGCTTCAACCGTAACGCAGCAAAACTTTTCTTATGACTTTCCGGATTCCAAAGAATCAGTTCTAAATTCTGAGTATGAGACTGTGGCATCTGCTTCAGCCAAATCGATTTTGGGATCCGCAGTTTCCCCATCGTTGCCAACCACTGATTCAGTCTCATGCTCAATGTGGTCCGTAACGTCAAGAGATGAACGAGATTTTAATGCAGGCTTGGCTTCCCTGGATGCTGACATTCAAAAACTTCAAACTTGCTTAAACCAACTAAATGTATGAAACCAGGCCCGGCGCCCCGTGGGGCATTCTGTGTCCGTGCCCCCCCAAATCACTGCTTATGCCCCCCCAAGCGAGGGTAACAGGCTCGGTGCCACCGGAGTGCAGTTCGAGGCCTGAGACTCCCGAAATACCTGTTATCACCCCCAGAATTCGTGTGCAAGAACTGTTTTTTCACAGATTTTGCAATGAGGACTCATTTGTGTTTGTGGTTTCACCTTAGAACTTGTGTAAATTCGCACATTTTCTTAGATTTTTTTTTTTTTTTGGTCTTCACCCCAGAATTCGTGGAAATCCGCGCATTAATCGGGGTTAAGACTTTTTTTTTTGAATTCGTGGAATTTTGCGATTAACACGTTTGTTTTTGTTTTTTTTTTGGTCCACGTTTTTGAATTCAAAGTATTAAAGTTTTTGTACCCCCCACAATTTGTTTATGCCCCCCCAGTCACGCTATCCTGGCGCCGGCCCTGTATGAAACTTTGGTTTAAGTTAGCATTTTGTTGATTATTAGTATTCACATCGCATTTTTATTTTGTGTATGTGCGAATGTATTACCCTTATGTTACAAAACATTTTCCATTAATTCAGTGTCAGCAGTTTCTATTATTTTTAGATTGTTTTTATTATTACTAACCACTTACATAGTGCCTACAACCATTGCTGCTTTTTTGCTCTATTGCTCTAATGAGTTGGTTTTTATTACGATTTGTAAGCAATTTATGTTTATCGTAAATATGTATTTTATGGATTAATCTAGCCAGTTAGGGCTATTTAATTATTGTCAAAGGACGTAGCGCGTTATTATCATTATTTGGATTTTTTGTTGCCGAATTTCGGTTTATTTCTGACTTTTTGCTATTTTTAGGCTTTACGTTTAGTTGGCTTTATTAATATCTTAAAAAAACGAAATCTTGTTGCAATTACTGAAACCGTACCGGTACTTCGCCATGAACTTTGTAATGTAAGACTGTTTTATTCAAAATTTCTATCATTTTTGAGAAAATTCTGCATTTGTGATAATGGTGTCATAGTGCAGTTTTACGCCAATTTGCATCTCTTAAGCATACTTTTCGGTATTCACGATTCCATTTCCGGGGTTGTTGTAACTACCTGGCTGTAGTAACGTTACTACTGTAGATGAGACTTCAAGAGCATGGTGCAGCAGAAATGTTACACCACAGAACATTAGCTGGACTAGAGAAAGAAGTGGCCATTACACCCCAGGTGTCCCCGTTGATGGGTGTCATTTCCGGGGTTGCATTTTGCAAGAGTTAAAACGTCGTAAATTTTGCTTTTGGTTTGTTTTAAAAGCAAAACATCGTAACGCTTGAGATGTGCTACACAATGACTCCTCGGGCTTCTAAATTTTGTCAAATTTGAAACGGTTACATTACGCATGATAGCCTTCTGCAAGGAAAAACTATTGTACCGAAATACAGTAGTGTTTGAATGTAGACTATTGATTTAGTTCACTAGAAACAGGTGGTCGAGCGGTAGGACTCACGTTCAAATCTCGGTCCAGTCATATCGGACAGTGTTGCCAATGGCTCGCCACCGCTGTGATATTTCTTCGAAAGAAGCTGTGTTAGCCGGGCTCAATGACGCGGAGATAGGCTCGTGAACCGCTACGCGCTTCGGCGTAATATAGCGCTCAGCGAGTATAATGAAAGATTTGATACGTTCAATTTCATTTAAAGCTAAGTACGTAACTTCATGTCAAATCCGTTATTGACTGGTGGATAGTTGTTTGGTTTCTCATGCAGTGTTCTTTTTCGAAAAGGGATGACTGAGACATAGGCGTAGCCAGGATTTTTGATTGGGGGGGGCACAAATCACATATAATGACGTCATCAGAAACTTCGAAAGATGAACTTTTTGTGGGGGCAAAGATATCGTAGAATGGAAAATCAGAAGCCGTGGGCTGGTGTTGGCGCGTAACTAGGAACTCCTTCAAGGAGAGGGCTTAAACCAATAGTTAAAATGTGTAAATTAGGAGATGTGTTTGAGCGAAGAAGTGTGCTGTAATTCAAACGTATTACCGAAAGAGGTCTGGGGCGGAGCCGCCGGAAGCTATGGGGGTCTGGGAACGAAGACCCCTGCCAGCGGGTGATTTTTCGTAATTTTTTGGAAAAAAAAGCTGTTTTAATACCGTTGGGTCACATTACGCACGTATTCAAAGCCATTTGAAAGTACTAGATTTTTAATATTTGAAAACCAATTGAAAAAAAATTAAGTTGCTCAGTCCTACTTTTGCTTGCAATTTAAGTCCAAAACACGATTAAAATCTTGCATTTTGAGGTTAAATTTTGTAAGTCGTTTGGCCCAGGGGAAAGTAAAGTGCATTGCCTCCTGCTATATTTTAGAAGTAAATATAACCATCCACTCGAAGATTTAGAGATCATTGTTTTGTCATGAAAACAACCAGTTATAGGAGTACATATACGGCCGGGGGACCCAGGCCTCCTCAATTCAATGAGCATTCCCCCTAACTGTAGCTAATGTTTTTCAAAAGTATTTTGTCGTATAAAAACTGGCGAGGTGGAGGTGAATTCATTGTTATTGAAAAATGTACAACAGATATAGTTACGCCTGCTAACCATGTTATTGCCCGGGCCGGATTTACATTTAGTGGGGCCTCTGGCACTGTGCTATATGTTAAATCTGCCCCTGGTTATTGCATTGCGTTCATAAAAAGGTTAGGTGAGGTTCATAGGGAGCAACTTTCTGGATAACAACCCGTAATTTCACTGGGGTTATACGTTTAAATTGGTTGGCAAAAATTAAATTGAGTTGGCCCGGGCCCCCTGGATCAGTATTATTGTTGATTACTGTTGTACGCGAAGATGCTAAAAGAAACTGAAACTGAAGAAACAATAGTCTTTTTTGTGACGCTTTTATCATTGGTAGCATTTCAATTGGGGGGGCCCGGCGGTGTTCCCTCTACGCTGTGCGCGTGTGCGCACGCACACAGATTTCAGAGACTGCGCACACGTGTAAATTTGCTGCGCACTGACATATTGTTGTTGCTCATAAAATTACAATAATGGGACAGACAATAAACTTTTCGGGCACAAAAACCGCTCTAATTTAGGCTGAAGACCTTTTTTTTCTGGTCTTCACGTAATTTCGGACACCAAAACCGTTCCATTTCTGGGAGAAGACCCTTTTTTTTTTGCCTTCACCTAATTTCGGACACAAAAACCGCTTTAATTGTGGGTGAATTCCCAGAAAAAGTGCACACAGAGACCACAAAAAATTAGAGTAAACATTAGCCCCCCGCCCCTGGCTGCGCCTATGCTGCTAGTAGACATTTTTGGCAAAGTAGGGCTACGGTGAGGCCATAGACCAGAAATGGGCAAACTTGTTCAAAGAAAGAGCCGCCTGCGGAAAACTATTAACACTTAGCGAGCCGCAATATCAGTTTACACAAAATAACATGACAGCAATAAAAACATTATGCGCGTAACCAAAAATTCGCAATGTGGAGGATGTTTTGAGGGCCTGGGGACGTAGCCCCCAGCCGCCGGAGGCACGAAGGTCTGGGGGCATAGCCCCCAGCACACAAAAAGTTTTACATTTTTTTGCAAAAATAACTTAAGTTTACGGATATTTTGATAAAAATTAACGTTTTCAAAACGTGGCATCGAAATTGGCAGTGCAAACATGATTAAACTGGTTGCATAAATGGGCTATGTGGGAGATGGCTATTGACTAAATTTTAGTTCTCTTGTTTACATGCAGGTAAATCATAAAATCCTACAGTTCAATGAAACTCACACGAAGTAGTCCATATTTTATAGACAAAAGTAATTGTAGGGTCTAATGGAAAAATATTCGAGAGGAGTGATCGGTAATTAACTAATACTGAATAGCCCCCTCTTCCCTCCTTCCTGAGTTTATAACTGTTACAGCACCGGTCTGTTTTATTTGCCCCACGAAATTTTCGAACTCGGTTCTTTTATTTAGTTCTTATTTTTGCTGTGTTGGTCTGCGCGTCATTGTTTTTTAATTTTCGCACGTTTCGTTCACCACCTAATTTCCGGCACAACGCGCAGCTCTTTTGCTTTTTTGCCGAGTTCTTGCGTTCAGTCATTCATTTCATTTTGGGATTTGAAGCAAGCGGACGTTTTATTTTTGTAAGTTTAGTCACATGGCATCGTTACTTTTATTTTGTTCCATGGGTTAATTTTCAAATATTTTATTGCCGTGCCGTGTAGCTCTTTAATTTATTATATTTTTCTCAATATACTACTATCTGCTGGAATTTGACTTCAATTTGTGGAAACAGCACGGACGGTAACGGCCCCAGTCTCGAATCGCTGGGGCAACCAAAAAATCTATCTTTACGCTATAGTTACAGAGGGCGTCTGTAACAATAACATATTATTAAGGAAACGTATGTTCATCATTTTTACACTAACGATTAAATGTGCTTGCTTGTTTTTGGCCTATTTTCAAAGTTTTTATTGATTTGTGAGTTTTATTTTTGACAAATTAGCCCTCCCGAATATACGTTTCAAATAATGCTTTAAATCACTATTTAGTCCATTCCAGTGCAAAAAAACAGTCTCAGAAGTGCTAAAAACGTGGTATTTTCCTTATTCTGCATTGTAGTCCACACAGGCCACTGGGGGGGGGGCTATAGTCCCCCTGGCTACGCTACTAAAAAACGATTGTTGCCATACAAGGCAACATTCAGCCTACTTAAAGGCGGTGAATCATCCAGCCAATTCCGGTGGTTTACAATAGCTAAAATTGAGCTATAATTTTTGATATTTTTTGTTTTGGTTTTGGGGCTGCGTTTGCAAAGATATTCAACAAATACAGAAAGATGTCCCCCCGAAAAAAGTTTTTGGAAACTCTGAGTTTTGCTCTTCCCGCCTAAACCACAGTTCACTAAACTATTAGGCCTACTGTAATTTTATTAAACTATTAGGCCTAATAGTTTAGAGATAGTTAGGCCTAATTAGGCCTAAACTATTTAGAAATAAAGTACCGTATTTAGAAATAAACTATCTCTAAACTACGTTAGGCCTACGACAGTTCTCTAAACCATTAGGCCAATAGGCCTACTGTGGTTTTGGCGGGAAGATCAAAACTCAGAGTGTCCAAAAACTTTTTTTCGGGGGGGACATCTTTTTGTATTTGTTGAATATCTTTGCAACTGCAGTCCCAAAATTAAAACAAAAAATATCAAAAACTATAGTTGAATTTTAGCTATTGTAAACCACTGGAATTGGCAGGATGATTCACCGTCTTTAAAGAGTATTGAATATGTGAGTGAAACATGCTATAATAAACTATTTGAAGAGTTGATAAAGGAACGTAGTGACACGTAATTTATAGATCATTCCGCAAACTTTAGAAAGCTTTTTAGCCAGATAGTCAATGTGAGTTTTCCACGATAATTCCCTATCTAAGTGAGTTCCTAAATACTTAATGCTATTTTTTAATTCAGTAGGATAATGACTAATATACAATTTGAAATTCGTCAGTTTTGTACATTTTCTACCAACAAGCATATAGCAGCTTTTTTTGTAGTTGATGGTTAATTTGTTGAGTTTCATCCATGAGTCAATTTCTTTTATTTCATTTGTTACCACAGATTGTAGATTTTTAAAGTTGTTATGAGAAATATGTAAGTTTGTATCATCTGCAAACAGTGTAGTTTCTAAATTAGAAGCATTGTACAGGTCATTGACATATTGATGGATTGCAGCTACGTCATAGCTTTTTCCCGCCAAAACGATTGGACGTCAAAACGCCATTACAAAGCATTGGACGTTACCGTAAATCAACGTATAATTCCTTCAGTGGGTATATTTAAAGAATTTGATTGTAAAGTAATACTTTTATAGATAGCCTGGCCTTAATTGATAGTTACCAGGAGCGATTTAAGCAGCTTACATAGCTCAGGAGGTCTGAAAAGTTAAGGTGAATTTACACAGTATCCGTTTTTCGTACGTTTTCGTCCGTTTTTTTACGTTTTTGCTTCTCCTTTACAAAGTATGCGCTTTTTCATCCGCATTTTTATGTGTCCATATCCGCACTAACTAGACAGTCACGTACTGGATAAAAGTTTTCTGAAAAAAATTTTTTGTAAAGGAGTACAGCTCTATTTCGAAATATCGCTCTTGCGTTCATACACAAAATTTTTGAACAAAATTTTTATCTATATATAACAGTCTACTTAGTGCGTATATGGACTTACAAAAATGCGGATGAAAAAGCGCATACTTTTTCAAGGAGAAGCAAAAACGGACGAAAACGTACGAAAAACGGATACTGTGTAAATTCACCTTTACGCTTTTTGTGAATTCTTATCGTCCATTGCCTGTTATTGTCCACTTTGACAGGTTTTTAGCTTTAGTTCAAATCTTAAGTTCGGCCATATCCTGAAATACTTAAAAAACTCTACGTCACAGCAGTAACACATGGCCGATTGATGTTTGGTTTAAGCACTATTTATGAATAGTATTTAGCATCACTGGCTCAAGTCGAAATAAATGCAAGTTAAGGCTCGATCAAAGTTACACTGAGACCAGTTAAATCATTGGTTTAAAGTTTCAATGACATATCTACGAAATAATTCAATGAAAACAACTGCTAATGTGCTTTAACTCCTAGCAACGAATAATCATAGCGGTTTGCCGCTAACGACAACACGAAATGCAAAAAATCCCAAGATCCTGCAAAATAGACTTCTGAAATAACAAAAGTTTAAAAATGCGCTAATTTTGTCACAAATAAAGGAGATACAACTGTTCCATAATAGTGCCGTCAACAGTAAGCCACGAATTTGATTACCGAAACTAGCTACCACCATCCATATTACATGATTCTAATGGGTTACTTAACAGCAAACCGAATTTACGTCACTCAATAAAAGCAAACAAAACCGAATTCTTACTAATTAAAATCTTTTTCAGTTTTCACAGGCTTTAACCTAGCATTTAACTTTAATGTTACAAAGAATCAACTCTATTTATAGCCTGAAAATATGCTTTAGATCTTCACTGTCAGTGTTTTTGCATGCATTTATATAGCGCCGATCCGTGATTTTGACGTCTAGCGGTTTGGCTAGCAACGCGATGACGTCACGTGCAATCCATCAATAGTGAGAATAATAGCGGGCCTAACACCGAACCTTGCGGAACTCCATGTTTTATCTTGCACAATTTGGATGTGTTGCACCCCACTTTCGAGCAGATTTTACGTCTTGTAAGATAGGATTGCAATAGATCGTTACTTCTCAGAAAAAGTACTAAGTAGTTTGTAGAAGTTTGGCGCCCTCAACAATCAAATTGCCATGGTTTTACGCTCTTTTCATCAAAAATTAAGATTTCAAATTCTATTTTGGAAACCTATTCTTCCGTGTTTGTTTGTTATGAAATCTTTTGTAGCAATAATTTGTGCTGCATTTTTTAGCCAGCACGAGAACACACAGTAGGTAGAAGCAATGAGTCAATTACATTGATAAATTAATGTGTATGTTATTCTTCTGTATTATCGTTTCAAAAATTTTTGTGAAAATAAGTTTGGAATTTATTCACAAAGAATGAACTCATCGTTTCGTTTCGATTAATTTTTATCCGTAGCCAGTGGCGGATCTAGAAAATTTTGGTGGGGGGGATTTTAAGCACAAACCCTCAAAAATTCGGATGTCTTCACCGAAATTGAGAGTGATTTTTGGGCCGAAATCGGAAATTCGAACGTTTTTCCGCCCAAAATCGGGTGGTCTCCAAAATAAAAATAAAAAAAAGGTCTTCACCAAAATCGAGAGTAATTTTTCGGCCGAAACCGTCAGCTTTACACTGGTGGGGGGGATGCATCCCGAAATGGAGCCTAATTTTTCGAAATAGAGGCTGATTTTTCGGCCGAAATCGTTACTTTTAGGCTGGTTGAGGGGATGCATCCCCCCATTCCCCCCCCTAAATCCGCCCCTGTCCGTAGCTCGTGGTTTAGCTCGTAACTTAGTAGTGTTTGTTTTCTTTATATGGGGCGCCGTTTGTTTAAAATATTTTTTTCATTTTATACTGACAAATTATTGCCCCAATTTGACACATCTATGCGATATGACATATTGCAACAGTATGTAACATATCTATTGCGATATGACATATTGCAGCAATATTTGACGTATCGCAACAATACGTGACAAATTGCTGCAATATGTGACATATCTACCGCATGAGCGAACAGGTGACTCCTTTAGGGTTCTTTAGTAGAAGCTAGTTATGCAACAATCACGCAAGCAACCGCAATCAAACGTAACCCTCCATTCCTTTTTTCTCATACGTTTGGTTTAAATATGGCATTTTGCAAAGCTAACATTGTGACCGGGGTAGTCGAGTGGTTATCGCATGCACCTTTCGGTCAAGGCAACCGGGTTCAATTTGCGCTCGGGTTACTGATGCGTGGAATGGAAATAGGGGAGTATAGTTGGAGTACTTTGCATCGGTAAAGGAGATGCACAGAGCGCTCTTTTTTTGCTTAAAAACCCTGCATTTCAGTTAGGGTTGGGGCAGCAATGCCAGCCTGAGGGATAGCAATTATGTGGCAGCACCTTTTTTGCTTGAAAAAGGGACTTACAGTTAGGCTTGATTGCGGCTGCATGCATGACTTTTGCTTGACAAGCTTCTCGTGAGTTCTTTTTGTTTACTGATTTATTTCGCTACTATAACGACGTCATGTACATTGAATCACTTGAGCACGAAGATATTTTCGCGCTACTTCTGCTGGCATGGACTTGGCCACTGTTTCTCAACAGCGACTCTTGGTTATCCTCTCTGCGGTTCACATTAACCTTTTGAAAATGAATCTGTTTTGCACTGTTTATGTAAATTTTATGGAACTATTCTTCATTTCAACAGTAAAACCATTACTATTAAAGCAATGAATTTGGTTAAATATTTTATTGTTTGGTTATGAGCACCCCTTTAGCCAACAGTCAAGGATAATAATACGCAGGTTCTACTTGCGAGTTACTGGATGTTGTGTTAGCGCATTAGCTTGGTTTCTTAGCTTCGTTCTCATTCCCGACTTAAAGTTTTATTCTTATTCATTCAAAACGGATGATAGGGTGACCTAACTTGGTCTTTCGATCGGTTGTAGGACTAAAGTTGCAACATACTAGGCTAATCCAGTAGCAAAATTAAAGGGGTCTAAAAGTGCTGAACAGTGAACAGCCGTGCAACCTGTAAACCTGAACATGGGCAATTTTTGTAATTTTTCAGCAAAATTTACCGTTTTAACGCAATTATTAGGATCAAATTTGCAGCTTTTTAGGTCCATTTGAAAAAAAAAACAAACTAAATTTTGAAAGTCTTAACATAACGAAATTGCCGAACCTCTTCAGCCCTCCTTTACTTACAGGTCAACTCCAAAACACGTTTAAACGCTTGTATTTTGGTGTAAATGTTCTAAGTGACTGGACCTGGCTGCGCCACTAGGGATAAAACCCCATTAGCCAGGTCACTTAAAGGCGATGAATCATCTAGCCAGTTCCAGCGGTTTACAATAGCTAAAATTCATCTATAGTTTTTGATATTTTTTGTTTTGATTTTGGGACTGCGGTTGCAAAGATATACAGCAAATACAAAAAGATGTCCCCCCCGAAAAAAGTTTTTGGAAACTCTGAGTTTTGATCTTCCCGCCAAAACCACAGTAGGCCTAATGGTTTAGAGAACTGTGGTAGGCCTAACGTAGTTTAGATATAGTTTATTTCTAAATAGTTTAGGCCTAATTAGTCTCAACTATCTCTAAACTGTTAGGCCTAATAGTTTAGAGATAGTGAGGCCTAATGGTTTAATAAGATTACAGTAGGCCTAATAGTTTAGTGAACTGTGGTTTTGGCGGGAAGAGCAAAACTTAGAGTTTCCAAAAACTTTTTTCGGGGGGACATCTTTTTGTATTTGTTGAATATCTTTGCAAACGCTGCCCCAAAATCAAAACAAAAAACATCAAAAAATATAGTTCAATTTTAGCTATTGTAAACCACCGGAATTGGCTGGATGATTCACCGCCTTTAAACTTAAATATGCATGCTTTTAAACTTAAGTTTGAACTTAAATTGGAAATAAAGGAGTTGAAAAGGCTATTTCTGTCAGAGGGTTTCCAAATACTAGCATTTAGTTCTTGCAGTTTCAGATGGCTCTACAAATGTCCAAAATGTCATCTAAATTGCCTTAAAATGGCAAATTTTCCGAAAAATTATGAAACTTGCCCAGCGGCGGAGGTCACCGCCTTGAGGCCTCCGTCTATGAGAGACGCAAACAAGTTTTAGTCTTAAAAGTTCAAGCCCCCTCAGCAAAATCCCGTTCGACACCTGTGCTGATGCTGTAATATTGATTTTTTTTTTTTAATTTTGTGGTATTTAGTTTTTGCTTTCAGCTTAGCACAGTGCCACAATGAAGCTAACTATGGGCTGGTGAAAAGTTTCAATGACTTAAAAAATTAAAAAACTTGCATCAGTTGCACAAGACTAATTGAAAATTTTCGTTTGTTTGGTTGTGGCTCCTGTCAACTTTGAGATTTAAAATTTGGGTCTGGACCAAAAAAAGGTTGAGAACCACTGGTCCAGGGAGTCTTGGGTATAATGCTGGTATGGCAGGCTAATAGCTGCGATATTGCTGGTACAAATAGGTCAGTATCTCTGTCAGTCTGGACTGTGGCCCAGTCAAAAATGGTATCTGTTGTTGTACTTGCTAAACGCTCAGCAATTAAATTCGCGGGGCCCATCTCCGCTTTAAAGAGCAACGGCAAACAATTTAACGTCGCAACAGTGGCGGGTTATTGACAATTTGTGTTAGATTTGATCGACCTTGAAATCAAACCCGGTCTTCCGCACAAGATTTGCCACAGAAGCCAGGTGCGTCTGCCACTCGGCCATCCCGCCGGTCCAGAACAAAATCCTTTTTCATCACATTGTATATTTTATGACATTGACATCGTAGATCATAGACAATAAACTAAAAGAATTTTTACACCCCATCCCGCTCCTTCCATTATACTCCACTCCAGTTTAGACTCCAACGAGGAGCTAGTCGTTCAAAACTTATGCAGGGAGCCGCACTCAAGGGTAACGGTATGTCGCTTTCGTAAGCGAAAAAGCTGCTGCCACGTAATTGCTATCCCTCAGGCTGGCATCGCTTCCCCAGCCCTAACTGCAATGCAAGAAGCAAGAAAAAGATTGCTCCTTGCATCTCCTTCCCCATTCCTGCATACTGCGTCTATACTCCGCATTCTTCCACTCCATGCATTCGCAACCCAAGTGCGAATCGAACCCTGGGTGCAGTGGTTGGACGCCGAGCACAATAACCACTACACTACACAGCTTGCAACAATGCAATGAAAAAATGTCGTATTTAAATCAAATGTATGAGACAAAGGCAATGGCTCCGTTCGTGACTTTTGCATGACTAGCTTCTACTTAGACTCCATTCCGTGTCGAAGTCATGAAATAGCTTCAGAACATCACTTAACCTGGCCTCAGCGATGTTTATCCTACGCGACATTAAAAATGAAAGTGATCTTGATCTTCAAGATTTTTATGTGATCTTGATTCTGAAGATCAAGATCAGATTATTAAAATAATGTGATCTTGAAAATCAAGATCGTGCCCATCTTTGTGGGTATGTTCCCGACTGTCTGTCTGTCATACATGCACCAACTACAAGTAGCCTATAAATGCAACTACCAGCATACTGATACCCACCGGTACCAACATTACTGATATGTACCGAGGCCTATTTGCAGGTAGCCCACTCAGTGCTGGATTTCATTCTGCGTTGATCCCAGTAGTTTAAATGGCGTAAAACGATTCTAATTGCCAGCAGATATGGCGCGAAAATGTCTTAGTGCTCAAGTAATTCAATGCACGTGACGTCGTTATAGTAGCGAAATAAATCAGCAAACAAAAAGAACCCTGAAGGAACCAACTATTCCCTCGTGCAGTAGATATGTCACATACTACTGCAATAGGTCACATCGCATTAAATATTTCACATATTGTTGCAATATCGGAGAAGATATGTCACATATTGCTGCAATATGCCATATCGCAGTACATATGTCACATAGTGCTGCAGTTATGTCATATCGCAGCAAATATGTCAAATCTGAACAAAAATTGTCCTCATAAAATAAAAAATATTTTAGACAAACGGCACCCAATTGTCACGAAATAATAATTTTGAATGCCCGATATATGATTATTTGCTGTATTTACTGCGTACGTGACTGATTTACTGCTTTTGCCGCTTTTTTAATTTAGAATATTCGGGATATTCTGGATAATTCCTTTTTAATATTTTTTACTGTCTTCTATTAGTCACCGGAATTATTAGTTGTTTACATGTCTGAATTGCTGTATTTAAACTTGAAGTTTGCGACGTCATAATCATGTTGAAATCTTATCGTAAGCTCGTGTGTTTTTTTCTATTGTGACGTATCATGGATTGTTCTGGGATATTCGATAGGTTTAACCTTAGCATATATAGACGGGTCGTTTTTGATTCTAAGATTCTAGTATTCTGAAAGTGGATGATTTTTATTCGTGGGCAATTTTGCCGAGTGTGTGTATCTGTGGTTGGCTTGTGTAGCCGTATAGTTGGCGATCTGAATTGGGCGATCGCGAGAGTGTGTAAGGTGCGACCTGAACCTGGTCGGTCGCGGTTAAGTCTTTTACGATCTGAACCTGGTCGATAGTAAGAAGTGTGAGTGGAATGTTTTGCTCATTGAGAGTGGTTTTGTGTTTTCAATCTTAAATAGAAGTTTTAATTTAAGATTGGTTTGTTGCTTTCTGAGATTCAAGAAGCTAAAGAAACTATCAACTGCCATTTTCGATTCGTCAATTAACATCTCAGTCGTTCTCTAGTTTCAGCTGACGTGGGCAATTCTAGGGATTAAAGGTTGTACTCTATCCAAGTATCAACGATCGCGACACCCATTGTGTTTTTTTTCGACAGCTTGATCATTTTAATATGTCTTATATTCCTAAATTTTCTTCTTTCCAAAATTTACAAACTTCCAAAAATTTCGATATTTTCGATACTTTTGCTGATTGGATTTATCATACCCCTATCAATAAAGTTATTCGAAGCAGTTAAAGATTAAATGTAGTTGAAACGTCCTCAAGAGAGTCACGGATATAATTTAACCGAAACACCAAAACGCGACAAATTTGTCGTTACAAATTACAAAATACTCTAATGAAGCCTTCAGCCAAATAGACAATAGTCTACATCAACTTTTCTAATGGCGTTGTATGAAATAAAAATGTTGAATCTTGTCAGTGATCCAAGCACCATTATGGAATGAAGTTTTATGGCTTTCGTTATGGTGCCTCTTCGACACAGTTCAGTGTTCACGGATATTATTTTCATTTTATTTACACTTGAGTGAGTACAGAGCTGTGTCAAAACCAAGCAAGTTTCGAATTTTAGAACTGTTGTTTCTGCGGTCAAGATCATATTAACCACATGGCTACCAGAGGTGGAGTCGAGGACACAAGGCTCGAGGCCAAGGCCAAGGACATCAAAATGTGTCTTCGAGGACGTCCTCGAAGCCAAGGACGTCCTCAAGAATTCCACTTCTGATGGTTACCATGGTTCTTGGTGCACTGGAGCGAGATCTTAAACGATAATGATATGAAGCAAAACTAAACAATAAAAATATTCGAGAATTTGGCTTCGAGACCGAGACTGGCAAAGTTCGAGACAAGACCAAGACCGGAAAAATGACGTCATCATTGTCTTTTTTTCGATTTTTTGAAAAGAAATTTTTGGGACTCAAATTTGCTCATAAATTGGTTTTAAAGGGGAACTCCGGCCTAGCAAGGCTACACATCAAAAAATACACCGCAAAATTCTAGGACTTTTGCAAAAAAAACGAACTGGCTACGTTTTGTAGTTTTGATAAAATTCGCAAAAAACTGCTAGAACCCCAAGTCTGATAACGTAGGTGTGTACTTTACTTCTCGCTCATAGTCACTAATATCAGGCTTAAAGATTGCAAGTAGCTTGAATATTTTAGCAAAGAATGCAATACAAGCGCTTCTGCTTACGAGTTTTTAGTCTTAACTTGCAATTTTATGTCCAAACAAAATAATGTACAGGTACAATAAAGTACACACCTACGTTATTAAACTTGCGGTTCACGCAGTTTTTTGCGGATTTCATCAAAACTAGAAAACGTAGCGAGTTCGTTTTGTTTGCAAAAGTCTTAGAATTTTGTGGTGTATTTTATTATAAATAGCCTCGCTAGGCCGAAGTTCCCCTTTAAGATTACATAATTTGATTCAGGCGACAAATTACTTCTGTCAAAGTGATTACGTCTTCAAAACATGTCATGACGTCATTTTATGTAGGTTTTCACTGAAATGATTTTCGAAGAGTGCCTTCGACCAAATTGAAAAATGCCTTTTGCTCGAAGATCGACGCATGATCCCCCTTTATTTTCTTCAGGAATTTTTAAATAAAAAAAATAAATAAATAAAAGTCTTGTTGTATATTTGAAGTAACGTATATACGTAGCAATCAAAACGCAGCCGCAATTTTCGATTGAAGGGAATGGCATTTTCAAGCTCTCAACCACAATTATGCTAAAAAGAAGCTTAAACCAAACGATATAATTTTTGCCTGAAAAATATTTTATCTTCTCGTCGTGTTGAGCAAACTGCTGCAACTTAATCGTATCGCAGGCGGAGTTTCGTCTACAGTCGCTACGCGATTTTTGCGAAAAATTAACCACTTTTCGCAATTTGAATCATATTTTGCACGTTTTCAGAGCTATTTGAAAGAAATTAATATTGCTAAAATTCGGAAGCTGTTTGAAAGCATCAAATTGCGCAGCCCCTTTAGCTACTCTCTTACCTGCAAGTCAAGTCCAAGACACATTTAAACGCTTGCATTTATGGATGAAATATTTTAAGTGATGTGGCTGAAAGGGTGAGAGCTAAAGCCCCCTTAGTCTCGTGGGTGCGTCGCTGGTTATTTTACATTTAGTTTATAAATTATGAACAAACAAAATCAAATCTTTCAATATATTCGTTGCATTTTGCCGAAGCGTGTAACGAGTTGGCGAGATCCATCTCCATGCCAATGCGCCTGGGCAACACAGCTCCTTTCGAAGAAACGTTGCAGCGGTTGCGAGCCGTTGGCAACACTGTTTCCGATTTGACCGCTCCGATATATGAACCTCAGACTTCCCGCTACAGAGACGAACGCGTTACCGCTCAACCAACTGGCCGGTAAATCAAACCTTGCTTATAAATCAAACCGGGCCTATC
The DNA here is from genome assembly GCA_963965965.1 of Trididemnum nubilum. NCBI lineage: Eukaryota > Metazoa > Chordata > Ascidiacea > Aplousobranchia > Didemnidae > Trididemnum > Trididemnum nubilum. The sequence goes on from OZ014480.1 coordinate 13,826,630, forward strand.
TTCACGGCGCGGGCAACATCGCTCCTTTCAAAGAAATGTCACAGCGGTGACGAGCTGTGGGCACTTCTTCGAAAGGAGCTGTGCTGCCATGGTGCAATAATGCGGAGATGGGGCCCACCAACTCGTTACACGTTTCGACGTAATACAGCGAATGAAAGAGAGGTTTAATTCGCCTGGATTTATGTAGAGCATGAGCCATGATTTGAGGTTACTTAAGATGTCAGGCCATTTTATTATTCAATAATCCACCTCCAAACTTTCAAATTTGAACCCCTTATGATGTTATCGTCATTGAAAACAATTAAAGGGTCTTTTTGCTCGGCTACGGTATTTTTGAATTGAAAAATAACATAATATTTGCCCAAATCGGCAGTTACTTCATTAACAAAACGTGACTAACTCCACAATAACTAAAAAAAAGCAAAATTACCAATTTTAAAATGGCTGATTTGTTCGCTGTCGAGACAGAGACAACATATGTAGATTATTATTACTGTTATCAAACATTCGACAATAAAATAAAATGCATACATACTAGGGCGTCGGCAGAAAAATTTTCGGGGGGGGGGGGGCAATACGAATAGAGCCAGTATTAACCACTAAAGATGGAAGAATTTTTGAAATTTGGGAGGTTTTAGAGAGTTGCTCCCCCTTGCCGACGACCATGTTTACATACAAAAAGTGCTCACATTATCACAAAAACTCTAGTTCATTCAAAATGAAGGCTAAATAAACCCCAAAGTCAAATCATGAATTTCATTCAACCTGATCCGTAGCTATATTTATCTATCACACTTTTTATCTCCTATTGAAACAATATGAAATTCTGTTTGAAAATCAAATATTGCAATGTAAAATATCAGCTAACTGAGAAAACACTTAACCTTTCCTCGAAACTATATTGTTTGACTTACAAAAAAATTTCCCGGTCTCGAGACCAATCTTAGTGGTGCTTGACAATGATGGAGACCGAAATCACTACGGTTCGAGACCAAGACCGACACCAGTACAAAAGAGCAGGCCCTCAGAGAGAAATTTTTCCAGGAGGTACGAAGATCGACATCGGGCCCCCCAAAAAAAATTTGTCTGATTTTTTGCCCAAATTTAGGCTGATTTTTTCCCAAATTTAGTCTGTCTTTTTGCCCAAAATTAGGTGAAGAGCAAATAAAAAAAAAAAAAAAGGTCTTCACTCAAATTTAGTCTGACTTTTTGCCCAAAATTAGGTGAAGACCAAAAAAAATAGGTCTCCACTCAAGTAGATACGCTTCTGGGTGCGTACACCAAAACTTGACGCGGAGACACCTGAACTCTTCCGGGCCCCCTGAATCCGGGACCCCCTAGGCCCGGGTACGATGTACCCCCTCTCGTAGACCCTACAAACGAGTCGATACCAAGACCGAGACCACAAAAAATTGGTCTCAAAACCTAACAGCCCTGATTATTATTATCATATTCGCTTCAAGCTGTACCGGTAAGAACGTGCTTGACAATGATGGAGTGGCTGAAGTCAGTGGTGCCGATTTATGTTAGGCATTGGGGGGATAATTTACAATTTTACCCTATTTTCAACATTACGGGGGTTGAAGCTCGGGCACGATTTTTTCACGTAAGCAAATTAAGCGAAGACAAAAAAAAAGGTTTTCACCAAAAATTTAAGCGTTTTTGTCTCCGAAATCACGTCAAAGCCAAAAAAAAGCTCCAAACATCATCCATCGCTCAGATGTAGACCATAGTCAAATTATTGTGGGGATATATCCCCCCCGGGTCTCGGCACCCCTGGCTGAAGCTGATGGTAAGGATGAAGTAGCAGAGCAATTAACACAGCCGCTGGTATTTGATTTATGATCCGAATTCTAAAACATTTATTACAACTGCTGCATTATTGCAGCATTGCACCTCTCCGTTGGTCTTGATCTCGAGCCTATACTCGCATAAAAGACAAAACACCTCAAGTCCCAAACCGATCCATTTTTTAATCTTAAAATCACGCTTACGGTAATCCCCTCATCACATTCTTTTTCAATTTCTTATCTTAATAGCTTCTACTAGCGAAGCAGGGTTTACCATTTCAGCAAAATGTTAAATGGCACTGTGCCTGAGGCAATATTGCGATCCCTGGGTGGAGAGCCGGTGAAACCTCTTTTCTTTATTTTGTCTTCACCCTATTATGAGCGAAAAACTCAAAACTTCTGAGGGTGGAAACCTTTAATTTGGTCTATACTTTTGTGGGCTGAAAATATGCTAAGGACCCGCACACTGTTCCTCCGCCAAGGGCCTCGAGCAACGTAAATCGGTTTTGTTCAACAGTATCACAATTCTCTTTCCTAGAAAATATTCTAAAAGTTCATGAAGAGGCTATAGGCTATAGGTACTGGAAAATTCTAAAAGTTCCATTAACCCATGGAACAAAATAAAACTTTTGGGACGTTTTTTTTTTTTTTTTCTTTGGTCTTCACTTAAGAGTTCGTGGAAAATCGCAAGAATTTTGGGACGACAACTAGAATTTGTGGAATTTTTGTAGGAAGACTTTTTTTTTTGGTCTTCAACTTTTTCGTTTGATCAACACTCGAATAAATTTCTCGCGCCCCCTGCCTCCCTAGAATTCACATAAACAAACTTCTCGTACCCCCTAAAAATTTATTTCTTTCCCCCCCCCCAGTCACGCTATCCTGGCGCCGGGCCTGATTGAATCGTAATGCTACAAAAAAATTAAGATTATACTCTATAAATATGTTATCTCGTGTTTGAAATTGTTTTCGTTTATCGATGTATTTTACAGTGGTAAAACAAGTATATGTTTTCATAGCGCTGCCAACCAAGGTTATACCAACTGTGATGACGAATTGCAATATAAACAATTTAAAGCATCAAGGTAGAATAATTTTCCCGGAGTTGTAAAACATTTCAAAGAGTGCAGTCAAGTGTGAATGTTGCCAGTACTTAAATTGTAAAATTTTGCATTGGGGACGCTTTTGCAGCCTTGACCAACTTTACAAAAAGTTTAGTGGAAATGATGTATTACCATCGCCAAAATTGAATGAAGACCAAAAACAAGAATAAGGTCTTCGCCGGGAAGTGAAGTCATTTTTCCCCGAAATCAGGTGAAGACCAACAAATAAAGGTCTTCGCCGGGAAGTGAAGTCATTTTTCCCCGAAATCAGGTGAAGACCAACAAAAAAAGGTCTTCGCCGGGAAGTGAAGTCATTTTTCCCCGAAATCAGATGAAGACCAAAAAAAAAGGTCTTCGCCAGAAATTGAAGTCATTTTTCCCCGAAAGTCGGGGAAGTCCCAAAAAAATAAAAAAAAAGGTCTTCGCCGCAATTTGCAACCATTTTCGGCAGGAAATTTGAAGGATCTTTTAGTCCTGGCTGGCTATTTTTCCTCTGGTCATCCAGCGCTCAACTCTCGATGAGAGGACGCCTAAATCTCGATGGGGACGCTAAATCTCGATGAGGGGACGCTACCTCTCGATGGGGGGACGCGTCCCCCGTACAATTTAAAGGCGGTGAATCATCCAGCCAATTCCAGTGGTTTACAATAGCTCAAATTCAACAATATTTTTTGATATTTTTTGTTTTAATTTTGGGACTGCAGTTGCAAAGATATACAGCAAATACAAAAAGATGTCCCCCCGAAAAAAGTTTTTGGAAACTCTGAGATTTGTTCTTTCCGCCAAAACCACAGTAGGCCTGATGGTTTAGAGAACTGTGGTAGGCCTAATAGTTTAGAGATAGTTTATTTCTAAATAGTTTAGGCCTAATTAGGCCTAACTATCTCTAAACTATTAGGCCTAATAGTTTAGAGATAGTTAGGCCTAATAGTTCAATAAAATTACAGTAGGCCTAATAGTTTAGTGAACTGTGGTTTTGGCGGGAAGATCAAGACTCAGAGTTTCCAAAAACTTTTTTCGGGGGGACATCTTTCTGTATTAGTTGAATATCTCTGCAAACGCTGCCCCAAAATCAAAACAAAAAACATCAAAAACTATAGTTCAATTTTAGCTATTGTAAACCACCGGAATTGGCTGGATGATTCACCGCCTATAAGGCTTCGATGCCTAGGCCAAGGACTTCAAAATGTGTCCTCGAGGACGTCCTCGAAGACTCCACCTCTGGTAAACACCGGCAAGGTAGAGGTGAACTACTGAATTGTTATCAAAAAATGGTGCAATAGTCTACTAACCTACTAATACGCCTACTAACCATGTCATTGCCGGACCGAATTTACATCGCGCTGAGCCCCTGGCACTTTGGACATTTTCGCAACATTTTTCTGCCAAATATAGGTGAAGACCAAAAAAAGTCTTACGATTTGAGCGCGGCGGAGCCCCTAGCTGGTACTGCGTCATATTATGGTAAATCCGGCCCTGGTTAATGTATTATACGTTCATAAAAAGGCTAGATCTGGGCCTAAGATAGCAACTTTTAGGACGAAAACTATCCATTTCTTTCGAGTTATACTTTAAATTGGCAGGTAAAAATTGAATTGAAGGGGGCCCGGGGCTCATGGTCTTCAATATTGGTGTTGGTTACTGTTGTAAGCGAAAAATGCTAAAAAGAAACTGAAACTGAAGAAACAGTAGGCTTTTTTATCACATTTTTGTCATTGGTGAAATTTCAATTGAGGGGCGGGCTCCGTGGGCCCTCTCCCCTTGGCTACGCCTACGATCCAATAAAGGAAAACAAAAAAGGTATTCGCAAATTTTCAGCAAGGTTTCTGGCGTTTTTCAACAAAATTTCAACTTAAAAAAAGAGTGCTTTTCTTGAGCCGAGGACAGGGCAATTTTCGAGGACTTGAGGCTTCGAGGCCAAGGCCAAGGACTTGACTTTTGAGGCCAAGGCCAAGGACTTCAAAATGTGTCTTCGAGGACGTTCTCGAGGCCAAGGACGCTCTTGAGGACTACCTCTAATGATCATAGACTCTTTATAGTAGACTGGAAATTTACGGTTTATTTGTTCCATGAATATGTCGAATCAAATCAGTCGAACAAGCGTGACTGCAAAAAACCTTCGCAACAAGAGTAAAATTTTTTTCTTCAATGCTCTTCTCTCTGCGCGGCTGTTTGTAGTCTACAAAATAAAGATTCCAAAATGTGATCAAATCACTAGGCAACGTTGTAAAAATTAGTAAAGTTACAGAAAAATACTTTACCGCTAGTTGGAGTTAAAGAACTTCTTCGTTTCTTTTTGTTTTACATTAGATTTGAGTCAGAATCAATAAAAAACTAGATAAAAATTTCCGGTGAAATAGAGCCTTCCAACAAAGATTCGGGTGATGTCACTCGTTTTCGGAAATTTTTACTTTGATTACTACAGTTATAGGTTTGGGTTAGGGTTTAGGTTAGGCTTACGGCTAGGATTTGGGTTAAGGTTAGTTTTTTTAAGCTTTACTATGAAATGTCTGCATGCACGGAACGTACGCCAAGCCTTTTCCTTTGGGTTAGGGCTAGGGTTGGGATTAGGGTTGGAGTTTGGGTTGGCATTAGGCTTAGGGCTATTTTGGCACTTGCGGCAAAATAGTTGTTAGGACTATTTTGCCTCCAAATGGCAAAATAACATGGGGGTACTTTGCTTCTAGAGGCAAAATAGCCACTGCCTTTGAATTTCACTAAGCTGGTAGCCTATCGAAAGCTTTCTGAATCCTCCAGAAACTAAACAGCTTACCGTCTTATGTTAACTGAACAATGTCTATTGTATTCCATTCTGCCACAACCTACGCCTGGTTTACATTTTAAGGTTAAGAGCTAGGGTTAGAGTTTGGGTTCGATTTAGGGTAGGGGTTAGGGCTAGGATAGCGATTTTCTTCTTCTTATGTTACGTAGCAGCAGTCTCTGCCTTTTTAGCTTCTGTTCTTTTTTCATTTTCTGTAGCCTAACTGCAGCTTGAGCTATCCACTATCTAGCCTCGCTAGGTTTTAGCTGCAAACCGACTGCTGCCGAGTTGGAGTATTTAGTTCTCGGAAGGCTCTATTTCACCGGAAATTTTTATCTAGTTTTTTATTGATTCTGACTCAAATCTAATCCAAACTCAAATGCTTACTCTAAAACTATTCCCAAATCGAACCCTAACCCAAACCCTAACCTAAACCCTAATCTTGACCCTTGAAAAAGCAACTGAAAAAAGCGCGGATGAATATTTCTCATTTTCGTTTTATTCTCTTTAACTTGAAAATTTTCGGTGAAATAGTCACTACCAAAAATTGAAGGGATAGGTATCTGATGTCTACTGCTTTCTTGCTGGACTTGTGCTCTGACAAGAAACAGTTTTGTGTAGAGCTCCAATGCATGCAAGGCAGCGAGGTACCGATAGACACTGGCAGATAGACTAGGTTCTGGTATGTGGTTGGTTTGGTACAATGGGCTAGCCTATAGGATTGTGGATATTCTGTATATACTAGTGTAGGCTACTGTATGCTGGTGACAGACTGACAGGTTTGCCGAAGGTCTTCTGGGTCCTGTGCAAGTCTGAAGTCAAAAATTGTAAGACAATTTGACTGTTTGATAGCAAAGCGATACCTATTCTTAATGTAGCCTGTTGGTACGGTAATTGTTGTTCTAGTAAATAGGCCTACAGAATAAGGTATTTACAGTTAATACCAGACACTGGACAGTGTCCAGCGCTTATATATTCAACTTTCCGTCCATTTTTTTTTTGCAATTACTAATACTACTGGACCATTGTTTGTTCCTAGTTGTTACAGTACCAGTAGGCTACCTTCTCAGTGCTTAGTAAGTGCCAGAAAAAATATGAAAATATGCTAACGTCAGTTGTCGTTAAGTATGAGCCGTCGCTTTATTTTCGGCAGCTCTGCGATTAGTGTATGAGCATGTGTTCTCTCCGATCTAAGCTATTCCTGAGATCTAGCCCTAACCCTAATGGGTGCACGCATGAGAGGAGCGAGAGCGCCGCACGCTCATACACGAGTCGCAGAGATTTCAAAATAAAGCTGACGGCTTATACTTAACGACACCCCTAATGTCTTTGTGAAAATGTCATAGCTTAGGCCTTGTGAAATCGCCAGTCCACCAAACAACACGACTTTTAGTTTTAGTTCCAGATCAGATATTTCCCCATTTGATGTAATGGGACTTAGTTTATAGTATCATCTTTATTCACTGAAGCACTTACCACTAACTGAGTTAGTAACTGAATTCAGTCAACTAGTCTGTACCTGTCTGCATGTGAATTTTAAGTTTTGTTACTGATTTTTTATATCTGATATTAGGCTAGGCCTATAGGCTATACGTCAGACCTATATATGCTATTCATTGACTACTTGTAAATTGTGTGATGGCAAAACAGGAAAGCAGCAGATCAATGGTGTGTCGTGTCTCAGATTCTTCTGCATTAAGCACAATATCTATCAGTACAACAACAAGCCAAAATACTCAACCACCAGTGGTAAGAATACTAGAACAGAGTACAGAACTAAGTAATACTTCTTTAAAAAGTAATTGGTAAAGTACCAGTACTGTTACCATGTACCGGTAACAAGCAATCTTACCATGTAACAAGTACCGGTAATGTTACCACGTAGCAGTGTTCCCTCTTAGGTGTGTGAGTTGGCTTGCACCAAAAACATTGGCGATTTTTCAACACATAGCAAACAATTACAAATTCTAAAATAAGATGGTATGTGCCCAATAAAAACACTTAATCTCTGGTAAAAATAGGCTTGATCGTTACATAGGTTACATGGACTCAATAGTATTCAACAATATCTGATATTAACATATTTCAGATTTTAACGCTGCTTCACTATTTCGAGCAATTTTTTCACTGTTACTTCTACGCAAAAAAGTATCAAGTGAATGTAGTATCTTCCATCATCTCAAATTATAAATTCATGCTTAGCTTGTTAGCTAATGATAATTTTCTTCTAAAAAACTTCACTAATTCTTGAATTTTATACAGTACAGTGTAGGTACATTTTTTCACCTTTAAACTTTTAGGCTCGTCTTGAAACAACATTTGGTCCTTCATATTCTACTGTTACTACCATCACTACAGGTAATATGAAACCTAATGAATATCTTGTGTGGTTTTTGTGCAGTGTTTTACACAAGTATGTGTTCGTCAGGTTGAAGGAGTGCATATATCAGATATGTGACTAAGTAGATCATGATGCAAATTTGGAATAATTCTGTACTGTAAGATAAATATTATATTCAAACTAGTGTAATCAAACATGACAAGTGTTCTAAATTTGGTTTGCTTTGATTTTTAACAGAAGATGGAGAAGTAGAATATGAACACAAAGAAACGCCTTCAATTGCCAGTTTTAAATCCTTTTCAGAACCACGAAATGATCACAGCGTGAGTCTATGTAACAATATTGGCTTTGATCTCTAATAAATCTTTCAGATATTGTACTGCAGCATAACATTGTGGTAATACAGAACTAGAAATTTTGTATTCATCAGTAGTGATTTAAAGTATAATTTATGGTTTGTCAATGTCTTTTTTTTGTCAAGTTGCTCTCGTGCCCATTTTGATCTAGCCAATAATTTTTGTTGTTTAGATTCACTCTGGTAGTCTTCATGGAAGTTTAACTCGAAATATATCACAAAATGATTCCTTTCGACTCTTTCGTTCTAATTCAAGAAATTCCAATTCCTCTACCTCCACTCTATCGCAAAATTCATACAGATCTCCTCCTATGGAAGAAGATAATGTAAGGATTTAGAAAAAACAGATCACAGATTCTAAATTACTTGGAATAATCTAAAAGGGTGAAGCATCCAGTTAGGATTATTCGCAAATGATAAAGAAGCATCTAAAACATATCATCACCAAATTTCAACTTTCTGTGACCTGTAATTCCCAAGATATTTCGTAGTTAGATAGATCTCTAGTAGCACAGTTTTGCCAGGCAAAATCTATATATAAACTTTTCTCAAACTATGCATAAAGTAAATTTTGCTAGTATTTTGAAAGAACATGATTGCAAGGCTTCAGCAATAGGTCACTGGTCAGTGTTGCAAAATAAATACTTCTCTCTCTCTTCATTGCCGCTTTTCTGTGAGGGTTATAGGGGCAGCAGCTCGAAATTAAGCCACCACACTTATACTCTTCCATCATTTTATTAGAGTGTAGTCCCAAGCAATTCCATCAAGATCCATAATGTAAATGGTCCATCGAGATTGTCAGACATTCTGCTTACATTGCCAAGCCATTTAAGCTGAGATCTTTCTTGTTGGAGAAGTAATGCCTCGATGTTAAGATATTTTCGAATCTCGGAGCTACACACTATGTTAAATAGTGCAACTCCATCGATTCCTTTCAAAAACCACATTTCAGACGCTTGCACTTGCGATCACACTTTTGTAGTCAGTACTTAAATTGTAGGGGAATGCGGGGGGACGCATCCCCCCATCGAGAGTTAGCATCCCCCCATCGAGATTTGAGCGCTGGTTGATCACACAATAAAAGGCCTGTCAGCACAAATAAATCCCACAAATTCCGGCCGAATTTAGTCCCAAATTGTGGTGAAGACCTTTTTTTTGGTCTTCACTTGATTTCGGGGACAAAAACTGTTGAATTTTCGGTGAAGACCTCTTTTTTTAACTTCACTCGATTTCGGGGCGGAAAGAGATAATTTCCTCTAAAGTACTTTCGCAATTCGAATGCGTTTGGTCAAGGCTGCAAAAGCGTCCGCCCATGCAAAATTTTACAGTTTAAGTACTGCTTGTAGTGATTACCCAATATTCATGACCATAGATTAGAACGGGGACAAAAACAGTTTTGAAAATTGAGAGCTTTGCCTTTTTCGACAAATCTCATTTCATCACTACCGAGTAGTGCTAACCTCGCATTACTGCACCAGCCTTGCCAAAATAAAAATGCACAGGCAGCAGAGTTGTAATTAAATTTGCAAGTGTGAACACAACAAAATTAACTAGTTGAAAATAACCTTTAAAATAGATTAGTTATATATACCTAGTTATTTTAAGGGGTGTTTGTTGCTGGTTAATTTTGCTGCGTTTACATTTTCTAATTTAATTGCAACTCTACTGCGACCTAAGTTACGGTGGAGTCTCACTCACATTCGCATAAATGTGAGAGCGATCTTAAGCTAATTGGTTAATAACAAACTGCTATGATTGTTGGTAGTTCAACTCATTTTTTGCTTATCACACTAAAAATGTCACCATTGTAAAACATTCAATCGTATAACGTTTTGGTGCTACCACGTAGTTTGCTAAAAGTTTGGTAAACAGCTTCTACCTATTCAATTCCAATATCATATGCTTTTACGTAATTTTGACCCAAAAAACTGCAAATGTTGTTCTGGTGTTAGAAAACTTCTGCGTGAACTTACCGTGTAGCATAATACCCCAACCCCATTGTACGTCATCAATGTTCTTTGATTTGGAGAAGGAATTTATGCTGCTTAAGAAAAGTCAAGATTGTTTTCACTTCAACGTATTGTTAAGTCAAGTGTGCAAAATAGATTATGTTATGAGTAGAACCCATTTATCAGAGATTTTGCGGTGTTTGCTATATTTCTGTCTTTTTAAGTTTTGAGGATACTGAAATTGCAATACACTTCTATGATTTTTTGTTACCAAAACTTACACCCACTTTTTGCTGTTTTTTACCAATATTTTGTTACAGAAAAGAATAGCCAGAACTATTTTATAGTATGTTTTTTTAGTTCTGCTCCAAGTCATCATCCAATCTGGGCCACCACAACGAGTGGTCTGCTAGCATTCTGTAAGAATTTCAAGCGTCTAGCTAATATTTAATGCAACTATCCAAAGCCATTTCGAGAATTAAACTTGTTTTTTTTGTGACTCGTGCTCTATTAACTGCGATAGTATGCCGCCAAAAACAGTCTCACGTTGAGAATTTTAGATACATTGTATTTCACTGCTGTTTGGTTATTCAAATCAAATCTTTCATTTGAATATACTCGCTGTCTTACGGCGGAACGTGTAACGAGTTTAGTTATTGATAATGATAATTGATAACTTCACACCGAAGGACAAGCACAACGCATAGTTTATGTACTAGAATGAAACTGATTTTAACTTTTTTTTTAGGCGCCTCTTGTATTTGTCGAAGTTCCTCCTGCTCAATTGCTTTGCAAAATATGCCAACATGTATACAAAAGTCCAGTGATTATGTCGTGTGGACATTCATATTGCAAAAGCTGCTCGTTATCAAGAGAAGGGTGTCCAGTTGACAACAAAAAAATGACACCAGTCAGTTGTTTCTAGAGAGATATATTTATTTTTCGCTTCTTATGTCTAGTTTTAATGCTTGCCTAAATGTATGAAATTTTGAGTGCAATCTATGATGTCCATATCCGGATAAGATAAATAAACAAAAAACTTAACCGGAAAACTCGAATTGATACTGTACTCATTTACACGTAGAATATTTGTCCGTATATGTGGACACAATTTATTGCAGACAAAAAATCATACACTTTTGCTTAAGGAAGAAAAAAAGGAAAATAGTGGGTTAGATGTGGATACACTGCGTAAATTCATCTTTAGCCATTTATTTTTACTCCTCAAATGTTTACCGTTTGCGATTCTGTATATTTGCTCCCCCGAAATCGACGCCAGTCCATACCACTATTAAACAATCGAAACTTTACTGTCACAGCTCTTAACCAATGCCTCAGAAGTAATCACAGAATGTAAGGAAGAGCAAAAAAAAAAAAATTACGACCCGGGAGCGGCACCCTCTCGGTCTGACACTGAAGGGTGCGAAATATGTCTGGCCCCCTCGGTTTTTTGGCAAGTAATGCCCACTTGGTACTAAGCGTGTTGAAAAAATATTTTTAAGAATGCGTTTTCGAGATTGCATTAATTTACTCATAAGTGATGAGCTGATGATCTAAAAAGAATGTCGCGAAAAATTTTCGCTCAACGTGGGCAAAACATAACCAGCGCTAGACTTGCAACTGCAGTGCGGGTACTCGTAATCCGCAGCAAAGCAAAATCGTTTCAATTGAAATTAAGTTTAACTTCGCAAAAAAATTTTGTTCCCTCGGAATTTGCTTTATTAACAAAAAATCTACGTTTATGGTGGTATGTTATTAGTCATATATTAGCATTGTGTTTAGGAAGTATAAATTTGATGTGTGATACAAGTATATTACTCAACATGATAAATGTTATGATATCATTTGCCTAAGGGTATGATTTTGGCCTACATTTGCTGTTGTTCCTCTTTTTATGCAGTATATATCTAGTGAAAATGCAAATGTAAACCGTTTAGTATAATATTAGAATTTTCCAAAAATAAATATGACGTTTTTTTTTATTTCAATTCGCACATTATAGCAAAGTTATAAATTCTATTTTTAGAAAAGCCAGGTTTATAGTAATGGCTAATGTCGATTTGTTCATCTGTTCCGAAACCTGCCTTGACACTTCGTTTAATTTTTTTTTCCCTGTAATTGGACTTAATACAAATTGCAGTAATCTATGAGACTTGCTATTGCATCTAAGGTCGAAATGGCGGGACAAACTTTCACAAAGAATCTTCCAAGCTTATCTTATTTAAAGGTCGTCCACAGGGAGAATATCAGGATATTTTTTTGGCCAAATTTGATGTAATTTTGCCAGTGGTTGTACATTAATTTTTATTTATAATTGTTTATTTGTTTAGATTGTGGCCAACTTAGCTGTGAGTGAACAAGTCGGCGCTTTATATATTCACTGTAGATTCGGCTGTCGTTTGAGCCACGACAAGCCGGGAACACATGAAGTAAATCCATCTGGGTGTCCATTTACTGTGAAGCTCGTTGAAAGAAGGTAGCTTTTTAATTAACTGCGCATGCTTAGTACAGTTTGCCCTGATTTATTTTCTCATTATTGTTTGTTAATATGTCAATAAACGTTAATTGCTTACTACCACGCCCAATTTCGTTCGTTTTGATCTGTCTTTAGTTTTTGTAACCAATAACGTACGTAAACTTTAATTTTGATTAATGATACAATGTTGCGGAAATGGATCACGGTTACTCGTTACACACTACGACGAGTAGCTGGGTTTCTTTTCGTTACCCGCTATTTCGTGTGGGTAGCGAAAAAAGCTGCCTAAGATTATACTGCCACTTGTCTTAGTTCTATAATTTTTCAAATTTTTCTGCAGCGAGTAGAATGAAGATTTTTGATTTGAAGTATTATTTTGTTTAGAAATCACGAAGATATTTGCCAATATGCGCCAGTATCTTGTCCCAACAACCCCGCATGTCCCACGATGTTACGAATGCACTTGCAAGAACACCTTGAAACATGCAAAAATATCAAATGCTGTAATCACAAATATGGGTGAGTGAACTATCATGGCACAGTTTTTTGTTTATTACGTAAAGTCGGAGTTTTTTTATGAAACAAAGTCTGGAATTGGTACTTTGTATTGAGTTTGTAATCAATCAAATCAGCTTTTTGATGTGTGTAGGAATAGAATTTTCAACCACGAGGTTACTAAAAGATCGGGAAGCAGTTCAAATTTTCTAATCGATAGTCGATATTTAGTTAAAAACGTAAAAAATTTCAGATGAGTCTGTTGCTGAACGTAAACCGTCTCCTTGGTCTTTGATTTTTTGTACTTAGGCTTTTTTTTGCTTTTTAGTTGTACGTTTATCGGGGATAGTGAAAGTCATATGAATCACATCCGGGAATGCAAGTATGAAGTCGTCAAAGATTTTCTACGCGCTACAGAAGACAGAATGAACAGGCTGCATTCTGCCATGAAGCAGAGAGACGAAGAAAATAACTTTTTAAGGTACAAAAATTACAATATAGGTTTAGCTAAAAAATAAGAACGTACCTATGCTACAGTATAGACAGCTTTAATCACATTTTGGTGATCATTGGGATCAAAGCATCGAACTTCATCATCGTTCAAGAGAAGTTCGGAGTATAACAGTTTGTGATGAACAAACCATAGGCCAGCTTAATATCATTCTTGACTGAAAATCTGGTATTTTTGACCACGTCGAATTTTCGTTCGATATCAAAGACATTTGTTAATTAAACATACAGTGCTATCCAAACTAACATGCTTCGAATTTTGGCTAGCGTCCAGGTTTTCAAAATGCTTTCAGTAAGTCTTAGTAAACAAGTACGTAAGTTATCGCAAGGAATTAGATCAACTGGGGTGACTAATTCCTTGCTTGGTTATTAAAGTACTTCCTTCAAGAAATAGATTGGTATTGATGATACATTTGTTATAAATCACGTTTGCGATGCGCTTAAAGTGGTAAACATCCCTCATGATTCTAACACATAAGGCTGAACAAATTTTGAGCTTTAAAATTGATTTTGTCCGAAGAACATCGTCAGGTCTTATCTTTGACTTATTTTGAGGGAAGTTGCCTGGTATTATCGTCACTGCCTTGCACCATAATTTAGTTCAAAATTGTTTAAGTTGTGTTCGACGCATCAAATTTTTACGTCATTATGTGTTAACGCTGGTGTTCTGCTATGACTGTCCAATGCTTTTGTTGTAGTACTTGCATAATGCTGCGGAGGCGTGCTTTCTGTGCGTATTTCGATTTCTATGAGGTGGTGTGACATAACTCGAAAGCGGACTAAAATTCAATGTTCTGGCCTCTCTTGTTTGATGCCTACGTCCATCTAAACCTGAAAAAGCAATTTTCATTACCTTGAACAGCATTTTACAATCTAAAGTAATATCAGCGTTTGGGATAAGAGACGTTACACAAATCAAAAATATTTAAATGCCGCATGGTGTGCAAAGGTGAGGTGGCGTTAATTTTACTGCATTTGTCCGCATAATGTAGTTAGACTTGTTGCAAGCATTTTGATTGATTGTTTTTAGGACAATGTTGTCAAAAACCGCCGACCGAGTCGACGAATTAGAAAAACAAGTGGAATTGAAGCTTGGTAAGTTCCTCTTCTCGGAACTTGCAAATTTGCTCAGAATTGCGTCATTGATAAAACTGTTACTAAAAATAGTGACCTTATTATCAGCTGTTTAGCAAAATAACTTGAGGCGGAATAAGTGGTGCAATAAGTTTTGCTTTTTTCCCTAAAGCAGGTTTCAAAGTGAGTATAATTCCGTTAGTTCTGCTTGACAAATGCTAGCTAATATTGCAGTGCTGCAAATACCAATTATTTTTCGACTGTGTTTCTGCATTTGCAAAATTGAAAAGCAACTGTTGAAAATGGGGTATTTTTTAAGGTATTTGCAGCTTTTTTATAGGGGCACTTCATGCGTAGCTTTTGCATTGTTTTTTATTTAGTGTTTTAATGTTGAAATTATTACTGGTGTCTACAACTTTTCAATCCCCAAGTTAGATACTGTGGAGTATAGTCTTTGGTATTAAACTTATATAACTTTTGTGATACTGCACTAATACTCGTAATAAATTAATGCAGACATGTAATTTTGAAATGGTTATAGTATAACAACTTCGCTACCAGTCTCAAGCATTACTTGTCAATTTTTTCTGGTCTGTCGTAGTTATCGAGACGCAAAAAATTTAATAAATTGATTCAACTTTTTTGACAATTTTGGTATTTTCAGATCTTCTCGGCACCAACCAAGCGAAGCTAGTCGACGAGCTACGGCAGTATCGTCAAGAAACAGCTGTTATAAACAGCCAGCTACAAGATCTCAGTACAAGCTTGCATATGGGAAATATTGGCTGTAAGTTTTCAAGTAGACATAAATGCAATTCGGTAATCCAACTCAGGTGGTGTTTGCGTCTTGACCGAAAACTTAGTGATTTTACTGAAGAAAAAATTGAGAATGTTTTAATATCAACACAGTAGACTTTGATGGTGCTGTTTCAACGTAGTGACGATTTAGCATTTTTTACTGTATAGAAAGGATATCACTTTAATTTAGAAAAAAGTTATTGGCTAACATCAAAATCATTTCAAACCTGGATTAATTTGCAATCGCTAAGAAAGCCCAACTTTGCAAAATTTCCAAATCTTCGTATTAAAAACAAAAAGAAGTGGAATTATTTTTTGGTAATTGCTACAAATTCTTATTAATTATTTAACTAATTTACAAACTTTGTTGTTTCAGCTTACGATCCACAGCAAATCTTCAAATGCAAGGGCACTTTTGTTGGTCATACCGGTCCAGTATGGTGCCTGTGTGTTTATGGAGACTATTTATTTAGTGGCTCCTCGGATAAGCAAATAAAGGTATTTGATATTCTAGGTCGCATATAAAGATATGGGCTCATAAAATGCAACTTTATTGACTAAATATGGTGGAATGCTTGCTTCTTAAAAATTTGCAATACCTGTTGCTACAGCAAACTTTAGTTTTAGAAAGCTTAAAGCCAAATATAACTTTTCTAATGTCGCGCAGAGGTGGTTTTACTCTGACGTAAAAATTGTTTTATCTTGATTTTACTCTTCAATGCCGAGCGTTTAGCAACTACTGTCATACAGAAGCAGGTTCGTTTCCACTACAAAGAAACTAAAAGCATTTCTTTGTGCTCTTGGCATTTTGTCTATATTTTTTATGCTTTTTATTAGTTCAATTTAAAAAAGTAAATTTCGTTCAATGTCCTCCAATGTTTTGAGTATTGTTTCCAGATTATAAATTTTGATGAACCTGTAATAAGATTATCAACTTAAACATCACTGAGCAATTGCTTGCGTAGGTGTGGGATACTGCTACGAACTACAAATGCCAGAAGACGCTTGAAGGCCACGACAACATTGTGCTGGCTCTGGCAGCATATGGGAATAAGTTGTTCAGTGGTTCTGCGGACTGTACTATAAAGGTAGCAAAAATTAATTATCAATTGCTTAAAAAACGTTACGATATTTTGCGTTTTGAGTTTATTGTATATTGATATACAATTTTAGATTCTAAATTTTTTTAAATTTATACCTGGGATAAGTTGAAACCAAAGTATATATGTGAGTTAAGTTTTTGTCAACAATTGATTTGGTTCAAATTTAAAGACTTCAACCACAATGTTAAATCAAGTAAATCTCTTTGCTTTTCTATAATCAGTAACTGCACTAATTTACAGACAATTCGACATAATAAAACAACAAAGAGGTAAAAACAGCTTCAGCTTGGCACGGACCTTTGGGAATACTATGCTTGCATTTTCCAATGTAAAATTTGCACGGTTTGTTCCTATTCAAAAACTTGTACTATCACGTGAAATCTTGCCTTACTAATCTTACTTCTTGTAATTTGAAACGTCTGAAAAATGTCTCTGTAGTCGGAAATGTAAGGCTTTTCTTGTCACTGAGTCGTGATGCAGGTCACGATAATCAAAAAATGTTCTTAACACAACACTATTTTAAAAGGTTGCAAACCTCATGGAAAAATTTCGTTAATGCTTTAGTTTGTTTTGCAACTAAAATACATTTCTATTTGTCAAAAAAATGTCTTAAAACGAAAGTTTTTGGTTATTTCGTAAAAATTAAATAAAATTTAACTTTTTGAAATGAGAAAGTTGATTTTTTGGTATCAGTAATTCCGTGTATCACTACAACAAAAGTCCACATTATGATAGTTTAACTATTAACGAATTGCTCTACTATTTTCCTTGGTATACGTTTTAGGTTTGGAGCATTGATTCACTTGAAGAAATTTTTTCAATCAACGCTCATGGGAACCCCGTTTGTACACTTGTGTGTTGTAATAATATGTTGTTCAGTGGTTCTCTCAAGTCAATAAAGGTACGGTTGAACTTAAATTGTATTTGCAAATTTGCGTTTGATATACTGTACTGTAAGTGGCTATCGTCATTTAACGTTTGGAAGTTGGTTCGAATATTGTAGTGAATTAAAGACTTTTGTTAGCTAAAAATAACTATGCACATTGTTGCAAATTACAAAAAAATTAGCCAGTAGCGGGCCACCAATTTTTATAGGTGTCGACCGGCAAAAGCTGTTTATTTAATCGCTTGCATGCTATCTGGTTTAAAGGCTACCAGCGCGGAAGCCTAGGGAAGAGTCACCAGAGCGGCAATTACTTAAAACAAGCAATACGAAAAAGTTATCCTTGCACAGGATTCGAACCTGCAGCCTTTAGATTACCGGTTCACTGCTCTACCGTTATAAAATTAAGCATGCGAGGTGACGTCCTCTCTAGCTCAAGTGGTAGAGCAGTGGACCAGTAATCTAAAGGCTGCAGGTTCGAACCTTGTGGATGGATAAGTTTTTCGTATTGCTTGTTTTAAGTAATCGCCGTTCTGGTGACTCTTCCCAAGGCTTCCGCGCTGGTAGCCTTTAGGCCAGATAGCACGCAAACGATTTAATATTAAAAGCTCTGGCCAGCAAACGTCACAACTAAATGATTATTAAAAGCTGTTTAGTTAGGTCACTGTGTTTCATTCTGAACTAAGGACGAAGAGTTTGCTCTCCTTAACTCATGTCATTCTATCAAAAACAAACATATGAGAATTTGCCTTAAGGCTTCTCAGAATTTAGATCCATTATTGCTATAGTATCAATGAGTAAGTTACGTGTGATATTTTTCAGGTATGGACATTGGAGCATGGAAGCATTGCCTTCAAGCAGGCGTTGGAAGGCCTTAACCACTGGGTCAGAGCTTTGGTTGCTCAACGGAATTTCATATACAGTGGTTCATACGAAACTATAAAGGTATTGCCCTCTAGTTGGTTGCCTTTAATTTTTTTTAGGAAAAGAGCAATTGTGCGCTTTTTTTCCTTTTCGATTTCCTTTGGAGATCGGTGAAGGCTAGAGGAAGCCGATTGGTGCCGTATTGCTAGTAACCATGCGCTCATTTTCCAAAAAAGACTGTTCTAGATAATGTCTGGGACAAAGCTGTATCCTTAAAAGCTCTGCAAAAAAAGCTATAAACCGCAAAGCTTTTCTGTAATCTATTTGATATGGAATCAACAAGGACACTGATAAAAGCAAACAACGAAATAAAAAGGTAGGAGACATCAGATAAGACTTCACCTCTGGAGATTAGTTTCGGTTTGTAAACTTTTTTAAAGTTGGGTGTATCGCTGGATTCTGATTAGCATTCACTCTTCAACAATGTGAGGCCACTAGAATATTAGGAAAATTCGAGTTTTTACCGCTGCATAAGTTAATCTTGCGTTTTAATAGATAATCGAGAATGATTCTTGTTAAACATTTTGGTTTATATTTTGCAGATCTGGGACGCCCAGACTTTAGAATGCCGCCATTCTTTGCATACGTCTGGTGGAAGTGTTTATTCCATCGCTGTAACAAACCATCACATTGTGTGCGGAACATACGAAAATCTTATTCATGTAAGCTTTTTACTGTTTTGTCTAATTGTTTATATACTATATCGTGTCCGTTAAGTCTGGACACATAGTTTGGGATTATAATAATTTGGCACATAAGCTTTATTTTTACTACGGTATTGTTTTCACTCAATTAGCATCTGTAATATTATCAGTGAGTTAGCCTAATTCCGGGATCTTAAATTCCTGCACTGTGTCGAGTCCTTTGCACTCTAATGATGAAGTCAGTTGACTTCGAAACAGGGGAATGCGGCCGCGATGGGGGATCTCCGCTTTACCTGCGTCACTAGGGGTAGAAACGATAACCCATTATAGACGCGGAGACAGCATTATAGACTTAGTGTTGTCAAGTGAAGCAGGAATATAAGACGATATGGCTCTGAACTCTTAAATTAGTTGTGCCTAGTTCGGGAATAATTTAATCTGCAATATGATTTCCATCATTTGTATGCAAAGAAAATACATAATTTTGAACTTTTTGTTGAAAAATATTTAATTATATTGTGTGTTTAGACTACGTACACCACTACCAGTTCAGTCCTGCAGTTTCCAATCATCTCGATTATGTAATTTGCGTGCCTTTATTGCCGTGCTTCTGAACCCCTTAGGAAGCCATTTTTCTTCTCTTACCACTTTAGACCTCTCATTTGAATCTTGGAGTCTGGCCCGATTGCTGATTCGCCGTGGAGTCTTTCCCGCGCCCTATCCTATGAAAGGGCAGGGTAGCATCACCCTATGTCCCATGGTAGTTGAATTTTATTAGTCTAAACTTAAAGTTTGTCCTTATTACTATTGCTATACTGATTTGGTTTTGGGTGAAATGTTGCAATTATGTTCATAATGTTTTGCAGGTTTGGGATATTCGGAATTACGAGCCAGTCGCGAAATTAAGTGGGCACGCTGGTATAATCTATGCACTCGCAGTGCTGAGCACACCTGATCAAATCAGAGTCTTCAGTGCCTCATACGACAAGTCTTTGAGAGTAAGGCTTTGAAAATTTCAGATCGCCTTATAGCTGTAGATACGGTATAATAAATTGTAATTACATATTCATTGACGAAGTTGCCTTGGCCTGTAGACAACAAAGGGCCATTTCGGTCTTCGAGTCAAGTTGCTACAAGTCTATCACAGACGGTGGAGGCTTCGCATTCTCACTTTTAAGACTGAACGTCAAGCAGAGAAGCTGTAATGAATATTAATTTTAGAGTCTTTGGTTTAACTTAACTGGAATTGAATCTGAGTCTACCAGTATTGAGAAGATCACTTTTCTCAACATTGTCTCTTACTTGTTCAATATACTTGTGGTTTGAAAGCTGCCACGCGGAGCTAAACCATTTAAAACTAAACTATGGAGTTCGGTCTTAAAGCTGCACAGATCAACTGTAAAAGCATAAAGGAAAAATTATCGTTCCGCTGTATTCAAACCTCCAGCTTTCCATGTTCTACCAAAGTGTTGATTGTGTTGACAGTCAACTGGCAGATACTAACCTATATCTTTATTGGTTTATGAACGATTGTTACTTATTGATGGCACGAAATTATCTTTTCAGGTTTGGAGTATGGAGAACATGATTTGCACACAGACACTTATACGTCACCAGGGTGGAGTAGTGGCACTGGCGGTTTCGCGAGGAAGAGTGTTTTCTGGCGGAGTTGATTTTACAGTTAAAGTTTGGCAGTGATGCGACTAATATCCCACGTATTCTTGGCCAAAAATTTTGGAGTGACTAGATACAAATCTCCAACAAGCTACTTGATAAGTTTTTATTTTTTCGTTTAAGGTAGCCCAGGCGCTCGAAGTAAAGGGCAGCCTTCGAGCGACCATATGATGGTGCTCTCATCCAGTGATATCAGACCACTTGCTCTTAAGTTGTACTAGGGCAGTAGTCGTCACAGTCGTCAGCTACAGTCGACCCTGACATTGATCTATGACAATATCAATTCATTTGTATTTCAAATATTAACTGGTAGATTGGAAATTAAAGTCCGTGTCAAAAAATCAAAATATTCTTTAGTACCGGTATTGCGTTGTTCGTGCTTTGAAGAACTTTGACTAGTTCTGGCTCGAATAGTGTTTTGTGTTAATGGTAATCGAGTATTTTCGTTGCAATTTTTATTTATTATTTCCTTAATTGTTACCATATAAATGAAATCGCTTCCAGTTTTTTTGCACTTAAAAAAGTTTTGAATATGTTAATAAAAGGCTGTTAATAGCATTGTGTTTGGTATATTTTAACTGGCGCGTAATCAACAACAAACACGTAAAAAACAAGAAAGCGAATTTATTTCCATATTGTAGCAAGTACTCCAGAGTATTGCACCAAATACATGCTCAAAACAAAACTTGACATAGTAAAAATGACTTCTTCGCTACGATTGTGGAAATAAAATTTGAAACGATCGCGACATCTGTAAAAAAAACAAACAAGAGAATAAAATGTATGCGCCAAGAAACTTAGAAGCTGTCTAAACAAAAACTGAACTAAAGTAAAGGCACTAGTTTTTTTTATTTGTATCGTCCAGGCTGATAGTGGGCGAATGAGTGAAGTCAAAAAAGAACGATAAAACAGTTAGATTACGAGTTGAATCAGGGAAACGAGCAGCTTTTCACCAACGCAATTGCACTTTTCAGTTCCATACAAATAATACAAGATTGAAACCATAATGCTACAAAATGAGTCATAGTTGGTTAACTGCTGAAAATGGCTGCATATAAAATCCAAACCACTGTTCAGTGGAAAGTGAGTTGCTGGTTATTTTGAAACAAGAAGCAACTCAGGTGGTGTTGTCATTGGTTATTGTCTTACTCATATTTACTATATCAACTTTTTTAGGGGGATTCAGATGATAAAGACAAGCACAAGCATTTCACATTTTCAAGGAAAGACCAATATTAAAGCACGAAGTCTTGTATTGATAACTTTCTTTAAAATTGTGGCTTAACCAAAGAGCAAACCAAAGTTTTTAAAAAATTCTAAAATCCTTTTGTAAGCAGAAAACATATTTACATAGAGAGAATGGTGGCTTTTTGTTTTGTCTACATGATCTTTATTAAAACAGCAGAATACAAAACAGAATTAATTTTTCGACTCACGTAAATAAAAAAAGCTTCAACGAAAGAATAAACGAGTCTTCAATCCATTTTGACTCTTGGGTTATTAACCGCAACATAGTGATAAGCTACCACTAATAGGAAAAGTACCACTCCAAGCATATTGGTGAATACTGCCAATTGTATGTCTGTAATCATCTTCCTAAAAATGAAAAAATACTGTACTAGGCAATTACAAATAAAACAACATAATTATTGATGTACACTAATCTCCAAGACATATTTCAAAATTAAAAACTTACCAATACAGTGTTGCATTATGGTACACTTATTGTGATAAAATACATTTATTTAAAATGTAAAAATCTACAAGGTAAACCAGTGCAGTACCATACATTTATTATCAACTAAAACTGTGAACGCTATCAGATAACAGAAATGCAAAACTTTTTAATCAATACCTGATATAATTATAAAGGAAGTGACTAGTGTTACGTTACGCTCATAAAGTGAATAAGAGAGCAAAAAGTGAGCGCCCATTTGCTAATTTACTTTTTCATTTTTCAAGTTATCGTTATGGTTTGGGTTAGAGCATGAGCTTTGGTTACAGGGTTAGGATTAAGGTTTGGATTAGAGCTAGGGCTGGAGTTAGGGCTAGGTTTAGGACTAGGATAGAGATTTTCTTGTTCTTACGTAACGCAACAGCAGCCTCTGCCAATTATAAAAAAACAGAATAGGCTATATTTTTTAATTGATAATTTGGCCTACATACGGTACAGATTTGAACAACTAATGAACATTCCACAGAGATGCATTTCTCTGTTCTTGATTAGTCTCAATCAGCAGTTTTCTTCCAGTGGTATGTCTCAAGTCTTAAAAAGATTGTGACAGTATTTTACTGCGGGTCAGGCTTTAAACGACCCATCCTCAAGTCCCATTAATTCCTATTAGATATGAGCGCATTTCAGATTTACATGTTAAATGTACCAGTATTTGACCAAACAATTTTGACTATTAGCAATAGGCCTATCTGCTTGACAGAAGTGATTGGCAACTTGGTAACCTAGACAGTTAGATGTGTTGAGTAAACTCAAGATTGCAAGCCATCAACTTAAACACTTGTAAATCAATAAGCAACAGATTGAAGAATCCTGCTCGATTACGCACTGCTTTTGATTGTCATACTTTGAGAAAGCCACTGTGGAAATGTGTGGCATCATTTTCTCTAGCTACTCAGTAATTGTACAGTGTACCAGTATCACTATCCAGGCTCAGTAACTGTAAAATTTATTGAGAGATTTTGATTTCGATTTCAGTGACAGCATTTGGCATTAGACCAAGCAAGAGTAGAGAGCTTAAGCTACCATAGCATGATAAGATATTGTTGAACCAATCATACAGGCAGGCCTACTGTGGAGAAACAAAACCAGAAAATGAAAGTGTGGGATACAAATGTACGCGACAGCCAAGTAAGCTTAATTTACTTACAATGTAGACTGTAGATAACTTTTTCTATTAGCATGGTAAGTGACTACTAATAGCAGAAAGATCAAAACTATGCCGTACTTACCTTGTCTTGTTGAAGCTTACAAATGACTGAGGTTTTATCTTGCTAAAAGTCGATGCTACTCATCTATTAGCACACTAATGTAGCTGCTTTTGCATTTGCAACCCAAGTTTTACATTTGCCACGAAAGCAACGAAAGGAAAATTTTTGCCACCAGCGGCAGCCTTCTTTACAATAATATGTTTGCTAATCCATTCCTATATCATGTGATACGAGTGACTAACCAATAAAATTCAATTAAGCACACATCATTTTGATCTCTGATTACTTTACCAACTGATTCCGTAATGCCTGAAAGTCAGGCACCTCACATGATATAAGAATTCAGCCTGCCTGCTCTTTGCAAGCTATGCACTTCATGCAGTTATGAGACCTACAATGCTAGTGCATTGCATAACCACAGAGAACTACACAAACCGAGAGCCTAGAGAGAACAAAGACTGTGTTTCGTCACGTCACGCATGAATAAAACCACCGAATGCTTTCTGCTAAACATGTGACTGCATGGAAAGTAAATGGAAGCAGACAGTCTAGCTAGACATGGAAATAAAGTTAAATATAAAAGATTTGGATAAGTCGGCAGTAAATGAAGTAAAATTTGAAAAAGTTGATAAAGCCAGTGATTTTGAAAACTGGTTGTTTTTTAAAAAAAAGTATTGCGATATTAGCCTACTAAAGCTTTGTTTTGGCCTTTCCACCAAACATTTTTATTATTCTATTCTTGCGATCGGTATTTCATTGCGAAGACGTAAAAAGGGAGAAGCAAACATCAAAATCTTTCTTGCTTAAGGTGTTTGCCAGGTTTTGCAGAACCCAAAAAAGCTGCTAAAATTGACAAAAACAAAAATATGCACATGATTAAAAACAATTGTAAACATAAGTTACATATCTATACCACCGAAAAAAATTGTCCAATTTTTCGAAAAAATTGGTATTTAACGGTTAATGTCCTTTGTTTATCACGTTTAAAGGTTAATGTACTACGTTTATATAGTTCTCTGTGGCATAACTGCATAAAGTGCATAGGCTGGAGACTGGCTTAATTCTTGTCTGAGCAATCATAGGTCAAAATGATATCTTGGGCTTAATTGATTTTTATCGGTTAGTCACTCGTTTGTGAATCGTTCCGAGCTCTAAAGTAAGCAATAGCTGGCCATTAGACATCAAAAAGAAAGCAACTAGGGTTAGAACTTCGAAGCATAGGTGGGCAAGTCAATGCAAAACGTTAGCTTCGTTAACCACTAGTCCGTTAACAAACTTCACACCTCCGTTAACGTTAATCCGTTATTTTCATCTTTAATTAACGGACGTTAATAAAGTCCGTAATTCGTTAACATTTTGCATGTAATTTACATTTATTTTTATTCACTCCTTCTAGAACACGTATTGATGTTGTTGAGCAGATTGTAAGGAAATATTGATTGCTATGGTGGTGCTTTTGTGTTTTGGAAGTTACAGTTTACAGTCTAATCCAATTTCAAAATAGAAATAAGTTCAAATGCATTAACGAAGCTGCGATCGGAAAATTTTTGGAAATTGCGAACAGCGATAATTAATAGACCTCTGAGGCTGCAGCTTATTATTTGTCAGAAAAAAGAGCTCCTTTCTTTGCTTTCTTCTATAAAACTCGTGCTAATAGGCAACAAGTGCTACCAGTGCAAACTGGTTTACACCGGTACGATGAATAAAAGGTCCAAGATATTAACGATAAAAACCTTAACGGAAGTTAACAGAACTTAACGGAAGTTACTTTAGTCCGTTAACAGAACTTAACGGAAGTTAATTTTGTCCGTTAACATGAAAAAACTTTTTAACGGATCAATGAGTTCAAGAAAAAGTTAACTTCGTTATTAACGGATTAACGATTAACGGACTTGTGCCCACCTATGCTTAGAAGCAGTCGTGTTTAGATTTCTCGTTTATGCTTTGTAGGGCAAACAAACACAAGATAACTGCAACTTGCTGATGTTTGGTTTCTATTCTTCTGTCGCAAGCAACCAACAGTGGGTCTATCTTTTACTAGTGGACTAAAGTGTACTCACAGTCTCTAGTTGACTAGGCTGCAAGTTATTTCGGATACACATAATTGCTAACTATTGGAAACTCAAATCTTGTTTTTCTAACACACTACGACCTTTTGGTACATCAATACAGACACAGTACATACAGGTAGCCTGTTTACATGTGCACTTTTGGGAACCAGGTCTTAGTTCTAGTGCCTGAATTTTGCTGAGTCACACACAAAAAAGGTTTGCTGAGTCACACACAAAACCTTTTTTGTGTGTGACTCGGCAAAATTAAGGCACTAGAACTGGTTCCCAAAAGTCCACATGTAAACAGGCTAACAGTGCCGTCGTTCCAGGGGGGGCAGGGCCTCCTAACGTCTGCTTGTGCCCCCCATTTTGGTTTACTTAAAGTAACTGTTTTTGGAACATCACTCAACGGCAAGACAACCATGGATCCTACAATTACTACCTACAGTTATTATAGGATCCATGAGATAATTAATCATGTTTAAACGTAATTATTCCTTTTTCCATCATTATCTGTTGTCTTGTCGTTGAGTGATGTTCCAAAAACAGCTACTTTAAGTAAACCAAAATGGGGGGCACAAGCAGCCGTTAGGGGGGGGCCTGCCCCCCCGGAGCGACGGCACTGTATGTACTGTTAATTCTCTTTAGACGTTTTCTCGATTCTTTGCGAAATTGCTGGCAGCTAACTGCTGTGTCACATAAATCTGGCGCAATATTCCGTCCCACGCTTTTACGGCAGAGTTGTAAACGGGCCGACTAGTTCAGGCCCAAACCCGGCCCGACCCCAAAAACTAATTAAAAGCCCAAATCATGCCCGAAAAAACCCGAAAGTTAAGTTAATTCTGAAAAATTCAGCAATATTGCGAAGTTGATTAATTTTAGAAACTAACGAAAAAAATGTCAGGCCGACAACCGCAATCAAGCGTAACCCTCTATTGCTTTTTTCTCATACATTTGGTTTAAATACGACATTTTGATGAGCCTACATTGTGTCTGGCATAATCTAGTGGTTAATGGTTAACGCATGCGCCTTCCAACTAGAGATGGCAACAGCGCAGCGTACGCGGCCGCGCGCTGTTGTTGGTGCACCGCGCCGCGCAGCGTGGCAACTAAAATCTGCATTACGTCACAGCATCAGCGCAGCGCCGCGTACAAAAATTTTTTACATTTTTTTACAATTATTGTTGGTGATTTTCTCTTTATGAACAACAATGATTAGTCTGGATGTAGCTACTGTATTATATGAATTGAAGACAATGCATGCTACTAAAACAGGAAAAGGTGCCTTCGGTTCAAGTTTATTTTTTCAGAATTCGGAGCATCCTAGAATTGGCTATTTTGGCTACAAGAAACTAAGTTTTGATCAGCTCAACGTGTTTTTTTTGACACCAACAAAAAGATTTTGGTTTTGGTAGGCTAGACCAGGAAAGGTTTAGGACGTTGGGTGAGCAGGGGTGCCCATCTTTGTTAAGCATTGGGGGGGATAACTTGTAATTTTACCCCAATTTTGCGCTATTTTCAACTTAAAGGGGATGAACCTCGACCACGATTTTTTTTCAGTTGAGCAAATTGAGTGAAGACCAAAAAATAAGATTTTCACCAAAAGAAGGAAAAATTTGCTCTCCAAATTGTAGTGGAGACCTGCGCTCAAATGCACACCAAAGTCAAATTATTGGGGGGATGCAGATACAGACATTACTCAAATTATTGGGGAGGGGGTCACAGTCAAATTATTGGGGGGATATATATCCCTATCCCCCCCTTTGGGGTTTCGACACCCCTGTCGGTGAGAAGATGAAACAAAGGCAGACAAATGTAGAAGAAACAGATTTGTGAAAAACAATCATCAGAGTAGAGGCACAACACAAAGCCTGGCGACACACCCTCCCTGTACGCAGTAAGCCTATAGTATTGGTACTAGCCCTAGGCTAGACAACAGTTTCTACTACACATGCGCTTGCATTTCAGATTGGCAGAGTTAGTTCAGTGTAGCCTATTCGTCAACAGGTCATGGCATCAAGAATTAGGCTTTCGATCCTATGTCTGAAGCCTATCTCAGATCTGGTAGACCTATGTCTGTATGTAGTAGGCCTAGAGTACGAAGACTAGGCTACACAAATTTCCAATAACAAAATAGCCTACGTAGTAGCAAAATTTATTCCACAATCCAACACACATGTAAACCGCAAAGGTATAATACATAGAGTAGTTTCATACAAGTGTAATAGCTTGTGACAGCATGCAGAGCACGTGATACCTTATATTTCATTATTTGAGCTACTGGTTCAGGATTAGTAGGCTACACTAGTTGCATGGAATCATCAGGTAGACTGGTAGATTGTTTTTGATTGCCAAAACATGGTGCAGAAAAACTGATAGAAAGCACACACAAGGCAGATTAAACCTGAAAGCCTATAATTGAAACGACTGATCTCATGTCGCATGTTTTTTAGTTTTTACTCGGCCATTTTCAAAGTTAACGAGTGCGAAGTTTCAGACTTTTACTTATAACTCAATAACAGATAATGGTTTGGTCTAGCTACATAAAATTTTGACAACAGTTTGAGATTCATAAGTTATTTGTGTGTGCCAAATTTCAAGGCAATGAGTTCTGTAACTTTAGGTTTTGTACTCGAAAACTACTTCAAAAGTTTAGTGTAAAAAGCGGTCTTATTCAAAAACGGCTGAAGTACGGCAAAAAATATTTCACATGGTTATATGTCGTAAGATACTCCTTTATCCCTACCTACACTTTTGCCACATTGAGTTTTTTTCTTTTTTCATTTTTTGCTTTCTAGATTTTGTGCACTCTTCTTCTCCTAATCCACACAACATCGATATCAAATTTTTGTGTAAATTTGTTGGGCTACTAATGCAATTTTGTCTCCTAAATTTTTTTGAGGCTTCTCGCCAACCCCCCCCCCCAAAATGGGGACCTAAAAAACTAATTTTTTTAATTGCTCAAGCTAGGGTGATAGTTTTTTGTTTTTATTGCTAGATATTTAAGCAACAAATAGTTTGACATAGTATGGAGGTACCACTCCCCCTGGGGCTCCCAAATGGCCTCCCCAGAAATTAGTTTTTTGAATGGCTCAAACTAGGGCATTACTTTTTTTATACCGGCAGATGTTTAAAAAACAAATATTTTGGCATGGTTTGAGAGAGCAACTCTTTTGAAAACTCTCCAAAATAATACCCTTAAAATCAATTTTTTTATGTGTCATAAGCGAGAGAGCTAATTTTTTTCTGGTGTTAGTGGAAATTTAAAGGATATTTAATTTGCGGTGCGGCGTGGTGCAGCGTGAACTTAGTTGTGTTTGAATGCGGTGCGGTGCAGCATGCGGACAAAGTTTGCGGACGCAGCGCAGCATGCGGATGCATTTTTTGTTATCCGCGCCATCTCTACTTCCAACCACTCTATGTTCCATACGCGATAAATGGAAATTCACGGAATATTCACAGCAGAGGTGGAGTCCTCGAGGACGTCCTTGGCCTCGAGGACGTCCTCGAGGACACATTTTGAAGTCCTTGGCCTTGGCCTCGAAGGTCAAGTCCTTGGCCTTGGCCTCGAGCATTCCTGTTCTTGGCCTCGAGAGTGTCTGTCCTCGGAAAGGCTGTCCTTGGCCTTGGCCTTGGCCTCGGATTTTTTTTGTGTCCTTGGCCTCGAGCCTTGTGTCCTCGACTCCACCTCTGATTCACAGAGTAGTAAGAAATGGGAAAGGAGATGAACGGAGCATTCTTTTTTTCCTCGAAAACTTTTCATTACAGTTAGGGTTGGGGCAGCGATGCATCTACGTGGCGGCGATGCATCTACGTTGGGGCAGCGATGCATCTATGTTGGGGCAGCGATGCATGAGAGATAGCATCTACGTGGCAGCAGCTTTTTAGCTCACGAAAGCGACGTACCGTTACGCTTGATTGCGGCTGCCTGCGCGACTTTTGAATGACTAGCTTTTCATATTAATTTTTGAGCACCTAAGATAAAAAGTAGTCTATATCTCAAGTCCGAATTTAGCTCGAAATTTTGGTCAACTTTAGGCCCGAACCAGGGGGGACATGACTGAACGTGCTAGCGAGCTCGTAAAGGCCATTCTCGCTCGCTAAAAAGTGCTAACTAACAAAAAATCTTCGTAGACAAACTGCAATTTCTCAGCCGTCTCACCCAACACACGTTAAAACAGTTCGCTCCAATTTCTTTGCGAGATGTTGGTTACTTGTGTTAGTACGTAATAAATACTCTCATTGTGACGTCAGATGCATTTCTACTTCAAAATAATGCGTTCAAGCGAACTGTATGTACTACATTGTTATGGAAAAAGATACGCCTACCATAACCTATGCGTTATTATTCTATGCAAGCAAATTCCTCAACTGATGATAATTAGTAAATGAACGACAGAATTTAATTATATTTTTGTATCAATGTGAAATAAGAACAACTTTTTCAATACTACAAATTTTTTAAACGACGTAACGCGCCCTTGAGGTTGTTGGTGGGTAAACTCATATGTTAACAGTAACTCTAGGTCTTTAGGTTTCTAAATTTTTCAAAAGTGAGCAAGTCGAAGTACACTCTTCCTTTTTAGAACCGGTAAATCTTGAGTTGGGACTGGTTGTAATTTTTTGCCGATATTCGGTCTCATTTGTTCTTGATTTTGTAAAACTTTTGAGAGCATCGATGCCAATTTTAGCCGGCATGTTTGAAACACTTTTTAATTCCTATTGCTCTGTCTGCTTAATTAAGTGAAGGCTTTCTCCTTGCTTTTGCAGCATCATAAAATTACAAAAGCGAAAAAGCAAGCTTTTTTCAAGTTGAACAACTGCTAAAAAAAATTCTCAATTGCTTGCGCAGAGCAACGTAGCTATATAATCTTGAATAGGCCTAGTTGCAATTTTGCTTGCAAATACAAGAAAATCACTGAAATTTTATCGCTTTAAATCAGCACAAATTTTAGTTTCTTTGATTAGTTTGATTTTTTTTGTTTTTGGTTTATTTTGCTACCGAGGCTGGCATTGTTTTTAATTTTTTCTTAAATTTTAAGCAAAAATGAGCCTCGTGTTTTAGAAAATCATTCTTATAAAAGGAATGTATTGCAATTTTTGTCAACTGGCACTACTTAACATTTCTTTATCAGTTGAAACAGCAAGTGGTTCTCAATGCAATTCGCTTTTTTTAGCAGTTTTGATAGCAAACATGGCGACGACTTAAATAATTTTCAGCAAAAATTCGCTTTGGTTAGAAGTTTTCAACATTTCGCCATTAAATTTCTGAACCAAAAAGATTTCTCGCAAGCTGAAAAAGTGCTTCAAGATCCTCTTTAAGTTGGCGAGGAAAATGTGACGTTTTTTTACTCGAACTGCTTTCCGCAATCGCTCTAAGCAAGATAGCGAGAAAGAATGACGTAACGGATTTCGCAAGCTTTAACATACACGTGCAAAAATGACCTCTTACGTTTAGCGAGTATTTCGTTCGGTAGCGCCTCTCAAAAAAACTCGTTCATTAAAGCGAACGAGGAAATTTCTATCATGTGGGCCCGGGCTCGAAAAGCCCGGCCCGACTTACAACTCTGCTTTACGGATGTGTCGACTCGTCGAGGAAGAAACATGTAAGTAGGGATGGGCATTTCAGAATACCCAATCCAGAAGGATCCGAATCCAACACTATCCGGAATCCAAAATGAAATATAAACCGGATAATTGAAACCGGTTTTAAATCAACGCAATTACGTAGGTAAAAATTGTTTGAAATTAATTCTCACATAAAAGTGTAGTAAGCCATTTAGTCTGTAATTAAGACTTCGCGTGAGCGCTCAGTACGTTTGTTTTTGACTTTTTGTTCGCGAAGTTTGGCAGATGAAGATTGATTTGCTTTTAAGTAGCAAACAGTAAAACCTCGAAAGTTGAAATTTGGACTCAACGTAAGAATTAGTGACAGCGTCATGTGTGCCAGTTTTGGGCGTCCTAGGTCACGTGATCGTAACTTGAGACACAAAAAAATATAATAAACATGGCGATTTTTGACTTAAATTAATTTGCCAATAACTCAAAAACCACTTGACGAGCAAAGCTGAAATTTGAGCACAATGTGGGTGCTCATAAACGCTTTATGCAAACCGAGTTTGGAGGCACCCGGTGACCAAAATTTTTCAGGCCGAAAATCGTCTAATTTGAACGGATATATCTCGGTAATTACCGATATTGATGAAAAATGGTTTGTCGTTTTTGAGCAGACTATTAACCACCTTTCTTTTGATTATATTCGTCTACTCAAACTTGAATACTATTTTTCTTGTTTGGCATCTTTTTTCTTACTTTTTTTGTTTTTCGTTTGCCGCTGTTTACTTTTGAACCGCCAAAGCACTGTATTAAAAGTTTGAGCAATTGAAGATATCAGGGAGGACTTTTGTGCAACAGAAATCCAGGGTGCAAGGTTGGGGGTTTCCTCTTCAATCGAGTCCTCAAAAATTTCAGACTTTTAAACCGTTTGAGCTGGAGGGATCAAATTTTCGAAATGGGTAGATATTAAAAATAAACTAAACCTAACGAAAATTGGGGATGCCACGATGGGGGTTTTCCCCCATACGGGGCCCTCCAAAATTCAAACTTTTTAACAGCTTTTAAGCTAGACACACGAAATGTTACAGGTAAGTAAATATAAAGGTAAAATTTGACAAAATTTGAGCGTACCAAAATGGGGGTCCCTCTCAAACGGGGTCGCCAAAATTCAAACTTTTTAACCACTCACGCTAGACACGAAATTTTTAGGGTATGCAAGTATGAAAAGTTCCCCCAAACGGGGCGCTCCATAATTCAAACTTATTAATTTTTTTAGCTGGCACATAAAATGGTGGTCCACAAATTCTCTACTTCCAAATTTGAAGCAACTTGCTTCAAAATATTTTGCATTTCTGAAACATCAGCTTCTTCCGAAAGGTGTTTCTCCAGTGCAGGCTTGATTGTGAGCAAATTAAGAACACAACTAAGAGGTGAAGATTTACAAGCACTCAAAGTCATGCACTGCAATAAAGTGCTATTTTAATTAAGCAAATCGTTGAATAAATTTTTTCTGGATATCGGTGGTGATTGACTGGTTGTTCACTTTTTCAGCAAATTAAGTTGATTTAAACCAGAAAAGTATTCAGTATTCGATTTTAGCTATTCGGAATAATTATGGAATAGCCTAGTATTCTGAAATGCTTATCCCTACATGTGAGCCTGCAGAATCGCTACCGGTACTTCGTTAGTGCTTACGACATGAGACAATATACGTGAAAATAGTTTTTTTCTAAGACCATGCTGTTTTGATTTTTAGAGCACACTCAAGATTTTGATGTCGTATAGTCAGTGGCGCAACCAAGGTGAAGACCTTTGGCCCCCTTAGCCAAGTCACTTGTATTTTAGACTTGACCTGAAGTAAGGGAGGGGGGCTGAGGGTGCTAAGCAATTTAATTCCTTAAAACGACTTTTCAATTTTAGCAATGTAGTAATTCATATGGCTTCAAAAAGTGCGACATATGATTAAAATGGCTTTAAATTGCTATTTATTCCTGCAAAGTCGCTCAGCGACTAGTGGCTCCGCCCCCAGGCCCCCGTTCACAGTCACTAACGTTTAGTGACCATGCCCGTCCGTAACACGCTCGAGTTGCAGCAGTTTGTTCAGCACGGGGACCAAATCAAGCAGCTTTGGTGCTTAAAAACTTACGGTTGGTTCCCCCTCTCAACAAAATCCTGGCTTTATCGTTTTGCGTGCTTCTGGCCTAAAGCCTATCAGCGCGGAAGCCTAGGGAAGGAAAAGACAGGAAATAAAATAGGCTTACGCGCTGGTAGGTTTTAGGCCAGAAGCACGCAAAACGATAAAACATCAAAACTCTGGCCAGCAAACGTCAAAAACATCTAATTTGACTTATTATTAAAATCCTGGTTGCACGTCTGGTAGCATTCACTGTTGTAGACAGATCTTTCAAGCAGTTATGGGCCGCAGACGAAACGAGCTAAACGCTGCTGGCCTTATTTTAAAATTGCTCATAATTGTAGTCGTACAAGATCTAAAGATTAGTTTTTATAAGCAAACTTTAGTGCTCCCCAACTTTTGACTAGTGCCCCCTCACTTCGGTTGCTCTGGCGACGGCACAGAGTATATATCACTTCTAACAATAATAATACATTTATTTAGTATTATTGGTAGTTGCGAATATAGTAAAAAAACACGATCAATAAAGCAGCAATAATAATAAACAAAATCATCATAAATAAGAATTACCTAGTGGGTCTGCAGGTATCGTGATGCAGGAATTGCCGTCTGCAGTAAAGCTTATGAGTAAGAAAAAAGCTGTATTTTATTTCCCGCCTTTTTTATTGTCGAAATTATACGAAAAATGCATTTGAAAAATCCAACCAGTTGCGGGTGCTAGTATATTCTACGCAGATCAAAAGATGATGCAATAAATTAGCGAATCCATACGAGCGCAGTTAGGCGTTAAATTTATGAATAACGATTTTAAAATGCTCAGGAATAGTCAACTGTGCAAATGTTAGACTGCACAAGTCTACATGCCCCGAGACCAAGGGTGTCGTAGTTGTCGCCACTGTCAACTTCCCTTTTACAATTTTTTTTGTTAAAATTTACACCTACGACACCTACACAAGACCTGGTATTAACATGTGCAGTACACCTCGAAAAAGATACCGTAATCTGTCAGCCTATTTTCAAGCTTTTACGATGTCATTTTGTGACACGTAACAGCAGTTATTTATCATCTCGCACAGGTGCTAACCATTTTAGTAATGTAATGAAGGTTTTGGACACAATTGCGTTAATATTAGAGCAAGCCAGAGGTTCTCAACCGGGGACCATTGGCCCCCTAGGGAGCCACGGGACATTAATCAGGGGCCACGAGCGCAAGATTTATTAACTGTAATTAACCACTTAGGCTAGCGGACGGCTCACGCTTTTAGACTCTTGCACAAAAACTTGCTGCCAATTTCAAGCGCTTGTAGCAACGTTGTTTTTTTTGTCTGTGACGTTACAAAGCGCACTGAAGACTTGCTGCATACCTGTAGCCACTACCAATGAAATACGGACAGAAAATTGTAGTAAATAGCGGAAGAAATGTAAATATCTTTTGATGTAGAAATTAACGAATCCTGAAATTAGCCTCAAAAACTTAAATATCCATGCAATATTGTAATTGCAATTACATTTTATTCACCTAGTTGCCTTGGCCAGGAGACAGCGAAAGGACTTTTCAGTCTTCGAGTCAAGCTGCCACCTGCCCACCTGTCTACCACACACGGTGGAGGCTTCACACTGTCCCTTTAACTGCTGAGGGTCAAGCAGGGAAGCTGCGCATAACAATTTTTATAACCTTTGGTTTGACCCCAACTGGGAATCGAACCAGAGTCTACCGTTTCAGCAGCACACGCTCAATCCACTCGGACCTCAATGCATGCTAGACTACAAGAATAAATGAGTTAGACCTTAATGCCCCTTTAAGGATAGAAGATTGAAGCAATGCGAAATTTGACGCAAAAATACTGATTGTTTACTACGATTTATTATAAGCTGCACTGTATGTTCCGAAACCAGTCCTTTCAACTCTTGTTTTTTGTTGACAAATGACCAGGCAGTGTCACAGTTATTCTTCGCTTTGCAGAGGGAAAAAGGCAAGAATTGTCGCTGGTTGATTTATCTAAACAAATGTTTTGTAAATCGTATAATAATTGATGAGAAGTTTATTTCTCGATCTTATTTCGAACTCCATACAACAAGCGGATGGAGATTAATTTTTCATCGACTTCTAATTTGAATCAATGAGTTTGTCCCCAATCGCCATTGTGACCATCATCATCACATTTTGGATCCGGTATTGTCCCCGTCGACGGAGTTGGCCGGATTTCGTATGATCATTGTCTTTACCAAGCCTAGCCATTTTGTTCGATCACATGCATCCTCTTTCACAAGTCCATTTTTCTTCATCTCATTCTCTACTTGCTTTTTCCACATTTGTTTCGGTCTTCCTCTTCCTCTCCTACCGCTCACTTCCAATTTTAAAGTCTTCACTATCACATTTTCATCTTCTTTCCTCAAAACATGACCGTACCACCGCACACTACTTGCTGTAGCTATCCTATCTAAAGACTCCTTTATGCCCAACATGTCCAATTGTCCATCAACTCCTCCCTGTTTCTTCGATCTAATAGCTTCATACCACACATCGCTCGAAACATCGCTCTTTCTGTTCTTCTCAAAATTGCCATTTCTTTTTCTCTCAAGTACCATGCTTCACTTCCATACAACGTAGTTGATCTTACACTACTATTGTAAACCTTCCGTTTCATCTTTAGTGAAAACCTTCTGCCTTTGACTATTTCGCTGCATTCCCTGAACTTCATCCAACCAATTCTTGTTCTAGCTGTTATCGCTGTTTCGCACCCATCAGTTGCACTCAATCTGTCACTTAGATAGAAGAACTTGCTTACAATTTCATCACACAGTATTTCATCTGGTCCCTTGAAGTTCTTTAAAACGCTTCTACATTTCTTTGAAACAAAATTTTTATTCAAGTAAACTGCAACTTTCGTCTTATTCGTGCATCTTGCGTGGACCCACTTACCACAAGCTGTACATAACACCGAGTTAGACATAACTCTTGTTCCAAACATGCCACGAAGATCGATCTTAATGTCGAACGTTTCTTCCTCCATCCCACTCACCATCAACTTCGTCTTTCCAACATCGACTCTCACCCCTTTGCTTTTAAATGCCTCTCTTCATTCATCAAAGTTCTCTCTCAACTCTTCCATAGTTTCCCCCATTAGGACCAAATCGTCTGCATAAAGAATTTGCTTCATCCAGCCTTTTCTTGCATTTTCCGTTACTTCATCTAACACAATTGCAAACAACAAAAGCGACAACACAGATACTTGGTGTACACCAACTTTCACAGAAAATTCTTTCGACAGGCCAGAACCAACTCTTAACTTTTATATTATTATTGCTCAAAAAAATAAATTGTAACCTTTAACATTATTTTCAAAAAAAATAAAAAAAATGTATTGTT
The DNA here is from genome assembly GCA_963965965.1 of Trididemnum nubilum. NCBI lineage: Eukaryota > Metazoa > Chordata > Ascidiacea > Aplousobranchia > Didemnidae > Trididemnum > Trididemnum nubilum. The sequence goes on from OZ014480.1 coordinate 13,863,561, forward strand.
ATCGCTGCTGTCACTCACTAACCAAAAATATCAAAAAACTAAAATACTAATCCAAAAATATCAAAAAACTATCAAAAACAGCTCACGAACAAAAAAAAAAACAGCTCATTTACCAAAAATATCAAAAAACTATCAAAAACAGCTCACTAACCAAAAAAAAACAGCTCACTAACCAAAAACATCAAAAACCAACTTCAAAACGGGTTCCAAATTTCAGTCAAGTCAGCTTTTTGCAGTGCTCTTAGAACCACTATTAATATAATGGCACAGAAGCGTATTTTTTTAATTTTTCTCCACCTTCAAATTCGTTGCAAATATGGAACCAAAACTTACCTGAAACGCGCTGAAATTTCTTCGGAAAAACTATCTTTGAGGTATTTGCATCCGTAGATGTGGTGGAAATAGATAACTGTGGCACAATACCGACGGGTTCAGATTTTTCTTGTGAATCGATAGAAAGAGAAGGCGAATCAAGTGGTGTCAAATAGAGATGTTTCATTGTTTGTCTATCATCTTGGCCACTCTCAAAATTTGTATTACACGTATCCGTACCATCAGAGGTTTTATAAACTTGAACAAGATACTCAGCACCATCTATTTGTAAAGTCCCAAGAGAGAGGCGATCATTTTCCTGCGAAATGTACCGTTTTTATTTCAAAGGCGCAAACGTAATGTGAAAGGCATAATGGCGGTTTAACTTTGAAACACATTATCAGCAAAATTATTCTTCATTTTTCAAGAACACAAATTTAAGCAAAACTAGTAATCCTGCCGTTCGTTTGCAATGAGCGGCAAAATAAGCAAAAAAATTTGTAAAATGACTTAAGTGGAAAGATAAGAGTTCTGCAGGGACTGAGATAACGATGGTTGAGTTATGATTTATGTGGAAAGAATGAAAAAAGGTCTACTAGGCATAATAATGTACTTAATCAAAAGGATCCAAAAATACGTAGACCAAAGAAAAGTTGGAAAGAAGTGCTGGAGAGGAATATGAATAGGACTGCCAATATTGAAAAGCTCAAAATCGTGGCAAATGGAAACACGGCCACAGCAACTGGCATACATCAGCTTGCGAGGTAGACCTGGCGGGATCTAGAAAAAGCTTATCCTCATCCTGGAGTGAAACGAAGATTATGGGCCGGTCAATAGTATAGCAAGGCTACGGTACACTTCAAACAGCATAGGTTATCAGAGGTCATTTGTAACTATTATCATGATACTGAATCAAATATAATAATCAGCGCATAAAATGGTAAGGCAATTGATATTACAAGTCTATTTTTCTTACCTCTAAGTTACCAGATTTCTTGGGTGTTGTAGATTTGTTTTGACACGACGGTAAAGCTTTATCTGTAAAAATAGCAAGCAAAATTGGCATTTTGTAGAAATCTACTCAAAGATCTGCTAGTCTATGCAGCGATTTTGCACCCAATGTTACCAAACAAAATAACATGTCGAAAAATTGATGTAGGAATACTATCTACGTCGATAATAGTTACGTCAATTTAAATAGGCGTAGAGTTGAATCTTGTTGATATTAAATTATTGGATCTAGTTGAAAGCAAAATAGAGCGAGGTTTAAAAATATGCATTGACCAAACTCTACTGAATGATTCAACTCGACATGACATGAGGTGAGTTAACACAGTATTCATTTTTCGTCCGCTTTTGTCCTTTTTTTGTATGTTTTTTCTTCTCCATGAAAAAGTACGTTCTTTTTCGTCAACATTTTTATACGTCCATATCCGCACTAATCAGACTGCCACATACTGAACAAAAGTTTTTTGAAAAAAATTTTTATATAAGACACTACATTTACAGCCCTATTTCGAAATATTGGTCTCATCGTTCATACACAAAATTCTTGAACTAAATTTTTATCAATATGTAACAGTCTACTTAGTGCGGATATGGACTTATAAAAATGCGGACGAAAAACCGCATATTTTTTCATAAAAAAAAAAACTGTGTAAATTCGCCCACACCTAGCTGCGTTATCTTTAGAATTCGCCTACACCTACTTGAAAGTTGATCGGTTTCCATGTTTGTTTGTTTTTAATGATTTGAGACTGCTTCACAGTGAAATGTCGGCTTGCTCGAAACCATTAAGCAGAGATAATTGCAAAAGCGCCTTATCCAAGAATGCAACTACTTATTGACTATTAGAACAGCAAAAACGTTATTTCGTAGCTATGGAAAACGACCTACTTGGCGTGCTATTTGCCAATTCCAAATTAGAATTTTTCTTCAGGCTCGGATTTTCTTTGTTTATGTAAACAAAGCCTTCGTCTTCCAAAGGTTCGCTTAAATGATGAGTTTTGGGTATTTTTGCTACAGTGTCGGGCAAAACACCAACTGGAATGACTACCATTGGACCCGAACTAGTGTCAGGTACAACTTGTAGGTTGTTGGGTAGAGTAAAATCTAAAACCTATTACAGAATTTTACTCAAAAACTTACAGATTAGCGCAATAACTTGACAAGATTACAAGTTTCTTACAAAAATTCACAAACTGTTACTCTGAATTGTTATTTTTGCATATTTGTGGTATTATTTCACAAAACAAAAAAATACGGAACTGCCCTCATAGAAAAGGAATAAAGTTTCTAGGCTTCTAATCAGGGGGTTATAACAGGTATCATGTAACCACCAGCAATGGTCTTTTTTGAGTTGATGGTTGCTCAACTGCTCACCCTTCTAGTAGCCACTTCTCTTCTGGGTCCTTCATCACATATTATCTGGTGAGGTGTGCCAGACAAGTCATTGCACTATGCTTCAAAAAAACCGGCTTATTCCGGTTCAACTAACTTTGTTATAGAAATAACGAGATTCAGTTTTATCAGCCACATTAATCAGTAACAAACATGATAGCTCCCATGACCCCAGCGACCGTTTTTGTAGTTTAACAACTCGATTTCTATCAAAATGTCTTCTACCTTTCCAAAATCAGCCTATCGATACACAGGAAAAGTAGGTCTAAATGTTGGTCTGTAGTGACGGTAATAACACCAACCAGTGCAACCAAATTCGAAAGGGAAATCATCATTTTATTCCCTGACTTAAAGGGGTGACGCATCCGGTCAATTCCGATAGTTAAAAGTAGCTAAAATCGAAATACTGTATAACTTTTGAAAATTTTTGTTCTCATTTTTGTGCTGCGGTTGCAAAGATATTTAACAAATACAAAGTGATATCACCCTAAAAAAATTTTAGGAAACACTAAGTTTGTTTTCCCAGCCTGAATTTAAAGAAAAAGGGGGAGGTTTACCAGAATTTAGTTTGAAAAATCCGGAATCGCAATTGAATTTGTCGGGTGATGTTACTGGAACGGTAAGTATTATTGTCTCTTTTTTTCCTGATTTTCGGGTTTCCTGGTAAATTCAGGGTTTCAAACAACTTTTTAGCGGAGATATCTCCTTGTATTTATTGAATATCTTTGCAACCGCAGCACCAAAATGAAAACTAAAAATTTCAAAAATTATATTTCGATTTTAGCTACTGTAAACTACCAGAATTGGCTGGATGTTTTACCACCTTTAATTCGGCCTCTCCATCTAAAACTTGCTCTAGGTTGCTGTAGCCAAGTTTTCATAGATCCTGGCCGATCAGGAGCTTTGCTTCCAAGACACCAGTTAAATTTAATAATCATTAAAATATTTCACAATACAAATCAACAAGATGTGTAATTACCTGGGTGTTTGTCGAATTACTGACAAATGGTGTTGATTCACCAAGATTTAATACTGTAGAAGGATTAAAGGAGGCCTAACATAAATCACAAAATACAATTTAAACATAAGCATAAACCAAGAACGTTACAACCTTTAAAGCAAAAAACGATCACAGTTGGAGTGAATAGAATATTTGCATCTGTAAAGGTACTGTAGCTGGGTTGTTCGATTTCCGTCACGTCAAACCAAAGACTATATAAATCCACCAGGTGGGCAGGTGGTAACTTGACTCGAAGACCGAAAGGTTCCTTTGCTATCTCCTGGCCAAGGCAACTTGATCAACTAAAACAAACTACAAAATTGGTGGAATAGTATTATTTGTACATGATCAATACACAACAATCTTTTTAATTTTTTTTTTTTTTTTTAATCAAGAAAAATTATTGCTGACATGAATAACAATTACCTGTTTAACAGTTTACTAACTAAGTATCACTTTTTTACAAACGGTAGCTCCTTACCTTCCCAATATCGCCGCCTTCTTTGGTTGAAGACGTCTCTTTTTCTATCGCTGTTTCATCAACAGAACTCTCTAAATTAAAAATGAAGTTTAGCTGACTTTAAATTTTGTTATGAATATCTTGGGCAATAAGATGTAGCTGAGTAGCTCTAATAAGTATAGTGATGCCTACAACTTAAAACCGAGTCCTATTTAATTTTTTAGTACATAATATTTTGAATTCTTAACACACAACTACGGTGAGAAAAACTGACGCAAAACTCTTATTAACAAAAACTACGCAAATCTTTATTTTTGAACAAATTTCAGTAAAAACTGTCGTTAAAATCTTTGTTTTCAACAAAACACACCATTGAAAACAAATGAAGAGTGGTGTCAAGAAAATCGATTCCAGGACCAAAAACCCGAAGATATAAAAAATGACTTGACTTATAGCGAAAACTTTTAACTGATTTTCAAAAAGGCGTTATTTTTTAGTAGTTTCAGAATAGATGGACTAAAGAGAGCCCAAGTTTTCTAAGAGCCAGGCGTGGTACTCCTTATTCCACCAAAGGCAAGAATTGTAAAGAATATTCATGAGACATCCCAAAAGAATATTCATGAGACAACAAAAAAGTTCATACCTTTTGCATTTCTCTTATTTGTAAGGCCATCATAGTGGAGATGAATACGCTTTTTGTGGAAAGTCAAAGTTTTGCTGTTAGCGTAAGTTTTGTGGCAAAATGGGCATGCGTAAGGTTTTCGAGTAGCGTGTGTTTGCTGAAATACAACATAAACAATATCAATGATGCGCTTTCTAATACCGTAAAACTACCTGTAAAAAAATGGTTAACACTATCATGTATGAACAATTAGAACATATTCTTTGTCACCAGGTATGATGTAGATCTTATTTTATTGTTCTGCTGGTGTCCAAGCTAATTTCAAATATAAACACTTAATTTTATATTTGAAATTAGCCTTAACACTAGCAGAACAATAAAATACAGATCTGCTATCGTGTATGTCAAAATTTAAATGTTAAAATGGTTACCTGGTGTTTATAGAGAGACGAATGTTCCGTAAATCGTTTTCCGCAACTTGAAATAGGACACACAAACGGTTTTTCTCCTGAAACAACAGGATTAACTTGAATTTCATCACATGCAAGCTGCAACATCTAATACTCAAAAAGCCTATTTCAATGGCCAGGATAGCCTATTTTTTTAGCTTTGGGAACAATTGCTTTGAGAAAATTTGGGAATCCGCCAGTTTGAGGAAACATTGGTCGCCTCCCTATGAAAATTATCAGTCTGAAACGAGCTTTGAATCAAAGATCTTTTTCTGTTACTGTTGTTCTTTTTCTGAGACAAATGTTTACAGTCGCAGGGTCTTGAAGCGGCCATTGGTAGTGGGTAATAGTAGTCGCATGAGGTCCATGTTTTGAATTACGTTGCACAAATCCTCATCCACAAAAACAAATATCTCACGAGCTTAAGGTGCTTGAAAAGAGAATCCGCTCATTGCATTCATCAATTTCGTTATTTTTTGAAGAACAGCGCTGCTTTTGCTTTCCAACTTTACTTCAAAAACATAAATTTTTTTAAGTAAACTTGAAGGGAGCATAGATTTAAATGAATGGTAAACACGTATATTATTGATGACCTTGTAAAAGTTAAAAACAATACTTTTTTCTCGTTTCGTAGATGGGTTATTTTGTGGAAAAAATATAGTCACTTCACATTGAAAAATTACAACTAAGCGGTTTAAATGGTTATGATGGTACCGAAATGTTTAGTAGCAAATTGGCTATGTACCTGTGTGAATTCTCATATGGTTTTTATAGTTGGTATAGTTTGAAAACAACTTGTCACATTCAGAACATTTGTGCGGTCGTTCTCCGGTGTGTGTCCGCATGTGAACCTTACATATGTCTGACGTTGTAAAAGACTGCAACACAAGAAAATTTTTAGTGAAAGTCGATTGTTAATGTACACTTGTACAGCATCTGTGAACAGTGCAATACCAGCTTTTGTAATAAAAAGATGGAAGCTTACTTTTCCACAGCCTTCAAATGGACATAGAAATGGTCGTTCCCCTGTGTGTGTTCTTATGTGTTTGGCAAGGTCGCTTGCGGTTCTGAAAGCCTTTTTGCAGCTTTCGTTGGGGCAAAGAAATGGTTTTTCTCCTGGAAACAAAAAGAGGAGTTGTCAAATTTATATCTACCAAATATGGAAAGTTTTTCCTTGTTCAATTAACGGGTAATCAATTTCAACACTTCAGCTATTTTTCTAACATCAATTGCCACAAATAAAAATGCTCGTGGTGAAGAGTAACCACATTGATTTTTTACCAAACTTTTGTAATCGCAAATCATTGCACTCGTTTTTTACTTGATGAAAATGACTGAAAACGTTCAATTATTTTGTTTAAATTAGTAAACAAAAAAGTTCGTGCTTATAAAAATGTCTGAAAGATTATATATATGTATACATGCAGGCCTAAACAAAATGTTTGCAAGGTGATACTAACCAGATTCTTCAACGTCTATCAAACAGGTTTACAACACGATCTACAAGTGTAGTTTATCCAGGCAAAATCTTTTCAATGTAATATTGCTTTTCAACCACGAAAACCAACTTACCACTATGGATTAGGCTATGGTTTTTCAAGGCTGTACTGGATGTGAAAAATTTCTTGCAAGTTAAACATTGAAATGTCTTCTTAGCAGCATGCTTTCGTTTATGAACCTGGATAGATGGAAAATTAGAACCCACTAAATAGGGTATGCAACTTTTGGACATATTCGGTTTGACACCAGAGATTTTGACATAGCCTGTTTCAACACTAACCCCAAAAATCTTTGATGTAAATAGCTTTAAACTAAATCCATCCCAAAAGTCTAGATCCAACTAACTCAACACCAGCTACAGTATTTACAAAACTCCCTTAACCAATATAAATTTTTACAGCAGAAATGTGCAAATCTACAGTATCCTAAAAAGAGCCTCAACTAATAACATGTTGCAATCATTAAACATGACACATATTTATTTTTGTTACGGCATAGTTTTAGTTTCCATGTAAAGAATTTATTAGTATGCAATATACAGTAAGAATTTTCTAAAGCATTCCAATTTCCAAGCACATACTTTTAAGTGATGAGGTGATGAGAAAATTTTTCCGCAATTTTTTTCTTCACATCGATAGACCGAAGAAGTCTATATACAAAGATTTAACAATACTAATACTGTGTTTAATCGTTTGCATGATTTTTGAACTGTACGCTACTAGAGCAAGTCTAAAAAAGAGCTACCAGAATAGCAACTACTTAAGGCAAGCAATCCAGGATGATTCTTTTGGATTGCTAGCTTTAAGTAGTTGCCATTCTAATAGCTCCTCTCTTACTTTCTGTGCTGGTTGCCTTCAGGCCAAAAAGCACACCAACAGTTAAATCTTAAAAATATTGGCTGCAAATGTCAAAACATTATAATTAAAATATTATTTATACTCTAGTCAAAGTAAATAAAAACTGTTTCACAGCCAAAGCATTACTATAATTGTTACAAAAACATATAATTTATACAGTATAAGATTGTACGGAATGCACAGGCTGCCCATAAAAACCTTAGCTTAAAAAAGTAAAAATATGACGAAAATGCCATCTCTATTTAAAGTCAATTTTTTTCCAATTCTGTGCAACTTTAGCAAAGTAGATGATGGAAAATGGCAAAAAAATGTAGGACTTATTATAATCGAAAAATATTTGTCTTTAAAAAATGTTTTAAAAGATTGCTTCACTCAGTACTGTATAGTTGCAAAATTTTCGATTCAATTTTGCTCAAATTATGAGCCCCTTCTACATTAAATTATTGTGAACTACAATAAATTTTACCAAACAGCATTTAGCAACTGGCAATCAAAAAACTGTTGAAGGAAAAAGACTGATGTTTAATGTGCAAGTAAATTATTTATAAAACTTAATTAAAAGTGGCACAAAAAAATGTACTAATGCAAAAAAGTTTGGGAGTGATTATTTTACTAAAAAGTTTTAGATTATAAAAAATAAAATAAAAATGAGAAATATATATCCATACCTTTTTTTAATGACCTTTTCAAGTCAAGATTAGGGTTTGGTTACTGATGGGTTTGGGCAGAGGTGGTCAAGGGAGCCAAAAAATCATCAAATATGCTTGGTTAGACCTCTATCTCTACTTTTATAAGTAGTAGTAGTAAATAATTTATTTCATGAGCAGAGCAATAAAAGCATAAACTATATTAAAGTAAACAAACAATGAAATAAGCAGTACATACTCGTCAGGAGGCTATGAGTGACCAAAGTCTTTGAGCAGTAGACCCCCTGGGTTATAACATAGAAAAGAAAAAAGCATGATATTCATTTTCAAAGCAGACGATAAAACAAACAAGAACCTCACGAAATCAGCATTAAACAAATGAGCTGCCCTGCCCTCCAATATACAGCACTTTAAAGTTACACAGTTGAGCAACAAAATAATACTGAAGTGTTTTGAGTAGAACTTATTAATGTTGAATCATGGAATTTTGAAGTTGATTTTTGAATTGAGAAAGAGACAAATTTTTTAAGTTCAATAATGTTATTCCAAATACTTATCTCCTGGTACTTAAAGGATCGCTGCAATCTTGCAATTTTAAAGGGAGAAATGTAGTAGTTCTTGCAGGGAACACTTCTGGTATTATAAGAATGGGTGAGAGAGGATTGTTGGAACATGTGTTTAAAAGGTTTTGGGAGATCATTTTTCGCATATTGTAACATTAATTTGGTAGTTTCAAATCAGTAGAGGTCATCTAGCTTTAAGATACCGCACTTAAAATAATTTGTTGAAATTCTTTGCATTTTTTGAACATTGGCTATGGCTCAAATTGCACTATTTTGTAGTGTTCCTAGTCTATTTTTGTAAGTTGAGCACGTAGAACCCCTGATTGTAACGGCATAAAGTATATGTGGTTGGATTAGAACATAATAAAGCAGCAGCAATGTAACTAATCGAAGGAATTTTTTTAGTTTCCATAATACTCCCACTCCACTTGCAATTCTCTTCTCTAAATTTTTGATGAGATTTATAAAATTTAGCTGATTATCTACAGTAATTCCTAAATATTTGTAAGATGTAACCACTTTTACTAATTTTCCATTGATCATTGGGATAAAAATGGTATTACCGGACTGAATCAAGTATGGAGAAATAAGCATACAGGTTGTTTTGTTAAAATTTAGAGTTAATTATTTGAGTCAACCAAACTTTAAAGGTTAGAGATTCGAGGTGTGTCTGAAAAGTAATGAGACTGCAACCGCTGCTTGCTTGCTTCAATGAATTTTGACAAATTTATTGCGTCGAATGTCAGCACTGTCAAGGCACTGTCGCAGGGTGAAAACAAGTTCATTTCCTGCGCTTTCTGATTGAAGCGTCTCTTTTCGTTTGCCTTGTGTTTCTTATGTTTTGTCGTACTGCTTGAAAAGCCGCATTTTTTACACTTTTTACGGTGAGAGTACCCTCCAAACATGAGTACTGTGGAGCAAAGAATTAATTTGAAATTTTTAGCCAAGTTTGGTAAGACACCTTCGGAATGTTTTGCGTTGCTACAGCAAGTTTACAAAGAAGAAATAATGTCGAGAGCTCATGCTTTTGAATGGCACAAACGATTTTGAGAGGGTCGAGAAGAATGTGAGGACGATCAAAGATCTGGCAGGCCGGTGACAAGCAGGACTGATAGCAACATTGATCGTGTGAAACAACTGGTGCATGCAGATCGTCGAATGACTGTAAGAATGATTTGTCAGGAGCTTTCCATTGGCAGAGATGCAGTGTGGAAAATTCTTACAGAAAACTTGAAAATGCGCAAATTGTGGGCAAAAATGGTTCCAAAGATTCTCTCCGAATACCAAAGACAACGAAGATTCACTGTTTGCCAGGACATCACCGAGCGTCTGGAGGCTGAACCAGACTTGCTCAACTCTGTCATAACTGGGGATAAAACATGGGTATTCAAATATGATCCACAAACAAAGAGACAGAGTCGTGAATGGAAAAGTTATGGATCTCCAAGGCCAATGAAAGCAAGGAAGTCGAAGTCAAAAGCAAAAGTGATGCTCATTGTGTTCTTCGATATTCAAGGCATCGTTCATTTCGAATTCCTACCCCAAGGCCAAACAGTGAACCAAACCGTCTATAAAGAGATTCTTCGGCGTCTCATAAGATCAGTGCGTGACAAGAGGCGGAGCCTTTGGGAAGCCAATGCATGGGCACTCCATCACGATAACGCTGCTGCTCACACAGCCCTGAGATTTGGCAGTTTCTTGCAGAAAGGAACATTGCAACTTTGGAACATCCCCATATTCCCCCGATCTGGCCCCATGTGACCTTTTCCTCTTCCCCAAGATCAAATCTGTTCTGAATGGAACCCATTTTTCTGACATCGATTCCATCAAAAAGGCCGTGACGACAGAGCTCAAGAAGATCCCAGAAAATGCCTTCCAAGAATTTTTGAATCATGGAAAAAGTGAATGCACAAGTGTTTAGGAGTGGAAGGGGATTAGTTTGAAGGACTTTGACTTTGGTATATTTCAATATTTTTCAATAAACTTTTTGTAACATCAGTCTCGTTACTTTTCCGACACACCTCGTATTTTCACAAACTTTTTCTTCAATTTTACTTAAACACCAATCATGAACAACCATGCAGATATCGCCCCTATAAAGACTTGCAGTACGTTCAAGACAATTTGGAAGATTATTGACGTAAATAAGATATCATAGCAAACCAAAAATGGATCCCTGAGGCACCGTGATATTTAATAGTTGTAGAAAAGATCTTACTCCATTTAAATAAAACATATTGCGTTTGATTCAAAAAAATAGTTGGAAATTAGTTCATTTGCAATACCATGGATACCGTAATAATCTAGTTTCTTTAGTAACTTTTTGTGACAAACGGTACTAAATGCTTTCCTCAAGTCGATCATTATTAACCTTAAGAATTTTTTTTCCTTCATTGCATCATAACAACTAGTAACTGTATGTAGTAGAGCAATAACCGTCAAATGTTTTTGCTGAAATCCATATTGGTGGGGTTGAATGATACCACTTTTTTTCAAAAAAAAGAATTCAATCTTTTCAATAGTAGTTTTTCAAAGACTTTTGACAAACATGGTAGTAGGGATATGGGACGATAATTGTTCACGTCAGTTGTAACACCCGGTATATAAATATGAATGACTTTAGCGATTTTCATTCTATCAGGAAAAATGCCTAATTGATAGGAATGATAACAAATAATAGCTTATACAGAACAAGGATAGGGGCTGCAATCTTTAGAAAAAAAAAAGAGGGTGAATCTTGATCCGAGTTTACTTTAGTTTTTAGTATGAATATTGTGTTATAAATTTCATTAGGGCTTGGAGGATCTAACATCATGGAAGATGAGGTACGATGAGATAGTTATCTCAGATAATTTTGGGGGTTGGAGTTGGTTAGATTAGCCAAATGAGTACCAATAGTTGAAAAATGTGAATTGAAAATTTCAGAAAGTTCGTTTGTCTCTTTAATTTGTGTTCCATTGTATATGAGTTGGGTATTTCATGTATGACCTGTGTTTTTACCATTAGGGAGTACCAGTAGTGTGCGAAGACCATTCCACATCCTTTTTGGGTTATTCTTATCAGTTTCAAATTCACTGTGATAGCACATTTTTTCGAAAGTTGTTTTACTTTATTCAATGTGTTAGAATACATCTCAAAATGATCTTTTCCCAAGGAACTACCATTTAAAAAATGAGTTTTGTATAGCCATTGTTTGCGGCAAGTAGAAATAAATAACCTTTGGTCAACAATGGCTTGCTTTCATTTTTGTGATCAACTAGCAATCTTAATGTGTTTTGTTATCACATCGTGTATTACTGTGAGAAATTTGGTAAATGAGGAATTTAGATCCACTTCAATGTTTGAGAAAAGATTCACAAAATGTATATTCAAAGAATCTTGTAAATTCTCACAAAATTTTTTTAATCAAAATTCTTAAGGACAAAATATTTCCGTGTTTCTTTTTTCGATTGTTGTGGGTCTATAGTGGATATAGAGCAGAGGACTGCATGGTGATCTGAGATTTTGCATAGCAAAACCGAAGGGGTTACCTTAAAACAAGTTTCATTTGAAGTTATGTGATCTATTGTGGTCGCAGAAGTTGAGGTTACTTGACTAGGCTCTGTGATTAACAAAAGGCAAGCATTGCTTTTAACCATGTTTAGATATTTCAAGCCAATAGTTTGGCACTTCCAAAAGTGTTAAGATTTAAATCACCTCATACGTACCAATTTTTTTTATAAAGTGTGAGTTCTTGAAGGTTATCATTAAGCATTGACAAGAATTGTTCAACATTAGAATTACTAGAGCCAGGTCAATGGACCGCGAACCATGCCACAGTGATTTGGTCACTGATTTTGTCACAGCGATTTTGTCAGAAAGTGAGGGTTTGGGCAAGATGGTTCTGGGGACAGTAAAATAAGCTTGTGATCGCTCTTCTCAGCTAATTGGCGTCATTTGGTTCACGGTCAGTTTGTCGCGGTCAGTTGTCATGGATCCGAATTATTCTGGTGTCTACATATAACTTTGATTATGCGTTTAACTTTGTTAACGTTAGTTCAATCCAAAGGTCCTCACAAGCCTGAATATCAAGGTTGTAATTATGTATAATTTCAAATGAACAGTTGTTTTAAATATACATTTCAACTCCATTTACTATCGTCGGGGAAGGTTTGTGTATAAATTTGTACCTTGCATAATCAAATTTTGTGTGAGTTCACTTTTAAGTCTAACTTCGCTTAAACAAAGCACTTCAGCGGAAAATGGTAGAGCAAGCAATAATTCATTTAGATCATCGTGGTATATATTTAATGAGGCTATATTGAGATGCATGAGAATTAAGGAATTTTTAGAGCGAAAACTACGACGCAATACATTGCAGTCGAGTAAGCAAGAGGGGGCAAAGTTGAAATACATTACATCACTTGTTTCATCAAGTAATCGCTCAGCAATTTCAATATTATTGTTGCTTTCAAAATTGTTAGTAAAGCGAGTTAGGTTAATTGAAGGCAAGGCCACATTTGAAACTGCTGCCACAGAAATGGTTCAAAATCAAAAGAAGTTGCAAAGCGACTTTTCAGGTTACTGAAGCACGTGCAATTAGTGCACAGTCAAAAAACGTAATTTGCATATAACAAAAATTGCGCGCTAAAGCTCTCCTAATTTTAGATGTACATATGTTCAAGTCCAACCAAACTCTATACTGGAACGTAATTGTACAACTGTATGGTATTGGTATTATATACACTAACACATGACATTTATCACATTTGAAAATAAAAAAATAAATAAAGAACATACTTAACAGGCAATTCTCAATTCATTACAAGGCCTATCAAAGAGTCCGGCAGTCTATCGATAGGACTGTCAATTTTTGGAGTAATAATCTCCTGGTAGAGGAATATTTCTTTAATTGACATAGAGGGCATATTCGCTATTTTCAGCCAGCAATGATATTTTCTGATTTTTTTTGCTTGAATAAAATGATCCATTAACATTCTTTTTTGTTCCAAAAACTTTTTTGGTAGGTGGTCTGTGACGAATAGCAACGGTTTACCTTTAAGCTTTGTTACTCTATTGTATGCTTCAAGCCGTTTCAAGTTTCAAAAAATGCTATGTTTAGTCGTCGCATTAGGCAATTTAACTATTATTGGTCTAATTACCTTTTTTCCATCCTTCATCACTGGTCTTTGTGGTAGTCGATGTATTTCTTCTATTTCCACATCGTCTGGGTCCATTTTAAGCACCACATAAAAAGTGATCAATTTTCTCTGCCGTCTTTTGTCTCATTTCCCATACACATTCTTGATCCTCTTCTATGCCGTGAACTAGAATATTCATTCTTTTTTGATAGCTTTCTTGCATTATGGCGACTTTATCAGAGTCTGCTTTGAATTTCTCCAATTTAAGAAACCTTTGAATAACAGTCTCAAATTTCTCCACCGTATTCCTTTCTAGATCAAAATTTTTTTTTCAAGTTTAACTTCAAAGTTATCCAGACGTTCGTTAAGTTGTTGGGTATTTCAGTCATAAAACTATCAAGTTTTTCTTCAATTGAGAATGCCATTGCTGCGCTGTAATTCGTGCACTAATTGCAAAAGTGCTGCAGCTTCCTAGAAGTCACGCAACTTTGCTGAAAAACAAGTCTGTCTTTGGCTGAAAACTGTGCAAACTAAATAAAAGTCATTTTCAATAGCATGCCTTAGACAGCTGTTTCGCCCAATTTCAGGGCTCATCAGTAAGGCTAGCAAGGCCAAAAGGACAAATATCACCTACGATAAAAATCTTCAAAACATACATCTTTACCAGTGGCGCACCCAGGGGGGGTTGGGGGTTGAACCCCCCTTTTGGAACACAAAAACAACATAATTTTGTTGATATAACGCAGTTTGCAACACTTTGCCATATTTACTTTATCAATAAATAATCACGCAAGTTGTTGTTAATCACTTAAGATGTTGTTTTAGGGCTGTAATTTGATCCCGCAAAATAAAATGTTGTTTTAGGGCAGTAATTTGATTTTGCAAGATATTTACCCAGCAATTGAGATTTTTTCATTTGTTTCAACTACAATATGTATAACTATGGTGTATTTGTTATATCCATTGAATAAAGGATATTATACCCAATCATAAGCTTCTAAGCAGATCAGAGCTTGACACTAAAAACAGACAGACGCCATTTAGTGAAAAAAGTTGTCCTTGAGTAAAAAAGCCTACTAAGCCAAATGCGCTTTTGCAAAAAAAAGCACACAAATCCACTGTTTGAAGACGAAAACCACAACAAAATTACATTCAAACGCCGAGATTTTTATTCTGCAAACGTATTCAGCAATTTAAAAGCAGCTTTTAATAGCGTCAGAGCTATCATTTCCAAATGATTTTTTCTATATTTTTGGATTAACCGTGATTTTGCTGCATCATACATCACAATAACAACCCATAGCTATTTCAGTGTAATCGACCTCTACACATACCATCGCAATCAGTGTTCCCTCTAACTTTTAGGCTAATCGGCAAGTGCCCAAATTTTCTTGAAACAATTGTGCCCAATGCTCTAAAAAGATATTTATGTGCCTTAAATTTTGTACCAAGTCGTTATTAAAGCATACCAAATGTCATATTTCCACAAATTTGTCAAATTTTCTAAAGCTACGGTTTCTGTAGAACGCAGCAAGTCACGATCCACACCCAAGAATTTTTCCGACAGCCTATACCTTAGCAGCAATTCAGTTTTAGCTTTTTACAATATTATCAAATTTTAACACAAATAACTTGAATTAATGCAGCAAACCAGACTGGACACAGAACAAGTAAAATTAGGAACCAAGTAGGCTATAGAACTTGAACAGTGTCAGCATCAACCAATATTAACCAACAGACTAATGGCATGATCATTAACAATAGTGAATTGTTTCATTAGTCAGCAAATGTCAAATAACAGGTAGATAGCAATCAGCTTATTCAGTGTTATGCCAGATTCAATTCAGTCAATGTCAAACAACACATCAGTAAACATGAGTTAACATTAAACAGAATAGTTAATAGTACACACCCAAAAATGCACAACAGCATAAAATCGGTGTGCTAATCAATACTCAAATACTGCACCATATAGGCCTGTGTCAACTTTCAACACACTGGAGAAGCCTAACTCAAACGTACAGAAAAATAACCTTACGCAACCAACATCAACCAATAGGCTACTGACATCCACAAAAAAATAGGACACTGCTAACTAATTGCGACAGTAAGTTGTCACGAAATGCTCATCACTAGGCGACAAAAAACTAAATGTGTACAAAAACAAAGCATGGCGACCAGTCGGTAAATTGAACAACTCACAATCGGAAAACTGACTCCACTAAATAACAAATGACGTAAACGGAGTAAATGAGCTATGCATATGTAACAGTTACCATATTGCCAAAAATCATTTGCTCTTGTTCCAACAAATCGCTAATTTGTAGAAAAAAATCGGCTTAATGGGAACACTGATTGCATTTTAGTTATTCTTCATTTCATTTCAGCATAGATTCATGAAGAGAGCTGGATGAAAACAATTTAAAACAGCCTTGTTTAAGACTACCCATTACTCGAAGAGTGGAAATTATAGCTCCGGCGCTAATGAAACCTATTTTGAAATTCTGTGCCACTACCAAGCTTTTTGAATTTAAAAACATATTGATTTAAAAAATTTAAGCCAAATTTGCGATCTTTCAGCATTTAAACATAATTTTGGACTTGGCCAGTAAGTGTGCAGGGGCTGATTGGACTGAGCAAAATATATTCTTTCAAACTCTTCCAAATCTTAGTAATTTAGCTTTTTCTAATTGCTCTAAAAACGTTCAAAACATCATCCAAATGGAGTTAAAATGGATTTTTTTTTTCTGAAAAATTGCAAGAATTGCAGCCACTGGGAAATTCTTGCAATATTTTCAGAAAAAAAAGGCCCCCATCTTAATAATTTAGCTTTTTCTAATTGCTCTAAAAACGTGCAAAACGTCATCCAAATGACTATTTTTTTCTGCAAAACTACAAGAATCACTCAGCGGCTGAGGGCTTCGCCCTAATTGCTCTAATTTAGCTTTTTCCAATTGCTCTAAAAACATGCAAAACATCATTCAAATGGCGTTAAAACGGCTACTTTTTCTGAAAAATTGCAAGAATTGCACAGGCCCCCATTTAGGTATATTGTTATCTTGCACACAATCTTCACCACCAACAACTTTCAAAATCGTTATTACAAGGTTTTTAAATAAGCAAATGTTGTAACGATGCAACTATTACTGCGAAACCCTGTTTGACATTATCTAAATTAACTACAATTGGGTACTGGTTGCTTTTTGAAAAATTCAAACCTCCCTTTAAAAATTTTTGGGTGCGCCCCTGATCTTTACCTACCTATCAATAAATGAATAAATCTTTACCAATTATGTTTCTAATACATAAATCTGTTCCCATCAATCAGTCAATATTAGCCAAAATAAGTAAACCTTTATTGAAAAATCTTCACCCAATGAAACTAAACCTATTAATTAAATCTTTACTGACTTAAGTTCAAATCTTACCTTACATCTCTCAGAAGAACGATAGGCTCGCTTACTCTCTACTCTCCTCATAGCTCGCCTTATATGACTATGTCTCCAGTAGGCTGAAACCCAGTGCCAAAATTCAGACTAGAGCTAAACTAGGCTAACAATTAATAAAAGTCATCACTACTCAAATAGTGTTCTTTTGGAAAAATATTACTTAAAGTACTAGTAGTAGCAGCAAAAATAAAAAAATATTTAATTAATGGCAGTGGCTGCTGTTACATTACATAACACTTCACTCGTAGGATAATATCACATAATTTGTATCGTTTCAGTGGCAACATATTTTTCAGTGAATTTCACCACTTAGCTCTTGCAATGTTTATTGAACCGAAAAGACTGCAAGTGCAAGAATACTTTTAGTTAGAACACATTAGGACTGTAGAACAAACCGATACTTTTATTGGACACTGTACTTTTTTAGGACGGAGGTGTTTTAGTATGAATTTATTAAGAATTTAGGTTACATTTGATTTGTTGGCAGGTTTAGGATGATTGGTCATTTATCTTCAAACTTCACATCCCTTTAAATTGATGATTTTAATGAAACAAACCTGATTTGGAATGAGTTTGATAGCATCCTAAAAAGGTTTGAAACTTTTTTTTTACGACTTAAATATGGCATTTTGACGAAGTTAATACGATTCTCTGGTAGTGTAGTGGGTGGGGCGTGCATCTGCCAATGCCTGCGTTTGGGATCCATTCCTGCAGAACGCGGTGGCATGTATCAGGATGAGACAAATTTGCAGTCCGGTCTTTTTTTTTCTTTCCTTCAGAATCTTGCATTTGAGTTAGGGTTTGGGCAGTAATGCCCCCCAGACAGATAGCAAATCCAAGTGCATAAAAGAAAGATTTTATTAGTCTTTAAGAGTTTTTTTTAAGACACAGGTGTTTTAGTATGTACTCACACTGCATTTACTAATGCATGAATTCCCATCTAATTTTTTGTTAAAAACTAGACTTTAGTTGATTTTAATTAAATTCCAATTAAATTTTTAATTAAATAAACTAGATTTGAGTTGATTTTTGATAGCGTCCTAAAAAAAGTATTGGTTTGTTATGACGAGTCCTAAATTAGGCTATTAATTTAATAATTACCCTTGTGGCTTCTACCTTGTACAATGCAACACGCTCTTCCACTTGCAGTCTTGCTGCTTTAATAAACATCGCAAGAGCCAAGTGACGAAATTCACGTAAAAATATCTCACCACTGAAATATTACAAATTACATAATACTATCCTATGAATGAAGTGTTATGTAATGTAACAGCAGCCACAGCCTTAACTAATTTTTAAAAGTTAATAGCTTGTTACAGAAAATACGATGAAACTACCAATAGTCTACTTAAGTAAAACTACTTTGCTACTGACCAGTGACCATTGACCACCTCTGGATTTAGGGTTAGTTAAGAGTGAGGATTTTGGGTTAGATTTGGGACAAAAATCAGAACTGATAAAAAAGTTGGAAAAAACATCTGATAAAATAGTCTCTTCCAAAGAACTTTTACATAAAAGCAATAATAAACCATGACTCAAATTAAAACTTGCCATAATAGGCTTGATTTGAAGAATATTTGGAAAAGTAGACACTGCAAGTGGAATTAATACTACATCACTTTCCGTGCTTGATGGTTTTGAACTATTGGAAATGGTGTATTCTGCAGAATTCTATAAAATAGCATTAAATAAAGCTATTAGTATATCTGCCGCAACCTAAACATAAATCAAAGCTGAAAGCTAAAACTGCAGCAAAATGCCAATTAGGGTGAAAGGCTTAAACTTTGCTGATTTAAAAGCTATCTAAATCAAGAAAATAAATTTCTATTGATAATCATACTCAGGGTTCAAAATTAACACTTACCCGAGATAAGCTGAAATCGCCTCGGGCAAGTTATTTTTCAGCTTAACTTGCCCAATGAGCAAGCTAACTAAATACAGCGTATTAAACAATATCAAACAAGATGGTTAAAAGACACAATTTAGGTCAGCTTTTGTTGCAAGAAAACAATATATGTAAGTAGAGCCAGTTGTAGCTTGCTTTATTTGAGTTAGGTAGCACTTTGTAATCATCACAATTGACACTTTGTTTAACTGTATGCACATTACATCGCAATTAACACTTCTTAAATCGCACACAGATTTTTCAATGCTCAGCTGAGTTTAGCAACTTTTTGGCACAAATAGCAACGTTTTTTCCTAAGAAAAATTTTCTACTCCTGCTGCGTTAACCGAAGTTTCAGAAATCACACATACTATCTTTGCTGCATGAAGGCAAATCAAGAATTTTGCATTTTTTTTGTTATGATTATTTTGACAGTATTAGCTATTACAACTTTTGCAAAAAAATTACGGGTTTCTAGCTGGTGCAGTTTTCAAAATATTCATATTGAAAATGTATTTACAACAAACCACAAAGTTAATCGATATCATTGTAACATAACAACTGAAAATAATAACAATCAAAAAATCAAATTTTTGAATAATGCATGATTGGAAAAAGTTACTTATTGCATCGCGTTAACATACTATCGCGTACAAAAACTTGATTCTCAAAGGAGGAGAATACACGACTACACGTAATTTGCAAATTCAGTGCTCTTCATCAAGAAATATATTTTACAATCTTTTGCCAAAGTTAAACAACCTCGAAATTTATTGTATTTTTTTTGGGGGGGGGCAAGTTAAAATTTTCTCGGGCAAGCAGACATTCAGAGATGGGCACGTGCTACTTCAAAAGTAGCCCCGCTCCCGCTACTTGCCATAAAAAGTAGCATTGCTACCACTACCCGCTTCTCGTCTTCAAAAGTAGCGCGCTACCGCTACTTTACCATGAAAGTAGCGACGCTATCCACTACTTTGAACATGTAATTTTTTTTGCAGTGATTTATCGTATTTATTCATCATTCAAGTATCCATTGTACTTATTGATCATCCATTTATTCATCATACCGGTACAAACCAGTTTGCACTGGTAACACTTGTTGGGCATTAGCATAAGTTTCAAAGAAAAAAAAGCCAAGAAAGGAGCGTTTTTTGTGACAAACAATAAGCTGCAGCCTCGTAGATCTATTAATTATTGCTGTTTGCAATTTCCAAAGATTGTCCGATTGCAGTTTTGTTTGTGTATTTGAACTTTATTTTATCTTGAAATTAGATTAGACTGTAAAATGTAACTTCCAAAACACAAAAAGACCACCATAGCAATAAAATTTTTTTTACAACCAGTTCAACAGTGTCATTACGTGTTCTTGAAGTAAGTGCATAAAAAGAAATGTAAATTAAACCCAAAATATTAACAAATTTACGGGCTTCATTAACTTGCGTTAATTAAAGCTGAAAATAACGAGTTACCTTTAACAGAGGTATGAAGTTTGTCAACGGACAAGTGGTTAACAAAGCTAATGTTTTACATTTACTTGCTCACCTATGTAAAAAACTATACATTTTTTGAAACCAGTATATTTTGGGTTGGGGCTGACTGTTTTTGGCTTTTCACGTACGGTATGTTTAACCTCATTTGTCCTTAACTATAGTTGGGAATATAAAGTGGCATTTCTATTTTTGAAAACTTAAAAGTTAACTTTCGTTTAGAATTTGATAATTATTCATACTGTAAGACAAATCATTAAAATCAACAATGGCAATATAGAAAAGATGAAGAGAATTCCATTGATTACCTACAAATGCTATGAATCAGATAATGCTCTTTAAAATTTTTTCCATCTAAGGCTAGCTTTGGTCCAAATTTGTTTTTAAATTTTGAGCAAAACTGAGTTTCATGTTCTTATAAAGTTTAACATTGTTCTTTCAAAAAAAAAGTATATAATAAATTATTAACAACGTTTTTGTGATCAAAAAGAGAGCGCTTATATTATTTAGATTGCTCAAATTAAAGCAATGCTTCGTATTTTTCAATTATTATATTTATTTATTGTTGAAACAAAAACAAACACTTTATCAACCCTGAACATTGCTGTGCAAGCAAACAAACAATATAAAATTGTTTGACAGCAACTACAAATCACAGCAATGGAACTCCGCAAAAATTTCTTCAAACTTTATTTATTTATTTATTTATGCTTTTTTTGTTATTTTATTTTGATCTTCAACTAAAATAGACCTTTTTTAGTTTTGGTCTTTAACCAAGATTGTCGGAAAAAGCTATTTCATTTCGATGAAGACCATTTTTTGGTTTTCACTTAAAATTAACAAAAAGAAGGTACTGCATTTCGTTGTTTTCAAACCCCACCCCCCAAAAAAAAATTTTTTTGTGCCCCCTCCACGCAAACACACAATTCTGGCGCTGGGCCAGCCTCTTACTGTCTAATGCGGCCAAGCCAGCGCAAGTCTCTACTCTGGTGCCTAACTGAATCTTTGCATTTTTTTAGTTCGCTTTTTGCCTACTTAATAACTTTTAACCAATCAGTGGTCGAGTGGATAGAGCGTCCGCTACTGAAACGGTAGACTCGAGTTTGATTCCCAATCGGGTCAAACCAAAGACTATAAAAATTGGTATTCACAGCTTCCCTGCTTGACGTTCAGCAATTAAAGGGACAGTATGAAGCCTCCGCCGTGTGTGGTAGACAGATGGGAAGGTAGCAGCGTGACTAGAAGACCGAAAGGTCCCTTCGCTGTCTCCTGGCCAAGGCAACTTGGTGAATAAAATGTAATTACAATTACAATAGACCTACTATCAGTTTGTAACAACTAACCTAAGCTGCAGTATACGCTACTCCCATTCAGATACAGCTGCTACAGAACCACGGCCATAGTTTAGTTTAGACTTTAGACGATAGTGATCATCAGTACAAATCTCTTGTTGGAAATTGCAAAATGTAATAAATTCATCATTACAACGTCACAAACAAAGTTATTTCGGCGTTCTCACCAGTACTAACAATTTTGTGAACTAAATATAAAAATTTACTAATGTATCTGTTTTTGATTTAAATAAACATATTGCAATTACTGATTAGCAAGTGAAATAAGTAGCGGTAGCAGAATGGTTTATTTTCTAAAAGCAGCAGCGCTATTGCTACCACTACTTGCCCTAAAAAGTAGCGTCGCTACCGCTACCCGCTACTCAGTTTCTGTA
Organism: Trididemnum nubilum; assembly: GCA_963965965.1. Taxonomy (NCBI): domain Eukaryota; kingdom Metazoa; phylum Chordata; class Ascidiacea; order Aplousobranchia; family Didemnidae; genus Trididemnum; species Trididemnum nubilum. The sequence continues at coordinate 13,886,038 of OZ014480.1, forward strand.
GTAGCGGCGCTCAAAAAGTAGCGGTAGCATGCTACTGCCCACCTCTGCAAACATTTGATATCACTTGCCCAAACATTGGCAAGTTGTTAAAAAAGCTAATTTCGACCCCTGATACAAATCTGCTTAGCAGTTGTAGCAAAAAACATGCTACCACTGAAGACATTGATTTGGGGGGGGCCAGGGACAGCACCCCCTCGAGTCTGACACTAAAGGGGGCAAAATATGTCTGGCCCCCTCAATTTTTTGGCAAGTAAAACCCACTTGACAACAAGAAATCCTAAATTCCACCCTGAGATAGAACCAAAACGCGGCGAAGACCTTTTTTTCGTTTTGGTCTTCACTTGAATTTGGGGGCAAAATCCCGGACTGAATTAGAAATGTTAAGTTTAGCCATCTATAAGTGTGAAATAACATCCCAATCACGCCTGTAAAAAACTTCAACCATTCCTTGTAAAAATAAATACCAGTAACTGTTTTAGTGTTTCACAAATACTCCGCTTTTCTAAAGACCACCCTGTAGCCTATACACTGAAAATCCCTAAATCAGAATTGGCTAGCAACAAAGAGCAAATGCATATTTAAAGAAAGCAGAGGCTGCTGTTAGTGTTACCGGTATGCTACGTAAAAATAAAAGAAACAGAATCGTATCCCTACCCCCAAATGTAAAACTCTGAACTACCTCAAGCTTCAACCCTAAACTTAATCCTAACCCACACCCTAAACAAGGTACCCGTACTGTAAATTAAAAAAAATTGAGTAAATCCTCAAATGAGCACCCACTTTTTGCTTCCTTATTTTCATTACAGATTACAAGGTCAAGCACTAGTCTAGACTAGGTTATGTAAAAAAAATAACATTACATAGCCATTTTTTTGAAGTTGAAAGAATTGAAAGCAACAGAACAAACTTCACAAAGAAAAAATATTGTATTTTATCTCTGATATAGCTCAAGAACAGACTCTGCTCTGTGCTACAGAACAGTTCACTTTGTTTAATTAATTCATATTTATTATTGTTGTTATTATTGCTTGTTTATTTCAGACACAAGCGGCAAGCATAAACAGCACAAAGCAAGGTCCATAGTAAACAAAACACACATACCTGTAGCATTACCAGTGATCTCGTCACGAAGTGATTTCGTCACAGCGATTTCACCACAAAGTGAGGGTTGGGGCAAGAACGCTCCGGGGATAGTAGAATAGGCTAGTTTAATGACTGCCGTTCTCAGTCAATGCTTTAATTTTAATAATGCAATCGTTCAATGCAATTGTGAGATAGGCCTATTCTGCCTTTACTGTCTTCCGAATGCCTTCTGTCACGAAATCAATTTGTGACGAAATCACTGTGACGAAATCTCTTCATGATGAGATCACTGGCAACCACCTGTAGTAGGCCTAGTCCATAGTACACAATACAATAGGCCTAGCCTGATATGATTAGCTTTCAATCATCAAACCAAAAATCAACTTTCAATTTCAGATGTTTTAAACAGAAACATACCTGGTAAGATTGTTCTTCACTAGAACAAAAATAGGCAGGTACAGATATTTTTTCAATCCTGAGAGACTCAGCCTGAGCTGAAGTACCGGTATCTGGGAATTGAACTCCTTCCTCATCGGCAAATTGTGTAGCATCTAGTGAGGAAGCCATAGCCTACTGTAGGCTGATAATCAGTAATAGCCTAAGCTACTAATTAACACTACTACGGTAGCTAATACTAGTAGGCCTACTGACGTAGACCTCGCACTCTGTTTCGAAATACTGTACCAGCGTAATTCTGGAAGATCGATGCGTCTAAACTCACGCGATTCGACGTCGTGTAGTGAGAAAAGAAAAAAGGACGACATCTGTCTCATGTCTGCGCAGCGAAGGCGCTGCGGTGTCAATCACTGCATCTGCAAAGTGCTGTCGTTACGGGGGGGGGGGGCAGAAGGGCGTTTTACCCTAACGGCTGCGTGTTCCCCCATTTCAGTTTACCCAAAATACTGTTTTTGCAGTGCCGTCGCCAGAGTAACCAAAGTGAGGGGGCACTTGTCGAGAGTTGGGGGGCACTAAAATAGGCTGAACTTTACACTTAAAAACTGATATTTTACGGCAACGAATAATGCGCTATTTCAAAAATTTTTCATTCAAAGTTGAAAAAAAAGACGTATAATAAGGCCGGCAGCGTTTCTTAGCTCCATTCGCATCTGGCCCACACAAATGCTGGAAAAACCTGTCTGCAGCAGTGAATGCGACCACAAGCCCAACCAGGATTTTGCTAAGAGGGAGGGATTAAACCAAAAATAAATTTTTTCCACACAAATTTTCTAACTGAGGCCCCATGCTGAACAATAAATTTGTTGGTTTACTGTTTATTTTAATGTTTTTTTACCCCTTTCCATTTGCTGTTTTTTTTTTAACTGCTTTTTTAGTGACCACCTTGTGTTTGCTTCAAAATACCACTAACTTAGTGACTAACATTTTGATCCAGAGGCGTTGCCAGGGATGGTGACACCCCAGGGCATGATTACGTGGTGTCACCCGTTTTCGGTCCAGAAATAGGTGAAGACCAAACAAAAAGGTCTTCGCCGTAAAACTAGTGGATTTTTGGTCTAAATAAGGTTGAAGACCAAACAAAATGAAAAAGCAAGGTCTTCACCACAAATCAGTGGAGTTATGGTTTTACATCATAATATGGTTTCACCCCAAATGGTGTCACCCGAGGCGAGCCGCCCCTCTAGGGACGCCACTGTTTTGATCATTTCTTACGTTGTGGATGGGCCTGGTAGTAGACGAAGTTTACATAAATTGAATAAGTTAAAGCTGATTGTTTGCCACTTGTCACCTAGTCAATTGCAGTTATTAGTATTGTAGGTAGTATCAGGCGCGTAGCCAGGATTTGGAAAAGGGGGGGGGCTATTTTGAAACAGTGAGAAGTGTGCAAACGACCTTGACTCGAATTTTCATTGACCTTGAATCAGTTTCAGACGGTTTGTCCGAAATTTGAGACGAAATGTCTCGGAAATTCAAAGGTTTTTTCCGCCCAAAATTAGGTGATCTCCAAAAAAAAAAAAAAAAAAGGTCTTCGCCAAAATTCAGGGCAATTTTTCTTCCAATTTCGCATGTTCAAACGTTTGGGGGGGGCTCTTTTCGTATGGGGGGGCTATTTTCCATTTTTCACAGAAAATCGGCCTCAAAAGCACAAAAAACATGCGATTTTGCATACTTCACAAGCCAGCTCTAGCCCCCCCCCCCCCGCCCCCCCCCCTGGCTACGCTACTGGGTAGTATGCTAGAAACGTTATTCACAAAACATTTTTGAAAGGTTTATTATCCTACCCAGACTACAGAAAATATTCTTATCTTAGACCTCTATTTCCATTAAACAGGAATCCATTAAGTGAAGTATATGTTATATGCTAGCAGCCTAGCACATAGGCGTCGATCTTTTGTTGATTAAGTAAATTTGAAGGGGCAAAATATTTTTGCAAAGTTTGGCTAAACTTAACATTTCTAATTCAGTCCGGGATTTTGCCCCCAAATTCAAGTGAAGACCAAAACGAAAAAAAGGTCTTCGCCGCATTCTGGTTCTATCTCAGTGTGGAATTTAGGATTTCTTGTTGTCAAGTGGGTATTACTTGCCAAAAAATTGAGGGGGCCAGACATATTTTCCCCCTTCAGTGTCAAACCAGAGGGGGTGTCGTCCCTGGTCCCCCAAATCAACGTCTTAAGTGGTAGCATGTTTTTTGCTCCAACTGCTAAGCAGATTTGTATCAGGGGTCGAAATTAGCTTTTTTAACAACTTGCCAATGTTCAGGCAAGTGATATCAAATGTCTGCTTGCCCGAGGAAATTTTAACTTGCCCACCCCAAAAAAAAATACAATAAATTTCGAGGTTGTTTAACTTTGGCAAAAGATCGTAAAATATATTTCTTAGTGAAGAGCACTGAATTTGCAAATTACGTGTTGTCGTGTATTCTCCTCCTTTGAGAATCAAGTTTTTGTGCGTGATAGTATGTTAATGCGATGCGATAACCGACAAGTTTGACGTCCTTTTTGTCAAACTTGTCGGTTATGATTTCCGTGGTCACACAAGGGGAACCCTTGTAGTAGGGATAGCCTATGGCTATCCTTACTACAAGGGTTCAGCGATTTTTTCACTTGTTTATTTTAAGTACCACTAGTGAAAAATCGTTTATTCCCTAAAAAGTCTCTGCCGCTGTGCAAGCCCTTATAAGGTTTGTGCAGTTTGGCCAAGAGTCTTGTCCAGCTGGGGAATAACTTTGTTAGAGAAGCTGAGGGCTGCCGATGAGAGCTAAAAGCTCGAAACAGCGCTGTCCAGCTCTGTGCATCTTATGCAGGGTGTCGAACCGTTTCAAATAACGGTTCGGGTTCAGGTTTAGCTCCAGCTCAAAATATTTTAGCGGTTCAGGTTTGGTTCGGGTTCACTTGAGCACCATTTTCGAGGTTCAGGTTTGGTTCAGGTTCACTTAAGTAAAATATTACTGGTTCAGGTTCGGTTCGGGTTCATTGACTTAAAATTTAAGTGTCGTTACTCGTTTCGTCCAGAAAAAAAAAGGAGAAATTGCTGATCCTGTTGATGATCACCACTGCTCTTATTGTGCGTGTACCAGCTCCAGCGGCATCCGGACATGGAAAAATATATTCTTACTTTTGTTAGGGGTTCAGTTTCGGTTTGGGTTCACTTGTTGAGCACAATTTTGAGGGTTCAGGTTTGGTTCAGGTTTACTGAAGTAAAATTTTGCTGGTTCAGGTTCGGTTCGGGTTCACCAAAATGAAACGGTTCATTCGAGTTTACAGTTCGGGTTCAGGTTCGGTTCGACACCTTAATCTTATGACTCGAGCTGCTTTGTAGCTGTAGGGTTGGTGGTTGATCTGGCCACCTAACTGCCAGTGGAAGTCGTTATGATTTCCCAGGAGTCGACCACGAAGGACGTCAAACTTGTCGGTTATGATTTCCGTGGTCACACAAGGGGAACCTTTGTAGCAGGGATAGCCTATGGCCAGGCGCGTAGCCAGGATTTGGAAAAGGGGGGGCTATTTTGAAAGAGTGAGAAAAGTGCAAATGACCTTGACCCGAATTTTCATTGTTCTTGAATCAGTTTCACACGGTTTGTCCGAAAATTCAGACGAAATTTCTCGGAATGCTCGGAAATTCGAAGGTTTTTTCCGTCCAAAATCAGGTGGTCTCCAAAAAAAAAAACAAAAAAAAAGGTTTTCGCCGAAATTGAGACTGATTTTTCCGCCGAAATCCGAAATTCAAAGGTTTTTTCCGCCCAATTACAGGTGGTCTCCAAAAGAAAAACAGGGGTTTTCTCCGAAATCCGAAATTCAAAGGTTTTTTCCGCCCAAAATCAGGTGGTCTCCAAAAAAAAAAAAAAAAAAGGTCTTCGCCGAAATTGAGACTGATTTTTCCGCCGAAATCCGAAATTCAAAGGTTTTTTCCGCCCAAAGTCAGGTGGTCTCCAAAAAATAAATAAATAAATAAAAAAAAGGTCTTCACCGAAATTGAGAAAGATTTTTCGGCCAAATTCGGAAATTCTAACGTTTGAGGGGGGCTGTTTTCCTATGGGGGGGCTATTTTCAATTTTTCACAAAAAATCGGCCTCAAAAGCACCAAAAACGTACGATTTTGCATACTTCACAAGCCAATGGGGGGGGCTCGAGCCCCCCCCGCCCCCCGGCTACGCTACTGCCTATGGCTATCCTTACTACAAAGGTTTAGCGATTTTTCACTTGTTTATTTTAAGTTTCACAAGTGAAAAATCGTTTACTCCCTAGAAAGCCTCTGCCGCTGTGCAAGCCCTTAAGGTTTGTCCAGTTCGGCCAAGAGTCTTGTCCAGCTGGGGAATACCTTCACTCAGAGCAGCTGTGGATACTTGAAAAAGTGTCTGCAGCTCTCAAAACTACTCCCACTACAGTACCATCCCACAAAGTCCACATAATTCCAAAAATCCACCAAAAAAAAAAAAAAGCTAGGGAATAACTTTGTTAGAGAAGCTGAGGGCTGCCGATGAGAGCTAAAAGCTCGAAACAGCTCTGTGCGATGCGATAAGTAACTTTTTCCAATCATGCATTATGCAAAAATTTGATTTTTTGATTGTTATTTTCAGTTGTTACGTTACAATGATATCAATTAATGTTGTGGTTTATTGCAATTAAGAATGAGAACAACATGTGATTCGGTGCTAAGTAGTAGTGTAGCCAGGGGGGTGGGGGGCTATAGCCCCTCCCTCATTGGCCTGTCAACGAAAATGCAGAATAAGAAAAATAACACGTACGTTTTTAGCTCTTTTGACACTGTTTTTTGCGCTGGAATTGACGAAAAAGTGATTTAAAGCATCTTTTGAAACATATATTCAGGGGGGGCTAATTGTCAAAAATTAAAGTCACCAATCAACAAAAACTTTAAAAAATGCCCAAAAATAAAACAATCAAATTTGATCGGTAATGTAAAAACGCCAAACATAGGTTTTATTTACAAATATATTATCAACTCAGAAATAAGGAGAGGGGGCTATTCAGTGTTAGTTAATTACCAATCACTTCTCTCAAATATCTTTCCATTAGCCCCCCCCCCCCACTTATTTTTCTTTATAAAATATAGACGAAATAGATTATTCCGTGTGAGTTTTATTGAATAATAGGATTTTATGATTTACCAGCATGTAAACAAGAGAACTGCAATGTTATCATTAGCCACTTCCCATTAGTCCATTAATGCAACCAGTTGAATCATGTTGTGCTGCCAATTTCTATGCCACGTTTTAAAAGCATTATTTTTGATTAAAATAGGTCTAATTAAGATTAAGTTATTTTTGCAAAAAAAATGTAAAATTTTTGAGCGCTGGGGGCTCCGCCTCCAGACTTCCAAGACAGCCCCCCCCCCCTATTGCGAATTTCTGGCTACGCGCCTGGTGCTAAGTAATAAATACCAACCGCGTAAAAAGCGTGAAAAAATAATAATCTAACGCTCAGTGGCGGATTTAGGGGGGGATGGGGGGGATGCATCCCCCCCACCAGCCTAAAAGTAACGATTTTGGCCGAAAAATCAGCCTCTATTTCGAAAAATTCGGCTCCAGTTAGGGATGCATCCCCCCACCACCTTAAACCTAACGAACCCGGCCGAAAAATCAGTCTCAATTTGGGTGAAGACCTTTTTTTTTTTTTTTTTTTTTTATTTTGGAGACCACCTAATTTTGGGCGAAGATTTCGGCCGAAAAATCACTCTCAATTTTGGTGAAGACCTCTTTTTTTTTTTTTTTTGGAGACCACCTAATTTTGGGCGAAAAAAACGCTTGAATTTCCGATTTTGGTGCTAAGTTTTTGGTGCCGAAAAATCACTCTCAATATTGGTGAAGACCTTTTTTTTTTTTTTTTGGAGACCACCTGATTTTGGGTGAAAAAAAGTTTGAATTTCTGCATTCGGTCGAAAAATCACTCTCAATTTCGGTGAAGACATCCGAATTTTTGAGGTTTTGTGCTTAAAATCCCCCCCCACCAAAATTTTCTAGATCCGCCACTGCTAACGCTAAGCAAAACGAGGCAAAGTAAAGTGCGAAAGGGCTGCTCAGGCAAACGCTATTTTGTGGTTGCTGCAAAAATAAGAAATGAAATGTGAGTTCGAGGCCGAACAGAGACAAAAATGAAAATAGACAAGCTCGGTGCGATACCGTAAGCGGCCCCATGAAACAAAATCTTGAAGTTTCAACAAAATGTAAACACAGTAAAAGCACAGAGAAAGGAAAACTTGTAAACACGAAAAATTATGAGCGGTCACATAAAATATGCGGGTGAAAACGATCAAATACTAAACACAATCTGGCGGAAAGAGGAACAGTAGTAAAATTAAAACATGATAAACTATTGTAATTGTAAATACCTTTTGTTCACCAAGTTGCCTTGGCTAGGAAACAGCGAAGGGACCTTTCGGTCTTCGAGTCAAGCTGCCACCTGTCTACCACACACGGCGTAGGCTTCTCACTGTCCCTTTATCGCTGAACGTCAAGCAGGGAAGCTGTGAATACCAATTTTTATAGTCTTTGGTTTGGCCCGGCTAGGAATCGAGCCCAACTCTATCGCTTTAGTAGCAGACGCTCTATCCACTCGACCACTAATCGGTGAAACAGTTTTTATTACGGTGTTACATTATTATGCTGGCAAGTATGAACAATAAATTAAAGGTAGACCTACTACAAACGCAAATAAAACAACACAATAAAAACACACTACACAGGAGCGATTTTTGACAAGTCACGAAGGACATACTTTATCTTTCCAGAGTCCCCAACCGTGTTCTTAGCCAGGACAGCCACAGTAGCTCGGCGAAAAATTTCTTTGCCCTACGTATGTGTGGATGAAGATAGGGGATCCGTCCCAAACGGTAAGCACCCATGTAAGTTACGTCTTCCGCATCTCCCAAAAAATCCAGTTGTCCCACTGTTAAGTTTTTCTGTAGGACCCTCCATTTGTTTCGTTCCTGTAAAGAGGGAAGATAGGACTGCATCCACCCAAGCCAAAAACGATGGGCTAAGGTAGAACTGTACAAATAATCCCTGCAAAGATCCCCTGTGTCATGGCACTCACCCATGGGTGTGTTCGATGCCAACTCTTCCCCCAAAATGGACGAGGGGAAACTTGGAACCAGGGGCGTATTTAGGGGGTAGCATGGTGCCATGCCCCCCCCTCCCCACTTGCGGCATGGCCACCTCCTTTGTAACTTGGGCAGAAAGTTTAAGCACACAAAAGGACAGAATCTGGGTAAAGACCTATTTTTTATGTTTGGTCTTCACGTAGTTTTGGGCCAAAAATCGGACTAATGTTGAGTGAAGACCTTTTGTTTTTGTTTTTTTTTTGGTCTTCAACTAATTTTGAGCAGAAAAACGGACTGATTCTGAGTGGAGAAATTTTTTTTTTTTGGTCTTCATTATTTTCAAATTTCCTGGCCCCTCCCTTTCGAAAATCCTGCTTGCGCTACTGTTCGGAACCAAGTCACAAGGTTGATCGCTTAACGTGGTTAAAGGACAATCGTTTACTATTCGCACCGCATCTGAGAAAAAAGTTTGCAGCTCAATGATAGAAGGCAGTATGCGTCGTGTATTGTGCAGGACGCGATGTAGAGCCGCTTTAAATAATTCAACCAGGGCCTCAGAGAGAAATTTTTCCAGGGAGTACGAAGATTGATGCCGGGCCCCCAAAATTAGGCGAGGAGCAAAAAAAAGGTCTTCACTCAAATTTGGTCCCATTCTTTGCCGAAAATTAAGTGAAGAGCAAAAAAAATGTCTTTACTCAAATTTGGTCAAAAATAATTAAATAAATAAAAAAGGTCTTCACTCAAATTTGGTCCCATTTTTTGCCGAAAATTAGGTGAAGACGAAATAAAAAAAAAAAGGTCTTTACTCAAACAGGGTGCTGGCCTGAATACGCCCCTGGATGCAACACCAAAACTTGACGAGGCAACCTGAGCTCTATCGGGCCCGGGTACGATGTACCCCCTGAACCCCCTCTCGTAGACCCTGAATTCAACCATGCTCTCCCAGCTGCCTCCTTGCTTGTGCGCATAGGAGGGATCTTACGCTAAGTAATGTTAGATTTACGCAAAGCATTATGAAACTCCGTATAGAACTGAGCAATTTACGCAATTGATCGGAAGCGGCACAGAAGGTAGAAGCGTATATTCTGAATTAATCGTATCAACCGCTACGCCCAAGTTAGTAAATCAAGTAAAATGTGGATGTGGATGACACTTTTGCCATTTTTGGATCAGAGGATGAATGCACTTCTTTTCTTGACGCCCTAAATTCAATGCATTCGGCATTAAAGTTCACGTTTGAAAAAGAAGAGAATGATCAGTTCCAGTTTTTAGATGTTTTGGTGGAGAAAAGCAATGAGGGATTTTTAACTTCTGTTTTTAGAAAGCCCACTTTTACTGGACAGTACTTTCGTTGGGATTCGTTTGGGCCTACAAAAAGTAAAACCAACTTGATTGAAACACTTGTGCATCGAGCATTGATGATTTGTTCAAAAAGTAAACTGCAGCATGAACTAGAAAACATCAGCTCGATTCTGCGGAATGATGGATACCCAGAAAGCATAATTCAAATCACCATGTCTAAGAAAATTGCGCTTTTTAACCATAAACCAAAAGAAGGACCGCAAGTGTCCAGTTTACTTGAAGCTCCCTTGGATTGGCAAAATATCTTTGAATTTTGAAAAGCAAGCCAAAATTGCTATCAACCGATGTTACCAAGTTGTTGAACCTCGCATTATTTTTACTACGAGAAAAATTTTGCCTGCAATCCATAAAGATGTTCCACCCTCCCTTCAACAAAGTATGGTCGTATATCAATACGTGTGCCGCTGTGACTGTCGGTACGTGGGTCGAACTTCCCAAAGATTGCAAGACAGAATTGATCAACACATTCCGAGATGCATAAGAAGTGACAAAAGACCAACGAAAAATCTGCCTTATCGAGAATGCAAAATCACTAGCACCCCTAGTGTCCACTGTGATTCTGCAATCGGACAGCATTTATTAGAGAATAAAGAATGTGCCAAACATTTCAACGATGCACAATTTTCCATTTTGGCTTCAGCAAGATCTTCATTCCATTTATCAGTTCTGGAAGCAGCCTACATCAATTCCTTACAGCCTATTCTCTGCCGTAAAAAGGAATTCGTTTATTCACTCCAAATTTCACATTATTTTTTTTTCCCCTTTTCCGACAAAACCGAAACAATATTTTTCCACCAATGAAATTGCCAGAATGATCAATTTTGACCAATCAGAGAACGACATGAAATTTTCTATCATTTCTATACTTTTGCATTGCCTTTATACAATTTTAGGTAATTTTTGAAGCATTTTACGTCATAATAGCAACCCATTGTCATTTCAATGTAGTCAACTTCTATATATATCACTGCATTTTAGTTTCTTCATTCCAGCGTAGATTCATGAAGAGAGCTCGACGAAAACGTTCAATCTAAAACAGCCTTTTTCAAGGCTACCCATATTTCAAAGAGTGGAAATGACAGCTCCGACGCTATTGAAAGCTATTTTAAATCAAGTAAATGCTAGAATAAAACTGTTTAGGTCGAGATTAGTTACTAGCTCGACGTGAATACAGCGAGTACACAAGCAAACAAATAACAAGCTCCGTGCTTTACATTCATTACGGTTTTGTCCGTAACGAACAGGGCCCAAATAATCCAATCCGCAGTATTTGAACGGTTTGTTGCATGCAGTAAGCCTGCAACTAGCAAATCTGCCATTAACTGTCTTACCAGTTTTGCTTTATAAAGGCAGCAGCTAGCACATTCCGCAATATAATGTTTAACGCTCGAAATTCCGTGGATTAGGCAATGCGCTGGGGGGTTTATCATAAGCGTGTAGGAAGGGCCTGCATGCCCCGCGTTTTTATGCAAGTCAACGATCAAGCGCGTCAAGGCTTGCCTGCCAGGTAAGATAATAAGATGCTTTGCATCCATAGGAAGCTCAGCATGTTCCAAATGTCCATCGACGCGAAAGAGACAACCTAAAGCAATGCAAGGCCGTACATTTTTTAGCGTTTTACTCCGTCTTGTACTCTCCGGTTCGCAACGCTTTTCATTAAGACGTCGCGAAATAGCAACGAAATCATCAGGCGACCCCTTACGCAGCGAGTCGACTGCGGCCCCGAAGCAGCAATGCCCCTGACATATTTCTTAGTCTTTACAAGTGCGTGATCCAAAAATGTAGCGTTTAAATCCTGTTTTTGAAAGTTTACCTTTTTAACTTTTGCTACGACAAACCCCGCGAAAGCCATGAGATACGCAATACGTTTTTTCAACGTATACATATCCCGTGACGTGGTAATGACCTGATCCAATATGCACTCGCCATCCTCTTCCACAGATAAACTACTCATAACACTCACACGAGCAACAGCGCTCGAGTCGGAGGTCTGAACGTCAACCCTTTCCTGCAACAGACAATCAGGTCCCTTCAACCACTAACGAAGCGAGTCAGGGCTCCTGCAAGCAGCACTACGAGTACCAACATCCAGTACTTAAATTGTAGGGGGGACGCGTCCCTCCATCAAGAGTTAGCGTCTCCCCATAGAGATTTAGGCGTCCTCCCATCGGGAGTTGAGCGCTGGATGACCAGAGGAAAAATCGCCAGCCAGGACTAAAAGATCCTACAAATTTCCTGCCGAAAATGGTTGCAAATTGCGGCGAAGACCTTTTTTTTGGTCTTCACCTGATTTCGGGGAAAAATGACTTAAAGTTCCGGCAAAGATCTTTTTCTTGTTTTTGTTCTTGATTCAATTTCGGCAACAGAAATATATCATTTCCACTAAACGTTTTGTAAAGTTGGTCAAGGCTGCAAAAGAGTTCCCCCATGCAAAATTTTACAATTTAAGTACTGCCACTATCGACCTGATTCTGCGTGGTATCAATGAAGTTTCACGCCGAAGTGGAAGCCACCTGAACTATCTTGTCCACCCGACGTTTCACAAAGCGAGCGAGATGCAGATACGCATTAGTAATCCAGCCACGGACCACTCGGGAGTCCGTCCAAAATGTAAAAAACAATTAGAATGACGCAAAGACTCCTTAGCCAGTAACATTAAATCGCTGCACAATTGCGCAGCTTCAAGTTCCTTTCTAGAAATCATCCAGTTTGCGTGTTGTTTCAAAACCACTCTAGAATTTCCCAGAATAAAACTTACTGAAGATTTATCATTGACCAAAGATCGAAGATAAATTACAGAAGAAAAGGCCGAATCAGAAGCGTCACAAAAATCATGCAATTGAAACTTAGCCACAGCAAAATCAAATTCAACATCAGGTAAACAGTTTTGAGGAATAGAAAAATCATTTATTAAACTCAAAGTAGCTAACCACTTTTTCCAGGAATCTTGAATGTCGACCGAGAGAGTCTCGTCCCACTCAACACCCGAAGTAGCTACGTTTTGCAATATTAATTTACCCCAAATCAGGTAAGGTAAGGCCATGCCTAGAGGATCGAACTGGCTAGCAAGTTGACCAGAAATTTCTCGTCTGGTAGTAGCGTTAGAAAATTCGTTGATATTAACATGAAATTTATCATTCTCAGGATCCTAGGTTAAGCCTAGTGTAGTAGAATCGGGGAAGGGGTCAGACCTAAGATCAACCTCACTAACACCTGTTTCCAAATCACATTGAGGCACACAAGACAAATTTTTTTAGCAAGATAGTTATAGCCACCCATTTTCATAGTTTGAACCCACAACTACTGAAAAGTTCTAGTCCTTTTTTCACAATAAGATTAAGATTTTTTAACGAATTGTTAGCAAGCAACACGTCATCCATGTAGCGGTTATGTTCCACAGCTCTCAAAGTTAACGAAAAAACATTAGCAGGGTTTTCCTCAACCAAGCGCTTTATAGCGAGTAAACCAACATACGGACTGGAGTTTATCCCCCAGACGTGTCTTGTAAAACGGTAAACTTGGACATCCCCAGTTTTCATACCATTATCCTTAAACTAAATTAACCGAAAAAGGTCTCGCTGACTAGGAGGGATTTGAACTTGGAAAAAGCATTCACTTGGATCGGCCACGCAAGCAAATTTACCTAGACAAAACCGAGTTAAAACCTTAACTAGATTATTCAATAAATTTTTACCAGCGAAAACAGCTTGATTCAATGACATTCCTTGAACTGCAGCCGCACCATCGTACACCACTCTAGCTTTAACCGACTTTGTTACAACAAAGGGTAAATACCGCGCAGATTCAACACAAGATGACGAATCCTCAATAGGTTCAATCCATTTCTCGCAAATTAACTCAGAAAAGGTGTCAACAAGCATTTGTTGTAGCTGAGAATTACGCAACACGGTTTTACGCCGTGACAAGGTTCTATTTAAGGCGTTCTCGTAATTATTAGGTAACGTTTGAAGTTTTCCGATTTATATATGGTTACCACACGTCCTCGTTTTGGAAGACATGTCCTCCTTTTTAATGAAAAATAATTTGTCCTCCGAGGACGTTAAAAAATGCTCAAATGTCTTCCTTTTCGGCATTTTGAACAGATAAAACATGTTCACTCACGCAGCCTTTTAGTGTATAAATATATCATAAGTTAGATCATTAAAAGTAGCCTATATATCACTCACGCAGCCTTTTAGTGTATAAATATATCATAAATTAGATCATTAAAAGTAGGCCTATATATCGCTCACGCGCTATAGCTTATGTCTCACAAGGTTACTCTAGGACAGTCGGGGATGTTTATAACGTAATAAATTTCTCATTCGATAATGAATTAAAATGCAGTTGTTGCAGCTATACTGTTAGTGTATGTGAAGCTTTGTTGAAACATCCAGATCCAGTTAACAGTGAAACATTAGCTTGCCAAAAAATAATGCACTGCCATACTGCAAACTGATGGCGCATGAAAGATGTGCAGCCTATTTTAACACGTGCAGTACGATTGAACTGTTTAGCGAGCTGTTAAAAATCGCACAGTTTTACTTCAGCAATATAGCTCATAACGCTAATGTTGAACGTATTTTTTCCTTGATGCAGCCACAATGGTCAAAAGAAAGAGAGCGATTTCTTTTTGATTCAGTTGCAAGCATCTTGAAGTTGGTATACAATTTCAATGATGTTACGTGCAACCAGTTTTACGACATTGTTAAAGCTGATTCTACACTTCGTAAGAAAGTTAAGGAAACGGCCAAATACTCGTGGGCTAAGTCGAAAAATTAAATGTAATAACACTTTGATCTATAGCTAAAGTAATTGTTGCTTTCGTTAGTCTTTTGCCGTATAGGCGATGCAGAACAACTAGCTCTTAATAAATTTCATTAAAAAGATGCCCTCCTTTTTGGTGATGAAAATATGGTAACCCTAGATTTAAAGGGTACCAGGATTTCGTATCTGGCGTCTTTCACCTTGATATCAGATTCAATCAGTTCATGAGCCAGCTCATCGTTCTTCGATGGCTGTACCATTTCGTCTTGAAGCTCATACTGACGAATTGATAGTTTTAACGCAACATTTTCTTCCTTAGTTTAGCACAGTTGCAGTTTGCATTTACCGTCGAACTGACATTAATCCGCATAGTGGACAAGCAATTTGAAGTACCGAAGTCCCCACACACTCTGCCCCCACTAGCAATGGGCCCCAGTCGCGCGAGGACATAATTCGGCTCCTCCGGATCTATGCTTCGTGCTCATGGCCGTAGGAGCTCAAAATGATTTGGGGGGGCAGCAAACTTTTGCCCGAAAAATGACTTGATGCATTGCGTTTCTCTGTCAAAATTGAGACGGTTTTATTCTGCCCAAATTAAGGTGTTCTCCAAAAAAAAAAAAAAAATGAACGGTTTTTCCAGTCCAAATGAAGGTGTTCTCCAAAAAAAAAAAAAAAAAAAAAAAAAAAAAAGGTCTTCACCGAAACTAAGACGGTATTTTGGCACTAGTGCGCCCAAATATCCAGACTATTTGCCCAAATACATTGACCATTTGCCCGAATTTTCGACGTTTTGAACCGAATGGGGGGGCGACCGCCCCCCCTGCCCCCCCGCCTCCTACGGCTATGTTCGTGCTCCTCAAGGACAGTCAACAAAGATTAGTCTGACTGACCGATCAAAACATCAACACTTGTCCGAACCGGTGCAACCGGAATATGAACTCCATCGATGTGTTCCAGCGGACCGTAGTGTACAGCACGTGGCAGAGTATGGGCATCGTGCGAAAATTGAGGGACAACCAGCGCTTCCTTATTATAGAACTCTTCACCGTTATGAAGAGATTGAAGTTTAAAGTTAGTGCGCCCTTCAACAGGTACAGTTTTATTTGCAAGGGTACGAATAGCTACCGCACGTTCTGGAACGATTTACAAATCAAGTTCAGTTTTCAAGTTGTCGGAAATAAGTGTCAGTTGAGAGCCCGTGTCAACGTAGACGTAGACGAGAGACGACTAGCCCGAAGTAGGATTAACAATTTTAACAGCGCTAGTTCGAAGCAGAATCACACTTTTTCCGAGGAGTTTGCTTTCAAAACAATTATTCTTTCATTACGTTCGTTTTGGATAGTTTCATTTTTAGAGCTAGGTTCATCGCTGCCTTCATGCGCGCCCCCAGTGTTTGGAGAAATAAAGCATTCGTGCAACGCGGTGGCGTGTTTATTTTGAGAGCGCGGTCTGCATTTACGACATTCTGTAAAGCGGGGACAATTACGCACGATATGATCCAAAAAAAGGCAGTTTAAAAATCGTTTAGTTTCGATAACCGTTTGGCGTCTACTTTTAGGCGAAAGATCCGTAAAAATTTCACAATCCATCAAAAATGCTTCAAGTCAGGTTTGAAACACACGAAGCATATAGGCGGCGGTCTAGATTTATCATTAGCGCCATTGGAGGGCTTAGAAGCACTAGTTTTACATAAACTGGTTTTGGGAGTATCAGAGGCTGTCCCAGTAGAGCCCTTTTCCCGGTCTCAATTATCCACATTAATGCCCCCTTGACGCACTCGGAAGTCCCTAGAACCGGTTCCCGAATCACATGGCTCCTCCTTTTCATCCTGTTAAAAGAAAGCCTGTGCTTATTTTGAGGCCATCATTGCAATCTCGTGAACAATAAATTTACGCAGGGATTCAAACCCAGGTTGACTCATATCTAATCCCAATTGGTCAAGATAGTCCAAGTGCCTACATTTTAAAATGATGGGCAAATGACCTGCTGTATCTAGGAGTTGGCCAGAAAGCTTATCCGGTTCGTCATGGGCATAAGCAAAAACTTCGAGGGTATTTAAATCCTCAATAAACATCTTAAGTGACGCAGAGTTAAACGAAACTTTAGGGCCGTGACGCACGGCTTTAACTTTGGGTTCTGAAGCAGCCGTAACTCCGTATCTTTGTCGCAAACGGCTTAAAGCCTTTTCGATACGCTCCGAGGTAGACATGCTCTTCATAGGTGCACAAAACAAGTTGACCATCCCACGTGGTTGTCCAACGCAAGATGCTCGCAATACCTCGAGCTTACGTTCCTCAAAGGGACTCTCTTCCATAAGTCGTCGAATTTGGTTTTCGTAAAAAACGAAAGAAATATTGCTACCGTTATAAGCAATTTGCGACGCAAGCGTTATGTTCTCGTTCCTGCCTTGACGGTCAAAATAGGTGAGCAAATTAGCATCTTGGTTAATATTCAAAAGCGTTAGCATGGCACGATAGTAAGTTTGAGATGGTAAAGGTGCACCAGTTTTACAGTCAGCGTTTACTTGGGCTGAATCTGGTACCTTGGCAACTCCGCGGTCGCGATATTTAATTTCTTGCACAATTTTCGGCGCAACGGTTTCGGGTTTGATTCTTTCAGGAGCATCTTGACGTTTCTCGTCATTAAGCAAGCATTAACACGATTCGTGCGATCATCGATACGATTGATTGTTGGGTTCTGTTTAGCTGTGCCCCGGTCAGGTTTAACAGGCACAAAATAGGGAGTTTTCGCCCTCAAACGTTTATCAAAATTAAATTTAGGGCAACGCTCGATTTTAATAGCGGAACCTAAACGATTAGTGGTACTGGGCTTCGCGAGAATTTTCGAGTTAACACGAGGCCGAAACGCAGATTTAGTTTTAGAGGTTTTAGATGGAGCAACAATTGCAGACCTACTTTCAGAACAAAAAGCAGCTGTTCCTCAGCTTCAATATTAACCATTTCCAAGCGTTATTTGGCTAGGGATTCGGCTTCATCAGCTTCGGCTTTTCTAGCTTTCGCTTCAGCCAACTTCCGCAATTTACGAGCATTTTCGAGTTCTTACATGTTTTCAAGTTCAGCACGCTTCTTTTGCTATTTAATGCGTTTTACAACTGAAGATTAGCTGGAAGTAGCGCTATAGCAACTATCGACTTGCGTGACGCTATCACACGGTTCAGGATCAGTCTCCTCCTCGCTAGTGTCAGAGACTTCGCAAGTTTTATCATCAGATTTATCGCAAATACGCGAGCGACATTCATTATACAAGTCAGAGCATTTTTGTTAACATTCAGTTACGTCAGAAGACAAAATATCTTCTAAAAGATCATCTTGAAGCTTTTTTATCGCGCAAATGAAGTTGCCATGGACCCTAGTTAGCATAGAAATTTTACTGGATTCCTGATCTAACTGCGCCTTAGTTTTACATTTTAAAAGAGCTCCGCGATTACGTTTTATATCTTCCATTAATTTGCGGTGCATTGTAAGTACAGCAGTTTGCGGGGAACATTTCCTGAGGTAGCCAGGACAGCGGAAGTTTCACCGGATTTCCCAGGATTATCACAGTCAGGTAATAAGTTCGAATCACCGACATGTCAATCAAATTTGGGGAGCCGACTTGGTCGTTCTCCACACAATTAAAATCAGTAGGTAGATTACTTTTACTCTTATTACTGCTTGACATTTTGGAAATAAATGGGAAGTACCAATTTCATGAAAAATATACAAAAAATTAAGCGCCATACAATAAAGCATGAACTCGCGCAATTCAATAGAGCTTTCTTCACCGTTCTGGCACAATATATTGTTTGATGAACAAACGATCAAGATTCAAGTTACAGTCCGACGATTGATTAGAAAAATGGATTTCTTGCTTGAACAGAAAAGTACAAAGCCAACGACCACGAATGAAAATACGACGATCAACGGAATAGAAAAGCAGACATTGCAGACTAGATGAGACTCGATGCAGCCAACGACCAAAGGAAAATGCCAACTCAACGAATCACAGTAAAGATAAGCGCTGGTATCGCAACTCGAAGCAAAGCAGGTAAAACCGAATTTTTGAATGACCACGAAAGGCGCTGGAACCAGAATCCACAACTCAACCAAACGTCAGCGAAGATGGTTGCAAATACAAATCAGAGATCGACGACAGTAGAGTGATCGCTGATGGCAGCTCAGCTGATGCCGGGGTCCAAGCTGAAAGGTACCAAGGAATGACCACTGGTATTGCAATTCACGAATAGAAATGATTCTTCGGAGTAGATGGTTAATTTTCTTATGTTGAATGCGCCCTGTAAGGAACGTTCAGGTCTTCACCGCTCCGACTCTACTAAACCAATTTAATTTCTCAACAAAAAGAATTGAATCAAAATTTATTGAGTTAGTCAAACTAAATTTATGCGGCAAAAATTAACTACGGTAAGTTTTCCAGAAAATAAAAATACAACAGAAAAACCGCGAAGTTTTCTTGCTAAAATACGTCCAACCGCAAGACAACCAAAATTAAAAATGAGAAAAAAATAATTATCTCAAGCTGTGCAAAACGAGGCAAAGTAAAGTGCGAAAGGGCTGCTCAGGCAAATGCTATTTTGTCGTTGCTGTAAAAATAAGAAATGTAAATGTGAGTTCGAGGCCGAACAGAGACAAAAATGAAGATAAACGAGCCCGGTGCGATAACAACCCCAATCAAATCATTTTTTACGGAATGTTAAACAGTAGGCACAAGTTTAAACCCCAGTCAACTCGACACTGTGCGTAAAATCGTGAGCGTATGCTTGGCTTGTTTTAACCAACTGGTAGCTAGTACGCTTCGCCAGTAAGGCAGTAACCCGGGTGTACCGAATTAATCATTGAAATAATCAAATCTCATTATACTCGTTGCATTACGCCACACCATGTAACGAGTTTACGGTGTCTATTTGCGCGCCATTGCGCCCGGGCAACACTTTTGAAGAATTGTCCCAGAAGTAGCGAGCCGCTGGCAACACTGTGGCCGATTTGACATGCCAAAAATTTGAACTACAGACCTGCTCCAGAAACGAACGCGTTACTGACTTTAAACTACGCGACTACGCTTGCGATTTTAAGCCCAGGTAGACTGGGCATTAATGATGAAATTGAAACGCTTTTCTATTAAAGGATGTTTTAATGCTTTAAGAGATACTGCTCGAAATCGGTTTTATTGAAGAAATAAGAACTACTTGAGGTAAAAACAAGGTGCCCCAAACCTTTTTTCCTCAATTTCCTTTATTCGCGAAAATACGATTTGTCGTTCGACTCAGTACCATTGGCAGCCCTGCATTTCGCAATTTTGTGACACCACAAAAGGCATATTTTTGCAAAAATTCTAGCAGACTAAGAAACTCAATTACCAACTGGTAGTAGTGAGTAGCCTATTACTAAATCTGAAAATTTGGCTACTGCTACTGGAACCCGTAGACCTAAGCTACCAGTACTGATCTGCAGTAGACCTTTTGTAATTGGCTACTGCTACTGGAACCCGTAGACCTAGGCTACCAGTACTGATCTGCAGTAGACCTTTTGTAATGTCATAAAATTGCGAAACACATGGTTGTCAATGGTATGGACTCAAACGGATTAAACTGTACTTTCGCGAATACGAAGAATTGTAAAAAAAAGGTTTGGGGCACCTCTTTGTTACCACAAGTAGTTTTCACTTCTTCAATAAAACAGACTTCGAGTAGTATGTCTTTCAAAAACTACGAAAAAATGGAAACCCCAGGTGGACATTTGCACTGGAGCCAAAAATGACAAAGATACGGCCCAGATCAATTTTTCAAGTATGGCAAGTTTGAGAATTTAAAAAAAGCAAATGGGATGGTGAAAAACACTTGTCTCGAAAGCCGTTTAAGTTTACCGAACTCTATCGATCCCGATACAAACACAAGCAGATGTGTAAACAAAGTGTTGTGTGAAGTTGATCTCCTTTTACCATTTGTCGTGAATATTATTATCTTTTACTATAGCGCATGTGCAAAGTTGGTTCGATTAAAATTGCCCTCACGCTAATTTCGATCAAGCTTCGCGATCCGATATTGCTGAATGTCCGGTCATAATTTATTGTTCGATATAAGGATTTTTTTAATCAAGATTGGACTTAACGATTGATTTAAATGAATGAGAATTCACTGAAAATTTCAATCAAAATTCCAATGTATGTACTGGCTTAAGGATTTACGACTAAATTTTTGAATGTTAATGCTAAACATTGCTTGTTGACAATGATAGATTGATTGCATTTTTGTCCTTATTCGAAGAAAACTAAGCCGGTGATGTAAGCAAACGGTTTCAGTAATAGCAAACAGCGGTTTTTAACTTGTTCAAAAATCCTAATTATGACTATATCGCAGCTCAATCAACATTATTCTGCTAAACTAAATAACATAGAATAATGACCGTACTACACTTAAATTGGTGGTGCACCTAATTTACATAGCATATCTTAGTAAACATGCAAATCAATAGTTGACCTCATTATAAATGCATGTTATGAAAACTCGCATGTAAAAACTGAAAACTTATTTTCATTTTTTGAAGAAACATTAGTGTTGGTTTTTAAAAATTGTATTTAAAGGTAGCAATATAACATTAACCAAAATAAAACTAATAGCTCACTTTGTAGCATATATATCAAACGCACCAACTACAAAAAATGTGAGATAAATTTATGAATATGAGGCAGAAGTAAAGATACGCCATTACATTTACACCTACAATACAAGATATCAACGCGTTTGGAAGGTAAATTGCACGTAAAAGTATAGCAAGACAATATGAACGCATTAAAACAGCAGTCACATTTGAAGTTTATCTTCAGAGATATTGTGTAAATCAGAACAATTAATCCACTAGCGTTATATGGCAACTAATACCTGATGCAAAAACATAGCTAGCTACAGATGGAACAATTAAAGCAAAGGAGCAAAATCATTAACCCAAACACCAACATTTTAATAGATAAATGCTTAAAGAGTTTGTCTGTGTATATCTGGATTATTTTTCAACTTTTCCACCCCAATTAGCAATTTTACCATTGATTGGCAACAGCTTGAAGCGACTGGATTGACGATAATGAGCAATTTTATCAAGCTTGAAAAAACTCTCAAAATATGAAGCAACATTTTCATATTTATCAAAGCTGAGGGGTTCCATTAGCTTGACATGGCTTAGAAATTCACAAAACATAAAATCAACATGAGTAAGAGAATTTCCAGCCAGCCATTTGTTGCTTGCAAGATATTTATCAAGCAATTCCATTCTGCCAGGAAGTGTAACAGCAAAAAATTTCTCTTTGTTACTATCAAAATTAGGCATGTAGCAAACCATAACAAATTCTCGTCGAAAATCCAACACAACACCTTCCATCATGTTGCAGTAATCAATTTCCGAGTCACTGATAGGCCCAAGACCATTTTTTCTTGCAATATGCTTTAAAATAGCTGTGCTTTCTGTCAGTTTTACGTCAGCATCAATGTAGTAAGGCAAGTTGGGAAAGTCTAATCCGAGTTTAAACTTCTCATTCAGCCATGCACTTCGATCGAAATCAGGAGCATCTCCACAAAAATAACGTTTGTCCTCATATTCCACACCGCAATACTCTAGCATCAATCTAGCAGGCTCAGCTAATCCGCGTATGTCCCAATATCCAAGAACTGGCTTTGCCATTTTTCAAGTTAGGTAAAGAAATAAAATTAGCATAAGTTTTCTGAAAATGATTAAAAAAATTAATAACTATACTAACCAGAGTTGGGTACTCGAGATAAACTCAACAATGCTTGTTTCAGATGTCTAGCAACTACCACACCGACCAGTTGGTCGAGCAGTAATGCATTTGTCTCTGGAGCAGAAGACCTGAGGTTGAAATCTTGGACCAGTCAAATCCGATACAGTGCTGCCACTGACGCAACATTTTTTTGAAAAGCCCCGTGTTGCCCATAGACACAATGACCTGATGATGGGCTCAAAAACTCATTATACACTTCTATGTATTACAATGAATGTAATAAAAGATTTGATTGGAACAACTACCACAGTGAAACCCCAGTTGTCCCTTTGTATTGAGCACAATTTTTTTTCCTATTTCTTGCTTTCACACTGGAGTGTCCCTATGTTTTCTACAGGGTTCCCACTATATTTTCAAAACCAAATTTCATGACCTTAACCTTTCCATGACATTCAATAATTGTTCAAAATTTTTTTTCATGACTTAGATTGTGTCCCCGAATTTGATTGAGACCAAAAAAAGGTCTTCTACAAAATGTGGTGCTACTTTGCTATTTTGACAACAATTACCTGCTGCAATTTACAATATTTTTTAATAATTTATGATACATTTTATTGATTTTTCAAACGTTTCCGGATTTTCGAGTGGGTCATTCCATGCCAAACGTCCTGATTTTTCAAAATGTCCCAGCTCGACCCTCTTCAAATTTGTTCAAAATGTGTTATAATGTTGTATGGCATGATTGACCTTCACACTAAAAATTTTAGCTCAATATCTCTTGTACTTTTGAAAATATGACGATTTAAAATTTGCTACCCCCTCCTGATGGCGAGGGCTTGGTCATTTTCGGCCATTTTCAAAAGCGCATTTCTCTAAATATAAAAACAATGAAAAGCTGATTTTTGGTGAATTGATCAACTTTCAGCTATATTTCATACAACAAGTGTCAAAATGGCCCAGGCTTATAGCATGATAGAAATAGGGGGTGCCAAAGTGTTCACATTTTGACGCGAGAACAAAATTTTGGTCAAGTTTGAACACCTGCATCTCTCATATGAAGCATAGCATTGCTCTCATTTTTAGCATGGTAGCTCCCTACCTACTGGACATGAACTTTACCAATTTGGAAAGAAAACACTGCTTTCAAAAAAAAGTTATTTTACTTCAAAGTATGCACTAGCGGCAAAATTGCAAAAAACACGCCATCTTGTGGTGGAAAAATGGCCCCGTCAGACACTGTTTTCAACAAAAATTTTTTTAAGAGTGGAAAGAGTTTTTCTCAAACTACCTACACACCAAAATTCAACTTTGTTCCGAAACTGTAAAGGGATGAGATCAGTCATCTTTCACCATATAGTTTTCTCTTAAATTTGCAAAAAAAAAAATGAAAAAAATGATCCTCAGCATGAAATTTAGATAAAAATTTGACATGTTGTTCAAGAAGTTTAGGCTCAATTGATTACTAAAACTTTTGGCCTGTTACTGCTTATTGTTTAGATGCAATTTTGACTCAAATATGCCACTAGATGGCATACTTTGGTTAGGTAGCATGTGCTTTTTGCTTTCATATTCCTCGATCACTTTTAGTAGCTTGAAATTACAAAATTTTGGATATTGTTGTAGCTAAATGTAAATTGGCTGTTAAATATTTCAACAATACAACTTTAGACAACAATTTCATGTTCATTATCGTAAACTAACCAAGGCCAGCCAAAAACTAAAAGACAGCTAAAAATAATATTTTTTCGAAAGTTTCAACAACAGCACATCACGCAACAGCATCACAAAAAATTTGGGGGGATATTGCGAGCCAGTAAATAAAGACTATGTTTTACGCAACTGCAATTTGCACTATAGTACGCAATGTGTCCCACTTTCTCAAGAGCAACTTCATTATATATAATAAATCAAGAGTTCTGTCTGGCAGCAAACAATTCTCAAATGTTGTCATACTCTGTGGCAGCCAACATAGTTTCTTCTGCTGTGTTGTAGTAATTAGGGAGGAGCGATTATGGTTAATGTATCTGTAAATGGTACCTGTCACAAATAATCATTTTGAAGATCTTGTGGCCATGTCGAAACCAAATGATTTCGCTTCATGAATTTGATATAAGCATTCTTGTTCTGATCCGATCGTTCAATTATAGCACCAATGTACCATACACTGTGATACAAGCTAGCAACATATTTTCCAGATTGTAAAGTTTGATGTTGCTGCTCACGTGATGGAATTGAAGTAACATTATCATCATTGTTAAGTTTCACTTTAACTCCTTCTTCATCTGATGACAGCCTTTTCATTGCTAAAGTTGATTTGGATTGAGGGATAAAGCAGTGATGGGATCTAGTGCCAGGAACAGTTGGACACCTTGAATATCTTTGTTTTAATTCATAAGCTTTGATATTGCTAGTAACTTCTTCATCGCTAATGTAGAAAAAATTATTCCAACAATGTTTTGGGTTGCTCATTAAAACGTTTGATTAGGGGACAAGATTTGGTTGTTTTCAGTGCTTGAGTTTTTGTGTATCCTCAAATGCTTGACTTTTTGTGTCATCTGTGAGTGCATGAGGCAAGACACAAACACTGTACATGCATTTACTGGCAAAGTTATAACGTACATTAAGGAAAAGTTACTTGCTATTACCCAAATTTACTTCTGTGAAGAAGCAACTAGTCAAAACAAAAATTTTATTAATTTATGCTTTCAAGAAGTTGACCATGGGATTAAAGCTCAATGGCATTTTTTGCGACAAGTCATGGAAAGTCACCTTGTGATGGAATTGGATAACCACAAAGCAGTTTGTGGCAAGAGCAAGCCTTCAAGCAACTGAAAACAACCAAATCTTGTCCCCTAATCAAATGTTTCAATGAGCAACCCAAAACATTGTTGGAATAATTTTTTTCTACATTGGCGATGAAGAAGTTACTAGCAATATCAAAGCTTATAATTAAAACAAAGATATTCAAGGTGTCCAACTGTTTCTGGCTCTAGATCCCATCACTACTTTATCCCTCAATCCAAATCAACTTTAGCAATGAAAAGGCTGTCATTAGATGAAGATGGAGTTAAAGTGAAACTTTGCAATGATGATAATGTTACTTCAATTCGGTCACGTGAGCAGCTACATCAAACTTTACAATCTGGAAAATAATTATGTTTCTTGTATTACAGAGTACAGTACATTGGTGCTGTAATTGAACGATTGGATCAAAACAAGGATGCTTATATCAAGTTCATGAAGTGAAATCATTTGGTTTCGACATAGTCACAAGATCTTCAAAATGAGTGTTTGGTACTGTCGCGATCGTTGATACTTGGCAAGAGTAAAATCTTTAATCTCTAGAATTGCCCACATCGGCTGAAACTAGAGAACGACTGAGATGTTAATTGACGAATCGAAAATGGCAGTTGATAGTTCCTTTAGCTTCTTGAATCTCAAGAAAGCAGCACACCAGTCTTAAATTAAAACTTCTATTTAAGATTGAAACATAAACCAACTCACTGAGCAAAATCCTTCCACTCACACCTCTTACTAAACGGCTATATGAGCCAACCCCAGATACACAAACTCGGTTTAACTGCCTACGAAACTAATACCTAAAATCACCCACTTTTAGAATATTAAAATAATGAATGAAAAACAACCCGCCTGTTTATACTACAACAAAAGCTATCGAATATCCCAGAACAATCCATGATACGTCACAATAGAAAAAATACACTAGCTTACGATAAACAAATTTCGACGTAATTATGACATCACAAACTTCAAGTCTAAATATAGCAATTAAAAGTCGTAAACAACCCAAACGTCGATAACTGCAGAAAATAGCAGTATGTATGAGAAAGGAATTATCTTGAATATTCTAAATCAAAAAAGCGGCAAAAGTAGTAAATCAGTCTGGTACACGTTAAAATACAGCAAATCATCATATCACAGGCATTCAAAATTATTATTTGTGACAGGTACCATTTACAGATACATTAACCATAATCGCTCCTCCTTAATTACTACAACACAGCAGAAGAAACTATGTTGGCTGCCACAGAGTATGACAATATTTTAGAATTGTTTGCTGCCAGACAGAACTCTTGATTTATTATATATAATGAAGTTGCTCTTGAGAAAGTGGGACACATTGCGTACTATAGTGCAAATTGCAGTTGCGTAAAACATAGTCTTTATTTACTGGCTCGCAATATCCCCCCAAATTTTTTGTGATGCTGTTGCGTGATGTGCTTGTTGTTGAAACTTTCGAAAAAATATTATTTTTAGCTGTCTTTTAGTTTTTGGCCGGCCTTGGTTAGTTTACGATAATGAACATGAAATTGTTGTCTAAAGTTGTATTGTTGAAATATTTAACAGCCAATTTACATTTAGCTACAACAATATCCAAAATTTTGTAATTTCAAGCTACTAAAAGTGATCGAGGAATATGAAAGCAAAAAGCACATGCTACCTAACCAAAGTATGCCATCTAGTGGCATATTTGAGTCAAAATTGCATCTAAACAATAAGCAGTAACAGGCCAAAAGTTTTAGTAATCAATTGAGCCTAAACTTCTTGAACAACATGTCAAATTTTTATCTAAATTTCATGCTGAGGATCATTTTTTTCATTTTTTTTTTTGCAAATTTAAGAGAAAACTATATGGTGAAAGATGACTGATCTCATCCCTTTACAGTTTCGGAACAAAGTTGAATTTTGGTGTGTAGGTAGTTTGAGAAAAACTCTTTCCACTCTTAAAAAAATTTTTGTTGAAAACAGTGTCTGACGGGGCCATTTTTCCACCACAAGATGGCGTGTTTTTTGCAATTTTGCCGCTGGTGCATACTTTGAAGTAAAATAACTTTTTTTTGAAAGCAGTGTTTTCTTTCCAAATTGGTAAAGTTCATGTCCAGTAGGTAGGGAGCTACCATGCTAAAAATGAGAGCAATGCTATGCTTCATATGAGAGATGCAGGTGTTCAAACTTGACCAAAATTTTGTTCTCGCGTCAAAATGTGAACACTTTGGCACCCCCTATTTCTATCATGCTATAAGCCTGGGCCATTTTGACACTTGTTGTATGAAATATAGCTGAAAGTTGATCAATTCACCAAAAATCAGCTTTTCATTGTTTTTATATTTAGAGAAATGCGCTTTTGAAAATGGCCGAAAATGACCAAGCCCTCGCCATCAGGAGGGGGTAGCAAATTTTAAATCGTCATATTTTCAAAAGTACAAGAGATATTGAGCTAAAATTTTTAGTGTGAAGGTCAATCACGCCATACAACATTATAACACATTTTGAACAAATTTGAAGAGGGTCAAGCTGGAGGGTCCAGGACGTTTGGCATGGAATGACCCGAGTTTTAATCAATTTTCCAGGACTTTCCAGGAAAATATGTTTTTTAAGAATATTTCATGACCGTGGGAACCTTCTTTCTATTTAGTTTCGGCAAAGAGGTCGACTTTTTGTACCAAATAATCGCAATGTACAGCAACCACAAAATTTGGTGCATTTTAGGCTATATATGGATATAAATATGTTTTGCATTGGAAAAATGTTCAAACATATGAGAGTAAAAGTCTGCAGGCCTGTACCAAATTTGTTTTGTACCACCACAAGGCCACCGTTTGCCAACCACTGGAGTAGACCTAAGGCTACAGAATAGAAATTGCTAACGCAGTCTTGGTTATTGCTGGTCTCAGTATCAAATCAAATTTTTGCTTTACCCACTGTATTACACCAAAGCGTGTAATGAGTTTCAGGGATTGTCATTGCTGAGTCATTGCTTCCAGGCAACACACTCTTTTCAAAGAACTGTTGCAGCAGCGGCAAGCCATTGGTAACTTTGTGTCCAATTTGACCGGCCAGTGATTTGAACTTCAAACCTCCTGCTCCAGATATGAACAACCACAACACATTAGTACTCATCGAGCCAAATCAGGAAAGTCTTGAAAGGCAGCCTGACTTGGTCTCAAAAAAAATTAAGGAGTGATTATTTCACCAAAATATTTTAAGTGTAAGAGAGTAGGCTAATGTCAGATACGAAAATATGCCGAGGGTGGGCAAAGTGCAATTTATGAGTGCTTTAATTTTTCTATTTTAAAACATTGTGGAAGTTACATGGCAAACTCAAGTCAATAAATTTTCTGCAGTTTATTTATTGCACAGCATTTAAAATTTTTTTTTTCTTTTTTGGCTGATAGCACAAGTCTATACTTCAAACTTAATTTTGTTTCATTTCAATCATATTGAGAAACGAGCACCTTCTTTCGCAAATTACTTACTTTTTTCATCTAACATCCATTGCAAAAATGTGGTAGTTGCATCGAGTCAAGATTGTCGTTTTAACTGCGAAACTGGAAGGTAGGTTGCGCTTTGACTTGGTACCAAAATGTTGTTCAGCAATTGCAAGATTCAACTACTCTTCAACCAAACTAAAAATTTTGTTGTGAAGGTTGCACTGCGCTTCAGAGATTAAACAAAATGAATTTCCCTGCGCTTTTGATATGTTATGTTATTTGTGCCCACCTTTGAAAATATGCAATACCAATTTGCTTTATGAAGGGTTAAAATTAGGGTTTGTGTTAGTTTTCAGAGACAGGCTTTGAGTTTGGGTTAGATTTAGATAAAAATTATTAGGTAAGTAAAATTGATAGGTGAAATGGCAGTCTCTTCCAAAGTACTGATAATAAAATAATATCAGGCCTTTGTTCTGAAGCATGTGGTCTTTGAAACAAAAATTAAGTAAGGTAGTGACTATTTCACCAAAAATTTTCAAGTTAAAGAGAATAAAACGAAAATGAGAAATATTCATCCGCGCTTTTTTCAGTTGCTTTTTCAAGGGTCAAGATTAGGGTTCAGGTTAGGGTTTGGGTTAGGGTTCGATTTGGGAATAGTTTTAGAGTAAGCATTTGAGTTTGGATTAGATTTGAGTCAGAATTAATAAAAAGCTAGATAAAAATTTCCGGTGAAATAGAGCCTTCCATTAAGTAAACCGTCTGCTACAGCATCAATGCTGCAAATTGCATAGTACCGGTACATACTATGATACAATATGTAGGCCTACACTGTTTGCATCACACACACAGACACAACTGAAGTACCGCACTGTACCACGATTTTTTGACAAGCTACCGTAATACTAAAATACCGTACGGTAGATCTTCAACACTACTGGGAGGAGAGTATCATTCATCACTAATCGGCATCCACACATATATTTCTGAAAATATCATGCACAAAATCTAGGCATATGGAAGTATGGATGGTTGGAAGATTGTCTTCCATTCCATTCTGGCATCTTCCATAGCCTACCGAATTTTCCACTCCATACCATCCAGTATTGAATCCAATCAATGCTCTGGCCACGCCGAAGCAGACACATCGCCACGCCAAGCAGCTTTTTTTCATTTTAGAACCTTGCAAACTGTACGCCAACTTTAAAAACTACACAGCGTCGCCCAGTGGAAATGGAATCCAGCACATTTTGCAACCAGCTGACGTCTATGAAGGCCTGCAGAAGAGGTCACAGTTTTGCGCTCAGCTTTGATGCTTTTCGTTTACTGCCTTTTAGTATTGTTTTGAACTTTTTTGTTTTGCATTTGAAATAATGCAAATACTGTTGGAGCGATAGCACGTTTTGCCGCTTCCATAAATTGCACCATTGTTTCTCAATTACAGCGCACCAATCAAATTTGCCCATTCGTTTTATCACTGTGACGCTCTTGTCAACTTGACGTAACAATGATATACAATGGCGGTTACTATATAGGCAGAGGTGGAGTCGAGGACACAAGGCTTGAGGCCAAGGCCAAGGACACAAAAAAATCCGAGGCCAAGGCCAAGGACAGCCTTTCCGAGGACAGACACTCTCGAGGCCAAGGACAGGAATGCTCGAGGCCAAGGACCAAGGACGCAAGTGCTCTCCAAAAAAAAAAGGTCTTCACAAAAATTTTTTAGGCGATCTCAAAGAAAAAAAAAAAAAAAAAGGTCTTCACAAAAATTTTTCAAGCGCTTCACAAAATTTTAACAATTCAAAAAATAGTGCTGTCCTCGAGCCGAGGACAGGCCAATTTTCGAGGACTTGAGGCCTCGAGGCCAAGGCCAAGGACTATAAAATGTGTCCTCGAGGCCAAGGACGTCCTCAAGGACTCCACCTCTGTATACAGGGCTGGAGCGAGCCGACGTTTACGCCCTTACTCAAACACAGGGGCACCGAGAGCCGAACGTTGGCCCGGGGAAAGCTCAAACATGGATGGGCACCATCAAATTGGATGGGCCCCTGGTTTTGTGAAGTCCAAAACAGACGGAGAAAATGCTGCTGTTTGGTCCCAAATATGATGTGATCTCCATAAAAAAAAAAAAAAGGTTTTCACCGAAATTTCGACTGTTTTTCTGGCCAAAATCAAGTGATCTCCAAAAAGGTCTTCACCGATATTTCGACTGTTTTTCCGGCCGAAAACA
Organism: Trididemnum nubilum; assembly: GCA_963965965.1. Lineage (NCBI taxonomy): Eukaryota > Metazoa > Chordata > Ascidiacea > Aplousobranchia > Didemnidae > Trididemnum > Trididemnum nubilum. The sequence goes on from OZ014480.1 coordinate 13,916,965, forward strand.
AATGATCTCCAAAAAATTAGGTCTATCCTTGCAATTTCGATGGCCCTTTTATTACTCAATGCAATTTGGATGGGCCCCCTCTCGAGCTCATGGGCCCCCTAAACACCATGGTCCCCGGGGTCATTGTCCCCCCCTGCCCCCCCTCTCGGAGGCCCTGCTCAGACAGGTAGATAAACGAAATTCGTATGCTGTGTTTATTACGAATACATAAGCTGTTTAAACTTATCGCTCTATTCGACCTTTTGCTAAAATACATAGAGCCCAGGCGCGTAGCCAGGATTTGGAAAAGGGGGGGGCTATTTTGAAAGAGTGAGAAGTGTGCAAATGACCTTGACTCGAATTTTCATTGATCTTGAATCAGTTGCAGACGGTTTGTCCGAAAATTGAGACGAAATGTTTCGGAAAGCACAAAAATTCAAAGGTTTTTTCCGCCCAAAATTAGGTGATCTCCAAAAAAACAAAAAAACAAAAAAAAAAAAAGGTCTTCACCATAACTGAGACTGATATTTCGTCCAATTTCGCAAATTCAGACGTTTGAGGGGGGGCTGTTTTCGAATGGGGGGGGGCTATTTTCCATTTTTCACATAAAATCGGGCTCAAAAGCACTAAAAACATGCGATTTTGCATACTTCACAAGCCAATGGGGGGGCTCGAGCCCCCCCGGCCCCCCCCTGGCTACGCTACTGATAGAGCCACTAAACTTAGTTGATAGTTGACTCGAATGATCTCTTCGATCCTTGGCAAGTGACTTCATGCAAGTCGTTATGAAGTGGAAGTCGTTATGATTTCCCAGGAGTCGACCACGAAGGACGTCAAACTTTTTGGTTAAGTGACTTTTATGTTTCTAGTGAACTGCAAAGACAGCAGAGCAATGGCGTAGACCATGACTAGGCGTAGACAAAAATCCATAGGTGGGCAAGTTAATGAAAAACGTTACCTTCGTTAACCTCTAGTTCGTTAACAAACTTCACACCTCCGTTAACGTTAATCCGTTATTTTCAGCTTTAATTAACGGAAGTTAATGAAGTCCGTTATTGGAACGATCGACGCTCGCGTCGCGTGTTCCTCTGTTTTTACTCGGCCATTTTCCAACTAACGAGTGCGAAATTTCAGACTAATTTTGCTTATAACTCGAGAACGGTTGGGTCTAGCAACATGAAATTTGAGTTTGCTGGCAAACTCATTGGTTTTGCTTGTATTGAAAGTTGTTCACTGGGTTTGCTGGCAAACTCCCATCTAGTTTCGTTAACATTTTGCGTGTACCGGAATTTTCCACTTATTATACCCCCCCAGTTATTATACCATTGTTTCCAGTTTTTATACCATGGTATAATAACCCGGATCGAACTTCCATAGTGTGACCAGTGACCAAAAATTTGTCAAGCATCGCAATGGCAGCGTTGCCGTATGCATATCGACTGAAATCTTGGAGATAATTAGGCAAGCACGTTCTCTTTGCATCAATTACCGGTATGTACCGTATTTCTTCTAGTAAAGTACTGTACCGGTAACTTGCCATAGCCACTACCGGTAGCAAAGCAGTGGCATATTGCGGTCCGTCTTCTTTAGGCTAATTCCAATAGTGATGTCATAAGATTTTCCTTCTTCACAATGATAATTCATAAGATTTTCCTTCTTCACAATGATAATAAACCCCCCCAGTTATTATACCATGGTATAATAACTGGAAACTTTTCCAGTTATTATACCATGGTACTTTACTAGAAGAAATACTGGACTGGAAACTTTTCCAGTTATTATACCATGGTATAATAACCTGGATCAAACTTTATTCTCAATTTCGTCATTTTCCAGTTATTATACCTGGTACAATAAGTGGAAAACTCCGGTAATTGGAACGACCAATGCTCGCGTCGCGTGTTCTTTTGTTTTTCTCGACAATTTTCCAACTAACGAGTGCGAAATTTCAGACTTTTGCTTATAACTCGAGAACGGTTGGGTCTAGCAACATGAAATTTGGCAGCAGCTTGAGAATAATGAATTACATGTTTGTACCAAATTTTGAGGCAATAGGTCACGTGACTTCGGTTTTAGAACCCGAAAACCGCCCCGCAAGATGGGCATAAAAAGCCGTCTCAGTCAAAAACGGCTTAAGTACGGCAAAAAATATTTCATATGGTGGTATGTCTCAAGATACCCTTTCATCCCAACCAACCCACTTTTGGCCGCGATGAGGTTTATTTCTTTTTTTCTCCTTTTTTTTCCTTTTTTTTTCCTTTTTTTTCTTCCTAATTTTTGTACGCTCTTCTTCTCCTAAACCACAAAACATCGAAATCTAATTTTTGTGTAAAGTTGTTGAGCAGCAAAAGCAATTTTTTCTCCCGAAATGTTTTGGTGCAACTCCACCGGGAACCCCCCCAAAATGGGGCCCCAAAAAATCAATTTTTGAACGGCTCAAGCTAGAGTGTCAGTTTCATTTGATATCAGTAGATATTTAACAGACAAATACTTTGACATAGTTTGGGGGTTCCACCGCCTCGGAAACCCCACCAAATGGACCCCCAAAAATCAATTTTTTTAATGGCTCAAGCTAGGGTGCCAGTTTGTTTTGATATCAGGAGATATTTAACATAAAAATATTTTGACATAGTTTGGGAGTGCCACCTCCCCGGGGACCCCCAAATGGACCCCCTAAAAATCAATTTTTTGAACTGCTTAACTTAGGGTGCCAGTTTGTTTTGATATCAGGAGATATTTAACAGAAAAATATTTTGGCATAGTTTGGGGGTGCCACCCCCCCGGGGACCCCTCCAAATGGACCCCCCAAAAATCAATTGTTTGAACAGTTCAACTTGGGGTGCCAGTTTGTTTTGATATCAGGAGATTTTTAATTGACAAATATTTTGGCATAGTTATAGGGGTGCCACCCTCTTGGGGACCCCCAAATGGCCCCGCTAAAAATCAATTTTTTCTGCAGCTTAACTTAGGTGTCAGTGTTTTATGATATCAGCAGATATTTAACAGACAAATATCTTGGCGTATTTGGGGGCCACCTTTTCGGGGACCCCCAAATGGATCCCCAAAAATCAATTTTTTGAATGGCCAAGCTTGGAAGCCCATGTTTTATGATATCAGGAGATATTTAACTGACAAATATTTTGACTCGACTTTTCTGGAGGTTTTGTAATCAGATGTTTTTGAATAATTGCTGATTTTACGGAAGACGAAAAGTACTTTTGAGCGTCACAGCATTAGCTACACGTCGGTCGTTCAATGGGTTTGCAGGCAAACTCTCATCTAGTTTAAAATTCTTTTTATTCAGTCACTTCTAGAACACGTATTAATGCTGTTGAGCAGATTGTAAGGAAATATTTATTGCTATGTTTTTTTTTGTGTTTTTTCAAGATAAAAACAAGTTCAAATGCACTAACGAAGCTGCGATCGGAAAATCTTTGGAAATTGCGAACAGCGATAATTAGTAGATCTATGAGGCTGCAGCTTACTATTTGCACAAAAAAGAGCTCCTTTCTTCTATAAAACTCGTGTTAATACGCAACAAGTGCTACCAGCGCAAACTAGTTTGTACCGATACGATAAATGAATCTTGCAAGATATTAATGATAAAAACCTTAACGGAAGTTAATAGAACTTAACGGAAGTTACTTTAGTCCGTTAACAGAACTTAACGGAAGTTAATTTAGTCCGTTAACATGAAAAAACTTTTTAACGGATTAACGAGTTCAAGAAAAAGTTAGCTTCGTTATTAACGATTAACGGACTTGTGCCCACCAATGCAAAAATCTGCAATGGAGGGGCTGTTATGGGGGTCTGGGAGCAGAGCCCCAAGCGCTCAAAAATTTTGTAGTTCTTGGGAAAAAATGACTTAATTTTAGGTGTATTTTGATCAAAATTAATGCTATTAAAACAAGGCATAGAAATTAGCAGCGCAAAAACATGATTATACTGGTTGCATGAATGGGCTATTTGGGAGATAGCTATTGCTAGAATTTTAGTTTTTTTATTTACAAGTTGGTAAATCATAAAATCCTAAATCGGTAGTTTTATACAACTCTCAAGGAATAATCGAATTCGTCCAGCCCTATGTTTTTTGCAAAAAACGATATAATTAGGGGGGCTAGTGGAAATTTGGAAAAAGTGATTGGTACATAGGTTGGCACAAGTCCGTTAATCGTTAATCCGTAACAAAGCTAACTTTTTAATTAACTCGTTAATCCGTTAAAAAGTTTTTTCATGTTAACGAACTAAATTAACTTTCGTTAAGTTCTGTTAACTTTCGTTAAGATTTTTATCATTAATATCTTGCACCATTCATTCATCTTACCGGTACAAACCAGTTTGCACTGGTAACACTTGTTGCGTATTTGCACGAGTTTTATAGAAGAAAGCGAAGAAAGAGCTCTTTTTTGTGGCAAATAGTAAGCTGCTGCCTCATAGGTCAAGTAATTGTCGCAGTGCACTATTTCCAAAGATTTTTCGATCGCAGCTTCGTTAGTGCATTTGAACTTATTTTTATCTTAAAATTAGATTAGACTGTAAAATGTAACTTTTAAAGCATAAAAAACCACTACAGCTATAAATATTTCCTTATAATCTGCTCAACAGCGTCAATACGTGTTCTAGAAGCGAGTGAATAAAAAGAAAATATGTAAATTACACGCAAAATGTTAACGAATTAACGGACTGTATTAACTTCCGTTAATTAAAGCAGAAAATAACGGATTAACGTTAACGGAGGTGTGAAGTTTGTTAACGGACCAGAGCCTCAGAGAGAAAAATTTTCAGGGGGTACGAAAGTCGATACCGGGCCCCCAAATCTTGTTGGGCCCCCAAGCCTTATCGGGGCCCATGCTGTTAAATTATTTTTTGTCCGATGGGTGTAGATTTTCATTTAAAAGTGAGGAGATAACGATTTTCACATACAGTTAGGACCTATGAAAAACTCAACTAAACATAAAATTGGTTTAGATCAAGCTAGGGGGTCTGGGGGAGCGCTGTGAGCTCCCCCAGCGAGGTCCGGGGCTGAGCCCCGGAAGCTTTAGCACTTTTTATGTTTCTTGAGGGTAAAATACAGCATTTGACCAACATCACAGCACCTAACTTGCTTAAATTGACAAGCAGAAAACGTGACATACATGAAAGAAAGTGTGTGAAATGGGGGATGACGACATTGACACAATATTATACAATATAATGACTTTAACACTGCAAATCCAAATATTTCACTGATAAAAGTTTTAAGAAGTCATCTGCAATCATAGATTTCACAAACCCAAATATCTATTAAACTCAAAGAGATAGAGTGAGTTACTTAATGATAGTAGTATAGTATGTCAACTTTGGCTCCGCTCTTTGAGGTTGAAATGCTTTTGGATCTCTGGAAATGTGGGCCCTCGTACATTGTTATACTGTAGAATTAGGGCTATCAAGTCAGAGAAATGCAACAAAACATTAATTTCGACGCAAGTATATGGCTTTTGATACATTTTCCTCTTTTTTAATTAAATCGGCCACATTGGATGCCCTAAAGGCGTGTAGCAAAAATAGCAACCAATTACCAATACTGATTAGGCTGACTGATATTTTGGCTGTAGGCAAGTTTGATTACGGTGATATGGTGCGATACCAAAACTTAATGCGGAAATCTGAACTCTTCCGGGCCCCTTAAGCCCGGGCCCCTTTAGGCCCGGACCCGGGTACAATGTACCCCCTGAACCCCCCCTCGCAGGCCCTGTAACGGACTAGTGGGTAACGAAGCTAATGTTTTGCATTGACGTGCCCACCAAAGGATTGGTAATTAACTAATTCTGAATAGCCCCACCCCCACCTCTTCCCCTATTTCTAAGCTTAAGTATTTTTGATGAAACATATATTAACCATTTTTCAATGAGCGATCAAATTTGATTACGAATTTTTGGCCAGTTTTCAAAGTTTTTTTTCTGATTGATGATTTGTACAGTATTTTGGACAAATTAGCCCCCTCCCTGACTAAACGTTTCAAAATATGCTTTGAATCATTTTTTGAGTGTATTAGAGAGCAAAAGACAATCTCAGAAGTGCTAAAAACGTAGCATTTTTCTTATTCTGCATTTTGGTTAGCAGGCCAATAGGGAGGCTATTGCCCCCCTCCCCCCTTTCCGCCCCCTGGCTACGCTACTGCTGCAGAGTGTGGACGTTAGAGTAATTATTGCGTTTGCATTATTCGCTTGTTATGCATCAACATAGTAACATGGGTATTAGGACAAGGATTGTTTTGCTTTCTTCGATGGCTTTTTATGACCGTTAGGTTCGAGACCGAGACGACACTTGCCGAGACCGAGATTGAGGGAGAGTCCTCAAATATTTGGTTTAGAGACCGATGCCGGCTTCGAGACATCCATTCTGCTTTGAAATTTTATCCTCAAAAACTGCAAAAGTTGTTTTGTGCAAATATGCGGCTTTTTATTATTCGTTCAGCGCCTGCCAATAAGCTTATTTTGTGCCAAACTTTTCGTTACAATTTGTTCCGATTCCGAAAGAAAAGAATGCCTGGTTCATGCAAGCAGAACAACTTAACCTCTGATTTCTTGAATCTTGAGTTTTACTCTTAAATACAGTAACTCACCTTAACTTTTTGCACATGTTAAGCACGTGACGACTTGGCCATAATTGCTTCTTCTTCTTCTGGAGTTCCAAATATTAAACGCACGTGCTTGTTGCAAACTTTGCAAATTTTATGGCCACCCCCGACAGCAGTTGCAGTCGTGACATTCCATTAATAATAGAAAATAATCGCGTGACCACACAATATATCAGTGTCAGTATAATGATAGATGTTTAAGTCTACGGTATTAAGTAGTCAGGTATAAAGCAAACTAAACTGACGAGCCTTAATACGCTGTGGCCTTCATGTCTGAATTAAGATATCATTTTTTCATACGTTTTCACAGTTTCATCTACCAACTTCTGCTATAGGCTGATAGAAGTATCATGAATTATTTTGTTAGTTATTAGTAGTTATCATCAAAAGATATGTCTCCACATCTACTCGATGGTTCATCGAAAGTCTGGTTTTTGACTTGCGAATTAAAATATCAAGAAAAAATTGAAATTATCCTCGCCAAGTTTCAGCTTTCGATGTCCTACCGTTTTCGAAGTACAAAGTAAAAAAATTTTCCTTCTTAGTTCAGTGTTGCCAAAGTGGCAACGATGTGATAAAAATTATCTTCCACTTACTTTGACTTATAGAAACTTCTAAAAAGCAGCAGTGGCCTATATTCTGGCATTAGTGTTGATATCAAAACACTTTTGTAGTAGTGAAATTGTTGACTTTCATTGTATCATCACCGGGATACTAACAATCGAGCAATGAAGTCTCTGCGTAATGTTGTTATTGATGCTATACCGGTACCGTTCTTGGCTAAGCGTTTGCTTTGGGAATTATTTTCCCTTTTGTATCTCAAAATGTAGCGAGTTAACCGAAGGATCGCCGACACTAAAGCCCGAACTGGGTAGGGCCCGAAATTCGTCTCAAGCTTAGGCCCAAACCCAATCCGAAAAACTCGGTGCGATTTACAACTCTGCGTCAGGGTGATCCTTACGTTGGACAAAAAACTTTCAAATCTCTATTCTCTGCGCTCGAGTGTTACACGCTTCTCGATTTTTGATTAGGGCTCAATTCTTAGTTACGGGCCTTATAGGTTATTGCTTGTACCGGCACGGGCGTATTTAGGGGGGCTATTGGGCCATGGCCCCCCTTTGGGTCGCCAGGATAGTATAATTAGTATAGAATAGTATGAAAAACTGTGGCATGCCCTCCCCCTTTGTAACTTGGGCAGAAGTTTTGAGCACAGAAACGGTGGGCGAATATCTGTTTTTTGGCAAAAAAATGGACTAAATTTGAGTGAAGAACTTTTTTTTTGGTCTTCACCTAAGTTGGGCAGGAAAGCGAAATTGATTTTGGGCTGAAAAATTTTGATTCTGGTCTTCATTAATCTCAACTTTTCTGAATTTCCTGGCCCCCCCCCTTTCTTTTCGAAAATCTGCGTACGGTACTGTGTAGCCTACTGGAATGTCATTTTTTGGGGGGATTAGCTAAAATTTTTTTGGCTTCCGCGAACCCCTCCACTTTTTACTTGATCCATAAAACTGAGTTATAATTTTGATTCCGCCCTGGAATTTACACCCCCCTTTGAAAATGGCTTCGGCATCCATCAGTGTGGCAACCAAAGAACAGAAGTATTAGTTACCAGCACCATAATATATGTTTCAAACAACAACAGTATGCATCATAATTAGGGTTCGGAGTTGCTGAAAAAAAAACAAAAAACTGGCGGCCATCGAATTATTCGCTATACTCTGAAAAATAACAGCGATTCGACTGGCGATTGACTATCGCTACTGTTATTTACCACGACCATTGCTATTGCTATTGACAGCGACTAGCGAATAGCAATATTTTAAAAATACAGTGTTTTCATTTGAAAATTTTGAGATATTTGAATTTATTTTGCTTGTGAATCAAATGGCAACATACGTTGTGAAAAGGTCTATAAAGTGCTTATAGCATGTGGGCTTGTATAACATTTATTTATCCATTTTATTTTATTTATTTGCCATCAATGATATCGATAATTAATAAAACATGTATCAACTCTAACAGTACCGGTATAGTGAAATCTCTAAAAAAATCTCCGACAACAAATTCGTAGCAAGGAGGCAAAGAAGTGGTGCTTGGAACTTTGAGTTAGTTGTCACCCGGAGAGTGTTTTACATATCAGAAGCACACAAGCAAAAGTAACGCTAGAAAACATTATTTACAATAATAAGTAAGTCAGGTTTGAATAACATTGGTGTTAACAAAAAATGAAATAAAACGGAATTTTACTGACAAGAAAAACTTCAGCACAATAGCCTACAATATTTTGACCTTTTTCAACTATAAACAAGTACTCATTTTTAATTCGGGTAACCAGCAACCACATTCTGTAGCATACATCTTTTACCCATGTAAGTACAGATAATAAATCAAGCGTGAAATGAATTGAATTGTTGATTAATTTTTAAGTGCGCAGTTCCACTATGCTTTCATCAAAAAACATTTTAGTTTTTTTAAAAAGATTTTTGGTGATTTATCCTGTTTTATGGAAGTCTCTATGAAGTTCTATAGCTTAGGACCTTGAAATTGAATTGGTTTTTGCAATTTGTTAGTTCGGTACTATGGTAAGAAAAAGTTATCAACCAGAATATTCCAGCTGCTTTGCCCGGACCACTCGGACATCAGGCCCGGTGCTCCAGGGGGCATTTGGGGGCCGTGCCATCCAAATCACTGCTTGTGCCTCCCTAAAAGAGAAATGTGCCCCCCGAGCAAGGATTGTGTCCCAAAGAAAGTGACAGGCACGGTTCCACTGTAGTGCGCAGCAGTTCTAGGCCTGACGCCCCCAAAATACTGGTCATTAACCCAGGATTTTGGGGCAAGAACCGTTTTTTTGCAGATTTTGCGATGAAAATCTTTTTTTTGTCTTCACCCCAAAATTTGCACATTTCGCAATGAAGACCTTTTTTTTTCAGTCTTCGTCATAGAACTCGTGGACTTTTGCGCATATTTTGTGATGAAGATCTTTTTTTATGGTCTTCACTTTCAAATTCGAGGAAAAAAGTTTTCGCGCTCCCCCCAAATTATTTATGCCCCCCCCCCCCACCCCAGTCACACTACTCTGGCGCTGGGCCTGGCCGACATCTGCATTTTTTTTTGAAAAAAAGTGATGTTGACTTTTGTCACACTGCATCAAAAAAAAAAAATACGAGGTTTAGACCTGAAAAATAGGAAGAAATATAAAGGGTAAGGGCCAAGTGAATAAATCACGAAAAAGTCAACAAAATGTGTACTAAAAAACTATTTTTAGATGTTTGAAAACTAGAAGAAAAATGCAACATATTTATATTTTATGTTTTCACTTTTTCTCCAGCATAAACAGGTCAAGAGATATTGACCAAAATATTGCGATCAGTGAAGCATGACGAGTGCACAATTTGAGCTCGGCAAAGTCGGCGGTTAAGAAAAAAGATCAAAGCAAATGAAAAATAACATGTTGCGAGTTTCGTACTTGTTACTTAAATTCCCCGTCTAAAACAAAGGCTTATGCCAAAGCTGTTAACCTTGGGCCAGTGTTACGCCGATTGTCGTAGCAGCTCTTTAATTCGCGCCGCCACGCAAGAGTGACAAACTTTGCACGCCGAAGATCTTCGGAAAAGCATACATATTTTTCATACTGGAGCGTCGGTCGTTCCAATTACAGAGTACAGTCAGCATTACGGGTAAGGTACCTAAAGTTTGGACAAAGCAATCTGACAATGGTTGATTACTGATTTGAGCGCAAGACTTTTATGTGGTCTGCGCTAGGAATTAGGACAGCATCTGAAATAAAAGAATGGCTGATTGCAATGCAAAGCTAAGGTAGTTTTCTGGTCTGCAAGTGCAACTGCAACTACTAGACAGCTAGAGGTTAGACTCTGGACTGCTAGAATACAAAAAACCTGAAATGGTTGATTTTAGATTTAGACATCAATACATGTATTTCTGATTTTTTGTCATGTCATCACCTATTTTAAGCATGAATACTACGGTAGGTTTGAATGGGCCTACCTGTATTTTATTTTTCTGCCCTAAAACGTTTTTTAATTCTAACTTAGTTTGCGTTTGGTTTCAGTTTGCATTTACCATTACATTGGCATTGATCTCCTCACACTCACAGAGTGATTTTGTCACACAGTGAATTTGCCACTAACTTACTAAGTGAAGGTTGGCTTAGGCAAGACAGCTCATGGATAGTATGATAGAATATTTTAATGATTAGGCTAGCCCTTTCTGCTTCTCAGTCAATGCTTCAATAGCAATGCAGAAGTTGGTGACTAATACAGAAGAGTACTATTTTTCAGTTCATAGTTCAAGTGCTGATCAGTGATTCTGGATTACAGCCTGCTCTAAACAGTACCGGTAATTTGTCGGCTGCATTGCCGAGATGGTAAAGGCATTGTTTTCAAAGCAACCCTGGTCACATGATCTCGGTTTAGCCCTCACCCTAGTCACCTTTGCATCCTGGATAAGATGGACGCTTTATGATGGTTATCTCTTGAGACTCTGTGTAGTAGTCACCTTTGTATCCTTGAAGAAGATTCATGCTTTTTGATGATTATCTCTGAGACTCCATGTAGTGGCTTCGAACAAGCATTGGACAAGAATTTGTTACATTTCACAAAAATTTGAGATCACTGGAAACTCCTTTTTTTTCTACCAACAATTTTTAATGGTATAATACAATTTTGAATCAAGATTCATTGAGATTTTCGACAGGTTGAAATAGGAGTAAGATCCAATCCAATTGAAATTCAAAAATGTTGGATGAAATGTCCAAGAAAAAACATCCAGAATTATTATACAAATTGAAATATTTATCTAGTAAATTTAAACATTCAAACAAAATTAAAGTTAATATAAACATGAAAAGATTCATTAAGATTTTCAACCGGTTGAAATAAGAATAAGATCCAATCCAATTGAAATTCAAAAATGTTGGATGAAATGTCAATGAAAAAACATCCAGAATTATTGTACAAATTAAAATAATTATCAAGTAAATTTGAACATCCAAACAAAATCAAAAGTTAATATAAACATGAAAAACAAAAAAGAATTACCAATATGTAAGAAAAAGGTTGCCAAACAATAATCAAACCTAAGTTAACAATGTAGCATAGAAGAAACAGAATCAACATGTGGTTGAGAAAAACATGAGTTTGTTGCATTTACTAAGGACTAACAAGTATAATAAAAATCCAAAGTACCATAAAACTAGATAAATATTCCAAGAGTTAAATTTTACACAAATACAAAATCCAAAATAAATTACATTGTTGAAAAAAAAGTACATTAAAAATCCAGAATGCATTGCAACTAAACATATTTTTACAAAAAGTTTTATTTTGCGTAGAATACAACATCAAACATGTGAAAAACATGTGTACATTATTAGTCCAAGACATAGCTATGTAAAAACAATATAAACTTCACATACTGGCATGCATCACACCTATTATGAATTATAACTATAGACCCTAGTAATATTCAACATGTAAACTGAACTATTAAAAGCAAATAACAAAATACATACATACTCGTACTGGCCTACCAACTCTATAACAAATCAAGTACCGCCCAAAACATGACCAAAATATATCTGAGTTCTGTCAAACAACTATTATTGCACATCACTATTTAAAACAAACAGATAAAACGGGAAGACTATGGCATTACAAATAGTATATCTCTTCTAGACGTTGACCCTTACATACAGTTCCCAAAACACTAGCAGCATTTCCTCTTTGCACTGCCATTCTAATCGCTTGCATTAGGAAAACAGTCATCCTGGGTTCACCCGACTCAGCTGAAATTCTCCTGCCAATCTCTTGAATAAATTTTTAACCATTTGGACCCCATGGGCCCATTGTTTCTATGCATGTGGGAACAATATCAAAATCATGTTCAAGCTCTGCATACTTTATTGGTTTTGCCTGCTCTGCCTGTTCTGCCACATTTCCATGGAAAGATTTGATGAGGTATCAAGGTGACTAGGGGCGAAGGTGTTACTGCATGTAAAATCCCACACCATACATCTTCTCCAACGCATTTTGAATTTCTAAGTCATACTGCTCTAAAATAAGAAGAAGCAGATGCTTTCAGCACATAAGTAAGCTTTGGGATTGCAAAGCAGCTCCTCAACAGGAAAAATGCTTCATGAGCATCCAGTTGGTCCAAACGATTCAACATTCTACAGAGAGAGGTTAACTTGGATTGCAAAGCTTCATCAACAGCTGATGGCAAAATTGAGGCACCAAGCAAAGACACTTAGACTGTCTTTAAATAAGCTTAGTTTGGTCAGCTACTTTGCTAAACTTCTCCAATAAAGCTTCTTCATTTACACTGTCTATACCTACAATTTCGCATTTGGCATGATTCACCTTTAAACTAAGGCTGTTTTCCAGCTCCATGATCTTCACAAAATCTGAGAATACAACATCCACATTACCTCCAAGTGTACCATCATCCAAATACCACATATTAAACTCATTTTTACAACTAGAAATTGCATTATTGATTGCCAGTGAAAAGAGCAATGGACCCAATGGGTCACCTTGTTGCACACCTTTCTAGGAAAAGAAAATTTCCATACCAAAGAACAAATTACTAAGGGTTGCATCTGCTTGATCAACAAAAGAGTAAATCTGAGGAAAAGATTCGAAAACTTTCTGAAGCATACAATCTCTCCTTATGGTATTGAAAGCATTTTTGAAGTCAATTTTTAACAATACTCAGTTTGTTGAGCTTGCATCACCAATAAAACTCTGACAAGCATGAACTATAACTTCAGCACCAGAGGTAGTGCCAACACCAAGCTGATGAGATTGGAAAGTGTTTGGGAGGTATTGTGACTACTTCATCACGCAACATTTACCAGCCACGTGCCTCAGTGTATTGCCAATTGAAATAGGTCTAACTCTTCCATTTTTTTTGGATAGTGCAATCAGGGAAACACCAAAAAAACTTGAACACACAGCTGATGGAATGTTTCCACATGAAACAATTCCATTGGTAAATTTAACCAAAGCTTCCATAAGTGTTTGAGATGTGTTTCCTAATGTCTCAGAAATCAAATCTTTTAAATGTTGAGGAGCAAAGTCATCTGGACCTGTGCTGGAACCATTTTTAAATAAACGGATACATTTTCAAACATCTTCAGCATTTACCAAAATGCTTCCTAACAGGTAGCCTCATCAGTAGCTTGAGGCAAATGAGCACTGCTGTGAGAATCAGGATGTTTGGCTTTCAACTGACTCATGACATTTTCAGAGCATTCTAAAACTTTACCATCTGAAGATAAGGTCTGTATGGCCCCTTTTACATTACCTACAGGCAGCTTAGAAGATACCACTTTGCTGATGTCCTGATTTGAAACTTTCCTCACTTTATTCCTTCTTTTGACGGTTGGCTTAGGTGTTGTCATCTTTCTTTCAGTGAAGGCTATGATCTGGCAATTGACTACAGATGCTAGAGATTTTGCTTTTTTCCCTCCTCTTCTAGGTTTTAAAAAACAGTTGCGTTCAAAATCAAAAAGAAGCTGCCATGCTGGTACCGGTACTCTATTTTCAGTACTATTCTGTTGAAAATCTCAGTGAGAGCTTTAGCAGCATGTAGTCTGGAAGCCTGAGGAACTTGTTTTAAAGTACTTTTTTCTCCACTATAGCTAAAACTCTCTGCCACTTGCATTGTTGGAGGTGATGATCAACAGCATGGATCTATTCACAAATCATTCATGGCTTGTACAGGTCCTTTCAGTTTTAGTCAACTTTACACATTTCATGTGATACCATACATTGCAAACCTCACATTCCATCCATTGATGAGATCCTCTTACTGCTATCATCTATACCACATGTTAGACAAGAAGCCTGATCTTTCTTTCCTTCTTCTGAGGAAATGCTGCTAGTGTTACCGCTAGAACCTTGCCTTTGCAGATCATTCTCACCAATGTCACTTTGGTATGCAGTAGCTTACTAAGGTATGGATACTATACGTTAATTGCAAAGGCATTAACTACTGGTAAACAGTGCTACACAGGCCAGTTGGTCGAGTGGTAACGCGTTTGTCTCTGGAGCGGGAGGTCTGAGGTTCAAATCTTGGGCTGATCAAATTGGACACAGTGTTGCCAACGGCTCACCACCGCTGCCACATTTTCTTCGAAAGGAGCTGTGTTGCTCGAATGCAATGATGCGGAGATGGGCCCCGCCAACTTGTTACACGCTTCGGCGTATTACAGCGAGTATAATGAAAGATTTGATTTAAACAGTGCTATTCCAAAATCTTTGTGTGTTTCAAGAAAACAAACTAAGACAGGAGAAGAACTGCTGGTCAGGTTGATTTTCAAAAAGCTTCAAATTCAAACAGACAACGTGTTACAGATTATGTATATGCAACTTATTCAAATAGAATCTCCTTTCTTCAAATAGAATCAAATTTAAATAGAATCACCTTATTTCGATAGAATCAATGGAAACTCTGTTTGATGCAGCATTTCTCAAACCGTGAGTCACCACCCAAATGTGGAGTAGAGGTAGAATTAGAATTTGAGCACAAAAAGTGCACATGTGCACTTTGAAAGTGAACATGTGCACCTTTGAAATGCACATGTGCACTTTTGAAGTGCACATAATAGTGTACAAGTGCACTTCCAAAGTGTGTGCACACGTATGTGCACATGTGCACATCATAAGTGCACATGTGCACATCATAAGTGCACGTGCACATGTGCACCTTCCAAAAGGCATGTGTACTTTTTGTGCTTAAAATGTAGTTCTACCTACCTCTGTAGCAAATGTGGGTCGCCAAGGTTTTGTGAATGGGTCGCTGACACAAGTTGAGCCTTCAGTACATTGGTTATCTTTAATTCATAATTAGGCATTGATTTTCTAAATATTGTGTTTTTTTTTTGAGAAATAATGATTGCTTGTGCCTGAGATTTATAAAATCAGTGTCGGCACGGAACTTTCATTACCCAAGTTTTGGTGTCAAGTTGCAAACAAATATCCATGTTAAATGCCTAGCCAGAAATCTGCAATGGAAAAGGGTGTTATGGGGGTCTGAGGGCAGAGCCCCCCACCGCAGGAGGCATTTGGGGGTCTGAGGGCAGAGCCCCCCACCGCAGGAGGCATTTGGGGGTCTGAGGGCAGAGCCCCCCACCGCAGGAGGCATTTGGGGGTCTGGGGGCAAAACCCCCAACCATCGGAGCACAGTGTTTTTGGGCAAAAATAACTTAATTTTAGGCCTATCATTAATGCTATTAAAATGTGGCAAAGAAAGTAGCAGTGCTAAAACATGATTATACTAGTTGCATAAATGGGCTGTGTGGAAGGTAGCTATTGCTGGTAGAATTTCGGTTCTCTTATTTACTTGCTGGTAAATCATAAAATCTTATACCAGAAGTTCTATAGAACTCTCAAGGAGTAATCGATTTCGTCTGTATTTTGTAGAAAAACCTGTAATTGGGAGGGCTAATGAAAGCAAGTTTGAGAGAAGTTAATAGTAATTAATAATTACTGAATACCCCCCTCCCCCCTACTCCTAAGCTCATATATTTTTTGATGAAACCTATGTTAAGCATTTTTTAAAAAGCGATCAAATTTGAATACCAATTTTTGGCCTTTTTCAAAGATTTTTCTAATTTGTGAGTTTTATTTTTGACAAATTAGCCCCTCTCCCCCTCTAAATAAACGTTTGAAATATTCTTTAAATCGTTTTTTGAGTCTATTTCAGTGCGAAAGACAGTCTCAGAAGTGCTAGAAATGTGGTATTTTTCTTATTCTACATTTTGGTTGACTGGCCCTCCCCGGCTACACTGCTGTCCAATATTGTATGAAGAAGCCGTAAAAAGTATAAACCCTTTTTCAAGTTCATATTTATGTGAGATGGAAATTTCTGCTCTGGCATTTATAAAATACTGTACAAATATGGAAACCGTCTGGATGCAGAGCGTCCAATGTGCTTTGTGTTGAGCCACCATTTCAAAAACTTGCTGAAGCAAAGTGGCAATAAGTGTTGTGTGATTAAAGTTCTGTTTTTTGTGGTTTAGTGATTATTTAGTTGGGTCGCAGCTGTTCTTGAAGATAGGGTTTTTAAACGAATTTGCGTCGCAAAAGAAAATGGTTGAGAAACACTTGTTTAAAGCAATGCAAGTGCAGATTTTTCTAAGCATAAAGTAGTTGTTAAAATGAAAAATGTGTCATTCATCCAGTAGTTGGGTATGTTAGGTAGTATTTGATGCTGTTTGGTGACGTACCATGGGACAGGAGGATAAATATGCAATTATATACAACAGTTTCACTCAATCCAGTCAGGTAATTGTGATATGCACCTGTATGATTGATTATTATTCAATGCATAGAGAAAAAAAAATTTCTTTGCTTTTGGAGATTAGTAGCCTTGAAGTCAAAATCTTTCATTGTACTTGCTGTGTTACACTTAAGTATGTGGCGAGTTTGCGGGATCAGGTTGAGTGGTAATGGATTTGTCTTTAAAGTAAAAGGTGTGAGGTTCAAATCTCTGGCCAGTCAAATTGAACACAGTGTTGTCAACAACTTGCCACTTCTGCAACATTTCTTCAAAAGAAGCTGTGTTGCTCGGGCGCAGCGACTTGGAGATTAGTAGTCTTCTCTAAGTTAAATGGGAAATTTTTAAACTATACAATCCTGAAATCAGGAAGCTCAAGTAGTAAGGGGTGGCTCAGGGCTTACATGTAGAATATGTTCAAAACTTTGGAAGCTTTAAGCCAGTGCTCTTCCTCCGGGTATACAAAATACTATATACCAGACCTAGGTGAAGAGTATTCTACTTCGCAAGGGTGTATAAAGGTATACGATATACAACCTAGGTAAAGGGTTCAATGCTCAGATTATTGTAATAATAAAACTTGAGTTTGCAATAGATAAGCTTGACAAAAATATTATAGTGTAAATGACTCTTCTGTAGAACACACTAAACATGCCAAACCAGCTTGCAAGCTTCTCCCAAAAGTTTTTCCTATTCATTGTTTACTAGAATTCAATGATTTTGCATTTAAGTTCTCATCACAAAAAATTCTTTGCAGTGGCACAACCAAGGAAGGGGCTGAAGCTCACCTCCTGAGCCAAGTTACTAAGAAAATTTACTTTTAAAAGCGTTTTGTACTTGATCAGAAAGTAAGGGGGGATAAAAGGGTTGAGCAGTTCATTAAAATGGCTTTCAAATGGCCTAAAAACGCAAGAAATATCAATTAAAGGTGGTTAAAACAGTAATTTTTCAACAAAAAAAAAATCAAAAAACTGCCAAGCGGATGGAGGCTTTGCTCCTTGTTCCCCATCTGTGATTTGATTGAGATGCATTTAGTTTATTGATGTACCAACTGCAAAATATTGGTTGGGCATCTGTTTGTTTGTCATAAACTTATTTAAAATAAGCCAGTAAGCCTATACCGTAGTATTTGAAAGAACATAATTTGCAGAAAGCATTTCATTTTACTGCTCTCAGAAGGCATTTTCAAGCTTACTTATTGTTTTTGTATTTGAAGGGCCATTAATCTGTGATGATAATAGGCCTATAGTATAACAAATTTCTGAGGTTCTGCTGGTGTTGTAAGCTAGCTTTGAGAAATCACTCAGGTGCTACTCTGTGATATGTAGCCCTTGAGTGATTTCTTGAAGCTAGCTTACAACACCAGCAGAACTTCTAAAATTTCTTATTGGAAATGCCTGGTGTACAACTACATTACATTTTTTAAGCATAGAGTATGTTTATGTTTTGACAACTCCTGTAACTTATTCAAAGAAAATACACACCTATACAGTTACTCTACACTCAGTAGTAGCAAACATGTGACTTCTCGAGGCTCGGCAAATCACTGATGTGTAAAGATTTTCCGATCATAGCTTTACTTGGTCTGGGCAGATTTTATTTGCATGTTAACAGGGCTTTTTGAGACTGAGCTTTCAGTGTGAAAATAAATTTATGATTAAGTTACAAATAAATGACAATAGAATAACTGCAATTTCTCAGCTCAAATACTTTAGAAATGAATAGAGATTGTTGGCAAAATTTTGTTTCGATGCTTTATTCATGTGTTTGTCTCGATTTGTCAAATGATACTTGCAACATTTTTGTTGCACAGCTACGCTCTAAATTGCCAATTTCCAGCATAAAACCAGTTTAACATATTGGACTGACCACTTAGTCTTTACTCTTCTGTATTTAATTTTTAACACTGTTATTTGTGAAGTAAACAAAAGTTTTTGAATAGTTTTGAAAAATATGTTAGGACAAAAAAGGGGGAAGATCTCTGTTTTAAGCAACCTTTAGACCAAGTCTGCTCAATGTGCATGTGGTCGCGTAACAACATTCTGTGGTCCATGACTAGTCTTTAAGATCAACTAATTTTATTGCTGAATGCAATGGAGCAGAAGTTTTTCAAAAAACCATTTGTTGAAGACCTTTTTTATTTTGGTCATCATCTTATTTTATGCAGAAAACCACATCAAGTCTGACAATAAAAAATTTTTTTGACTTTTCCTCATTTTTGCTGAAACTTACATTAAATCTCACCAACAACAAAACAAGTGTTTTCTTCTGCCGAATAGTACTTTGGAATTTGGTGCAGCACTAATTGTGCTCAAAAAATGTAATGAGGCCGGCCACTCCTCAAAAACTTAGGGTTACCATGCTCTAAACAGTATTATATTGCAATAAAATAAATAAGCTATTTAAGCTGTATTATTATTCATTTTGTTTTAATGTTTGATTTTAATTTTATGTCGCTGCTAATAATCAATATGGTAACACAAAATATAGTGTTCGAACCAGTTAGAATAGGTTTTGACATCTGTTTGTGTCCAAAAAATTAATGATACAGTATTTCCTTTGCAAATAGCAACATCAAAGTAAAAAGTAGTCTTCTTGCCCCCACCACAATTGTTATTTTAGTGTTTGATGATTACACAGATCTGAGATACATTATGTCTTCAGACTCAATGTTTACTTTTGTTTTAAGTTACTAGAACATTTTATTTGATCAATTCTGGAATGGGCAATTTGCTTAAGGTATTACATTGCAAAGAAGAGGCATTGGAAGATATTTTTCTTGATTTTGAAAGTAAGTCTTGTTTTTGATAGGATAGATTTACTTCTGAAGATAACAAATTGTTAAATTTCGTTAGTTTTTAAGCATGGTACTGTATTTGCCGTAACTACACTCTTCTTTCACTTACGTTGTGCTCACCTTTGCTAATGTTATCAACATGTATAATATGCTGAATGTATATTGGTCTGTCAAATACTCAGGTGTCTGAATTTGAAAATATTTTGATAAAATAGTGATAAGTAGATGGTGCATCTTCTACTGAAAAGGTAGAGTTAAATCAAAGGCTATAAAAAATCCATATTCACAAAGTTGTGCTTGCAGATGTTCACCAATAAAATGGCGTGTGAAGCCTTCCATGTGTAGTAGACAAATAATTAAATGGCAACTTCACTCAAAAATAACAGAGTCTTTTTACTGTCACCTGGTTAAAGCGACTGGGGCAATTAGATTTTATCACGATTGGGTAATTTAAAAAAATGTGGTCATTTTAATAAATGGTGTGCATAATTTTGGGGCGTGTTTGCAAGACTGTGTAAAATCTTTACAAAATAATCAACTATTGACATTATTGCCAGTGATCTTGTTGCAAAATAATTTTGTCACAGTGATTTTGCCATAAAAGTGAGTGTTGGCCTAGGGCAAGACAACTTTGAGGATAGTAGAATATTTTAATGGCAACCCTTCACCATCAATGCATTAATTTTAAAAATACAACAATTTGATGATCCTTGCCAAATTGACCTATTCTGTATTTCTCTAAGCAGAATGCCAACTGTTAGGTGATAACTTTTGTGACAAAGTCGCTTTGTGACAAGATCACTGGCAACAGAGTCTTAGACGTGAATCATATCTTTAAAGAGATCCTGCTCGAAATCAGTTTTGGTAAAGAAATGAGAACAACTTAAAATAATGTAGAGGCGCCTCAAACCTTTTACCACAATTCCCTTTGCGAAAATATGATTTCATCCATTTGACTCTGTACCATTGGCAACCCTGCATTTTGCAATTTTGTGACATCACAGAAGGCATAATTTTGCAAAAATTTTTCTAAACTAAGAAACGCAATAACTTACTGGTAGCAGTAACTACCCTATAACCCAGTGGTTCCCAAACCTTTTTTTAGTTCACAATGGACCTTTTGCAATTTTTTAAATGTTTGGTGATCTTCTCTGCAAGGCTAAAAACACAGGTTCAAAAAGGCTAAGCTTCAGGTAGGCCACAGGAGTAGGTAACTACAGTGGTACCAGCAGTGGCCGATAAACTGAACTTTTGTCTCAGTGGTGCCATAGGGTAGTCGGGTAGTGTGATCACAACAAACTCATAGGAAGCAAAAAATGAATCTTGCAAGCATAGATTGCGTACCTCCTGAACGCACAGAAGTCAAAAGCAAAATTATTAAGCTATGAGCCTAGTAAGGCTTACACCAAATTTCTTTTGTGGGCCTTCTGAGAGTGCTTCACAGACCCTAAAAGGTCTGCGGACCCCACTTTGGAAACCAAATAAAAATTTGGCTACTGCTACTGGAACCTGTAGACCTTGGCTACCGATCCTGATCTACAGTAGGCCTTTTGTGATGTTACAAAATTGCACAATGTAGGATTGTCAATGGTATGGAGTCTAATGGATTAAATTGTATTTTTGTGAATAAAAGGAACTGAAAAAAAGATTTGGGGCACCTCTTTGTTACCTCAAGTAGTTCTCATTTCTTCAATAAAACCGATTTCAAGCAGTATCTCTTTAAGTGTCTACTGGTACTGTATTCAATTATACTCTATAACAGCTTATTATTAAATTCTTGAGACATTGTTCTATTCAACTTTTTTAATCAGTTTGACTGAAATGGTAAGTTTTTTGTCATCTACTTAAAGTTTTGGGAATGTCTGTCAAATAAAAAAAATTGTTTTTAAGCAATCTATATCATAACTCAAACTATAACACATTTTCACTCATAGTACAAACGTTTCACTATGTGATATTTGTAGTGTGACCACTATATAATGCACTGGTATTTAGTAGACCACTGTGTGATATAATTGTTACTTTTTTGCTTTTTAATGTTGTGTGTTGTTATCTATCTAATTTTTAACTAATGGTTGTTAATATTATCTTTGATTGATTTTGAACCTAATTTTAAAGGAAAGTTTTATTTTACCAAAAATTTTGATAAACTTTTTTGTTAATTCTGACTCAAATCTAACCCAAACTCCAATGTATACTCGAAAACTAGCACCAAATTAAACCCTAACCTAAACCCTAATCTTGAGTCTTTAAAAAGCGAATAAAAATGTGCTGATAAATATATATTCCGTATTTTTATTTTACTCTTTCAAAATTTTCCATTGAAATAGTCACTCCCAATGTTATGTTTTTGGCATCTTTGGTATTGACTTAAATATTGAAAGAAAAAAAAAGATTTTTCCTGAGCCAGTTGTGTATATAGTAAATGGCGAAAACAGATAAAAAAATTTGTATTCAAGATCCAAAAAATCACCCTTGCAATAAAAAATGACTCCAGTAAATTTTAAAATCACTGAAAAATTTTTTTCAAGTTCAGAAATATACAAAAGTTTCGATTAGTGGTAAATAGCATTTTTATATGTCCATTGTCCAGTTTTCAAGCCCAGGTTTTTGTTCCAGTGTCTGTTGTTGCTAAGTAATCCCAAAAAAATGCCAAATTACAAACGAACATTGCTAACATATAAACTGATTGATTTTGCTCCATTCTTTTGTAATATGACATGACTTAGAAATAGAGGCATCGAAACCAAGAACTAGACCTGAGAAGTAGCCATGCTTCAACACTAAAAGTAAATCCAGTTTAGCATGCTTCAAGTTTCCAGTTGATTTACAGGGTTGCATTAAAATTTCCTGCAGCGATTTAACCTAATGCTGGCTTCATTTAATTGCTAGCCACTGTTTCCTGTAGCTGCTTTGTATCGCAAGATTGAATAATAAGGAAGTTGACAAACTCGAGTACCATTTTCAAATCTTTTAACTGCAGTGAGATATTGCGTGGTCTCAATTAGTTGCTTTTCTTTTTCCTTGTTTTCATTTATGGACTTAAGCTACAGGATTTGATCAAAATCTTTGAAAATCTATTTTGAATGCAAATTCAACTTACAGAATTTGGTGTAAAATTGTTTAAATTTTAAAACGAAAATTTTAAGTTCTAAATTCGGCCAAAAGATGAGTTATTAAGTACAGCAGGTTTTAACTGCATATTTTAATTGTATCCCTGGAAACTCGTTCTATCATTTTTAGCATGAATGATAGAGTTTTTTCTTTAAAAATTTAAATCCTCGTGGGTCCCTTGACAGTCCCCGATCGGAATTTTTTATTTAAACTACTTAGCTATATTTGTTTTGGTTATTCAGTTTTCGACAAGTAAATAATTGAATTGAAAATACATAATGATGAAAATTACATGCAATGTGGGCAGTTAAATGAACTATGTAATTAAGTTATGTGTTGAGTATCATCACTATCATAATTTTGCAAGTCACAATTTTTAAGTGATATCTTGCTGAGTTGCTTTTTTTACATTGTCTTGTATCTAGCTAATTTTTTGGTTGAAAGAAGCTGAATAAGCAACTGGAAGCACTATTAAACCATTTCAACTAAGTTTCAACGTATGATACCATCTACTGTTGATAATTCAATTTGATGTTTACAGATGCTCGGCCATCACCTCATGAGCAGGAAGTGTTTAACCAAGTTGCACATGTACTCTCGTTTGCACCAGGAATAATAACTGAATTGAAGTCATATAAGGGAGCAGTTGAGGAAATACGAATAGTAAGTTGAACTGCAACATTTTTACATAGTGATATTTAGGGGGCCTCAACTTTTTTGCGGTAAGCGGTTTTAACGTCGTTCATGTGAAACCCTAGCTAGTCGCATCAAAAAGGTCTTGCATCAATGCATTGAACTAGTCGCATTAAAAAGTTCTGATTGTAGGTTACCACTTTTTTACAAAAACTGTGAATTTTGGTGCTTAAAAGACTGCCGTTTTAAGCTCATACTATGCAAATTTGGCTTCCAAAGAGCTGCTGTTAATCATAAATTTTGTCAAACTGCTGATAATATTATTCTAAACTTATTAATTTAAACTTGAACTTTTTTTACAAACTTGCTTTGTTGTCCCATTGCATTGTATTTAACGTTTTGAACGATGCTCGAGTTTTCATTGGGCTCTGAATTTCATTTCCAAATTTGAAACTAAAATTTATACTAACCCTTAAGTGAGCTAAAAAACTTGTAGATGATCAAGTGTATTAGATAAGTTATATAAATTAGACCCAAAAAAAAAACGGAAAATAATTGCCTTGTTTGAATAAACTAAGCAGAAATAAATGTGAGAAAATCCTAAAAAAGCAGCTATCGCTTTTCTCAACTCCATCTTGACCTGACTGAGAACTCTGTTTTGTGTGGAGTTTCTGCGATCTTCATTTCTTGGTTGTACGTCCATCATTGAATTTCAAGGGACACTCTCTTTGATGGTAAAATTATGAATGTCACTAAGTAGATTTATTGTGATCTCAAGTTCAGATTCACGTTAATTTAATAATTACTAGTTTTTGTTCTGTATTTTATCATTTATCCAACGGTTAAAATTGGAGCAAAAATTTCGAGTTTTGAAATTAAGGTTGGCTCATTGATGAACAGCAAAAAGTTTTACAGGTTAGAGCAAAACCTTAGGTCCGTGACAACTGACTGCCGCAAGCTAACCGCGAACCACCTGGCCTTCAAGATTAGGATTAGTTGGTTCGATCTTGGCAATGCTTTTGCTCCTGCTTTGCATATATCATCAATGTTTTGCAGGCAATATCAAATCCATCGGACCAAGCCTTACAAGCAGAAACTTGGCAAGCTGTTATTCCTTTAGTTAAGCAGCTGAAAGAATTCTTTGAATTTTCGAAGCACTTACGTAAGTTATCTTTAATGTCATAGTTGATAATGATTTGCCTAGATGTTCGTACTTAACCTTTATCTTTTTTAGATAGGCTTGGTAGTTTGAGCTGTTACTAAATAGTACGTTGTGTTTGAATATTCTAAAAAACATGTTAAAGATGGTTTTCCATGGAAAAAATTGGTTTGCAACAATCTGCTAATCGAAAATTGGAGAGACTGAAACCATGACGGATCCCGCTACTTATTTTTGACATATATAATACAAGTATTCTCTTGTCGTTTCAAACCAGTTCTTTAGCTTTTTGTCAATCGTGGTTTCTATAGGTTTCCATTGAGTTCAGACGACAAGATAATCTTGTAGCTTTTTAGTTCATTTTCAAAGGCATGAATGAACTAGCATACTGCAGTTCTTTCGTCACGTTTAAATGCAAAGCCTACGTAAGCATTAAGCAAAAAATTAAAGAATGCGTAAGAAAATTGTTTTGTGCGGAGTTCCGTTTTTGCTAAGTGTTTATTCATATCTTTTTAAAAGTTTAATGTTTTTATGAAAAATTACGATATGAAATGCGAAAATACATACTTCCAATCTTGACTATTTTGGTTCACTTATTCCAAAATACAAAATTCTTGACTTCCTGCTTTTAATACTGTGCAACGTAATTAGTTAAGAGGGGTTATAAGTTATATCACTGTTATTCAGTATTTTGTATGAAATTTATTGGATGGATTTTCATATAAAATATTTTTGCCAAATTCTTGCAAAACATGTTTGATGAGACGTTTCGGTTATTTTCTTCAAACCATTGTTAATTGCCAATCTGATTCTTGGAGTTCTCTTTGAAAAAGATTAAAAATGGTAACAACTAAATAACGGAACATCTCATTAAATTGTTATGCTGTATTTTCGCTGTATTATTATTCAAGATGATCGTTTACCATGCTCCAAAGTTTTTAGAATGTTTGCTGGTTTCAATAAACTAACATCTATCGTTTTAATAAACTAACATCTATATTAGCAATGTTTTGCATTAGACGTAGTGCCTCATTTTCGCCAGTGCTGTTTCTGTCAACCGCTTTAGGTGACCGGATTCACCTCTATTATTCCAGTATAATTCAAGTCCCTTTTTCATCTTTTTAAAAATGGTTTAATATAGCGTAGTAGGCCTACCTAGCTAGTTGGAAAATGGATTAAGCCGGCTAAGATAAGGTAACATGTGAAGATAGCTTGCTTTTTTTAGAAGGGACAAGGATCAGAATTAAATATTTGATATTGATAAAAGAAATTTAGCTTTCCAAAATAATTTAAAACAAACGTAAAGTAATATGCCAACCTAACTACCTGGTAAGCTGGTAACTAGATAAGGTAACACTTGGGAAGTGAAGATAGCATGTCTTGTCTTTTCAGATTGACCGTGATTCCGAATTTAACATTTTAGCTTTGATTCAACGTAACTGTATTCTCTTGGAATGCGTAAGAAACGCTTGTATGGTAGTTGATATTTCAAAGCAAGCGTTACGTTTCCTGGTATACTGTAGCTTTGGAATTGAATAGTTTCTGGTACTGTAGTGCTGTGCTGTTTATTTTGAGCTGCATGCTGCCAAGCGTATGAAGGAAATTGATTGCTCAGACTGCATACGTAGAAAATTGTTTCGGTTTTCATTGTTTGCGTTAGTTTACTGTGCTTTCGAGGTTATTTTTGAAAAGCTATTAATTTTCGGAGTTGTCCTGTTTTTGGGCAACGAAAATATGGCACAACGGCAATCCAGTGCAACACTATCACTTTTTTAATACTGAAAATTAAAGTTTGCTTCAGTTTGGTTTAGAACCCCTGTCTCAAAGCCTAAGAAAATTAAAAATAAACGAATTGAACTAAATTTTAGTATAAATGTTTTTCAAATTGCAACGAAGTAGCAAAAAGATAGAATACTTACATCGTTGAATATCTTTACGCTTCGCTGGGGCATTTTGATATATTGTAAATTTTACCTCTGCAAGTTTCTGTCACCTGTTATTGTCACGGTCTGTGTCTTCGTAGTTACTGGTTACACATTCCAAATTGGTATATTTCTAGAACTACTTTGTGTCCATAGACTTGGTGATATGAACAACTAACTTATCACGCTAATTGCTGAATAACGATAGTAGAAATGTATTACTACGTTTTTTGATGTTAAATTTGGAATCGCTGGGATTTACTGAAATTTGTAGAATCGTATCAAGGCAAAACATGCATTTGCAATTTCAATAGTTTTAGTTTAATATTGCGAAAGCGTTTCGCAGCGTAGCTGATTTTTCTGGGTTTGGAGCAAAGCCAATGTTTAGCCATGTCTTTAACTGTTGGAAGTTTTCTCGTGTTGTAATTATACAGCTAACTGTATGTAAACTAACAATTTTGTATGCTAATCTATTTTGCTGCTGAGTTATATCCGACTAATCGATTTTCCAAGCATGTGTTGGAAGAGCTGATGGTTAGCGTACTTTAGTGTGTTTTGAGGTTGACTTGGTCTACACTGAATGTGAAATAGTAGTGCGTTTTTGTACAGTATTTGATCTACATTAAACGCAATTTATTTTGACTAATTGCAACTCACACGCTGGTAAAACTGGCACTTTGGGGTAAGCAAAGCTTTGATTAAAAATAAGAAAGAATACGCTCATACGCTCGGGACCCGTATAAATATGCTGAAAAATTTTCCATAAATTTTTACCGACTTCACCTCGGCTGTTTGTTGGGCTGTTTAGTGTTAGCAGTAACCTAACTTTCCAGTTACCGTATTACTCTAAACACGAAACTTACGAAGTTGCGATGGCGATAACGCGAAATGGAAAATTTTAATTGTATTTTTGTTGGAAAACGAATCATAAATTATTCTATTTTTTGAAGTTCATCTTCACCAAACATCCTCTTAATCAGCGTTATGTGATTTATTGGAACGAAGCTGCATCAGTTGTAGCTTATTTTTGGTTAACAAACCGTGCAGGTGTTTAGCGAATGTGATTCAGTTGGTTATCCGCTAAATACTAAGTTACGTCATTGAAATATACACAAGCTAAGGAAAGTGCGTAGTTGGTACGCTATGCAATTGCACGCTTTGTTTAGACGAACCATTTGATTTAAGCTTGCATCAATGCTGTTTGATTTTGTTGTTAGCTATGTTGAAACACAAACTGCAGAATCGATGCTAGCGTTGTCAATAGCTTAGGAGAAAAAACCAAAAATTGGCAAAAATGTATGCTAATCTGTTTTGTAACTCAAGCGTTCTACGAATCGAGACGTTTAGGTACTGGCCGAAAAACTTTTATTCGCCAAAAAACTTTTATTAGACACCAGAGCCTATTTTTTTTGCTTCGTTGAAACGTAATTTAAAAGTATAGTCATATTGCTGGAAAGTTGTTTGAATGTTCTGCGAGCGCATATTGTTTTTGCTCGAACGCTGCGCACATAAACGTCGGCGTCTAAAAGTCCATGAACAACTTTTCTGTCCTCATCTTTTGGTTTTGTTTCTTGGTTCCTTTTGTAGTTGTTATTCTTTTGGTATTTTTTCTTACTCGGAACGAACGTAAACTGAGCGAAAAAGGGACTTGCAAAACGGTTAATACAATCTTTTTTCATATATGAATTTGTTAATTTTGGGTTGAGGCTGGCTATTTCTAAGTTTTCGAGTTTTCAACCTCATTTGTTTTTAAATTTCATCGGAGAATGTAATGAAATGGCACAAATTGGAACACTAGCACTTTTTATCGATTGCCATAGGTGCAAAAACGGTGCAATTGCTTAAACCTGGTTATTTCGTTAGTATAGGTAGGCTTTGTACTGCAGAAATTGATTTTTTTGTTTTAAATTTGGTCCGTTTTCTAAATTATTTTGTTCATGCCGAGGCTGGCATTGTTCTTTTTACTCTTAAATTGAGCTAAAAATACGAAAAACAAGAGTGTGTGTACTCATCGCGACCAATTTGGCAAAGAAAAATTAATTTACGGGCGTTCTGTCACCACCCTATTCAAAAGACGGGCTCCATGCTGCCAAAACCTTTTTCGCATTAAATGTTTTGATAGCTGTTGATTTGGTACGTTTTGCCAGTCAATACTTTATTTGTGGGGTTTTAATTTTAACATCAGTTTTTTGCTTCCTTCATTAGCAATGGTGTTGCCATACAGTCGTATCTTAAACCTGGTTGGTTGCGTAATTTTAGTAGTTTGTCTTCGCAAAGTCTGGAGTTATACAGTACAAAGCGGTGTTTTTTTAAAATCAAATCAAATCTTTTATTATATTTGCTTTATTACGCCGAAGCGTGTAACGAGTTTGCGGGGCCCATCTCCACGTCATTGCGCCCCGGCAACACAGCCCCTTTGAATGAAATGATGCAGCGGTGCCGAGCCGTTGGCAACACTGTATCCGATTTGACTGGCCCGTGATTTGAACCTCTGACCTTCCGCTCCAGAGATGTAGTCCACGACAACTGACCATCAATTATCCCTAGCATTAATACTGGCGGCCAGGTGGTTCGCGGTAGGTTTGTGGCGGTCAGTTGTCTAGGTTCGTCAGAGACGAACGCGTTACCGCTCGACCAACTGTATTTTTTAGAATATCCAAAACACTCGTTTTTTTTTTCAATTATTTCGAGTTATTCGTTTTACTTCGTGTTGTAGTCGATTTTAACATTTTTTTTAGAAAAATGTACCCAGGAACTTCTTCGCGCTTTAACCTGTCAACCTCTTTCCCCGTTACAGCATCTGGAAACACAGCAGGCACTAGCCAAACAGTTTGCTGAGATACTTCATTTTACCCTCAAATTTGACGAATTGAAGGTAAACGATATGTTTAATAATCAATAACAAATCTATGCTTGTTGAGAAAATACATTGCTTTTAATTGTACATGATGGTAAGTGCTTGTCAAAAAGCGTTATTTCTGGCATGAATGGTTTATTGTACAGGAGATAAATATAATTAGGAGTGCAAAATATGATTCTAGGTTCACACAGAAAAGTCTCGAGACTGACGATTAGTTCAAACCAATAATTAATAAGTTGATTGTTCATCTTTAATCTTTGTCCTGCTGCAACGAGAAATCGACAATATCACCATCGTTTGCACGATCTATTTCCACAGTCCACACCTGCAAAGAATAAAATCCGAAATTGGTTTTGCTTCTACTTTCATCTAACTTTCGCCAGTACAGTAATGAATAAAAAACGTCAAAAGTGAAATTTGCTTGTGTAACCGGTTTAGCACTGCTATAAGTTTTAAGTTCATCATGAACTGTAGCACTGGTGTTAAATGGGTTCCTCTAAATAAGCCTACCATTTGAGAAATATTTTCAAGCCTAATACACCTTATATAATCCTAACCTACCGTACTATATCTACCATGCTATGCCTTCCGCTACACCTATTTAGAGTAAGTGCTGTTAAATAACTAAATTCTTATGATCCTGTAAGGGTGAAATAGACTTGAGAATTTCTAACTTGACTGTGAACAAAATTAAAATTTTCTCTGATTATTGAGGTCTCTTTAGTTGAAGATACCAAGAACAGTAAATTCTGGAAGTATGTAACTAAAGTAGTCAAAACATTTCCGTAACACTTGAATTTTTTTTCAGATGAACAATCCCGCTATTCAGAATGATTTCTCCTACTTCCGACGCACAATGTCGCGCAGAGGAATGAACTCCGCGGGAAGTGGAATCGATTATGAAGAAGGAAAATGCGTCTCGACTGAAATGGCGAACGAAATGTCACTTTTTTACGCTGAATCAACACCGATGCTAAAAACACTTAGTAATGCCACTACCCGATTTGTGCAAGAGGTACTACTATTACCTCAGAATAGGCTGCATTGTCAGTTACTCGTTCAAGTTGATTTCAAAGCACAAAGATGCTCACTTAGTTTAAAAAAACTTCCTCGTAAGCTTTGCCAATAGAAAAATTTATAAGTTTGGGAGCAATTCTTCTTATTTCTTTCTTCAAACTTTGAGATTAGGTGCAGCAATAACCTGACGGTCCATAATCAGTGCTGCCCTCCTAAACAAAGAGGTGGGTAGGCTGTAGGTCAAATTCCGGCCAAAAATTGGTGGAAATTAAAAAAGTTTTGGTTCGGGCGAAAATTTGGGCAGTGTTGTGCCAGAAAATAGATGAAGACCAAAAAAAAGGTCTTTTCTAGAAATTGGTGTAGTTTTTCGACCAAATTTTGTCCATCGCAATTCCATGAGAAATGGCGGATGTTGCGTGCTTTACAAGCTGGGGGCCTACGCCGTCAAAATTAGTGGGTAGGCCGAGCCTACTCTCGACGGCAGCACTGTTCGTAACAGTGTAATCATTTAGTTATTTACGGGAGAAAAGATTTATTTTACTTTTTTATATCTGACCTCCAATCTTGCGTTTCCAGAACGACGATGTTGAAACGGATCGAACAGTGGAAGTCCTTAGTACCATGGCCAACATCTGCAAAGCCATGCTTGAAAACCCGTAAGTTTTTTAACGAGTGAAAAATAAAATATGTTCAAATTATCTTTCGATTGTCTTTGTTAAGGTACTGGAATTTGTTTCTTTAATTTTTGACAGCCGTCTTTTAGTTAATTCTGTGATATACGATTATACAGGCTTCCTTGATTATGCATGAAACTTTTTTTACAGTGAACTCCTAAGTGAGTGAGGACTATTTGTCAAAAATAAACGCCCCTCCGTTGCTCCCTCGAAAGTGGAGGATAAACGTGGATGTATCAATCTAGCTACTTTGAAAGATAAATTTCGCATGAGTTTATTGATTTGGTTGATGCCAGTAAAGTATCCACCAAAAACTTATAGAAAAGCTTAAAGCATCGACATTAAAAATTAAATACGCGGTGCTCACACTACCCAATGTAGTTATTTATGACATAGTTTTCCTACATCCGACATAAGCGTCGCAGTTCTAATGCATTTTTAATGAGTATGATTTCGATAATAGCAACTATTGATCAATACCTGCATTTTGGAGTGTCATGTGGGATGCTATGATGCACTACTGATAGTTTTTATTTTACCTTATTCTATATTTTGTGATGCAGTGGTTACCGTCTATACGCGGTAGTTTATTTACGTCGTAGTATTATCTATGACTTACCGAAACCTGATAGTTTTTCTATAACCTTGTTATTCTATATTTTGTGAAATATTTTACCTGACTACTACTTGATTTCTAACTTTATTATTTTTTTCCTTAAAAAGTAAGTGAGATTTTTTTAATTGCCTGCTTTGGTAAATCTAAACCAGATGTTGCGTGAAAAGAAGTTAGTGTTAGCGCTGCTTGCAACATTAAACTGAGCTGTTGTGGTTCGATTAATTCTTTACCTTTTGCTTACCTTTCAATACTCTGGTTTAGAGTAGCCTAGTAGATCCTGGTGGACGACAGGTTCTCCGTAGAATTTCACCCAAACCGTGTAAATGGCGCCAAGCAAAGAATAGTTTAATCGAGATAGAAAGAAAGCAAACATTCGGTTGGTCGAACGGTTTCGCATTCGACTCTGGAGCGGGAGCGTTGAGCTTTAAAATCCAGTCAAATCGGGCATACGAGTATTGTTCCCGACGGCTCGCCACCACTGCGGCATTTTTCGAAAGGAGCTATGTTGCCTCCAGGCGCAATAACACGGAGATAGATCCTCCAAACTCTTAACACGCAAACTGCCTAATAAAAAGAGTATTTTTTTTGGACAAAAATACATATTAGTTTATGTGCATACTAACTATTATGTTTCAGAGACGATACCCGTTTCCAAATGGGTTCTGATTCAGTGACGTTTTGTGTTCGGGTTATGGTGGGAGTAATTATCCTCTACGATCACGTTCACAGAGATGGAGCGTTTGCGAAAGGCTCAAAAATCGATGTAAGTTTGAATTATTAATGAAGTTTTATTCGTGTTGTCAATCAATATGTTATCAATTTATAGCCTGTTGATTTGCTAAGATTAATTTACAAGCTTTTCTAATTCACAGATCGATTAGTCACCCATAAATATTCAAACAACCGAAATCAATATAAAAGCGAATTTGTTTTAATTCTAAATATGTAGGATGCAGCTTTTTTATACATATTAATGATTGTTACTTTTCACCCACGACTACTGGATGTTAAGATCCCAATACCATTGCCCACTCGCACCCATTTTGAATCTGAGATGTTCCGTTACCTTATGCTCTCAATCAATTTTGTACTTCCCTTTTTGGTGAAAGTGAAACAAATACATTTAGTTGTTTACTCTATTCAGTTTGCTCAGAGTTTTATGCCGTTGCTTTTACGGATCTTATGTTTGTTTTAACTCTTCGAAAAGGAACTAACTCGATAGTTGTGATTTTGAATGCCCATCCAAGTCATTTATCCCCTATATTCACTTATTGTAAGACCATTCAATAAGAGCAGTCATTTATCCCCTATATTCACTTATTATAAAACCATTCAATAAGAGCACAGTTTGTTTGATAACCGATCAGTGGTTAAGTGGCTGAAGCATCTGCTACTGAAACGGTAGACTCTGGTTCGATTTCCGCTCGATTCAAACAAAATCCTAAAAAAATTGGTATTTACAGCTTTCCCGCTTGACGCTCAGCATTTAAAGAGACAGTTAGTCGCTTCCACCGTATGTGGTAAACTGGTGGACAGGTGACAGCTAGACTCGAGACCACAAGGTCTCTTCGCTGTTTTATGACCAAGGCTACTTAGTAAATGAAGATGTAATTACAATTATCATTTGGTAGTGTTCCTAAAGAAAAAAAGGTGATGATCTGCGTTTGAGTGGCTAAACGTGGCGTGGACTCGTGGCGTTAGCAGTGTCCAATTTTGAGTCAAAACTGAGCGACGAGAAATCGAGGTTGATAACATCGTAGGAAAAAAATGGAGGCTGATACAACAATTTTTTGGAACTGATTTTTGTTTTTGTTTTTCAGATAAAAGGATCAGTCAAAGTAATCAAAGACCAAGGTTCTACTGTGAAAGTAAAGAGTCTTCTTAATGCTTTGCGTTTTACTACTAAGCATTTAACTGATGAAAGTACGCCGAAGATCTATCAAAAAATGCTCGAAGTCTGATATATTTTAGCTGCTGGAACAAGCTGTGAGTTGAACATTGATTTTAATAGTTTAGGGCAGTCTTACACTTTTTTGGATTTCATTTTCATCACTCTTGACAAACATCAAAAGTTTCTGTTTAGTTTCCCGTTCATTATTTACATGTCGCTGAAATACTTTTAAAAGTTTACTCTTTCACTTTTGCCTGTATTCTCGTATGCTAGTTTTTTCAATGGAGTAGTTTCGAATCAACGTAAACTATTCAACAACGAGCTGTAACCACCTTTCCAAATCATCAGGATCACTTTAAGACGAGAATGGGCCTGGTGCTGCTGTGCAAAAAAGGCTCAATTAGATGCGTCATAAAGTAATAAAAGTATTAGAGTACATTCGAGATTCATCAACCGCTTATCGTTACGTACCCAGACTAAGTTACTTTCTTGGGTCTATTTCAGGATTGGGCCTAATTCTGCTGCATCAGTATTCTAGCCGGACTGCCAATGTACTACCTCAACATGCGAAACCGTGTATTATGCTGTAAAATATAATGCTACACAATACTATAATTATTGCGCGACAAAATCTAATACACTTAACAGATTAATTGTAACTCTGGTCCTAAAATTTTACGAATGACTTTTTGAATCTAAGGTGGTCAAAATCCATTACACCTGTCATGAATCGATTTATACTTTTGTCAGAAAAAAACATTTTACGCTTGGTATTTTCGACATAAAATTTGGATGCACAGAGCTGGACAGCGCTGTTTCGAGCTTTCAGCGCTCATCGGCAGTCCTCAGCTTCTTTAATCAACGTTATTCCCCAGCTAGACAAACCTCTTGGCCGAACTGGACAAACGTTAATGGCTTGCACAGTGGCAGAGGCTTTCTAGGGAATAATTGGCAGAGGCTAAATTTCTAGTGGCAGAGGCTAAAATTTGGATTAGTTGTGAAAATTTAGGAGTTTTGTGTTAATATCTCCTCCCACTAATTCTTATGTTACGTTTTAGATGAAGAAACTTCTGCGTGATGCTCGACAATTCGCTATCAAAGTTGTGTTTTGAATATAACAACCGACGTTAGGTTAATGATGTACTTTTTTTTGATAAGACATAAATTCAAAGCCGTAGTGAATAGTATACGGGCTTCAACTAGAAATATTTTTGAATTTTATAAGCTCTAATTTTTGTAATTTTCTATTTTTGCTTGGCGTTTTGTTCAATTTTGTGATTTTCGAGTTTTTGATTTGTTTTTGTATTTTTGTGTTTGTTGTATGTCTGTGCCGGTTTATATTTTCCGACTCGACCACAAAATTTGACTGCTAATTCAATTGTTCTTGCCAGGGTTGCTAACATGCTTTTGCACCCAATTATTGTAAGCTTCTTGTTATGCATTGTTTTGTACAAATTCCTATTACTGATTTTTGAGGAATTTTCACGAGATTCTTCAAATTTTTGTTACTACTTTCATACTTCTAATTTGTTGTCACTCGCAGAAAATAACTGAGTTTGTTAAAATCTAGCTTTTTAAGAAATGAAAAAAAGCGTAATTTCGGCTATTTTGAATTATTGCCGGTATAAATATGCGCTACAAAAACAACAATTTACCTACGCATTGGATCTGTAGCTCAAAGCTATCTTTTTTTAATAAAGAGTGTCGACAAAGTTGTGTTAAAAAACGGATTCAAAATTTTGTACACAAAAAGCGTTTGTGGTATTGTAACTCCCACGTTACCATAAAATATTTGCCCCTGATCATTGCTTTTAGCTGTCAAAAGCTGTGTTTGAAACCCCTAAAACCTCGCACTGAAATTTTGTTTTTCAATACGAGCGGATGAAAGGTAAACCTCACTATTTCAGAAGCGTTGTTTAGATATTTAAGTGTTTCCTTTAGAGATTTTGTTATTTTGCGTTGTTTACTAATTGAGTTGTGTATAATTGTATTTATCCAAGAAATTTTTTAACTATTTTTGCTGAAATTCGTACGTCGACTAGCTATCAAAAATTGCTCTTGGTAGCATTTCAAAACCTGACAAAACTATTGGTAGACATGTTTTGTGCGTTATATTTGCTCTACACAAAAAATTAGCTAGAAAAATTTTAGTTCGATATTAATGAAATGCAAACAACAACATTAAAGGCAACAAAAGAGAATGCCCTGTTTCAGAACCTCTCCGGCGAGCCATTTTTGGCTCCTCCTTTATCTTTAGTCCAATCAACTGTAGCTTGAGTGGTCTCTTAGGCATTCCATCGGATTTGATCGAGTGGCACCACTACCTAGGCAAAGTGAGACAAACACGAAAAATTTTATTTGCAAAACTTTTATTATTTTTTTCTAGGAAAATAGACTTTAAAATTATGCGCTAAAGTACATTAACAAATAAGTCTGTACGTATTGCTTGTTTCAAATCAAAAATGTGCAATATTACGTTAATTTTCAAAATTTTCAATCATGGATTGTGTGGACTATGTAAACAGAGTATATATTTTTTAACATTTCAGTACTAAAATTCACTTTAATTATAATACTGTTTTGACGTACTGTTATTGCTAATCAATGTAGATGCAACTTTTTATGCAGTTAAAGAGATCGATTTTAATCAACTACCAACTGCACTGCAGTCCGTTTTCAAATAAACTTTGTCAACTTGTGATGCGTTATTATTTTTGCGTAGTAAACTTGCTGCTCAGTAAGTCGTGTTTACCTTTTGAATTTGGCTATTTTCAAAAAATCTGTTAATAAAAGGCTAGGAGTTTCAAACTCGAAATAAGTTTTTCTATCAGTTCAGGTTGTACACTAGGATGTTTCATTTTTTCATCAATTTCGAGAAAAGCTTAGTTTGGGCGAGGTTTTGGGTACAAGTAACGAATCGAGCATTTTTTCGATTATGACGTCATTTAACGGTGTCACCGGCCGTTTGAAGTTTATGACATCAAATCAGGCGCCGAAATTAGTATATCTCGCAACGGATTGGGTTAGAAACCTCATATTGGTGTCAAACGACGCAGAATAACCGGTTTCCTATCTACTCTTAATACATTTCATACGTCTATCTGCTACTACAAACCGATAAATCAAGAAAAAACGTTTTTTTAGCTCTTATAATTGGCAGCTTTGAAACTTGTTCATTTGGTTCTCCAGTAATTACGACATAATAAAATTATAGAACATTTCTTTATTTCGGTCGCAATCAATTGCTGAATCAGTTTTCGAGTGACATATAATATGAGCTAAAGCTTCCTAGATGCCAGTTGCTAGGCACGAAGCAGCCAGTAGGCCTACCATAAAGTTAGACCAGGATCTGAAAGATGACCGTTTCCCTTAGCAGCAGATGTCTTAGGTTATTATAACTTTTTGAGGAAATCCGAAAGCAAATCAAAATTTTTGCTCCCAATTACCAAACTTACGTCAAGAATCAACTAATCAGTGATGTGGTTGGGTTGTGGGGGAAAGTCAGCCTTCCAATTATTTCCACAAAAAGAGTTGAAACCAAACTAAAGGAACTCATTAAAAAGTATACCCTTGCTTTAAAAAGAGTTAGAAAGACTAAACAAAAGGATTTATCAGGTGAAAAATGGTTATTAGAGTTGCTTGATTTAAGCAGATGCAAATGTAAAATT
Organism: Trididemnum nubilum; assembly: GCA_963965965.1. Taxonomy (NCBI): domain Eukaryota; kingdom Metazoa; phylum Chordata; class Ascidiacea; order Aplousobranchia; family Didemnidae; genus Trididemnum; species Trididemnum nubilum. The sequence continues at coordinate 13,954,213 of OZ014480.1, forward strand.
AGCGACCCTCCAAAGGTCCATGAAACAAGTATGTTCTGCCCTTGCTCATTCGAAGATCGTGTACCTGAAAAGGAAGCATCTTTGGTAAAGGATCAACGAGGTGAACGTAGAATGATGATTTCTGTCAGTAAAGACTTAACTCACACAAAGCAGTTTTTAAAACGGTTAGCTCATAAACCCAAGGACAGCTCGGAGGATGATAGACCTTGTACTTTCTCATGTTTGGCTTCAGCAGCTAATATTACAGTACTGTTGATACCGATGATGCTGATCCCACTGAAGATTAGGGCGATGCTGAAGACGTATTCGCCAGTAGATAGGATACCGGTTGGTAAAAAAAAATCCATGAAACGAAAATCGTTGCACTTAAAGGATGAGAATTGCGTGCGTGCAGACAAGCGCATGTTATCTGTTCGTCAACAGTCGAATGCTATTCTTTCTGTTGTAGAAAAAGATGCTGTTGCTACTTCAGCTTCTCTTGTATTTCGCAAGCGCCAGAAATTCAGACTAACTGCCCTCGAAGAGTGTGAAGCTGCCTTGAACATTGCTAAAGCTCTACAGCTTTGCTATGATGGTCGAGTTGTCAATAAAGTTGATAGGTACGTTTTTCTAGGTCAAGGTGTGGGTTCCGATCAAACCATCAAGTCGGAGCATGTTATGGGTGTTAAATCTTTTCCAAAAACATCGTCTGTTATTGGAGAAGCTATATTTGCTACCATTGTTGATCAAATTTGAGGCGGTTATATAGACAAGATTGTATCTGCAATGGCAGATACTACAGCTGTTAAGTGTTAATACTGGCAAGAAATCAGGGGTAAATGTCCATTTAGAAAATTATTTTCAAGAAAAGGTAGGATTTGGCATTCACGCACTCGAGTGTTAGTTCCATGTGAACGAGATATATTTGTCGCATGTCATTCAATCTCTTGAGGGAATTACAGTACAAAGGGTCCATCTTCGCTAGAAGGTGATGTACTTATGAATCTGATACATAATATTGGCAAGCCAAACACGAAAGATCTTCTTTCAAGACAAAGACTTAACATCCGAACCACTCAAATTGCTTCTCTTCGTATAAAGTCAAAAGTGGAATGGTTTAGCCAATTAAAATCCGATCATAAAACAGATGACAAGTTTCGCAGTGACCAAATGGTGATGCTAACTCTGGCAAGCTATTTAATTATGGATGTGCCGGAAAATCTCATCAATTTTCTTGCTTATGGACAAGAATCTATTAGTCTCTCAATTTGGATAACAACCGCAAATGGCTATTTGCGACTTCTGCTGTTTTACTATGATAAACTAAACCGCCACCAGCAAACGACTCTGAAACGATTGGTTTCTTACATTGTTTCTGTGTATGTTCCATCTTTTATAATGGTGCATTTGAAACCAAAATCTGCTGAAGGACCACAATTAACTCTCTTTCAAGCTTCATTTACACGGGCGACCTTTTTGCGAGCGATTTTTTGTTGAAAATGAATCTGGCAAAGTTGCATTTACTCAACGGCAATTTTGATCATGGTAATTGGGACCTCCTTACTGTTGGAAATAATTGTTTTAAGTTGTTTTCACACCAATATTGTTATAATTGAAAACTTTAGAAGAAAATCGGTGCTGCGATAAAAAATCGCAGTGAGATCAGCTCCGATTTTGCTTTTAAAAGGTTTAGAATATCACTATCGGAATGGAAACAACTTGAGACAGTCATTTTCAGCAGTAAGGTAACTTTTATCACAATGAGAACCATTATTGAATATGTAACTTTGCCACATTCATTTCTGTCAAAAAATCGCACGCCAAAAAGTCGCACGTGTAAATGCAGCTTCAGAGAGATTTGTTGAATTCCTACAAAGAAGTTGATAGAAAAATTGCTGATGTTGTTTTCAAGTGTTTTTTATATCATGCTGTTTATTGGCTTTCGCCCAAAAACGTTTTCCTTAGTGTGTTCTCTGAAGTGCCACCATACTGCATGGAAGCTGTAAAAACTTCTTCGTTTCCAGATGTTGTCAACACTCGAGCTCTTGTGCAAGATCGGACCTCCCGTCTTCGTGATTTTTTCACCTCCGCAAGTAAAAATGCGCTCTGCATCACCACGACTTCAGTTAGTCCCAATTTTTGGAAAACAATCGATGACAACAACCGTTCCACTGGAACGAAGAATTGGTAAATTGAGATCAATTGTACAGAGCAGAGGTGGAGTCGAGGACACAAGGCTCGAGGCCAAGGACACAAAAAAAATCCGAGGCCAAGGACAGCCTTTCCGAGGACAGAACCTCTCGAGGCCAAGGACAGGAATGCTCGAGGCCAAGGACACAGCCGCAAGTGTTCTCCAAAAAAAAGGTCTTCAAAAATTTTTTTCAGGCGATCTCCAATTCATTGGCCTACCTAGAATTTTTGATTGGGGGAGGCCAAACCACTAATCACATGAAATGACGTCATCAAACTTTTTCCAAAGAGGAAGTTTTTGTGGGACAAAGATATCGTGGGATGAAAGATCTGAAATCGTTGCCTGTTGGCACGTAACTAGGATTTTGCAAAGGGAGAGGGCTTAAACTAATAGTTGAAAAATGCAAATATCTAACTTTGGAAACGTGTTGAGAAAGCTAGTATAACTCAACCGTATCACAGACGGGGTCTGGGTGCGGGGTCCCCAGCCGCCGGAGGCTTTGGTGGTCTGGGGGCGAAGCCCCCAGCCGATGGGCGATTTTTTGTAATTTTTTGGAAAAAAAAGCTATTTTAATGCCATTGAATCACATTTCGCAAGTGTTCACAGCCATTTGAAAACACTAGATTTTCGACATTGGAAGTCAATTGAAAAAATCAAATTGTTTAATCCTCCTTTTACTTGCAATTTAAGTCCAAAACACGTTTAACATATCGCATTTTGGAGCTAAATTTTAATTGTAAGTGATTTGGTCAGGGTAGGGGGAAATAAGGTGCATTGTCTCTTGCAACATTTTAGCAGTAAATAATAATCCACTCGAAGATTTTCCTTAAGAGATTTTAGTTTTGTCATGAAAATAACCAGTTAAAGGAGTGTTCCGCCAGGGGGCCCAGGCTCCCTCAATTGAAGTACAATGATTCGTTCAATCAGCATTTTCCATGGCTAATTTTTTAAAAAGTATTTTGTGCGTAAAAACCGGCGAGGTTGGAGGTGAAATACTGAATTGTTATTGAAAAATGGTACAATAGATGGTTACGTCTACCAACCATGTTATTGCCGGCAAGGCCTCAGAGAGAAATTTTTCCAGGGGGTACGAAGGTCGATACCGGGCTCCCCAAATCTCTTCGGGCACCAAACTTGCGCAAAATTTTATTCTGATTTTTTGCCCAAAACTAGGTGAAGAGCAAAAAAACGAAGGTCTTTATTGAATTTTAGTCCGATTTTCTGCCCAAAATTAGGTGAAAAGCAAAAAAAATAAAAAAGGTCTTCCATGAAATTTAGTCCGATTTTCTGCCCAAAATTAGGTGAAAAGCAAAAAAAACAAAAAAGGTCTTCCATGAAATTTAGTCCGATTTTCTGCCCAAAATTAGGTGAAAAGCAAAAAAAAGGTCTTCACTCAAATTTAGTCCCATGGATACGCCACTGGGTGCGACATCAAAACTTAACGCGGACAACTGAACTCTTCCGGGACCTCCTAGGCCCGGGTACGATGTACCTCCTGAACCCCCCTCTCGTAGGCCCTGATTGCCGGGCCAGATTTACATCGCGCTAGGCCCATGGCACTTTGGAGATTTTCGCAACATGTTTCTGTCAAATATAGGTGAAGACCAAAAAAAGTCTTACGATTTCAGCTCAGGGTCTCTAGCTGGTATTGCGTCATATTATGATAAATCTGGCCCTGATTAGTGCATTACGTTCATAAAAAGGCTAGACGTGGGCCTGAGATTGCAACTTTTAGGACAAAAACTCTCCATTTCTTTCGGGTTATACGTTTAAATTGGCTGGCAAAAATTGAATTGAGGGGCCCCGGCGCCCCTGGTCTTCAACATTGTTGTTAGTCACTGTTGGAAGCAAAAAATGCTAGAAAGAAACTGAAACTGAAGAAACAATAGACTTTTTTGGCTCATTTTTTTCATTGGTGAAAATTCAATTGGGGGGGGGGCGGGCCCCCTGCGCCCCGTTGGCTACGCCTATGTTCCAAATGAGGAAAAAAAGGTGTTCGCAAATTTTCCGCGAGGTTTCTGGCGTTTTCCAACGAAATTTCAACTCTTCAAAAAATAGTGCTGTCCTTGAGCCGAGGACAGGGCAATTTTCGAGGACTTGAGGCTTCGAGGCCAAGGCCAAGGACTTCAAAATGTGTCCTCGAGGCCAAGAACGTCCTTGAGGACTCCACCTCTGGTACAGAGTAAAATCAGTGACAATGCTGCAAGTGGTTTTTGGTCGATGTGAAGATTAGAGCATATTTATGTGCAAAAATAATCCGGTTTTAAAAGTGACATAGTCGTCTTTGTTTGATGTGTTATGGTTTTTGTTTTAATGTTTTCAACTATTAAAAATTATTCTCTAATAATTGTTAGTTATAAGATTTGGAAGAGGTACGCTAGTCAGCCATTATCTCTAAGGTGAATTAGAACGTCGGTATTTAAATTACCGGTATCTTAAAGTATGAAAGAGCTGAATACTTGAGCTAAATAAAATCTGGTGCGAGGAAAGAAGTCTGCAAAACAAGAAGATCCATAACATAACTCAAAAACTAAGAGTCTGAGCCATATAAAAAAAACTTCTAGATCCCTACAACTAAACAAAAACTGTAGCAATTGCTGTGTAGTGTTAAAAATTTCACAAAATTTTTTCTTGACTTATCGGTTTGTAGTAGCAGATAGACGAATGAAATGTATTAAGAGCAGATAGGAAACCGGTTATTCTGCGTCGCTGGACACCAATGTGAGGTTTCTAACCCAATCCGTTCGCGAGATATGCTAATTTCGGCGCCTCATATGACGTCATAAACTTCAAACGGCCGGTGCCACCGTTACATGACGTCATAATCGAAAAAAATGCTCGATTCGTTACTTGTACGCAAAACCCCGTCATAAAATCGCCCAAACTAAGCTTTTTTCGAAATTGATGAAAAAATGAAACATTTTATGGTACACAGAGCCAGACAACGCCGTCCTTTTGCTCGTCTAATCTTAGTGTACAGTATTTGTTCCATCGCCTCTCCGCACTGACATTGTAAACGCTTGGTTGGCTTTCACAGGCAATTACGTACAAAATAAACGTTTTTACAATTTATTGACAAGAAATCCACAACTGGCAAATAAAATTTACAAAACTGAAGTCAAGCATAAAAACAAAAACAAGCTATTTTTATTTCATGGTGATTGGAACTATTCTTGGTTGGATAATACACACGCAAGGTTCATTTTGGAACAAATAGCGCCACCCTAGTCTTTAGAATGACGTCTATAAAAGTACAAAAACTGTCAGGCGCGTAGCCAGAACTTCACAAAGGGGGGGAGGGGGCTTTTTTGGAAGCTGAAAACAACAGTAAACGAACTTGACCCAAATTTTCATTTGACTCGCATCAGATTGCGGCGGTTTTTCTGTTAAAATTAGGTGATCTCCAAAAAAAAAAAAATCTTCACCAAAATTGAAACGGTTTTTCCGGTCAAAATTAGGTGATCTCCAAAAAAATAAATAAAGGTCTTCACCAAAATTCAGTCAGATTTCCTGACCAAGTTCAGGTGAGATCCAGAAAAAAACAACTCAACTTTTCTGGTCCAAATAACAGCAAGTCCTTCACAACTTCTGCTAGCCAATCCCATTTGGGGGGGGGCTATGTTTATTTTTGGAGCAAAAATCGGCCTCAAAAGCACTAAAAAGTGCTATTTTGCATACTTTTCAGGCCAATGGGGGAGGCTGGACCCCCCCCCCCCCCCCGGCTACGCAACTGAAAACTGCATTGTGATACGGCAAGATCTTTCATTTCCAGAAGTCTATCTAATTCAACTCTATGTAAATTACAAAAATTACCAAGCAATATCACAAAATTCGGCAGCTTTAAAAGGGTGAATGAAGGAAGAAGGTACTGAAATCTCTCTATGCATTGTACAGGGTGTACATGAAGCCTCTTGACAGTTTAAAAAAATTACTACAACTGCAAATGATGAAATGACACAATGAGGGTCGTTTTATGTTAATCAGAATTTCATAAAGTTTCCAGTGACATTAAAATTTATTGTTTAAGATAAAACTTTTATGTGTTTCAGATAAATTTTTTGCAAGTGTAAAGATGGAGCTATTTGAAGTAACCCCTTAAAATCTGAAATGACTACTCTTAAGAAAAAGCGCAATGTGTATCCTAGTATATTTAGAAAATCAGTTGTTTAGACCCATCGGGACTACAAAACTAAGTATGGAAGAGGCCCACCATCACGTCCTTCAATTCGTTTATGGTACTAGAAATCTATCCAGACGGTTGTCACCTCACTGAGAATCGAAGCCTTGTTCTGTTCTACCAGCTTGTGATGCAAACGCCAACAGCAACATGAAGTTGCTTGATTAGCATCACAAGCTCGTTAAACAGAACAAGGTTGTTATGCTAATTCCGTTTAAACAGCTTTTGATGCTAATCACGCGACTTCTCGTCGCTGTTGTAGTTTCCATCACAAATGGTTGAACAGGTTATTGTGATGTTTTTTTTTTCAAGAGTTAGACATGGTTCATTAAATACGTTGAAATTTTATCCGAAACAATAAATTTTAGTGTCAAGAAAAACTTTATGAAATACTGATTAACATTAAACAACGCTCATTTCGTTATCTCATCATTTGACGTTGTAGTAATTTTTTAACCTGTAGGGAGACTTTATACTCGTAGACACCCTGTATTCCTCTATTCTAATTGAGAATTTGAAATCTTTGGAATTTTTTCCAACCAAAACGGGGACAAGTTATGGTGTTATTGACAAAACGTAAAAATATTATTGTACTATTACTATAGCGAGGGAATTAATCGTTTTTCATGCAACCTAAAATTTAGAATTTTCAACGCTTGATGGCCATCTTTTCCAGTATTTCGTGCACTTATTGTTGACGGCAAATAAATACTGTACAACTAATGCTTAGGTTAAGCTGTAGAGTAGGGAGGAGAGTACAAAATTGCTTACATAAAATTGGTGCAATAATGGCAGGTTAACCTTCAACACTGACAATAAAAAAACGCTGGCTATTAATAAACACAAAAATATTCACAGAGCACTTTTCAAGCACCACAATTCAAAAGATTTAACACAGTATGATTACAAGAACTTACAGTAAGGTGTGTGCTTCAAGCAAAATAAAATATAAGGCAATATACGCATTGCTTCAAAAGGTTCGACAATCGACATTCCTTGTCTTTGTAGGTCTGTTGTTTCAAATACCAAAAATACTGGGCCATTAAAATGATTTGGAAGCACAATAAAATTTATTTGCAATTTTGTACATATACAATTACACTCTTTCTCGTATTCCACGTTCTTCGCACCTGGTTACTCGAAAAATCCAATCACTCTTCGTGGAGTCAGTCTGTCGATTTCAGGCAAGGCGTTTTGTACCTCGTTGATACAGGGGTGGCCAGAAGCCTGAAAAATGATAACAATTGCTTTGTTAAACGATTGGGCTTTGAATGTTGATAAGATTGTTTAATAGATTTACTTTTAATTCGCAAATACAAACAGTTTTGCCGGTAAATACATCAAATTTTAGAAACTTGAAGTACTTCTAAAAAGTGAGCAAAATATGCTGTTTAACAACAATTTCTTTCCAAAGCATGAAAAGCTGACTAAATAGTTGTAAGAACCAGTGAACTATATTTTGGCTACATTACCTAGACAATTAATATCGTCTCAGCAATTCTCTGAGTTATTGCAACTAACTTGCCCCAATAGTTCACTCTGAACAATTACAAATCTTACCTCCCAGAATAAAATGCTGCATCTTCTACAGAATAGTAGGGGGTCAATATACTCCTTGTCTTTAGGTTGAAAACTCCTAAAAGTTACAAATTCATGAACAATTTAAGTACTTTACAACAGTTCATATCAAATTAAAGCATTACATACGTAATGCAGATATTTTTGGTACATTTAAGCATTTTAACTGCAGCGTGCAAGCAAACGAGGCATATTTATCGCACATACCGGTGCAACCAGTTGTGAATATTCTTCCATTCTTCGGTCGTAGTTGGATTCAAGTAATTGTGCTTTGATTCGGCCGGTAGAGGGCGTCCAAACTTCAATCTTTCTTTCGTCTGCCTGATTGTCTTCTTCAGTATCATGCTTTTTGCTTCGTTTATTTGCTCCTAAAAAGAGTAAAGATTTATAATCTCAAAAGTGGGTTGTGTTTAGTCGAATCAAAAGTGGGTTGTGTTTAGTCGAATAAACGCATAAATTTCCAAAACGTACCAAAAAATTTTTTAAATTGAATGTTCTGAAAAATGCTACAAAGAGCGAAGGCATCGCCATTGAACTACAATTTATTTTATAGTAATCACATCCTGTCTATAGTACTGCATCCTGTTCAAAAGTGCATTCAAACGTCAAGTTGTAGAACGAAAGATTATTAGTTTCTGAAACTATACCCATTTTAGCACATCCAACCAATTTGCTAAAACAGCACAAATTCAGCAACTTATTAGTTTTTTAGTGGTGAACATTGAAAATAAAGGTATTGAAGTTTCGGATGAAAAACCTACTTCAAATGATGATCTCATGAAAACAACCAGTGGTCGTATTTGCAACTGACCAAGGCCAACTAACATCGAAATTAGTGGCATGTGGGAGACTGGCTATTTTACCTGGGTATAATTGTTGAAGCAAAGTTGTCTCCACATGCTGGCCTCTTCCGTGAGAAAATGCAATGTGGTGTTAACTTGCGAGACACTCTTGATATCGTCATAATCACTCAAGCATGAAACAATTTGGCGTTGCAATTCAATCGGAAGATCCGGTAACGTTGCATGATGATCAACTCGCTGAGTTATAGCACACATGTTAGTCATAAGTTAAATTTTGTTTCCATTTCGTTAAAAATTTTCCAGCACATTTCTATGTCAGAATCTAGATTAGCCGTTCTCAATTGGGGGGGGGGGGGGAGGTACGAGAAGGGACTTCTGGGGGTGCGAACTTATTTGCCTGACTGTAGTTTAATTTATGTCACGGCGGACCATAACACAGCAGATGTTACCAATCTAGAAGTATTCGTTTCATTCATGCTTTATGAACGATTGACTGTGATGTAATCGAAGACACAAAATTTCTCATGTCATAAAACTCATTATCTGCCTGTACCACGTGGAGCGCGTATCCCTGCATTCATATTCTGTTTTTTGTGTTAGTTACTAATCGAGTAGTTGGGATACTTTGTAGAGTGACCAACTGACCATACCGTGAAGACCTTTTTTTTTGGTCTTCGTCGAATTTGGGTGGTTGGGTGGAAAATCCTGCTTTGGGTGCAAAGTCTTTAAATTTTTACATACGTTTTGTTTATTTTCATTTATTAAATTCTTTATTTTCATTTTTTTACAAAAATTGTGCAAGGCGTGCGAAAACGATTTTTCCTTCCCGAAGGGGTACAAGCTTCAAAATGAATTGAGAATCGTTGATGTAGACATAGGCGTAGCAAGGATTTTTGATTGAGGGGGGTGGAAAGCACAAATCACATGCAATGACGTCATCAGAAACTTCGAAAGAGGTATTTTTTGTGGGGGCAAAGATATTGTAGAATGGAAGATCAAAAGCCATGGCGTGATGTTGGCACGTAACTAGGAACTCGTTTAAGGGGGAGGGCTTAAACCAATAGTCAAAATGTAACAATGTCTAAATTGGGAGACGTGTTGAGCAAAGAAGTGTACTGTAATTCAAACGTATTACTGATGCTGGGCAATTTCTCGTAATTTTTTGAAAAAAAAAGCTGTTTTAACACCATTGGATCACATTTTGCACGTTTTCGAAGCCCATTTAAAAATACTAGATTTTTAACATTTGAAAGCTAATTGAAAAAATTAGGTTGTTCAGTCCTTCTTTTGCTTGCAATTTAAGTTCAAAACATGTTTAAAATCTTGCATTTTGGGGTTAAATTTTGTAAGTGACTTGGTCCAGGTAGAAGGAAGTAAAGTACATTGCCTCCGGCAATATTTTAGCAGTGAATAACAATCCAGTCAAACATTTTCCATAGAGATTATTGTTTTGTCATGAAAACAACCGGTCATAGGAGTATATATACAGCTACGGGGCCCAGGTCCATTCAATTCAAAATTTTGTTCGAGCATTTCCCTTACTGTAACTAATTTTTTTCAAAAGTATTTTGTTGCATAAAAACTGGCCAGGTGGAGGTGAATTGTTATTGTAAAATGTACAATAAATGTTTACGCCTACAAACCATGTTATTGCCCAGGCCGGATTTACATTGAGTTGGACCCCTGGCACTTTGGGATTTTTGCAATAGTTTCTTGCCAAATACTGATGAAGATCAAAAAAAGTCTTATAGTTTTGCGGGGCCCCTGGCACGGTGCCACCTGTTAAATCCGTCCCTGGTTATTGCATTACGTTCATAAAAAGGTTACAAGAGGGTCTGAGTTAACAACTTATCTGATAAAAACCTTTAATTTCACTAGGGTTATACATTTAAATAGGTTGAAAAACATTAAATTTGAAGGGTCCAGGCCCCCTGAATTAATATTATTGTTGGGGGCCCATTTAAATATTATTGTAGGGAGCCCATTTAAATTGGTTGGCAAAAATTATATTGAGGGACCCGGGCCCACTGGATTAATATTATTGTTGGGGGCCCATTTAAATATTATTGTAGGGGGCCCATTTAAATGTGTTGGCAAAAATTACATTGAGGGTCCTGGGCCTCCTGGATCAATATTATTGTTGGGGGCCCATTTTAATTCGGGACTATTTAAATATTATTGTAAGGTGCTCATTTGAATTGGTTGGCAAAAATTAAATAGAGGGGGCCCCCTGGATCAACATTGTTGTGACTGTGGTATGCGTGTACTGTTGTACGCAAAGTTGCTGAAAGAAACTGAACCAGAAGAAACAATAGTCTTTTTTGTGACATTTTTATCATTGGTAGCATTTCAATTGGAGGGGGGGGCGGGATCCCCCCTGGCTACGCCTATGGATGTAGATGATGCCAATTTAATAACATTTGAACCGTATTCTCACGTATGCTTATAAAAAGCTTATAAACGCATAAAATTTTTTGAAACATTAACATTACTTTACGTTTGGCGTAGTTGAGTTTTCTAACGGATTTTATCACATAAAATATACAGGGATTGTCAAACGCCCCTTCAAAAAACAAGTGAGTGGTTTAACTTTAAGGTTTCGGAAATTGCTGCAAATTAAAAATGGACTTAAGACAGCACAAGCACAAGTAAGCCTCTCCCAGACGCTGCTAGATTTTGTTATGTTGTATTAATCATCACGAAAAGCAGCCGACAGATTTTCAAGGTTATCGTACCTGTGGAATAGAGATTAGCTTCAGCTCACGTTGCCATTTTCTCACAATGGCAATTGACTCAAACCAAGAAGTTTTCGAGGTGAACAGATGTTTTTTCGACTGATGCTGGAGATTTGTCATAAGTCGATTTAAGAGCTGATGCATTCGTCGTATCTCTCGTCTAGTCTCCAGAACTAAAAACATATTGAAAATAAAAATCGTAGTTTAAATTGAAGTAGCCACAGACAACCAAGCATGAATACAATTGAAATAGAACCCACGCCCAAGTAAGAATGATAATCCACCTTGCAAATTAGACAGTTTTTGTAAAACTTATTTCACGAAAAAAGTCAACTGTTTTATGTCAGCGTAGAAGAAATTGTACCATGGTCAATTACGAACATAAATTTTTGTCGAAATAATCAGCTGCTGTTTTGCGACTTAACTGGATATGGTGATGTCACAATGACAATTATTGATGGGGCTGAGCCTTGCGACCGAGTCTACGATACGCAATACTGTATTCGCTGCAAAATGCATGCCGGTTACGTTCTTTTTTCTCGGAAGGCTTTCAAAATGCTTCGAATTTTCTGTCGTTGCTTATTTGGCAAATCCCGAACAAAGCCTACAGTAATCATACAACCTAGTGCTGTAAACAACGCTTCAAATTAGAAACTGCCCTGTGCAACTGTGTTGTGCTAATTTTGTGAAAGTAATATCAAAACCATTGCAAAAATAACGTGAGGTAAAGTAATACAGTAAATGCAGTTTGGAATAATATTGTTTGCAACGCACTGATGTTTGCTTAACCCCATTTTGCACGGGGAGGGGCATTTTTGCCCTCCCTGTTGTTTTTTTTGCGATAAATCCTATCAAAAACAAGCTTTTTTCCTCAAATCAACTTGACTTTGAGTCAAAATGCATTACAAACAACTCTTGAAAATTTGAAGTTGCCAAGGTGATGGAAAGTTTCCCAATTTTTGAGGCTTCCGAAATTGGAGTATTTTTTGACCAACATTAAACTTAATGACGTCACAAGACGTTTTGTGAAGTAACTAACTTGACTTAGGCATATTCTGATTCAGTATCAAAAACAAATCTATATACAAAAATTTGAAGTGCCTGTGACGTCATCGACTCAAAACCTATTTTTCTGAAAAATACAGGTGCACACCAACTCAGGTAAAATTTCGTGTTCTCATGACTTTTGGTTTACGAGTTATATAGGGGGAATTTTTGCCACCCCCCCTCCGTGTAAAGTGCGTTGGTCAAATAGCCTGTGTAAAACAGAGTAAAACTGTCTGCGAGCCGATTGGCAATACTGCTGCAAATTCTAGAGGAACAGCAATACGTACAGTAAGGCATTTTAGCATAACAACTGGAAAAAGTTCCTGAAATTAAGTTTTCACTAAAAATAAAAAGTTATCTTCCTGATCTCTCATAAAAACCTAAGCAAAAATGCGAACTTACAAGCTGTTTAGGAACTTATCAAGAAGATCAACATTCAAGAATATAAGGATTAGGCCTACAGTTAACTTATGATAAAACTTACCCACCTAATAAATAACCTGTTGCTGAGTTTTAAATTGATTATGCTTAAAACATTGGGTTTAATGCTGTCAGCCGTAAATTTGACGATTATTTGGCTGCTCTAAAATTCTGACAAGAAATTTTCTACTGCTGTTAGTGCTACCTACTCTTCGCTTTCAATCCATCCAGTGCTGCCGTCGAGGGTAGGCTCGGCCAACCAGTTTTTTTTCTGCCAAAGTAGGCTCTCTGTTTTGCTTCGGTATTATCCTAACTTATTATTAATTCTTGCTGGTCCCTACTTAGATTACAGAAAAATGCAACAAAATTTTGGCGAAGACCATGTCTTCACTTCAAATCGTTAGAAAATTCTACTCCCTAACAAAATTTGTTTGGGACGGCAGCACTGAATAATGATTACATCTGACTGACTTATTAAAGCTTCACCACTCATTACGTATTAGACTCTTCTTTTTTTTTACAAAACCAATTTATACGAGCACGAGGCTCATTGGCATTTCAAGCTTTTATTCTTTATCAATCCATCTAATTTTCTATGAATCATTAGCTATGTGGGTATCTTAACTCAGCTACTCGACATGGAAGTGGAAGAAATTTGAAATTAAACATAGCGTAGTAGAAACTTACGTTAATGAACTTCAAACTAGTCTAATGAAGAAAACTTCATAAATTTTCACGTAAGCGGTAGAGGGAGGGACCCTAATTTCGAAACACGTTGTATATCATTAAATCCACCACTTAGCACCAAAACTTCCTTACTTAAATTCTTCAAAAACCTTGAGCCAAAAAGTACGCTTTCTCAACGTCACAGGTGACAGTGTCGCGAAAAAAACAAAAAAAAAAAAAACAAACTCAGCCATGTAACTCAAATTTATTAAAGCCATTAAGCTCGACTAGAGCATGACATCGCAAGCGATATCTAGGGACCTCCAATTTCAATGTTAGATTGGGTTTGATTTTTTTTCCCCGTTTCGATCATAAATTTTTTGTGTATGATTATGTCTTTGATGCTGTTTCGTGTATTTAGTTTATGATTCTCTTTAGTTATTAAGTTTACTTTACTTTTTAGTATCTACTCCTTAAGAAAATTCGATCCATCTAGGTCTAACGGTTCCAAAGTTCAAAAATTTGAAAAGGGTTAAATTTTGGCAGTCCCGTTTCGGGGGAAACTTCCCATTTTGGTACCCCCCAACTTTGGTCAAATTTTATCTTTCTTTTTGTATTTGCTAACCTCAAACACTTCGTGTTTCCAGCTTAATAAGTGAATAACTTTGAATTTTGGAAGGCCCGATTTGGGGGAACTCCCCATTTTTGAACCTCATTTTTTGCTAGGTTTAGTTTATTTCTAATATTTACCCATTCCGAAAGTTCGATCCCTCTGACTCTAACGGTTTAATTGTTCAAAATTTTGGCGGCCCCGTTTCAGATGAACCCCCCATTTTGATTACCCCAAATTTTGTTAAATTTCATCTTTTCTTCCTATTTACGTACAATGAAAATTTCGTGTGCCTAGCATGAGTGGTTAATAAGTTCCAATTTCGACATCCCCATTTGAGGAAAAAAAACTATTTTGGGACCCCAAATTTTTTTAAAATTTTATCTTTCCCTTATATTTACTTTACTTCAACAATTCATGTGTCGAGCTTTAAAGATTAAAAAGTTTGAATTTTGAAGGGCCCGTTTCGGGGAGAACCCCCGTTGTGGAACCCCAAATTTTTGTTAGGTTTGGTTTATTTCTAATCACTACCCACTTCGAAATTTTGATCAATCTAGTTGTAGCGGTTTAAAACTTCAAAATTTTAGAGGACCCAACTGAGGGGAATCCCCCGATCTGGCACCACCGATTTCAGTCCCACAATAGTCCTCCCTGATATCTTTAATCGCTAAAACTTTGAATACAGTGCGTTCAGCGGTTTAAAAAATACATAGTCGGAAAAGAAAAACAAGAAGTAAAAAAAGAATAGTATTCAGGTTGGAATAAACAACCATAACCAAAAGAAAAGCGGTTGATAGTGTGCTCAAAAATTACAAATCATTTTCCATTAAAATCAATATTTACCGAGACGTATCGGTTCAAAATCATCCACTTTCTGCCCATTTTCGGCCTGTAAAACTTTGGTCACGTGACCGGGCGCCTCCAAACTAGGTTTGCATAAACCATTTATAAGCACCCACATTGTGTACAAATTTCAGGTTTACAAGCCAAGAGGTTTTTGAGTTATAGGTGAATTCATCAATTTTCAAGCAAAAAATCGCTATTTTTTAATGTTTTTTGTGTCGCAATTCACGATCACTTAACCTAGGATCCCCAAAATTAACGCACATGACGTTTTCAATGATTCTCATGTTGAGTCCAAATTTCAACTTTTGAGGTTTTACTGTTTGCTAGTTACGAGCAAATCAACACTCATCTGCCAAAATTCGTAAAAAAAACAAAGGTATTAGGCGTTCACGCGAAGTCCCAATCACAAGCAAGGTATTGAATAGTATATATGCCAATGTGCAACTTGATTTGTTTGATGCCTACGTTCCATTATACCCTCAAAACCATGTCACAATCCCTTTCACTAGTCTCAACGATTGGCGAACGCGGTGAGAATCGGGGCTACACCCAAAAAATCGCAGTAATGGCAGGGCCGCAACCAAAGGAGGGACAGCGCCCCCCAAACTGCTCATAATATGCGAAATTTTTTCCCTTGCGGCAGTTTCAAGATGTTGGCTCGATGACCTTTCTTTCTTTTTTTGGGGGGGGAGATCAACAGAAAACTCGAAGAAATGTAGGCTAATTTGGCGCGATAACCTTTTGTTTAGGAGATCAGCAGTAACTTGCTGATTAAGATAAGCAATTCGCGTACTTACGAAAAGGCAAAAATTTGTGGCCCCACCTCCTGCAAAAAATTTTGCCCCCCCTAGGACGAGCTCTAGTTGCGGTACTAAGTAATGGATAAGCAACTTCAATTTTGACCGATGAAAAAGGATATCTGTAAAATCAGTAGGGTAGCTATTTAGAAAATAATCGACCGAATTCGACCCTATGAGACATTAAAAAAGTCGCGCACTTGGAAATTTCAGGGTCACAACGTTGCTATAGATTAAGTTTACCCTGTTGAAGAAGGGCTTCAATGAGTTCGAACAAATGAGACTGAGCAGAGCCGCTAAGATTTCCCAACTTTTTTTGAATGAGAAGCTCAGTGATGTCGAGAATATAAGGAAACCTGTGTGAAATTCTTGCAGCCCCTGCCAAGTCCAAGCGGCGTATCACTTCACCAAGAGTAGAATATCCATGAATCTTAAACATAAACAATTTAAACACAATCACATAATGTAATGGAACTGTCTAACACGAACCACAGTCGCTAAGCGACTTGAAGTATATTTCACAACATGCTAATTGCCAAACAGGAAGGAACTTTCAAGTTTGGACAAACCTTAGTTTACTCAGCAAAAGCATTATTAAAATAGCTTGTTTAGTGGTTATCATAGATAGCAGCAAATGTTCACGGGATCATAACATCAAATTCAGTAACTGGTGTAACACAGTTAACGCCCAGTTACGTATGAATCTGAATAGCATCCACCAAACAGGCAAGCAAGTACCGGTACTAGTATTTATGAAAAAAATACAATGTATAATACACTGTTGTTAGTGGTCTTTATGCTCAGTAGAGCTTATGCTAATAGCAAAACAAACAATAAAATTTAATTCACAGAAATTTGAATGCTTAAAAAACAAAAAATGTGATTATGTATACTGTTTTCAATTCTGCTTAACAATTAATTAAAACAAACTTCTGTTAATATAGCGTTGTGCGAGCACCCGAGCATGTTATTTTAAGAAGAATACTTAGGATAAAGAGGAACTAACAAAGCATGATCTGACTTGACAACAAAGAATTATTAGTTTTCACAAAATTGCCTCTTTAATTTTAGCTTGGACATGAATTCTCGTTCTGTAACGTCTATCTGCAGCAGCTGCGACTGGCAATCCAGTTCACACTCAATTAATCAAAAATATCGTTTTCAAACTGCCAGATATAGTCTAATTTGTAAATGACAACAACCAATTGAAAATTTCTTGAACTATGGAAACTCCATTAATGACACTCGGAAATCGAACTTTTTTACAGTTTAGAAAATTCAAAGAAAATGAAATTACAAAATTCCAGCCAATGAGAAAATAATAGAAATAAATGCAACTTTTCTCATTTCAAAAAAATTCAATGAGAAAAGGCAAAATATTGATATCTCACTTTGATTTCTACACCTAATATGTAAACTCTTTTGAAGATGTTTCTACACTTCGGAAACTGAATCAGTCGTAGTAACATGTAGTGTCAACTTTTTATAACAAGCAGTTTTTACTACACTAAAATTGCATCTACACATACCCTAAAGTGAATAGGGCAACGTCAAATTTCCTAAACCTTACAAATCCAATAACCACAAAAAAGTATTCAAAATACCAACTGAATACTTTGGTAAAATTAATGTTTGCAATAATAAAATTGCTGAAGAATATGATACTGGACCACAATTACATAATGCTTTCACTCATACTAATTAGTCAGCATTACGCACATTAAGCATCAGTTTATTGTTTAACAATGCCAATTTTAGTACACTTTATAGCTGTTCAGTTCTAACAATCTAAAATATGTAATTGTACTAGGACACAAATAACTTACTGCCATACTTCCTTAAGCGATATTTTGTTTTGTACCGAATTTATGTTTCAAAAATAAACCAATCAAACGGCCCATATAACTGTACAACAAAAAAGGAATTCTATCCAAAGACTTTTGATTACGATTGTAGTCAATTCAAATATCTACAGATACCTACCTCTTTACTTCCCTTCAATCCAACCTGTAACCAGACCATTTCTTCACGAACACTGCATTTCGACACTAAATCAAATAAAATTCGCAGTGAACTTACAATAATTGTCACCAAATTATTACTTGATTAGTTTTGATCATAGGTGGGCAAGTTAATGCAAAACGTAAGCTTCGTTAACCACTAGTCCGCTAACAAACTTCATACCTACGTTGAAGTTATTCGTTATTTTCAGTTTCAATTACCAGAAGTTAATTAATTCATTAACATTTTTAGAGTAATTGACATCTGTTTTCATTCATTTACTTCTAGAACACGTAATGACACTGTTGAGCTGATTGTAAGAAAAAATTTATTGCTATGGTGGACTTTTTGTGTTTCGGAAGTTACATTTTACAGTCAAATCTAATTTCAAGATAAAAATAGGTTCAAATGCACTAACAAAGCTGCGGTCCGAAAGCCTTTGGAAATTGCAAACAGCAATAATTAACAAACATAGACCTATTAGGCTAGAGTTTATTATTTGCCACAAAAAAAGAGCTACTTTGTTTGCTTTTTCTCTACAAAACTCAAGCTAATATGAAGAAATGTTACCAGTGCAAACTGGTTTGTACCGGTACGATGAATGAATGGTACAAGAAATTAACAATGAAAACCTTAATGTAAGTTAATGAAACTTAATGGAAGTTAATTTAGTGCGTTAACAGAAAAAAGCTTTTTGACAAATTAACGAGTTAATGAAAAAATTAGCTTCCTTATTAATGGATTAAAGAATTTGCGCACTCCTATGGTTTTGATATTTCCATAAAAATATCGTTATGAATGGATTAAAGAATTTGCGCACCCATATGGTTTTGATATTTCCATAAAAATATACTCAATAAGCAGAACAAAAGCAAATTGCATTACATAAATTACACCAATCACAAAAGTACCAGATGAAAGCATTGCACATAACTGAGAATGACCAGAGCAGTCTCATTATATTTTATTAGGAGCTAAGCATAGAGTAAAAAATAAACGAAAAGAGCTGGCCAAATTTCAATATTTGTTTCTAATCTATGTAATAAACTTAAGCTGATTAAATATGTAGTAAAACTTGCAGATAAATTTAATAATTGAATTTAATAAGTTATGATCCATACACTACAACAATAACTCTTAATGTCATTGAGCACTTTCACAAGCACCAACTCAAATAAATGCAACATAAAAATTTATGATCATTTAAAAAACGTTAACAAGCTATACACACAGTTACACACAAACCTAAAACGTTCTAGGTCAACAGTTACCAAGTCAGAAGTAATATTTATCCAGCTTTAAGTATAATCAAAAATTCACACATATACGAATATGAAACATTCTAGAACTTTCTAGAACATACTTGTACTTTCTAGAACGTATAAAACATTTTAAACATACCTGGGGCAGATGTCATATTTGTGTACAAACTTCGATTTTTCTTTTGCTGCATTTGTCGCAAGAATGCCTCAATAATCTTCTTCACATGATTTCTACAACATAAAATGTTAATCTAAATCAAAACAACATGAATTCTGATATTGCTTAAATATAAGCTTTACAAAACAAAATGAGAGCTTGATTTCCACCAATTCAAAAAAGTGCTTGATTGCTGGGCTAGACTGGATGCAACGCATGTCATGACATATGTTTTGCCAGTATTCAAAATCATCTGGGATGTCTTTTTAAATTTCAAAAATCGGTGAAACAGCCAGTAAGGTACTAATTGAATGGCAATTTTATTCAATTTGATTAAAAACAGTAAAACCCTATTTAAAATAGAAAAATTTCTTACCTTTTCAAACTTTATTGCATCTATTTTTATGTTTTACCAATGCTGAATGTAGCTAAAGTCTAAAACATTCAGAAATTTTACAATTTCAAATAAGGCTTTACTGTTTTTAATCAAGCTAGTAAAGGTTTTTACACATTTTGTATCATGATATGTACCAGTACATGACAGTTGATGTGTGATGGGCAATGAACCATGATTAAAAAGTATACACAAAAAACAGGATTAAAATTTTTGTACTTACGGCAATTTATGTACTTTTATGTTACAAAACGAGCAAAAGCATAAACCTCACCAGGGTTTATTCAGTATTATTGTATTTTTCAGCTACTAAGCCGATTTTCTGGACCTAATTTTTTAACCGAATTTTCTGGGGTCAGCTTATTTGGCGAATACACCTTGAACCAGACAATATTGGAGATCAAAATGTCACTGAGCGTCAATTCACAGCACTTTCCACTATTTTGCACTTTGCACTACCATATCTTGCCATCAGCACGATCGATATCTTATTTGCACAGACGAATAAAACAAATAAAATTTGTGTTTTCTGCTTCAAATTGCCACAAAACATCGTAATGCCAAGCGCCGGACTAATCTGGCGCTGCAACGCGCCGATCAAATTTTCTACCTCGGCTTATGGGGCGGTAATATGGTAAAACCCTCATTTTGAGAGCAAAAAGTTGGTCTCGTCTTATTCGACGGGTTGGCTTATTAGCCGGAAAATACGGTATATAGCTCTAGCAGAAATTAACTGATGATCCATTACTGATTGTACATTTTGATTACATTAATGAATATACATTGAATACATTACATTTTGATTACAAAATTTTTGTACGTACAGCAGTATCTTTATGTCACAAAACGAGCAAAATCATAAACCTCACCAGAGTTTATTCAATATTATTAAGCACAAGCAGAAATTACTGATTGTACATTTTGATAGCATTGATGCAAAATTAAATTTAGAATTCCAACCCCAGGCTATTGTATTAAAGGCGCTGAATCAACCAGCCAATTCTGGTGGTTTACAGTAACCAAAATTGAATTATAATTTTTGACATTTTTTGTTTTAATTTTAGGGCTGTGGTTGTAAAGATATTCAACAAATACTAAAAGATATCCCTTCGAAAAAAGTTTTTGGAAACTCTGAGTTTTGTTCTTCCCACCAAATCCACAGTTCTCTAAACTATTTGGCCTACTGTGGTTTTGGCAGGAAGAACAAAACTCAACAGTTTCCAAAAACTTTTTTCGGAGGATATCTTTTTGCAATTGTTGAATATCTTTCCAACCGCAGCCTCAAAATCAAAACAAAAAATATCAAAAATTATAGTTCAATTTTAACTATTACAAACCACCGTAATTGACTGGATGATTCGACGCCTTCAACTAGAACGTAACCAGTGAAGATTTATTAAAACTATTAACAGTGTTAATTACAGGTTAGCTTAGCACAAATACTAGAATTCACTAATTCATCATTTCAAGGGGATGTCAAAATCGTGGCAAACAAATCAAAAACACTTTTTTGCCAAAACTTTGGTTTTCTTCATAGACACTCACAAACAAGGTTCTGTTGAAGATTGCACATTGGTCAATGATGCTTTGTTGACTTACCGGTACTGTTTATCTGATGTAACAAATTTGATTCATATAAGATTTAATCAACAATGTGACAAATTAGGCAAATTATCCAGTAAATGGGGTCCAAGTTGCTTAATTCAAGGACTAAATACGTCAGTAACCCAATAAACTACCAATGCAAAACTCAGAAATCAATACGAAAGGCAGAATAGTATCATCTATCAGCATTATACTGTACCTTGGTATCGGATCATGCAAAACTCCTATGCTTGGTTCCTGTTCTTCCCATTTTGAGCAATCAACTTTTGACCAATTGCATCCTGGACCTCTCCAGTCTTGGCCCAAGAAAGGCATTTTTGTTATCCTATAAACTTGATTGTTCGATTAGTTTAATAAGTTGCACTAAATGTGATATTTCTTTTTACACCAAGTCACCAAAAAAATGTAAAAGCAGTTTACAAGCAGGTTAGACAAAAATTAACAAACGACATCACAGATTACAGGATTAGACCTAGCCTACTGAATTACGGTAGCTTATCTACGTGATCACTAACAGAGCGAAATATTTGTAATATATTCGGTGATTTTTGAAAACAAATAACTTTTATCAAGCATTTCTTGATATACATCTGTAGTTTGAAATTTTTTTCGTTTAATTGTTCGTGTGCTTTCTTGCCTATAGTACACCATTCCTCGACAGTGTGGATACAGCAAAGTATAGAATGAACAGGAACTAAATGTGATGTGAATACATGGGATTGGATACGCTGAAGATTTAGAGCTGATGTTGATTGATGTTGAACACTATGTTTTTTCACGAGTCTTTATTAGGACCCTAATTAACTTAGATATTTTAAGGTATTTCACAAAAAACAGCTAGAGTGAAGTAGAGAATTTTAACTGAGTCTGAGAATGCTTTTAAAACAAACAGGATCACAAGGACAAGATAGTGAGAACCCTAACTCTTGCGATCCTTTGGTCCTGTATCTATATTTAAGTCCAGTAATATGGTTCTGGAGATTGACGTTATTTCTGAATTAAAATTTTTAGTTTTTTTTTTCGCAACTGTAAGGTAGCACTTCCTCACATATCTGCTTTCCCATTAGGCTACTGTTTTATCAGCATCTGAATTCACACATAGCCAGTCCTGGCATCCCACCCAAATCTTCAACCACACACGACGGCAATTTCTGCACTTGCCATCGATCCCTGTTCTCAAATTAGTCTGATCAAAGTCTGACACCAAGGTCACCAGAAAGAGGACTCTCGACCAGTATCGCACTGGGACTCCACTTTGCTCAACCGCAATGCTAAGTGGAGTCCCAGCACAATACTGGTCGAGAATCCTCTTTCTGGTGACCTTGTCTGTTGTTGTCAGACTTTGATCCGAGTAATTTGAGAAGAGGGTACGATGGCAAGTACAAAAATTGCCCTCGTGTGTGGTTTGAAGGTTTTCGTGGGCTGCCAGGATAGGCTATGTGTGAATTCAGATGCTGATGAAACACTAGCCTAGTTGGAAAGCACACATGCGAGGAAGTACTACCTCAAAGTTGAAAAAAGTTTAAGTTCCAAATCTGCTACCGTATGTACGATAACTTCTAAAATTTGTAGGTTTATGATCATCATCATCATATTTATTTATTTACCAAGTGTAGTCATATCACAAGAAAAAACTGCCTCTTCCTCCAGATCTATCACCAAAACATCAAAATATGCAATTCATTTAAAACCAACACACAAACTTGCAGAGTCAAAGCGATATTTAGTCACTTCGTGAGGTGACAGCGAAGGACCGAAAGGTCATCTAAGTCTACTGCCACCTCACCAAGTTAAGGCTAAAAAAGCAGCTTCTAGATTTTCTCAGTCTGATACTTTCTATGATAAAAATTTTATGCAAAATTTAAAAAAGTGTTGCAAAGATATATATCAATACACTTTGTACAGTGTATGCACAAAACTCACAGTCAACATGTAAAGAAAATGCAAGGCAGCATTAGAATTGTTCTAACTCTAAGCATACCGTACTAAAAAAAAAAATACTGTAACTACAGATTGGATAGAAAATAAAATCAATAAAGTTCATAATGCTTATTTATGTTTTATAGAATTTAAAGTGGGCAATTGGAGTGAAAAAAAAACCTCATTGCTTTGTTTTGTATTGTTTGCCAATATGTCATTAGTACTGGTACAATTTCCAATACCAGTATATATCAATCGCAGTCAGTTACTGCAAAATTACCTATAATTCAAGGGCACATCAAAATGAGAGATGACATATTGTATAAATGTGTGATAGATGAATGCACCATCTCATGCCATCCAAGCAATAGAATAGGTTATTGTTGAACTTAAGCATAAATATGCAACTATGTTTCCTGTAATTACTACTGCATTGCTGATAGAATGCTGTTATTCTAGCTTTTATCGGTTTCATAGTTTGATAAAAAATGAACTTTAACAGCTTTTTGAAATCTGTAGAATGAAACTTCTTTTATACTGCTTGGAATTTCATTCCAAATCTTAATTCCTGCGAATGATAGAGACTTTTGCCCTAATCTTGTTCTAGTTCTTGGAAGAAAGAAGTTGTTTTTGTGGCTCAATCTTGTCTTATGTGTATAGCAGTTTTTTGTTAGGTAAAACTTATCTGAATTTGCAAAAGATAATACATTATTGTGAATTTTGTACATTAGCTTTGCAGTTTCCAGAGAGTAAATATCCTTGAGTTTTAAGCATTTAGCTCAATAGAACAAAGGATTAGTATGCTCACGATATCCACTTCCAGTTAACAAGCTTATGCTTCTTTTTTGCAGAATAAAGAGAGGTGCTAATGTTGATTTTGAAGCAGTCCCCCAACTACTTATGCAGTATTGTAGATGAGAGTATATGAGGCAGTGGTAAACAGATCTTAAGGTTTGCTCATCTACAAAGTGTTAAGGTCCCCTTGCTACTTTTGAACATTGTTCCTTGATTTGTTGTTTCCAGTTTAGATTGTCGTCTATGAGAATACCTAGATACTTTATGTGATGTGATTGCTTGATTGGATTATTATCTATTAATACTCTGAGTTCAGGTTTATTTTGCTTTGCTGTCACTACCGGTACCATAAACTCAGTTTTATTAAAGTTAATTGATAATTTATTCACCTTGAGCCAATTGCTTACATTGACTAATTCATCATTAATATTTTGTTGCAGTGTTGAAACATTAGAATGGGAGAGAGTAAGGTTTG
Source organism: Trididemnum nubilum (assembly GCA_963965965.1). NCBI lineage: Eukaryota > Metazoa > Chordata > Ascidiacea > Aplousobranchia > Didemnidae > Trididemnum > Trididemnum nubilum. The sequence goes on from OZ014480.1 coordinate 13,978,671, forward strand.
TATCATCTGCAAAAACATGAATTGTGGAATTTGAGGCAAGTGGTAGATCATTGATATAAATATTAAATAACAACGGACCTAGAGTTGAGCCCTGAGGAATACCGCAAATAGCATCTCTTGACTAGGATTTATATTGATTTACAATTGTATGCTGTTGACGGTCAGTCAGGTAACTTGCTAGTAACTGTAATGGTAATCCTCTAATTCCATACTTTTCTAGTTTCTTGATCAGTATTGTGTGATTGATGGTATCATATGCTTTTCTTAAATCTAAGAAAATAGAACATGTAATGAGCTTTTTATCCATATTGTGAAGTAGCTTATTGTAAACATCTAAAAACGACTTCATTTGTTCAGCAATTTTTCTTAAAACCATACTGGTTTGGACTAATTAAATTATTGCTCACAAAATAATTGTTTAGTTGATCAAGCAGACACTTTTCAAATAGTTTGGCAAAAGGATTTAAAATAGAAACAGGGTGATAATTACTGCATAATTCTCTTTCGCCTGTTTTAAAAATTGGAACAACTTCAGCGGTTTTTAACACTTTTGGAAAATATCCTGTTGATATGCATGCATTAAAAATGTTAGTTAGAACTGGAGCTATAACAGAGCCTGACATTTTTATATACTTTGCAGGAATTCCATGTCTTCCTGTACTTTTTGATGGATTCATAGCTCTGATGTAATTTACTACTTCTTCTTTAACTATTGGTTCTAGAAAAAACGAATTGCAACAACTCTGAATCAAAGATGTGACATTAAATTTGCCATCAATTATAGCTGGTGTTTCGATTGTAGATGCCAGGTTAAATCCTATCTCTATGAAATATTTATTGAACAAGTTACTGATGGCCTGGGGACCTTGTGCACTTTCACTTTTGGAAGCATACATTTTATTAGGAATGTTATTTTTCTTCACATTTATAATTTTCCAAAGCGACGAGGTGTCATGCTTATTATCATTCACTAAATTTTTAATGTAAAGTCGTTTTGCATATTCCTTAATATGAGTCAGTTTATTTCTAGAGACTTTGTATTGTGCCCATGTATTACTGTCATTTAATTTAAGGGCTCTTTTGTACAATAAATTTTTTTGCTGCATTGATATAAGGATTCCTTTGGATAACCATGGTTTGTTTTTTAGTTTTGTTTCCTTTCTGCTTTGTTTTCGTAATGGTGCATGTATGTTTAATGTCTTGTGAAAAATGTCAATAAACTTTTCAGTGTAGTTGTCAATGCATTCCTCTTTGATATCACCTAATAGCTCCATTCCTTTAGTTAATTTGTCTAGAAATTTTTCTACTTCAAAATTTTTTGTATCACGAATTAGGGTAATAGTTGATTTTTCACTCTTAGGCAGGCTTAAATTAGAACACACCATTACTGGCAGGTGATCACTTACATCTTCCACCAGAATGAAACTTTTGTGTTCACCCACAACATTGTTTGCATAAACATGATCTAAAAGAGTTGAGCTTGTAGTGGTTATTCTTGTCGGGTGTGTAATTAACTGAATGCAGCCTGAGCTATATGTTAAATTCATGAAATCTTTAATTTTGATATCAGAGTTACTTTTCAACAAATCTGCGTTGAAGTCTCCTCCGATATAATACATCAATTTTCTACTATTCAATTTTTCAATGGTTGATTTAAAACTCTTGCAAAACTCTGATAATTTCTGTTTAGGGTGTCTGTAAATTACTCCCACTATACGTTTTTTGTTATTCCCTAAATCTAGTTGAATCCACATATCTTCACACTTAGGAATGTTTAAATCAAACTCCTTGCAAATTGAAATTGATAAAGACTCCTTAATACACAATCCTAATCACCCTATCTTGTAGTTGTGCCTTTGCGGTAAAAATGGTACCCACTTAACTTTGCATTGTATACCTGTAACAATTTAAGTTTGGTTTCACTTATAGCAATGATATCAGGTAAGATATCATAATTTGTTAAAAGTTCATTCAATTTATCAAAATTTGCATTTAAGCTTCTTATATTCACGCAAAGCAAAGAAAATTTACACTTTTTGTTAATAATATTGGCTTCGGCCTGTGAGCAGTATTTTGAGTCAACCAAACCAGAATTTAAATCATTTAGCAAGCTTTTTATCTTGTTGTCTGCCTGTAAGCATTTAGCTGAGAAAAACGAATTATTTGAGTGATTAAAATCAAAGTTTAGTTTGTCATCATTTCTCATTTCATTTAACAATTGCTTATCATCTAGGGTTTGAAAAGGAAACAATTCACTGTAACAATTTTGGCAGAGGTATGTTTCAGTAAAAGAACAAAGAGTGTGAAATTTAAAAGGACTAATGACTGTGCATTTGAGGTGAATCCATCCATCACACTGAATAGCACACTGGTTCCTTTTACAAGGTCTTAAACATATTTCACAAGGACATTTAACTGGCATTATCAAGCATTCAAACCAATGAAAGATTCTACACTAGTTAGACAAAATAGTAAATTTAGAATCAGCCACAAAATATGCAGAAAAAGTTGTTTTGAATTTAAAATGAAAACAGGTGAAAAGTATCTTTCAATATACTGGTAATTATAAATTTATACAGAAAGGTACAGAAAAAAAAAAGTCAAATCCTACTATGTATTTTAGTGATACGCACATGAACTGTGGCAGCATAACCAGTTTGGTTCTATCTATCTGGTTAGCAGAGGTGGAGTCCTCGAGGACACATTTTGAAGTCCTTGGCCTCGAGGCCTGAAGTCCTCGAAAATTGGCCTGTCCTCGGCTCGAGGACAGCACTATTTTTTGATTTGTTAAAATTTTGTGGAGCGCTTGAAAAATTTTTTGGAAAACGTTTTTTTGTGGAGATCGCTTGAAAAATTTTTGTGAAGACCTTCTTTTTTTTTGAGATTGCCTGAAAAATTTTTGTGAAGACCTTTTTTTTTTGGAGAGCACTTGCGCTTGTGTCCTTGGCCTCGAGAGTGTCTGTCCTCAGAAAGGCTGTCCTTGGCCCTGGCCTCGGATTTTTTTGTATCCTTGGCCTCGAGCCTTATGTCCTCGACTCCACCTCTGCTGATTAGTATTACTACTATATACAGTACACCAGTGCAGAAATAACTGTTCATGAAAAATCACTATAAACCAAATTTCTTGCTTATCTAGCACCCCACCATGCACCCTAGAGTAATTTTAGCTGTTATGATCAACATAATTTATCATATTTATCAAAACAGCCAAAATTACTAAGGGTAAATTTCATTGTTTAGAAGCAAGGATAGCAGTACCGTACGTTCAGAATTTGTGTACTACGTACCTCGCACCTTGAACCGTACCGTACCAGAAGTACCATACTTCAGTTCAATTTTTGAAGTATACCATACCAACGTACCGTACCATTATAAAAAAGGGGTACCGTATTAGGCCTACTTAGCAAAAATTGAGGCCTACCGTACCATACTGCCATCCTTGCTTTTAACTACTCGCAACTGTCTTGGACAAGTTTAACTGACTTTGAAATCATTAGCCAATAAATCAGCGATCTTAATTCAGGCATTTAGCGTCGGCTTCAGCTGTGTTTTGTCCGGTTGCCTCTGCATACACTTTGCCCATAACACGTTTAGTAGGCAAATTCAAACAGGGTACCAACGCACCGTACCCGTACGAAAAAGGCGTACCATCTTTCTAAGCAAAAATCGAGTCATACCGCATCATACTGCAATCCTTGACCTGCAGTCTACGTCGCGGTACGGTACATTGAAAATTTATTAATTATTGTCATGCAGCTTCCAAAATATAGCCTACAGTTCTCTGCAAGTCTAGCGAAGATGCTTTTTTTATTGTGTAGACCTACGCATTTTGGATATCATCACTTACACTAGTCTTTTCTTGGCAACTGAGCTCAACGAACTTAGCACTGCAGCAACTAAACGCTTCGTCCTCGACTTTTTACCACGAGCTTCTTTGTTATTATTGCGAAGCAACATGCTGGTCACGTGGTCGTCAGCTGATTGGTGTATTTTTGTAAGGTCTGACGTCACAGATATTTTTATCATAAATCACGACAGCAAGACAGATTTTCGTGCTGGTGATGGCAAAATTAATATTGACAGATTGAAAGCACTAAACTTTGCAGCAGAGTGGTTGATCAACAAATTTCGAGTTGCACTTGTTGATGGCGAAGTGGCAAGAAATTTGGCTTGCTGCGAAGATCGAAAGCTCGATTCCAGCTCTGGCATTGTCATTTTGCAATTACTTTACTTATTCAAATCTTGTCCTGTGCTCTTTCTGGCGTTATAATCGTCTTATTAACGCGCTTTCAAATACATTTTTGAACTAACTACTCGTTTTTTTAATGAAATATCTTCCTGGCGCTGAATCAACTTTCAATCATCATCGCGATTTTCGGAAGTTGTTATTATTAATGACAAACAGCGAAACAACAATTTGCGGAAAAACATTTTGCCTCGAGCCAAAACTTGAGGGTGAACGCGATTGTAACATTATCTAAATCCCAAACGAGTCGGAAAATTACATTACTGAACGAAAAGCACCAGAAATACGAAGTATTCACTGGTAATCAAAAAATTTAACAAGTATTCTCAGCAAAGAAACTGGTCATCGTAGAGGTAATGAACTACGTTAACAAATGTGCAATATTGCATCATTATGCCATGTGCATTCCAATTTGTTATTCATAATATTAGCAAGCGTAGTTTGACGTCACCAATCACGTGATTTTGTTATGAGGTTATCAATAGAACGCTAAATCTGATCATCACGCTACAATGCTTCCGAGTTACGACTTAATGGACCAAAACGGAAAATGCAATACTTCGAAACAAACCAAGTAATTCATTTCCAGCAAAACTGACCTCAAATTTTCCACAGTAGTTACAAAATGTAGTACCGCCTACGGTACAGAAGCTTTTCAATAAACGTTTATTCAGATTTTACTAATAAAACAGTTTCGAATAATTACCATTACCAACTTTAAGAATTCCACGAAAAACAAAGAGCAAAAATTACGAAAATACCGACTTGTACTTTTAAGACAAGGGCAATTAGATAATGCGAATTGGGTATCATAAAGTTTTGCACACCCCTCACTTCAGCATCTGACTAAAAAAACACACCAACGGGCAGGAGCCAGAACGAATATGAAACATCGAAATAGTTACAGTAAGCTAAGCACAACTGCAGAGTTAGTTTGCATTTCAATTGCTGAATGTAAAAGCAATGGTGATGCTCTGTGAGACAATTCCAGAAAAGGTCGATGATGCTACAATCAACCATCATTCCAAAGATTCGGAGTATTCTATCATCATCTGATCCAGGGCGGAGTCGTCCCAATCCGCTTTCGATTTTTTACTGGAAGTAGGAACTTCTTTAGCTGGAGGAGCGTGAGACCAGTTAGGCACGAATTCTGCTTCACGTTTAACTTTAGTGTTGCTTTTACCAGTAGGTTTCTCACCTTTAAAACAAAGAAATTCTTTGCGTTTTAATGACATAGTAGTGCACTACTCGCTGCTGACAGATAACCGTTTTGGGTTTAGTTTTTCGATGCGAAATTTCGGTCAAATGTCCAAAATTACAAGTTAAGTTTCGATCACTTCAAAGTTGATTTCGATGATTTTCATCATTGCAATGTAATTTTAGCTCATGATTTGCTAATTTTTGCGGTCATTTTGACCGAATTGGCTGACTTATTTTACGCCATTCGCAAAAAAAATAGGTCAATAATCGATAAACAACAACCTAGCTTTAAAACAGCATTACCAAGCTCTTTTTAACTTGTGGGTTCTTTACAAACATTCATTAACTAGTGTACATTAGACCAGTTCATATTTTAACTTTTGTTGATTTTGATATGGCTTCGCAGTGTTTTTGAAGCAGATTTTCGTACTGACCCCAAAAGTAAAAACATTTTTTTTGTTTGGTTGAACGGATTCCATGTTATGCGATGATTCCGAACCCCACTTTTGAAAAAAAATGAGTTTTTTTACACTAGAGGGCGCTGTTTTCAAAGTATACTTAAAACAGTAATTTAACTAAATGCCCCTCTGCATTTTACATGTTTAGAAAAAAACTGAGCGAATTGGACTTCTGTTTCAGAAGTTATGACCATTTTAGTGATATTTGCAAAACTCCCTTAAGTGGCCAAAATGTAATTTATTTATTTTTTGATAATTCTTTAAAAAATTTGTGTCTATTTAGTGAAAGAAACTTCAATTTTGAAGTTAAGATTTTGCTGCAGTGCCACTAGAGGGAGTAATTTGCTATTTATTTCAAAATCGCGTATTGATTAAAGTTATATACACCACTTAAACCAGGACTGAAGGCAAAATCAATAGGGGCATCTAAAGTTAGGCCAATCGCATAACACAAGATTAGTGTTGACTCCATCCTTTTTGACCCATCCGCTGCAAAGGTATTCTACTTCAAACACGACGTCGCTGACTCTATTGTAATGTGATAAATTTTATTAATTTTTACTGGCAATCCTGTCGTTAATAAGCATTAGCGTTTTAGCGATGACTTCCCAGTTCTATCCTAAAGCAACGATAAGGCAGCTGCATTGGGTCGTTTCGCTGCGCACTAATCAGTTTGATCTTGTCAGCAGAATAGATCCGAGCTAAAAGAATGAGTAGACTGTACGATAGCCTAGGTAACAAACGTCTACGAAAAAGCAAAAGTAAGGCTAGTAGAGTTGTTACAGTAGGCTAGTAGGCCATTGTTTTCAACTTAGATGGAAAAGTTTATTCTAGGATCACAAAATACTGTAAGCAAACACAATAGGCCTACTCAAGTATTAGTAGTGTTATTATCAGGTATGAGTTTGTACTGTGTAGGCTAGTAATAAAAATCTTATTGCTAGACTAGGCTAGGATTTATACTAAAATGTATCTGCCAGCTTGATTTTTGCAGAAATCGCTAAGCTACCGCATGCTCAGATCTGGTGTGCTGACAAGATCAAACTGATTAGTACGCAGCGAAACGACTCAATGCAGCAACCGAATCGTTGCTTTGTAGTCCGGTAGAAATAGCTTTTACCCTGAAAAAATTTATAAGCTGAAATTTGGCACGATGACTCAGGACCATGTCCTGAACCACCAAAAAAATCCCCATGTTTTGGACGTGGGACTTCCCCCTTTTTCGGCTTTTAAAGTCTGCCATCTAGTGTCAAAGAGCTTTTACTATTTAACAGCCAATCCAAAAGTTGTAAAAGTGCCAAGTTTTGAGTAATAGTTGGTTTTCAAATGCCGGTATAAAAAAATTTACTTTGAAACTGATGACGTCATTGCCAAAGTTTTTGAAAAAAATGACGCATTGAAGGCTCGAATAGAAAATGAGAGTTAGGTTTTTGGTTCCAAATAAAAAATTGCTTAAATCAAAGTGATGACGTCACAAGCGTTTTTGATGACGTCATTTGTCAAGAGTTTTGATCGTAAATCTGAAAGAGTGTTTGACCAAACGAAATATTGCTAACTTTTTTTTAATTAGCTTTAAACTTGGGAGAATTATATTGTGAATTCATTCAGTCAATTGAAGGTCAAAAACTGTGTTGTCAGTAAAACTCTGGGGTAGCAATCAAGCAGATAAAACTTAGACTTCCCAATATGCAGTGGTGGCAATAACGAATTAGTTTTTTAGTAGTTTTTACAGTAATGACACTGCTTTCTAAAAAAGTAACTTTTGTAATTGTATAATTTTTTAGAGGTGTTAAAATTACTAATTACAAATTGGGCTACTTTGTAAATATTAGCATCCAGTAGAAACGCTAGCCTGGCTGCTTAGTTTATAAAACCGGCCAATCAAAAAGGGTCTACGACAACTGACCGCAACAAACTGACCGCGAACCAACTGACCGCGAAGAACGCCGATCCTAAATATATTTTTGCTATCCCCAGAGCCATCTTGCCCAAACCTCACTTTGTGACGAAATCACTGCGACGAAATCACGTACCAAAATCATTGCTTCGCAGTCAGTTTGTTCGCGGTCATTTAACTTGGCTCGAATCAAAAAGTTGTTTCTGTTGAGAATGACACAAGGTCTTACCATGGGCCGTATGTCTTTGCGTGCTAGAATGGTTTATACATGCAGTGAGTTTCGTCTAAGACAATCGATCATTGATAGAGCTTATAGGGACAGAGTTGTTATTCGGGCCGGGCTTTCCGGCCGGGTTTGGGCCTAAACTTGACAAAAATTTCGGGATTTATTCGGGCATGAGACCTGCTTTTTGTCTTAGGTGCACAAAAATATGATTAAAATAGCTTGGCAACATTGCTAAATTTTTCAGACCTTACTTAACTTTTGGTTTTTTTCGGGCATAATTTGGGCTTTAAATTAGTTTTCGGGTTCGGGCTTATATTTTCGGGTTCGGGCCTGAGCTAGTCGACCCGTTTACAACTCTGCATAGGGATGCAACAAAAGCGCAATAACAATAAAAAATATACTGTGAAGTTTTTTAATTCCGCTGGTTTCAAGGAGGAGACTTCGGTGGTGGTATTTTGTTGTTTGTTTGCTTAATGCCCAGGCTTTATTTAGGAAAGCTTTGTTTTGTATCTTTGATAAACCAACATCGATCTGAATAATCTATGCGTAACATTATTATCTACCTTCGCGTAGTATCAAATTTTGATGCTGTGCAAAAACCGATGATAGGTATTGCATTTGCAATACCCTATTCCGTCATACGCCAATGGGTAAAATATTGTAATAGCAACTACATCAATACAAAAAAAGGACAGTATTTTGTACAAAACAGTTAATATTTTTAAACATTTTGTGCGAAATAAATTTTAGGGCAAAAGCTGAAAACTATGGAGTCTTTCCAAAGATTGTCAAAGAAAAAAATAAACGCATAATAAACAACGATAAATTTGCAAAAAGCGAATAAAATCACGAACGTCCTCTTTATAAACTTTTATAATATTTTTAGTAACTAAAAAGAGGTGATACCAGTAGGCGAGACCAAATTTATACTGCGCCGGACCCTTTACCACAGTTTCAGCCAACAAAATTTGTTGACCAAAAAAAGTTTTCCACCGCTTAGGAATCGCATTTTACGTCGCAACTAGAGCTAAAACAACCTAAAAAAAGTCTTCGCCGCCCAGGGGTCGCAATATTGTTTCAGGCACAATGCCATCATGGTCTCTTTATAAGTAGACCAGATACAAACGCGCGGAGAAAACGAGAAGAGCATTGAAGAAAAAAGTTTGCTCTTGTTGCGAATTTTTTTGCCGTCACGCGTATTCAACTGAATTGATTGGACATATTCGTAGAACGAGTGAACCGTAAAGAAAAAAGTCACGCTGATTGGACGTACCGGCATATTTTAGAACAAATGAACCCTGAAGAAAAAAGAAAAGCTGTTAGTTTCCAGTTTACTAATAAGGTACCATTTTGCCACACGGTAAACTCGACTACGCCGGTAAGTACTATGAAGATAATAGATTGAAAAAATACTACCGGAATGTGATAGATCAAAAATCTTTCATTATACTCGCTGTATTATGCCAAAGCGTGTAACGAGTTGGCGGGGCTCATCTCCACGCCATTGCGCCCGGACAGCACAGCTTCCTTCGAAGAAATGTCGCAGCGGTGGCGTGCCGTTGGCAACACCGTGCCTGATTTGACCTGCCCGAGATTAGAACCTAAGACGTTAGACCTCCCGCTCCAGAGACAAACGCGTTACCGCTCGACCAACAAATAGATCAAACACGTAGTATTTTTTTAATTTTTTATCTTGATAGCACTTTTATGTGAAAATTACCTTAAGCGTGTTATTTAGATTATTAGCGTATATTTAGCGACTTGTCTGAAATTATTTACCAAAACCTGAGGAAGTGCAATAAATTTGGAGTTAATTACAGCATTAAATTTTTATTGCTCGATTTTGCTTCTTGAATCATAACGTAAGCGTGATCTGGCTTCAGCGCACCAGGAGGCACAGTAGCCGGCTTGTTATGATATGACCTTGACCGCAGAAACTAAAGACCCGAAATTCGGAACCCGCTTAGTTTTAAAACAATTCTGTACTCACTCGATCAGACCATGGGTCGACGCTCAGACGTAATACAGTGATCAAAATAATATTAGCGAGCACTGAGCCGTATCGAAGAGGTAGCACAATGAAAGCAGTAACTTAATAATCATACTTGGATCCCGGACGAAATCTAGTTTTTTTTTATTTAGTGCCATTAGAAATAGCGATGTAGAGTAGATTATTGTCATTTTGGCAAAATTTTTCATTCAAAGTAATTTGTAACGGCAATTACTGACTACTTTTTCCGTGAAGTAACGAATACGGTCATTTTATTACTTATATACAGTAATTTGCCCACCACTGCCAATATGGGATTAAAATAAAGTAATGCATTTTGCAGTGCAATCAAGAAAGCCCTTGAATGTTTATCGAAAGCTCCCACGCTCAATTAAAGTTAATCCGCAATTTTAGTAAGATGCAAGCTTGAGAAACGATAAAAAAATTATTAAGGCGGCGAATTGTCAAATATTAGCGTGGTTATTGTATGAATTCAGATAATAATATTGTCAGACATTGCAATAATATCGCAAATACATAAAATAATACCTGATAATAATATTGTCGGACATTATTTTGCGTAAGATAATAGTATTGTCAGACATCGCAAAGCGGTAGAAATTTTGTTCGTATCAGATATATCATCGTGCTCGGTACATATTCGTATCAATTTACGTGTAATTACACTAGTTATTAATTTTAGAATCATTGCATATAGGAGGATGAGGCAAGACCTCGGCCAAGGACTTGAAGATGCCTTAGAAACTCGAATGATGATGATATTCCCAAAGTGTTGCAATGTTTTGTTTGGTCAAACACTCTTTTTCGGATTTACGATCAAAACTCTTGACAAATGACGTCATCAAAAACGCTTGTGACGTCATCACTTTGATTTAAGCAATTTTTTATTTGGAACCAAAAACCTAACTCTCATTTACTATTCGAGCCATCAATAGGTCATTTTTTCAAAAACTTTGGCAATGACGTCATCAGTTTCAAAGTAAATTTTTTTATACCGGCATTTGAAAACCAACTATTACTCAAAACTTGGCACTTTTACAACTTTTGGATTGGCTGTTGGATAGTAAAAGCTCTTTGACACTAGATGGCAGACTTTAAAAGCCGAAAAAGGGGGAAGTCCCACGTCCAAAACATAGGTTTTTTTTTGGTGGCTCAGGACATGGTCCTGAGTCATCGTGCCAAATTTCAGCTTATTATGAATTTTTTCCGGGTTTCAATGTATTTTGTCGTATTTCTACCGGACTATTTAGGTTAGTACTGGGAAGTCGTCGCTACGAAGCTAATGCTTGTCAACGACAGGATTGCCAGTAAAAATTAATAAAATTTATTGCATTACAGTAGTCACCGACGTCGTGTTTGAAGTAGAATATATATATGCAACGGATGGGTCAAAAAGGATGGAGTCAATGCTAATCTAGTCTTATGCGATTGGCCTAACTTTAGACCTCCTCACTGATTTTGCCTTTAGTCCTCGTTTAAGTTAATGCCACTGCAAAATTTGAATAAAATATGATGCAACGTGATTTTTTAATAGTTTGTTTTTAAATATCGACCTAGATCATGTGAAAAAGCTAGCATTTAATGCAAAAATGCAGCAACAACACATGTTGTTTGCAGCGCAAATGTAAATACAGTATTACTGTACACTTGTACAGCACTGTAATATTTTGACTTAAATTTACAATGACCACTCAGCAATTTCAATAAAGTTGAAAAGCTCCTTTGATTAACAAAAAAATACAATTCAAACCAATATTTGCAGATTATCATATTAAAACAAAGAGTAGCCAAACTTCAGCAAATTTCAAAAGTTTCTGAACGTATCAAAAAACCAAAACCAGATATTTTTGAAAAGGTTTGTTGTGTTAGTAAAAGTCGTGCGTGTTTGTCATACAACCTGAAGTATGCTTTGTCGTTGTTAAAATTTCGTTTGTTGTTAAAATTTCATTATAGTCACAGCCAAATAGAACTGAATGCCCAGCTGCATCATTGATAACTTTCGATCTTGAAAGAAACTGGTTAATTTGTTGAAAAGAAGAATCTTCTTTCCAGTAAACTACTGAATCCATACTTAAAGAGATAACCGCTCGAAATCGGTTTTATTAAAGAAATGAGAACTACTCGAGGTAATAAAAAGGTGCCCCAAACCTTTTTCCACCATTCCCCTTATTTGTAAAAAATGTTTTTATCCGTTTGACTCTGTACCTTTGGCAACCCTGCATCTTGCAATTTTGTGGCATCACAAGACGTTCTTTAGAGCAGTACTGATAACCTAGGTCTACATGTTTCAGGAGTAGTAGCCAAGTTTTCAGATTTGGTAGTAGTAGTAGTAGTAGTAATTTATTTCAAAGCCAGCGAAGTTTAAAATCACAATTAAAGCAAAAGCAAAGCAAGTTGACGATAATATTTACTGCCAATAGGGAAGAAGCGAAGTGACCAATGTAGTCTTCAAGTCTACTTCTACCCTTATGAATAAAATTACAAAAGTTACGAGAAGGAATTTAGAAAATCTTGGCCAAACAAAGTTTGCATTTAATGCCAACCCAGATCGAGGTTTCATACATATATTTACATTAGAACGAGGTTGCATAACACCAGAAAAATTAGGACACAAAGAGAAAACAATACAATTTTTATTTACAAACAAACAAAAAAATGGTTCTATTTACATTAGAAAATGGTGCAATTACAAGGCACCATAATACACACAGTTTAAGTCAATTAGAATGATTCACAAACACGTACATCTTGTTGTATACAGAGCAAGAAGTTAAACACTATCAAGTCAAATTCTATAGGTCTTTTATGGACAGATAGAACACAAATTTTATAGTCATTCCAATTTAATTGTGGTAACTTTCTAGCAATGAGTATTTTAGTCTAGATTTAAATGTTTTTAGAGATTTAGAATTTTTAATTTCAAGGTCAAGCGAATTCCATATTTTTGGACCTAGATATTTAATAGACCTTTGAAGTTTCAGAGTTTTAAAAAAAGGTACAAAAAAGTTATGAGTAGAGGTAGCTCTGGTAGGTTTAACATGAATATTATTAAGAGCTGTCCCACCTGATCAGTTGAATATTCCAGTGACAAGCATCGCTGCTCTGCATTTAAAAGCCAAACTGGAATGGCTTTCGATTCAAAAGCGGGATGGCGTAAAAGATCATAGCTTTAGGACGGATCAGCTGTGCATGCCGGTTTTGGCATGTTATATCATTACGGACATACCCCACAACTTGAAAAATCTCTTGCTTAACACAAAAGAACGAATCTGTCATTCGCGGTGGGTTACAACTGCTAGTGACTATCTTCGATCTCTTCTTTCCGACGTCGGAAATTTATCAAGCAGCGAAAAGATGAAATTACAAAGGATCGTTTCTTGCGTAATTAATGTTTATGTCCCGTCATTTTTAATAAAACCCGAAGCACCTGAAGGGCCTTATCTTACATTGTTTCAACGAGATCTGCTTGTCGCGTTCCGAGATATTGATCCTGCCATTGTTAAAACAACCATGAAGCATTTCTTGGAACATGCATTTCACTGGCTGTCCTGGAAAAATGTAGCTTTAAAGGGGAACTCCGGCCTAGCGAGGCTACATATTATGAATACACCACAAAATTCTAAGACTTTCGCAAAAAAAAACGAACTCGCTACGTTTTATAGTTTTGATGAAATCCGAAAAAAAATGCGTGAACCGCAAGTCTGACGACATAGGTCTGTACTATATTGTATCTGTACATTATATTGTTTGGACATAAAATTGCTAGTTAAGACTAAAAACTCGTAAGCAGAAGCGCTTGTATCGCATTCTTTGGTAAAATATTCAACCTACTAGCAATCTTCATGCCTGAGATTAGTGACTATGAGCGAGAGGTAAAATACAGACCTAAGTCATCAGACTTGCAGTTTATGCAGTTTTTTTCGGATTTCATCAAAACTATAAAACGTAACCAGTTTTTTTTTTCAAAAGTCTTAGAATTTTGAGGTGCTTTTTATGATATATAGCCTCGCTAGGCCGGAGTTCTCCTTTAACTGTGCATGCCGATGTAACTCCATATTCTGCAGAAATTGTTAAAAATAATTGCTCGCTGCCTAAAGCTGTAGATGTTCGCTCCCTGTTGCAAGATCGGACAACCTACTTGCAGCAATTTTTCACAACGAAAAGCAAAGAAGCTCTTTGCATTGCCGCCTCCCAAATCCAACCTACATTCTGGAAAATAATTTACAACAACAACTGGGCCACTGAGAGAATTGGTAAACTGAAAGGTCTGGTAAAGAACAAAATCGGCGAGAATCCCATCCGGTTAAACCGCTCTGATATTCGTTCACGTGCATATTTGTGCAATATGGAAAGTTGATTTTTTGCTTATCAGCATGTATTAAAGGTTGTCGTTTCTGTTCTGTGATGAATGAAAAGTTGACGGTAAGAGTTACTGCTGTTATTGAAAAAGAAAATGAGGCGACTCGTGGAAGTGCAGCATTCTCGTTGCTCGTATAGTTTGCGGATTATGCACTCCAGTGGCGGTAACATCAGACCCCTTCCTAGTGGGCGCGCAAAGAAAACGTCACGGGTACCATGCAGTTACGAAATTACCACCGAAGGAGAATAGAAACGAATGAATCAAAATGGCTCTCCTGCGAGCATTAGAGGCAAGGCAATCGAGAATGAGGCGTTGAAGTTACGCAGGTCAACCTTAAAGGTTACAGCGGGCTTTACCTTCACTCCGATCCGTTTCCATAAACGACATTGTTGTGTCAACTTTTCGCTCAATGCTCAAACTATCATTTTGTGTATAGCAAAAAATTTGTTTCAACGTTTTGTTAGTTACCGAAGCGAAATTAATATTGTAAAGGTGCAATATCACACGAAAATAAAACTTTTTCCTGCAAAAATAGTAAATAATCCAGTTTTTTGAAATAACTTTTTTTCTGTTGCCGTTAGAGATTTTCATCCTCAGAAGTGACAATACAAAATCGACCCTTCTACGTCTTTTGACACCAATTTTGTTGCTCTACAATCAGTGGTTTCGGAGTTACGCCGAAAAGTCGAGAATGTAAGCCCCGGAAACTTCTAGGGTCATGAGCCACATCTTTATGACGTCATAAAAAGCTAAAGTTATGGGTGTCGAGTTTTTACCCATAACCCCATCGACTGAAACCCCAGGGTTTTTGAAAATCGATAATGGTGAAAATATGAAACAGCCTACAAAGCATACTTCAGGTTGTATGACAAACACGCACGACTTTTACTAACACAACAAACCTTTTCAAAAATATCTGGTTTTGGTTTTTTGATAAGTTCAGAAACTTTTGAAATTTGCTGAAGTTTGGCTACTCTTTGTTTTAATATGATAATCTGCAAATATTGGTTTGAATTGTATTTTTTTGTTAATCAAAGGAGCTTTTCAACTTTATTGAAATTGCTGAGTGGTCACTGTAAATTTAAGTCAAAATATTACAGTAATACTGTATTTATATTTGCGCTGCAAACATCATGTGTTGTTGCTGCATTTTTGCATTAAATGCTAGCTTTTTCACATGATCTAGGTCGATATTTAAAAACAAACTTTAAAAAAATTACGACGTGTCATATTTTATTCAAATTTTTCAGTGGCGTTAACTTAAGTGGTGTATATATAACTGTAATCAATACGCAATTTTGAAATAAATAGCAAATTACTCCCTCTAGTGGCACTGCAGCAAAATCTTAACTTCAAAATATAAGTTTCTTTCACTAAATAGACACAAATTTTTTTAAAATTATCAAAAAAATAAATAAATTACATTTTGGCCACTTAAGGGAGTTTTGCAAATATCACTAAAATGGTCATAACTTCTGAAACAGAAGTCCAATTCGCTTAGTTTTTTTTTTTAAATATGTAAAATGCAGAGGGGCATTTAGTTGAATTACTGTTTTAAGTATACTTTGAAAACAGCGCCCTCTAGTGTAAAAAAACTCATTTTTTTTCAAAAGTGGGGTTCGGAATCATCGCATAACATGGAATCCGTTCAACCAAACAAAAAAAATGTTTTTACTTTTGGGGTCAGTACGAAAATCTGCTTCAAAAACACTGCGAAGCCACATCAAAATCAACAAAAGTTAAAATATGTACAGGCCTAGTGTCTATACTGACTCTCATCAAAACGGTCGCAAACTACGACGCAAACACCTTGACACGGTCGCAAACTACGCAACCAAAATACCTTTCAAGATCTTTTGACTCTCATCAAAATAATGATTTGGATGGGTGACTTGAAAGGACATATCTTCAACCTGACAAAACATTAATCACTACACATATAAACAATTGACAATGCTTCTTGGTCGATAAAAGTACGGAAATGATCCAATGAGGCAGCAAGATTTTTTGGAAGGTTCACCAGCAAAATCCCTCTCCTTGTTGTTCACTTGACTGTAATAGCCTGTCCATTAAGACTATGTTCATTTATTGCATTAAACAAATCTTACATTTTAAACTTTGCTAACCATCGGAACCTACAACTTTGCAGACAAGGACAGTTTGAACACTGGGACAGCGCTGAAAAACGAACTTCAATTTGATTAAAATCTAAAAGTTTATTGCGTATTGCCTCAAACTAATAATAGGTACTAGTTGATCAGGAAAAACTCGCATTGCTAGCGCCACCAAGTGCTGATATATTCTAGATATTTTCCCTTTAAGTAAAAATTGACTAGATTTTACGCTTTGCTTCATTGATGTAAAACGTGTTTTACCCGAAGTCTCGTCTATCTTTCAAAAGAAACGTAATACATTACAATATAATCATTATCTTGTAATTCGGTTTAACTTGCTCTTACTTTGTGTGACGCTTCAAAGTACTTTTGGCAGGCAATTTGAAAATGTTGGCCTTTCACCAACTCAATTATTTCATCAATCGCATCTTGCGAGGTTTTATAGCTTTTCAGTTTCTGTCTCAATAAATCAGAGGACGTATGCTTAAACGGACAACCTAAATTCAAAAATTAAATCTGAAACAAAAACATTGAAAGCAATTACTGTATTGTAAAACAGATGAATAGCACAATGACTATAATGAATATTTTCGAAGTTACCTACAAGTTGAAATCTGGTGAGAGTTTTTAATGTTTTATACGTGATTTTCCTAACACATTTCCTAAACGCCCTACTCACAACAATTTAAATGTCTTATTGTTGCGCCCTACTCGCAACAATAAAACAATTTAAAACGCCCTGCTCTTTTTTAATTGCAATTACTTATTTACCAAGTTGCTTTGGTAACGAGACAGCGAAGGGACTTTCGGTCTTGCGGGCCAAGCTACCACCTGTCCACCTGTCTACCACACACAGTGAATGCTTCACATTGCCTCTTTCATAGCAGGAAAGCTGTAAATACAAATTTTTTGTCTTTGATTTGACCCAATTGGGAATTGAACCCGAGTTTACAAAGTTGCCGTAATCCTGCCACTTAAACAAATGTAAGATATAGCAGCCCTAAATAACGGGTAAAATACAGTATCTAAAACTGTAATTTTTGCTCACAACACATAACCATTAGCGGAATACAAAATAACGGCTTGGCAGTTGGCATACCGTGGTGATCATGAGGACCAGGTGCGTTGCTGGTTATAATTTTCATGCAGCTGTAAGGAGTGTAATTGGTCCGCTTGCCTTCTTTTCCGTAGTTATGGCGAATGTTATAAGCGTGATCCTTCTCAAACTAAACAAAAAAACAACATAAAATTTAGGTTTGAAAAGCCACGCTTCTTAGACGGCCCGAAAACGACTTCAAATTATACTCAACTCAAAATACGCAAATTATACGATAATCGGTAGTAACCTGTTTCATTTTGACGTTACTAAGTACAATACGACATTGTCAACAAAAGGTTAGATAAATTTTTTAATACGTTTTCGGAATGACTAACCACCATAAGGAGTTGAAAAATACCCAAATAATTACAATATACTATTTGAAATTTATCATTGTTTGTGTTTTCTTGAAGAATTTGTGACAACAGAAGGTTATTGATTGAAGAAATAACAGCAATTCATCAGTCAATATTTCAAACTGACAAGTATAAAAATTATAACTTTCGTGCGACATCTTCCGGCAAAAACAAAGAGAAACAGCATAGCCAAAATTCGACAAGAAATATACGCAAAGGTTGTTTGTTGTGGAACTAAGACTAATTCTAACCAATTTAATGGTTAATACTGTAATAAAAAAAATGCTTCTCCAATTGAATCACCTTATCTTCGCCTATTCCTTTGCTGAATTCTTGTCTCCAAAATTTTAACGAATCTTCGAGCGTCAGACCGATTCCTTTAAGAAAAAGTCCGTACTGCATCCTACCCCAGTGACGCAAATGATGGTGTTCCTTTAAAGCCTTGTGCAATTGCCTCATGCAAAGCGGATACGAGATTTGTGACATCTGTAAATAAACACTCAACTACTTCGGGTTCAAAAATGTTTTTAACTCGTAATAAACACAAAACCCTTCTTGATCCCTTCTTGAAATTTGTACATAAAGAAACAACTGTTCAACGATCTCTTACTTGAGATATAAAAACCCTTCTTGATGCCACCAAATTTACGCAGTTGTATGAAAAGGTTATTACGCTGTTGTATGAAAATGTTGACCAGAATGAACTAAATTTCCGAATCTAATTTAATGTGCAGTTATAAGCCGATTTAACAAACTCCTAATTCTATTTAATAACTTAACATAGCATAAAACAAATCAAAGCTTATCTATTCAGATATATTTTTTATTCATTACTCTTTTGTAATGCAGCTGTTACATATTTCACTCAAGACCGATGTGCTGTAGGTTTGTTTTTTTTTTCTTTTTCAGATCACTGACTCCAAGTACGTAACAGCGATAAAATCCTTAACTCCGAAAGTTATACCTCATCCAAATCCTTAATTGTAACATTTCCTGCATTTTTATTCGGATCGTAAGATGTAGTAACAGCGTTTTGGTTGAAAGATCTTAATATCGGTAGTAAACGATCGTCCTCTTCCAACTGAGGCAAAGACCGAGCTGTTAGCTGAAAAAAGTGTCAGAAGTGTAAAAAAGCACAGAAACGCACTTATTTACGGGTGAAGAGGAAAATCACACAAAAAATGTTGTTTGGAAGGCATTTGTTGTTTGCAGACACGTGTTTTATGTTATCACCGCTCTTCAATGCAGACGTCAGTTAAGAAGGACTTTAATTTGAAACAGGCATTTATTATTTTGAGTTGCCTTACTTTTATGAGCCACAATGCAATGCAACACAGCAAGAGTCTGATACTTAAAGCACAATAAAAAATTTACTAAATGTATAAAACACAATGCAGTTATACGTGACGTAAAAACAGGCAATCAAAGCTAGATTATCTTACCGCTAGCGCTTTAGATAAATCTTCACGGAATCGATTGCTAATGATAGAAAGAAATTCTTTCTGTGGCACAAAGCAATCGCCCTGCAAAACGAAATATAAAGTAATGCATTTGGTACCATTTAAAACAGGGTTGCCACAAAAACTGCCAAATTCCAGGAATTTTCGATGACTTGTTAACAAAGTTCAAGAAGTTTCCAGAATAGCAAAAAAAGACAGGACTTTTCCAGGATGTGGCAACCCTGTAAAAAACTGTCGAACATGGTATCTACACTAATTCAAAGCTGTATATTTCTCACATTAATAGGGTTTCACCATTTAATTGCAAGTTAAGCGACGATAGTTTCCCGAACTAGCAACGAGTTGTTGTGTCCTTAAGAAAGACACTTTACGATTACTTCTTGTTGCAGCCAAGCAGTCTACTCGCTGTGATGGCCCAGCCTGATAAAAACTTTCAAATAGTACCAAAAGAAGGTGCTTAGCGGTCATCTGATTAGACAGACACAGAATCTTTGATTCATACGCATGAACAAACAAATCAGTCGAAACATGCCTGAGAAAATCCTAGCTACTGAAAATAATTCTAATAATATCAAGCATTCCAAAAACATTGTTATTACATTAAAACAAGGAGTAAAATTCTTAAATAAGCTGCCAATTCAAAACCCCAATGAGTTTTTATTCCAACGCATAAATATTCGTTAAATTTGTACATAAAGAAACAACTGTTCAACGATCTCTTACTTGAGATATAAAAACCCTTCTTGATGCCACCAAATTTAGAACTTCTGTAAATGGTACACGATAGAAAGTACTTGCTTCTACTACAGATTGTGGTAAATCAAACGACACTTGGCCTAAACTCTCAGCGTATTTTCTTTTTTCTTCGTTCGATATCTAAAATTTTCAAGTAAACTTACATCATTACATTTAACTTCTAGTTTATAAAACAAAGACACAAAACTGAAGGATACTATTGGTTACAGCAAGTTTGAGAGAAATATGGAATAATATATAAAAAAATCAAGCAATAAAATTTACACTATTGCAACTTACTGGATTGTAAGTCAGGTTATTCAGAGTCAAAAACATTTGAATACTTTCTTTTCCTTCTTGCAGAAAACGAAATTTAAACAAATCCAATTCCTTCTCCAAAAACCATCGTCTTAATTCTTCACTGAAACGAAATTTACAAAACATTTATAGTACATAATGGGTAGATGTGCTCGATCAAGGATATCAATTTTACTACAATAAAACTAGATAGATCAAAGTCGGGTTAAATGTTTGTAACTTGTGAGAACTTAATCTAAAGTTTAAAACTTTTTAAAAAGCAAATTCATTATCGCAAAAAAGATGCAGCATGCTGTCGATTGTCACACCAATACCATTAAGCAACTCATAGGAGATAAGCCATTCTTTTTTTCAGCTCCAGGCAAGCATAATGAATCAAATAGTATATTTGGGTACTTCAAAAACAATCTTTGAATACATGGAGGCTATTTAAATTTTTTAAACTTACCATCTTGTACAATATTTCTACAAATACATCACTTTTAGGATTAAAAACCATCCTTTCGAACATAATCGATAAGTGAAAATCAATTTAAATATCAGTAAATGATCTATCAAAAATACAACCGATTTTAATACCGTTAAAGCAACGCAAAGATAAATCTTTGAAATAAATAAACTTACGATCTGCAATAAGCTAGACGAAGAATAAAATGGGAAACATGATCTTTGAATCTCCATTCCAAAGCAGCATCACTGACTTCCTTGTCAGGAAATGTCTGAAGCACAAGTACATTCTTTACTTGACAGCCGTTTTTGTCGTTTTCTAATGCAACAACTTTTCCACAAGAAACAACAGATATTCAAACTAGTATCCTAAAAGCATCTACTAATACTATGGAGGAAGATTATGCGGCATGAACTGGTCAAGCTACCTTGAAATTATAAAATGGTCACTTACAGTTTGTAGAAAACCTGGATAATTCTTGCGAAGAAATTCCTTTAACTTTTCATTGTAACCATCACTGTACTTGACAGCAGAAACAGCCAACGAGTCCAAGTAGTGAAGCACTACAAAAATACGGTCGATGCAATAATTTTTAGCATATTTGGTCAAGTTAAACCAAATGCTATACACAAAAAACGCTATTTACAGCTTCCCTTTTTGACGTTCAGCAATTAGAAGGGGCATTGGGGTCGTAATTTAAAACATACAAGAGCACAGGAAATGCAAAAAAACTGCAAGAATTCTAACCCAAACTCCAACTTTAACCCTAATCCTTGCGGTTCTATATATGTGCTCCTAATGTTAAACCTAAACCAAACCCTCATACTTGCTGTCCTTATGGTTCTGTATATTTTAGTAGTACAGGGAGAGTGTGGGGCAGCTTAGCTCAAAGACTGAAAGGTCCCTTCGTTGTCTCCTGGGTTAGCAACTTAACGAATAAACTTTAATTACAATTACATATTCACCAAAAATAAAGCTGAAATTTCGCGGTCCGCGCATTCTGACGCGACCCAACTCTCGCGAGACAACTTACCCCGGGAATCCTGACGCCGGGGACATCCTGACGCCAAAAGCTCTAAACCTTCGCGCTCCGCTTTTTTGTTTCTTTTTCTCCTTTTTTCTTTACTCTTTTCCGCGCTACGCTTTTTTCAAAAAAACGATTGATGTTCGGTTGTTGTGACGTAAGAATAATATTTTCCGTTAATCGCAAACTTGATAGAAATCTCTATTTTGCCAAAACAACTCAAAAGCGAGTTGTATTTTCGCAAAAGTAACCTTGATAAAATCGAAAGCCAAGTTAGCGAATTTACAAAAATGATGGCGATAAGTTTCAAACGATCACCGAATGCCGCGATTGAAAATAATACATTTTCATATTATTAAACGACCACGTAGATATTTGATGAATAATAATCTGCGTAGTTAATTTATGAAGAAAAATGCTCTAATTTATAGAGAAAAAAGCTGACAGGCAGCATCATCATCTTTACTATCTTCATTTTTTGTAGTAAACAAAATAATAATTACGTATAATCGTTTCACAATGGTTTAAAGTTTTGTTGCAAATTAAAGTGCAACCTTTTCATTGTTACATCGCAATCAACTCGTATTTAACAAATTTTAAATATATTGTGTTTCAAACATATTGTGCTTCTGATTTAAAAAGCAAAATACGACTCATAAACGGAAAAACTTTGGAGCTTATCGAAATTAGCTCCGCGTTAATGGTCGAATTTTCGGTTTGCAACTTGTTACTGTTTAAATACTTCGATTTTGCGAGCGGAGAAATTACGATAATTTGGCATGCTGATACGAAGCGTGAGAACGTGTTATTTCGTCCTTTCAAAGTCATTCAAAGTTAAAAAATGCGATTGCATAAACTAACAGTTCCATTAATTGAAGTTAAACTAAATAAACAACCCATTGGAAAATTGATTAATAGGATGATTACAAACTATTGTATATTTAATCTATTTTTATTCTTGAATGTAATTTCAACTCAAATTTCAAACGTTGCAACTATTGCCACAACATAAAACTAATAATTTTTTATGAAACTGCTTGTTAAATAGTAACGTGTTTATCCAGCAATAACAGGCAAAAACAATAAATTTTAATCGCTGCGTTAATTAATTTCGATTTGCGGTACTTGACTTTTGAATTATATTTTTAATATTTGCTTTAACATATAATTCGTTTTAGATTATTTTTCTCTGTAAATTAACCACACATATTATTCATCAAATATCTACGTGGTCGTTTAATAATAACAAAATATATTATTTTCAATCGCGCCACTCGGTAATATTAGAAAGTTATCACTAGCATTTCTACACATTCGCTAACTTGGCTTTCGATTTTATCAAGGTTATTTTCGCAAAAATACAACTCGCTTTTGAGTTGTTTTTGCAAAATAGAGATTTCTATGAAGTTCGCAGTTAACGGAAGTATTATAACACCACAATAACCTAACATTAATCGTTTTGAGAAAGCGTAGCGCGGAAAAGAGGAAATAGAAAAAGTCAAAACGCCCAGCGCGAAAGTTTAGAGCTTTTGGCGTCAGAATGTCCCTGGCGTGAGGATTCCCGAGTTAAGCTGTCTCGCGTCAGGATGTCCTGTTTCGAGTGCATCAATTACATTACAATTTATTTGTCGTGGAAAATTTCCTGAAATGAGAATAAATGGCAAAATATGATGCAGCATGAATAACCGAATATTATTCAAATCAAATCTTTCATTATACTTGCTGTAATATACCGAGTCGCCGAAGCATACAAGTTTGCGGGGCCCATTTCTACGTCATTGCACCCAGATAACACAGCTTCTCTCGAAGAAATGTTGCAGCAGTGATCAGCAGGGTTGGAAAAATTACTTGTTTTTGCTTTAATTACAATTACAATAAAAAGATCCTCAAAACATTGCGACTAATTCACTTACAAACCAAGCCTCGAGCTTTGCTTATGTCAACACTGTGGATTTGTTTTGTATTTCTATATAAGACCTATTCAAGCCCCATTTCTCTCTATCCTTGTCCTTCCATCAATCTTTGCTTAACTTTAATTTTTGCAGTACATAATTTCGTTTCTAAGCAATTGTCAACTATGTCATTGAATTCATATTACTTTCAGCAACATTATGGTTGTAGCTAAACCATAGTATCATACCGCAATTACTTGTGCAAAAGAAAATAGGTTTTAACACACTTAAAAATTGTAAAAAAAAGTTGAAATTGTGTAAGTTACAACTTCAAGTCAGTGGCGCCAGGGACCAAAAGTGGGCCAGGGGCCAGCTCAAATGTGACGGATTTCCGGTTTTGTGAAGTGCAAAAAAAAAGGTCTTCAGGCTTCACATGCTCGTTTCTCAGTGTCATTGCGATGGGCCCTCTGCTGGGCCCGCAGAAGCCAACGGCTTGAAGCCCATGGGCCCAGGGGTCATTGTACCCCCCTCTCGGTGCCCTTGCTTCAAGTTACTACTACTATTTAACGCTATTTTAACTTCCACCAAGAATACCACATATTTAGCATGATCATACAAAATAGAACCATTAGTGTCGCTTTGACATGCAGTATGCACGCAAGGGCAACCAAACAAATAAGCACACAAAATCTTAATATTACAAAATAGCATTGAAGTTACAATCATAAGCATAGCTAGGGAGGGGCCCAGGGGGCCTGGCTCCTCCTTAATCAAAATGCCAGCAATTAAAAAAATGTGACAAAAAAGTCTTGCTTCTTCATTTTCAGTTTCTTTTAGCATCTTCGCGTACAACAGTACACGCGTACAAAGGTAATTAACAATAATATTGACGACCAGGAGGCCCGGGGCCCCATAAATTCGATTTTGCCAACAAATTGAAATGTTTAAACCAGATGAAATTAAGGGGTTTTGTCCCAAAGTTGCTACCTCAGGCCCTCATCTAACCTTGTTATGAATGTAATGCAATAACCAGGGCCGGATTTACTATACGACGGAGTGCCAGGGCCCCACGCTCAGATGTTAACGCTTTTTTTTGGTCTTACCCTAAATTTGGCTGGAAGACGTTGCAAAATTCCCCAAAGTACCAGGGGCCTTGCGCAACGTAAATCCGGCCAGAGAATAACATGGGTAGTAAGCATAACCATCTAATGCATCATATTTCAATAACAATTCATCTCCACCTTGCCAGTTTTTACGCACAAAATAATCAAAAAAAAATTAGCAAGGGAAAATGCTCATTGAACAAAATATTGAATTTGAATTGAGGGGTCCTGGGCCTCCTGGCCGTACATCTACTCCTATAACTGGTTAATTTTCTGACAAACAAACATCTCTAAGGAAAATCTTCGAGTGGATCATTATTTACTGCTAAAATATTGAGGAGACAGTATTCCTTACTTCCCCATATCTGGGCCAAATAAATCATAATTAAAATTGAACAACAAATTACAAGATTTTTAACGTGTTTTGGACTTAAATTGCTTGCAAGTAAAAGCAGGATTGAACAATTTAATCTTTTCGATTGGATTTCCAATGTTAAAAATGTAGTTCTTTCAAATGGCTCTGAACACATGCGAAATGTGATCTAATGGCATTAAAATAGCTTTTTATTTCAAAAAACTACAAAACTTTTTTTTTAATTTTTTGGGCTTGGCCCCCTGACTCCAAAGCCTCCAGTGGCTGGGGGGGCCACCCCCAGGCCCCCATTTGTGATATGTTTGAGTTACACTCGCTTACTCAATACGTCTCCCAACTTGGACAATTGCACTTTTTCACTACACTTATTACTTTACCTCTACCTTTAGTAAAATTCTAGTCAATTGCCAACAATATGCCACGGCTTTAGATCTTCCATTCTATGATATCTTTGCCCCACAAAAAGTTCCTCTTTTGAAAATTTTTGATGATGACATTGCATGTGATTTGCCTCCCCCCCCCCCAATTCAAAAACCCTTGCTACGCCTATGGTTACCTACCACCGGCTACAGTCACATCTGACGTCATAGGCCAATTCTATGTTAGGCTATTTTTTGGCTCAGAGTTTGTGCTAGTTATAATTACAGTAGGTGCTAGGTGCTAAGTTTAGGTTATGAATATGATAAACCCTATCTCTAAAACTTACTCTAACTATCCCTAACCTACTTTGATGTTCAGTTTGTGACATCAGATGTGATTGCAACCAGTAGAAAATTTTGATATCAATTTGCAACTGGAGAAAAATTGATATTGTTCAAACACATTTTGTTATTATCTATTTTGGTGAATAATAGAGTAATTGTAATTGAAAATGGGCAGAAAAATTTTCGATTACAATTACAATTATTGACTTTTGAAAATTCTCAATTAAACTTACAGCAAAATCGTGTAATTAATTACAATTTTGTCAATTACAATTATAATGTTTCCAAGCCTGGTGGTGAGCCATTGGCAACTCTGTGTCCAATTTGACTGGTCCAAGATATCAACCTCAGACCTCCAACATCAGAGACGAAAACGTTACCACTCGGCCAACTGTATAGTCTGAATATTGCTCAAATTTCAAAATTATTGTGCATTTCATAAAAGTTAATTGGCAAAGTAAGAAACAAAACTGCAACAGAACCTAATAGGGATGTCCATTTTAGAATACCGAATCCTATGGAACTGGATCTTATTTTGAATCGATTCCGTTTTTAGGATTCGGTTTAGTTGTGAAGAAAAACTGCAAGGGATAAATTTGTTCAACCGAGTCAGTCGACCACGTTGGGATGTGTCCTTTTGACCCGAATGTTACAATTGCACGATTTTCTCGAGGAGTGCTTAACCCTATCTGGTTGCAGGCCTGTTTTCTTTCCCTGAAAAATACTAGAAATGATGGTTAAAATGAAAACTAAAAACTCAGAGAAACTGATGAAGCATTGCAGAATAAGAATATTTAATAATCATGTAATTTATAGGACTGTAATCCTTGTACTGGATATACATTCATTAAAAATGAAAAAAATGATGGCCTTTTTTTAGTTTTGTAGTAGTTGAGCAGTAGAGTGCTGAATTGATATCAAAATGGTACTGATGGCCATTTTATAGATTTAAGATTTGGAATTCTGGATTTGGAAAAAAGATTCAAAATTATTCTAGAATACATAAGTATTCTGAAATGGACATTCTTAAAATCTAATGGTATTTCTATACACCAACAATATAATCGTAATTAAACTAAATGACAACATACCTTTTGAACGCTCATAAGCATATGTTTCAAATTCTTGAAGAGATATGTTCATCATAGGTGGGAATCGATACATAGATAAAGAATGAGGATAATCATCTTGTCTAGCAAAAATAAAATGCATGATTAGTTTTGAGTGAAAGAGTCCAACATTGTTAAGGGAAGTTAATACAAAGAGGAACTAGATGTTCATTTTCCAGGGGGAAAATAATACGGGACTTCCGCCAGTCCATTTCACTATCATTCTCCCCTTCATACTTTGAAGGTTACCGATATTGCTGTAAAACTCAATCAAATGCAATGCAAGCAAACTGATTTTGTCTCATGAAAAAAAAAAAGTTGTTGATTTAAAATCATTTGTGGTTTGGGTAAAACCAATGTCCGACTAAGTATTTGAACCCAACTCAGTTCATTCACGACAATTTCAAACCATGGCGCCTCTAATCACTATGCCAGCTCAGCATATGAACCCAACTGATTAAAATCAATTGTGAAATTTAGCTTTCAAAAAGGGATTTTTGGGGAGGTTCATTAGGGAGTTGGTACCCCCAAAACCATGTAAAAAATTGTCTTTTAAATATCTAGTGATATCAAAAAAAAAAACTAGCACCCTAGCTCAAGCCGTTCAAAATAATTGATTTTGAGTGGTCCATTTGAGAAGATTCCGGAGGGGAGTACTCAAAACTATGTCAAACATCTTGTGTCTTAAATATCTTTTGATGTAAAAAAAACTGGAGCTTTAGCTTAAGTTCAACAAAGTGATTTTTGTGGGGTTTAGGTGGGAATTTCCGGGGGTCTGGTACCCCCATATTATGACCAAGAAAACTGGAGTTTTAGCTTAAGCCGTTCAATGCAATGAAGTTTGGGAGTTTTTGGGGGAGGGTACCCCCAAACTATGTCCAAGTATTCATCAGATAAATATCTACTGATATCAAAAAACACGGGCACCCTGTGTTAAGTCATACAAAAAAGTGATATTTGGGGTGGCCGTTTGGGGAGTCCCCGAAAGGGTGGTACCCCCAAACTATGTCAGGGTATTTGTCTCTCTATTGTCTCTTGATATCGAAGATGTAGCACCCTAGCTTAAGCCGTCAAAAAACTGATATTTGTTTGGGTCCACTTGGGGGTTTTGGAGGGTTGGTCCCCCCAAACTATGTCAAAACAGTTTTGTCCTAAAAATTTCTGCGGACACCCAAAAAAGTAGGGCGCTTGCTTATGGTGTTAAGAAAGTGCTTTTTGGGGCGTCTTCACAGGGAATAAAACTTGATACGGTCTAATCATACCTAGTGTCTAACAAAAAATATTCAAAGCAATTTTGTCATAATCGAAAAAAAATTAATATGCTAGAATATCAAAAAACACTGGCACCTTATGTTAAGTCGTACAAAAAAGCGATATTTGGGGTGGCCGGTTGGGGGGGTCCCTGAGAGGGTGGTAGCCCCAAACTATGTAAGGGAATTTGTCTCTGAATTGTCTCTTGATATCAAAGATGTAGCACCCTAGCTTAAGCCGTCAAAAAACCTGACATTTGTTTGGTCCATTTGGGGGTTTTGGTCCCCCCAAACTTTGTCAAAACAGCTTTGTCCTAAAAATTTCTACGGACACCCCAAAAAAGTAGTGCGCTTGCTCATGGTGTTAAGAAAGTGCTTGCGTCTTAACAGGGAATGAAACCTGGTACCCTTTGATTACACCTAGTGTCAAACAAAAAACATTCAAAGCAATTTTGTCGTAATCGAAAAAAAATTAATATGCTAGAATATCAAAAAACACTGGCACCCTATGTTAAGTCGTACAAAAAAGCGATATTTGGGGTGGCCAGTTGGGGGGGTCCCCGAGAGGGTGGTAGCCCCAAACTATGTCAGGGTATTTGTCTCTGAATTGTTTCTTGATATCAAAGATGTAGCACCCTAGCTTAAGCCATCAAAAAAAACTGACATTTGTTTGGGTCCATTAGGGGGTTTTGAGAGGTTGGTCCCCCCAAACTTTGTCAAAACAGTTTTGTCCTAAAAATTTCTACAGACATCCAAAGAAAGTAGCGCTCTTGCTCATGGTGCTAAGAAAGTGCTTTTTGGGGTGTCTTCACAGAGAATGAACATGATACCCTCTGATCATACCTAGTGTCAAACAAAAAATATTCTAAGCAATTTTGTCGTAATCGAAAAAAAAAAAATATGCTAGATTCATAATAATCTTGGTTTGATAAAAGCGATGACCACGTAGATAATTGAACCCAGGTCCTAGGTTTAAGCACTGGCGAATTTAACCATTCGACCACGGCAGCACACGAGCGTAGGTGACTACCTCCAAAGTACGTCAAAATATTCTTGTCTTTAAAATTTCTAGTGATAGCAAAAGAAACTAACGGGCTAGCTTGAGGTATTCGGAAGCTGATTTTTGAAACATCTTCACAGAGAATGAAACCTGATACCCTCTGATCATATCTAGTGTCAAACTAAAAATATTATAAACGATTTTGTCCTAATGGAAAAAAAAAATTATATGCTAAATTCAATACAATGTTGGTTTGACAAAAGCGATGACCAACCAGAGTATTGAACCCAAGCCTTAGGTTTCAAGCACTGGCGACATTAACCATTCGACCAAGGCAGTACGTGCGCAAACGTGACCAAAATCACTTAATAAACTTCGCTGTCACAAGTTTAGGGTGCATGTGCCCCAAACCACGTGATGTAGCTAGCGCCTCCAAAATTGGAGGAACGCAAGTTCATGTATAGACTTATCATCTGTCTACATTTCTAGTTTCTAGCTTTAGTGGTTTCGAAGTTTTTGTTCCCATAATGAGATTTGCTTAAATAAATAAATAAAGAAAGAAATAAAGAAAAAAAAAGTGTCGCAATCGTCATGGTTTATTTTGAGAGCTGAAAGGGCATGCCCAGACGCCTCTAAATTCGAAAGTTTTATTCTCCTAGTGCCATTAGTTTTCCAGCTAGAGCTGTTTAAACCTACAATTGGCATTTCATTTTTTGGCTCGGAAACCCGTATGACAGGACCAATTGCCCCCGAAATTTGCACTAAGAATGATTCATATGTGCCCCAGCTAAGATCTAAATTTCAAGTTTCTACCTTTAGCCGTTTCTAAGTCAAAGCGTTTTCAAACTTTGTTTCCGAATTCGTAATTTTTCATGTAAAAAAAACATACGGACTTGCGACGCAAAGCTTTGTGGAAGTCCCAAATAAATAAATAAAGAAAGAAAAAAGTGTCGGAATCGTCATAATTTATTTTTGAGAGCTGAAAGGGCATGCCCAGACGCTTCTAAATTCGAAAGTTTTATTCTCCTACTGCCATTAGTTTTCCAGCTAGAGCTGTTTAAACCTATAGTTGGCGTTTTATTTTTTTGTTCGGAAACCCGTATCACATGACCGATTGGCCCCAAAATTTGCATTAAGAATGATTCATATGTGCCCCAGCTAAGATCTAAATTTCAAGTTTCTACCTTTAGCCGCTTCAAAGTTATAGCGTTTTTTATTTTTGTTTACGAATTCGTAAAACATACCGGAAAAAAACATAAGGAATTCCGACACAAAGCGTTGCAGAAGTCCCAAACATAAAGGATAATATGCTTATTATAATGCACACATATTATACATCACAAAAACCTATTTTGAATAAAACATATGGCTCATCGAAGAATGTAAGAAACTTGCAATTTATGACAGTTTCTAGCTTACTGTGATATACTCCACAATTTTGGGCAAAACCTTGCTTTTAGACAGCAAGGCACTCAAAATTAATATTTTTTTTACAAATTAATAGAGGCATCATAATTGACTGTCATATAGCAGGCTATAAGGAACTAAGATTGAAGAGTTTAATAATATAAGCAAATCAATCTGCCTTATTTGCTATTTTATTTGGATTCAAGATTTAATTAACAGCTCACATTATTAATCGTTGATTACTTACACATCAACTATTCTAGTCAAAATTTTGACTGATTGACGTTTAGACCAACCAGTTAAACAAGCAACCGTTTAACTGTTTAATAAAGCCAAGTGGCTATTTTAATTTTGTTAGAGTTAGGGTAAGGGCTATTATGGCGCTGGAGACAGAATAGCTTTTCGAGCTATTTTGGAACTGGAGGCAAAATAGCCTGACATTTTTCCTTAACCAAGGCTATTTTGCGTCCAGTGCCAAAATAGCATGGTGCTATTTTGCCTCTTAGAGGTGGTCAGTAACAAAGTAGTTCCACTTAAATCGTATTTGCAGCAATGAGCTACTTACTTAAGTAGTTTTTATTTCTGCTACACCTACTTTAAAGTTTTATTTGGAGTAATATTTTTTGGAAATAACGCTAATTATGACTTGAGCAGAAATGATTTTTATTGCAGTAGATATGGCACCTAAGCTAAGGTTAATTTATGATTTTATGACATTGTCACATACAATTATTTGGAATGCTCTTGTTATGATTATTTGCCATGCTTTAATGTAAACATGACTGCTTTACTAGTTTTGCCGCCTTTTTATTTTAGAATGTTTGAGATAATTCCTTTCTAGTATGTTCTACAATCTTCCACAGTTATCAAATTATTTGGTTGTTTACCATTTTTAATTGAAAGGTTTAGAACTAAAAATGACTAAGTCACAAAATAACAGTTTTGAGTTAGAAGCATTCAAAGTTTTAAATTGAAGATTTAAATTCTGCACAATCACATTTATTATGCTTTGACTGGTTTTTAATATTGGTATTGGTTGCTGAAGAGATATTATCAACAATAATTATACGATCAACTTTTATATCAAAACTGGAAGATGGTCAGTGCGGTTTTCGTCCGGGTCGCAGCACCACGGACCAAATCTTCACTCTGAAGCAAATCTTTGAGAAATCTTGGGAGTATGGCAAAGATCTCTTTGCATGCTTTGTCGATCTTGAAAAAGCATATGACCGAGTTCCTTGGGAT
Organism: Trididemnum nubilum; assembly: GCA_963965965.1. Lineage (NCBI taxonomy): Eukaryota > Metazoa > Chordata > Ascidiacea > Aplousobranchia > Didemnidae > Trididemnum > Trididemnum nubilum. Next base: position 14,010,706 of record OZ014480.1, read on the forward strand.
AAACTTTGGAAGGTTTTGCAGGAGTATGGCGTTGATGGTAAATTGTTACGCGCTATTAAGTCATTCTACTGCAGACCGGAGGTTTGTGTTCAGGTAAATGGAAAGCAATCAAAGCCATTCCATGTGGGCGTTGGACTCCGCCAAGGGTGCGTTCTGTCACCTCTCCTTTTCACTGTTTACATGAATTGGATCAACAAACGCAGCCAAGCTGATGAGTGTGCCACGATTGGAAATTGCAAAATCAGTCGTCTGCTATTCGCAGATGATTTGGTTCTGCTTTCTTCCACAGAATCTTGCCTACAGTGCGCATTAAATAGCTTTGCAGATGCATGCAACACCGCCGGAATGAAAATAAGCACGGCCAAAACCGAGGTACTTCATCTTTCAAGAAACCCTGATCAGTGCGTATTACAAGTGAATGGAGCAACACTGAAGCAGGTAGAGAAATTTAAGTATCTTGGGGTTGTATTTACGAGTGACGGAAGGCAAGATGAAAAACTCGACACCTGAATAGGCAAGGCTAGTGCAGTAATGCAAGCTTTGCACTACTCGATTGTCATGAAACGAGAATCGTCGAAAAAGGCAAAGCTCTCAATTTTCAAAGCAGTTTTTGTCCCCATTCTCACTTATGGTCATGAATCTTGGGTAATGACCGAAAGAATGCGATCACAAGTGCAAGTGTCCGAAATGAGGTTTTTACAAAGAATCGAAGGAGTTACACTGTTTAACAAAGTGCATAGCTCTAAAATTCGAAAATCTCTTAACATCGAGCCGTTACTTCTCCGAATTGAAAGATCTCAGCTTAGATGGTTTGGCCATGTAAGCAGAATGCCTCAGGAAAGACTCCCCAATCAAGCTTTACATGCCAAAGCAAATGGGAGAAGACCAGTCGGACGACCTAGAACTAGATGGATCGATTACATTGGGGATCTTGGATGGAATCGCTTGGGACTTCGCCCAAGCGAAATGATGGAGGTGATGGAAGACCGTGAAGTGTGGCGGCTCAATCTTGAGCTGCTGCCCCCGCAACCCTCACGGAAAAGCGGGCAATGAAGAAAGAAGAACTTTTATAAAAACAATTTAATAAGCAAATAAACTTTTGGACTTAGTCATTTTTGTCCCAAATTGTGGGCTTGGTCATTTTTAGCAATAAAATTAAGTACTTGGAGTACAAAGTGATAGCCCACTTTTCATACATTTCTCAAACAACAGTCAGTTTTAATTTAAATGCTTGCAAGCATCATTTCTACAATTGGAAAAGAGTCAGGACAAGGGTGCAGAGTCGAAATTGAGGGTAAAGTACCCAAAGACCCAGATTTTGTTGAAGGCCCCAACAACCAACGTAAAGAGTTTCTTGTATTTTGAAGATTACTTTTTTGGTGGGACCCTGGAACCCCTTGTTCCCTTTTCATCTGGCTCTGCCAGAATGGTTGAACAAACTTAACACTAGTTGGAACAACCAACGTTCGCGTCGTGTGTTTCTTTGTTTTTAGTAGGCCATTTTCAAACTAATGAATGCGAAGTTTCAGACTTTAGCTTATCACTCAAAAATGGTTGGGTCACGCTACACGAAATTTTGAAAGGAGTTTGAGATTAATAATTTGTATCTTTGTACCAAATTTTGAGGCAATACGTCACGTGACTTAGTTTTAGGACAAGATATCCTATTATCTTTACCAACAACTTTTGGCCACGATCAGTTTTTTTTTATTTTTTGTTGTTGTTTTTTTCCCTTTTTTTTCTTCCTAATCTTGTACACTCTTAATCTACTAAACCACAAAACATCAAAATTTTATTTTTGTGTAAAGTGGTTGAGCTGCAAACGCAATTTTGTCTCCTAAATTTTTTTTGGCGACTTTTCTGGAAACCCCCCAAAATAGAGCCCCAAAAAATTAATTTTTTGAATGACTTGAGCTAGGGCGCCAGTTCTTTTTCATACCAGTAGATATTTAACAGACAAATATTTTGACATAGTTTGGAGGTACTACCCCCAAGAACCCCTCCAAATCAACCATTAAAAAATCAATTTTTGAACGGCGTAAGTCAAAGTGCCAGTTTTTTTTATATCAGTACTCATTAGCTATGTAACAGGCAAATATTTTGACTTGTTTGGGGGTATCACCCCCGGAAGACCTCCCCAAAATCTATTTTTTGAACAGTTTGACTTAAGCTGCAAGTGTTTTTTACATCAGTTGATATTTAACAAACAAATATTTTGACATAGTTTGGGGGTACCATCCCCCTCCAGAACCCCCCCAAATTGACACCCTAAAATTTAGTTTTTTAAACGGATTGATCTAGAATGCCAGTTTTTTTTATCAGTAGATATTTAAGTGACAAATATTTTGATATAGTTTGGGGCTACCACCCCCTGGGACCCCTCAAAATGAACAAAAAAAACAGTTTTTTGAACAACGTAACTCATGGCGCTAGTTTTTTTTTAATATCAGTTAACATTTAAGAGACAAATATTTTGACATAATATTGGGTTACCACCACCCCCCACGGAACTCCTCCTCAAAGGACCCCAAAAATCATGTTTTGAACAGTTTAAGATAAGGCGCTAGTATTTTTTTTGATATCAGTAGATGTTTGAAAAACAAATATTTTAACATAGTTTGGGGGTACCATCTCGCTGGAAACCTCCCAAATGGACCCTTGCAAAGTCAATATTTCGAACGATTTAAGCTAGTGCACTAGTTTTTTGATATCAGTAGATATTTGCATCACTCCTCAGCAAGAGGTTGCTCCTCAGCAAGCTCTCATCTAGTTTTTTTTTGTTTCTTATTTTAAACCACATGACAAATCAATCACTTTATTAATTCTCTTTCAGCTTTGACTATGTGGATAGCTGAAAAAGCATTAGCATAGTATTTAGTAAGGTTTTAAAATATTGGAAGTTTCTCTGTCCCACCCTGTACCACAAATTCAGTATTTTCAAAAAATGGGATAATAGTAATACTGATACCTAAAAAGATTTACTATTACCTATGCTGCCCCAATTGTTTATGTGACTAAGAATAGGAAACTTGTTCTTAATAGAATACTGTTAGGCCTAAACAGCAAACCATTTGTTACCAACCGTACCGTAGGCTTTAGGCTTACACATCCCTGCAATAATGAGAAAAACTGATCAATTGGACACCACTGCATTTTTGTAATAAAATTTAACTAACTACTCTACGCTTTGCTCCTATAACTAAAAATAGCAGCAGCCCACTTGCGCATTTATGCAGCAATCTCATCTCCCTAACTTGGGTTTGATTTCTTCAGGACTAAGCACAAACTGCTGCTGCGTCACACGATTGGGCAATTTTGATTGGCTGATTTGGACTTAGTTACTTTTTCTCCAAAAGAAATGGACTTGAGAATTTCTAGCCCAAAAAATGATGCTGTCTGACAAAATCCAACTTTTGGTAAATGGACTTAGACAGTTCTTTGCCAAAAAATATATAGCAAAGGCTGTGAAGAATTCAAAGCAAAATGCATTGTGGGTGAGAACTCAAATTTGATAAAATGTGACTAACTCATTTTTAGTTCTAAACCCTTCAATTGCTATATTTAGACTTGAAGTTTGTGATATCATTATTATATTACAATTTGTTATCGTAAGTTCATATATTTTTTTTATCGTGACGTATCAAGGATTTTTCTGGGATATTCGATAGCTTATGCCGAAGTATAAATAGGCGGGTCGTTTTATTTTCTAATATTCTAAGAGTGGGATAAGTTTAAACATTAGTTTTGTAGGCAGTTAAGCCGAGTGGTGTATCTGTGGTTGGCTTGTATAGCCATTTAGTGGAAAGTTTTAGTGGAGTGGTTTTGCTCAGTGAGAGTTGGTTTGTGTTTTAATCTTAAATAGAAGTTTTTAATTCAAGATTGGTGTGCTGCTTTCTGCGATTCTAGAAGCTAAAAGAACTATCAACTGCCATTTTCAATTTGTCAATTAACATCTTAGCTGTTCTCTGGTTTAAGTCGATGTGGATTATTCTAGAGATTAAAGGTTGTACTCTAGCCAAGCATCGACCATCGCGACAGACATTTTGACTTAAAACTATTTTATGATTCTCGGTTTATTGGGCAACTCTGCTAATCGAAGACATGTTTAAACAGTAATCATTCTTTTGCATATTTTTCACCAGTAACAATCACATCTGACATCATAGCTCGAACATTAAAGTAGGTTAAATTTAGGTTACAGATGGTTAGTTTTACAGATAGGGTTAATGCTAAGCTAAACTTAACACCTACTTTAACCCTAACTAACACTAACTTCAAGCCAAAATAGCATCACAAAAGCAAAACCTCAAAGAATAAAGAAATACGTACATTAAATTTGAAACTACTTTCATTACTTGAAGTAAAATTAATTTGGACTACCTTCCTACTTTTGTTTAACTTAAGTGGAAATACTTTGTTTATGTAACCATCAAGCCAATTTTTATCAGCGAATCAGCATTTTTATTGGGCGCAAGTCGACTTATTGTTGGATTTTCCATTGTTTGCTATAGAAAAATCACTGATTTTTGGGCACATGCTGACAAACTAAACCCTAAGAAGAAACACTGTACTTCGTCCTACTTCTACTTCAAGTAGATTGTTTAACCAAGTAGCAATACTTTTACTTATAAAGGTTTTTTGGCTACTTTGACCACTTCTGATAATTGCATCTTAAAGTATTCATTAACACTTCCAAATTACCTTAACATTTGTATGATGGTAAACCCAAAGCAAATCGAAACACAGCACATTGCATATCAGATATGCAGACAGATTCAAATCTGAATGATTTGTCCATAACTGATAAGATAAGTTAATAGGAGTGACCAGTGTTGCCTATAAGCTCAAAAAAGTGCAAAATTTTTTCCGGCATTTTCGCACCGAATTTTTGCGAATTTCGGCATTTTTTCTCCCGCAAAAAAACAGCGTTTTTGTTTACCATCAAAAACCATAGACAGCTGTGGTTTACGGCACCTTGCTCTTTTATGTCACACGAAGCACGCAGAAAAGTTGCAGAACTCAGACGAAGGAACTTTTTTTTTTTTGATCACATTAAAACCGGACAAAAACGCGATAAAAATTTTTGAGCACAGATCGAGGACACCTCAAGAGCTGCGGCATTTTCACATTGAGTTCGAAATGTTCGCACAATTTCCGACATTTTCGCAGGAAGTAAAAACCTAGAGGGAACACTGGGAGTGACTATTTCACTGAAAATTCTAAAGCTATAAAGAGACTAAAATGAAAATGAGGAATATTCATAGGTGGGCACAAGCCCGTTAATAACGAAGCTAACTTTTTCATTAACTCATTAATCTGTTAAAAAATTTTTTCATGTTAACGTTCAGTTCTGTCAACTTCCGTTAAATTTTTTATCATTAATATCTCGCACTATTCATTCATCATACCGGTACAAACCAGTTTGCACCAATAACACTTGTTGCGCATTAGAACGAGTTTTATGTAAGAAAGCGAAAGAGCTCTTTTTTGTGGCAAATAATAAGTTGCAACCTCATAGGTTTATTAATCTAATCAAAGATTTTCAGATCGCACCTTTGTAAGTGCATTTTAACTTATCTTCATCTTGAAATTAGATTAGACTGTAAAATGTGACTTCCAAAACACAAAAAGACCACCACAACAAAAAATATTTTCTTACAATCAGCTTAACAGCTTCAATACATGTTCTAGAAACAAACGAATAAAAAGAAATGTAAATTACACGCAAAATATTAACAAATTAATGAACTTTATTAACTTCCGTTACTTAAAGCTGAAAATAACGGATTAACGTTAACAGAGGTGTGAAGTTTGCTAACAGACTAGTGGCTAACGAAGCTAATGTTTTGCATTAACTTGCCCACCTATGGGAATATTCATCCACATATTTCTTTATCTACTTTTTTAAGGGTTAAGATCTGAGATTAGGGTTAGAGTAGTTTCAAAGTATCGGTATTCTCTCACACAATTAATACCATAATTTAACATAAAAGACAAAAAAGCATACGCTGTATAACCAATTAAACAACTATTTTAAGTTAAGAAATCACACACAAGAAGCAGAATTTGAAATTCAAAACTTAGCAATTAGCATAGAACACCTGATACCAGTACAGCCAGCAGGCTTACCTTATGGAGCAATGAGAAATGTAAACACGATTTTTTCTTGAACTTATTCGTTTTGGAGTACCACCAAACTGCATGGCAACTTAGTCAGTTAGTACTAGTAGTAGGTCAAAAGAACTGAGACCAGAGACAGGAGAAGTGCAAGTCTACTCAGTACCGGTAGGCCTATTCTTCTAAATTAATTATTGGTACTAAGCAAATAGGCCAACCCAGTACCAGTAATACGATACTGATCAGTTTTTAAGTTTTGTCAGTACTCAGGTACTAGGTTAGCTGGTGAGGCCTACCAGTACCACTGTACTGGGGTGTATTTAGGAGGGGAGGCCATTGTGCCATGGCTACTCCCTTTGGGGTGCCAGTAATGCATAAATACCTAAGAATAGAGTGCAAAATTAAGTCATGGTCCCCCCCTTTGGAATTTGGGCAAAAACTGTGGGCAGAAAGATGGGCTGAATCTAGGTGAAGACCTTGTTTTTGGTCTTCATTACTCTCAAATTTCTGCCCCCCTTTGAAAATCCTGTGTACGCCACTGCCACTGTACCAGTATCACAATGTGAACTCTGGTACCAGTAGGCCTAATAATACTGGCATAGCTTATAAAAGTAATCAAAGCTGGGCTACTGCCACAGCCAGTGGCCAGTGCCCGGTGGCACTGTGGCAGTAACTCAAAACTTACGGTACGGTAAATATCTGTAAGCACAAAACAGCAAAAGTTTACTTCAGTTTTATTTTAGTACTGTAGTAGATACTATTGTAAGTACTAGGCTAAAGGGCTACAGTGTTAATTACTCACTTACTGACATCTCTGCAGTCTGCAATACCAGGGGTACTGTAGTGTAGGCTAGTTTTTGGACAGCTTTGATTTGGCGCGAAACTGAATACTGCTTAAAATTAATCATGCGTATCCTTTTGTTGAAAATGAACAATTAAATTTGGAGAAAACAAGTTTATGGTAAAGAATTATTGACAACCCTTTCTCAGATGGAATAATTCTGGTTGATAAATAGTAGGCTATCCTGTGTTGATGGTGAAAGCGCTCTGGTCTAATAGAGAACTCTGGTGAAAGCTTGAAAATAAAGTGAAGCCAAAACCAAAATAAAAACGGGGAAAAAATGAAATCATCCAAAGTACTCTTGTTTAAAAGTGTTGACTCGACGTAAAGACGTAATTTTGACTTTCGCTACACTATGTGAATCTTGCGGACAACCTCTTGCAAAGGTGCTAGTTTTGCGCTGCTTTGAATCTTTTTTGAAAGCATTTAGGCATCTAGGTGGTTTTTGGTTTCTTCTACGTAGTATCTAACTTCACTTTTGCCTTTTACATATGACTGTGAGCAGGGCCTCAGAGAAAAATTTTCCAGGGGGTACGAAGGTCGATACCGGGCCCCCAACTAGCTTCAAAACAAGCTTAGTGGAAGGCCACGAATTCCATATTTTTCAAATTTTAACAATAAAATTTCATGATTGATGCAATCAAATGATTAATGCAATCAATTGATGCAATCAAATGCTTACAATAATAGATGATATTTGCAACCAGAGGTGGAGTCGCGGACACAACCTTTGAGGCCAGACCAAGGACTCGAAAAAAATCCGAGGCCAAGGACCGACTTTTCGAGGACAGACCCTCTCGAAAGCAAGGACAGGAATGCCCGAGGCCAATGCTAAGTACCGAGGACACAATTTTTCTAAATTAAGGTCGAAAAATTTTCCATTAGATTTAAACGCAAAAAAAGTCTTTAAGATATTGCATTTTGTTAAGTTTTTGGTGATAATTTGAAAATTGTACTAGTTTCTAAAAATATTGAATGTCATTTTGAAGTTTTACACGTTAGCAGAAGGCCAAGGACTTCAAAATGTGTCCTCGAGGTCAAGGACGTCCTCGAGGACTCTAACTCTGGTAACTGGAACGACCGACGCTCGCGTCGCGTGTTCCTTTGTTTTTACTCGGCCATTTTCCAACTAACGAGTGCGAAATTTCAGACTTTTGCTTATAACTCGAAAACGGTTAGGTCTACCCAAGGATGGCAGTACGATATGGTACGTTCAGAATTTGCGTACTAGTACCTCGCACCTTGAACCGTACCGTAGGCTACTTCTTAGCAAAAATTCAGGCGTACCGTACCGTACTTACGTACCGCACCGTACTGCCATCGTTGCTTTCAGGCGCGTAGCCAGGATTTGGAAAAAGGGGGGGCTTTTTTGAAAGAGTGAGAAAAGAGCAAACGACCTTGACCCGAATTTTCATTCTTCTTGAATCAAAATCACACGGTTTGTTTGAAAATTGAGACTGATTTTTCGGCCAAAATCGGAAATTCAAACGTTTTTTCCGCCCAAACACAGGTGATCTCCGAAAAAAAAATAAAATAAAAAAAAAGGTCTTCACCGAAATTGAGACTAATTTTTCGGCCAAAATCGGATAGCCTATTCCAACAGTTTTTCAGACCGAATCGCGACATGTACTTCACAACTTCGGCACCCAATTTCCTTTGGGGGGACCTGTTTTCAATTTTTCACCGAAAATCGGCCCCAAAAGCACCAAAAACGTGCGATTTTGCAATTCGAGCCCTTCTTCCCCCGCCCCCTGGCTACGCTACTGGTTGCTTTTAACTACTCGCAAGTTTAGCTGACTTTGAAATTACTAGTCTATAAATCAGCGATCTCAATTCACTCATTTAGCGCCGGCTTCAGCTGTTTTCTTGCCTCTGTATACAAAAAGCTGACGCAATGTGCGAAAAATCTGGGATTTTTAAACCACTGCGTATTTCGCTAAAGCAGTGCTTCTTAACCGTTTTCTTCTGCGACCCAAAATCGAATAAAACCCTATCCGCAAGAACAGCTGTGACCCAACCAAACAGTTAAAAAAACAAAAAAACAGATGTTTTATTAAACATTTATTGCCATTTCGCTTCAACAATTTTTGAAATCGTAGCTCAACATCACTCAACGCTAAACGCATTAGATGCTCTGCATCAAGCTCGTAGCAAGAAATCCGCATTGGTTGAGGGGCTGTTTCGGAGGTATGGGCTTTGCCTCCAGCGCTCAAAATTTTGTAGCAAAAATAACTTAATTCTAGGCCTATTTTGATCAAAATTAATACTTTTAAAACTTGGCATAGGAATTGGCTATGCAAATAGGATTAAACTGGTTGCATAAATGGGCTATGTGAGAGGTGGCTAATGGTAAAAGTTTCAGTTCTCTTATTTACAAGCTGGTAAATCATAAAATCCTATTGTTCAATGAAACCCACACGGAGGAAACTATTTCGACTATATTTGATGGAAAATATGATTCATAGAGACGGGGCTAATAGAAAGAGATTTGAGAGAAGTGATTCGTAATTAACTAACACTGAATAGGGAAAATAATAGCCCCCTACCCCTATTCGTAAGTTTTCAAAATACTTGTAGATGAAACCTATGTTCAGCATTTTTAAACAAGTGATAAAATTTGATTGCTTATTTTAGGCAATTTTTCAAAGTTTTCACTGATTTTTTTTTTTTTTTTTTTTGACAAGTTAACCCTCCTAAACGTACGTTTTAAAAGATGCTTTTAATAGCTTTTTGGTCCATTCCAGTGCAAAAGACTGTTTCAGTAGTGCTAAAAACGTGGTATTTCCCTTATTTTGCATTTTGGTCGGCAAACCAATGCCAAAGCCCCCGCCCCAACCTTTGCTTACGCCACTGCTCTGCATCCAGAAGGTTTCTACATTCGTCTTTCATAAATGCCAGAGCAGAAAATCCAATCTCACATAAGTATGAACTTGGAAAAGAGATTGTAATTTTTAAGGCTTCTTCATACAATGCTGGATATTCGTTTGCCTAATCAAACTTCTGAGGGCTCTACTTGTGTCAGCTACCAACTCATAGAGCCTTGGCGACCCACATTTGGGTCGTGGCCCATGGTTTGAGAAACGCTGAGCTAAAGCGTCGCAGTTGTTTCCGTTCAAACTTTTCTCTAATTTACAACATGCTACGATAGTCCAAGTAGGATCTATGGATAGTCCTAAGATCCTAGCATCTATGGGCAACAGTTATGACATCACAATTGGCCATACTCGTGACTGTGACTGGTGACATCATAATACAATTGCAACGACAAATTAAGAGGCTATAATAATTACTCGAGAATAGCCTAGACTATGTGCACGTCGGGCACGGTCGCACGAATCTTCATCGACGTCCGCATGTTGCACATAAAACGTTTAGTAGGCAAATTCAAACAACGTACCGTACCCGCACCATCACAAAAAAGGCGTATCGTACCATCGTACCGTATTTCTTAGCAAAAGTTGAGGTGTACCGTACCGTACTGCCATCCTTGAGTCTAGCTCCATGAAATTTTGACAACAGTTTGAGAATAATGAGTTATATGTTTGTACCAAATTTCGAGGCAATAAGTCACGTGACGTTGGTTTTAGAACCCAAAAACCTCCCCTCAAGTTTGGCATAAAAAGCGGTCTCAGTAAAAACGGCTTAAGTACGGCAAAAAATATTTCATATGGTTGGATGTCTTAAAATACCCTTTCATCCCAACCAACCCACTTTTGGCCGCGATGAGGTTTATTTTCTTTTTTTTTCCTTTTTTTCTTCCTAATTTTTGTCTGCTCTTCTTCTCCTAAACCACAAAACATCGAAATCTAATTTTTGTGTAAAGTTGTTGAGCAGCAAACGCAATTTTTTCTCCCGAAAGTTTTTGGTGCAACTCCACCGGGAACCCCCCCGAAAATGGGGCCCCAAAAAATCCATTTTTTGAACGGCTTAAGATAGAGTGCTAGTTTTTTTTGATATCAGTCGATATTTAACAGACAAATGTTTTGACATACTTTGGGGGTGCCACCCCCTCGGGGATTCCCCCAAATGGACTCCCCAAAATCAAGTTTTTGAATGGTTCAACTTAGGGTGCCAATTTTGTTTGATATCAGCAGATATTTAACAGAAAATAATCTGACATAGTTTGGGGGTGTCACTCCCCCCGGGGACCCCCGCAAATGGACCCCCAAAAAATCAATTTTTTCTACGGCTCAAGCTAGGGTGCCAGTGTTTAATGATATCAGCAGAGATTTAACAGACAAATATTTTGGCGTAGTTTGGGGGTGCCATCCCCCCAGGGACCCCCCAAATGGACCCCTAAGATTCAATTTTTTGAACGGCTCAAATTAGGGTGTCAGTGTTGTACGATATCAGAAGATATTCAACTGACAATTTGACTCTACTTTTCAGAAGGTTCCATATTCAGATATTTTGAATAATTGCTGATTTAATGGTAGACAAAACGTACATTTGAGCGTCACAGCATTAGCTATGCGTCGGTCGTTCACTGGGTTTGCTGGCAAACTCCCATCTGGTTAACAATGATGTTAATGTTGACAATCTGAGGGCTCTCTCAATTCAGTTTTTTGTCAATCAATTTAAATTTTTAACCCAAGAGAAATTCAAGGTTCTTGTACTAAAACTTACAACCTCGTCTGACCTTCATCTAACCTTTTTATAAACTTAATGCGATAACATGATTAGTTACCTTGTATTATACCAACTTTAAAGAGCAATCCACCTCCACCTCGCCAGTTTTCACGAGAAGAAATATTTTTAAAAAAAAATAGCATGGGGAAATGTTGATTGAACAAATTATTGAATTTGAATTGAGGGGCCCCGGCACCCTTTGTCATTCATGCAATCCTAAAACTGTTTATTTTTATGATAATACAAAAATATCCAAGGAAAATTTTCGAGTGAATTATTACATACTGTTAAAAATATTGCAGAAGTCAGCGTACCTTGCTTCCCCTCACTTGGACCAAAATCAATTATAATTTACAAAATTTATCCCAAAAATGATAGATTTCAAACGTGATTTGTAAGCAAAAGGATGACAGAACAATTTAATTTTTTTCAATCGGTTTTCAAATCTTAAAAATCTAGTTCTTTCAAATGGCTCTAAAAACATGCAAAATGTGATCAAAATGGCATCAACATTGCTATTTTTTCCAAAAAAATTACAAAAATTTAAAAAATCGCCCATAACCTCTTGCCGCTGGGTTCCCACCTCAAACCCCAGTCTGTGATACGTTTGAGTTACATTAGTTTCTTCCTCGCACCTCCACAATTTTACATATATTTTAAAAACATTAATTTTTGGTTCAAGTCCTTCCCCTTTAGCAACATCCTGTTTACGCACCACCCAGGCTTCTGATCTTCCATTGCAAGGTATTTTTGTCCCATAAAAAGTTCCTCTTCTTGAAAGTTTCTGATGACGTCATATTGCATGTGATTTGTGGATTGGGCCCCCCATTTAATAATCCTGGCTACGCCTATTTTATGTTTGGTTATTTTCCTTTCGACCAATCAAAAAACAATGCTGTCCTCGAGCCGAGGACAGGACATTTTTGAGGACTTGTAGGCTTCGAGGCCAAGGCTAAGGACTGGAGTTCTCGAGGATGTCCTTGACATCGAGGACTTTCTCGAGAACACATTTTGAAGTCCTTGGCCTCGAAGGTCAAATCCTTGGCTTGGCCTCGAAGCCTCAAGTCATCGAAACTTGCCCTGTCCTCGGCTTGAGAACAGCATTATTTTTTGAATCGTTAAAATTTTGTAAATCGCCTGAAAAAAATTTTAAGACCTTTTTTGTTTTTTTGGAGATCGCCTAAAAATTATTTTTTAAAACTTTTTTTTTTGGGAGAACACTTGCATCTGTGTCCTTGGTTTTTGGTCATGGCCTCACGCATTCCTGTCCTTGGCCTCGAGAGGGTCTGTTCTCGGAACAGTTGTTCTTTGCCTTGGTCTCGGATTTTTTTTGTATTCTTGGCTTTGAGCCGTGTGTCTTCGACTCCACATCTAAGTCGTAAATCCAATCCTATTAAACGGAGTCAACGCGGAAAAGAGTTTCCTACGCCTTAAGTCTTTTTTTTGTGATTTTGGCTTGATCCGCTTGGCTATTAGATGATTACTCTAGCCTACGCAATTATTGGTGATTAATGGTTACTGTATAAACTTAAACTGTTAAAGTATGCCATTGCGTAATAGTCATCTGGCGAATGTTTGTTGCAGTTTAGACAGACGTAGTAATAAATAGTTTTGAGTTTGTTGCATGACAGTAGTTTGACCTGACCACAGAGGTTTACTGGTTTTTGTGTTGTTGGTGTCCGTCAGTCTATGTCTGTGGTCTGACGATCTTGAACTCTGCCAGTCGGCAGTTTGCTACTACCAACAGGTTTCACTCCAGAATACCTTTCTTAACTACCGATATCTACAGTACTGTATCATAGTGCATCAATCATGCATGAAACATTCTTGCATGCCAGTTTTATACCTAGCCTATCACCTGATCACTATCAGTTTCAGCCAGAGGTGGGCACAAATAATATTATATCAAAGGCAGTGGCTGCTGTTACGTTCTGTAACACTTCACTCGTAGGATAATATTATGTAATTTGTAACATTCCAATTTCGCCACTTGGCTCTTGCGATGTTTATTGAAGCGAAAAGACTACAAGTACAAGAGTGTGTTGCATCGTAGAAGTAGAAGCCACTAAGGTACGGGTAATCATTATAAGTTGATACTTTTTTTAGGACGCATTAGGACTGTAGAACGCATTAGGACCTGTAATAACAAACCAATCCTTTTTTTAACGCTATCAAAACTCAACTTAAATCTAGTTTATTTAATTAAAAGTTTAATTGGAATTCAAATAAAATCAACTGAAATCTAGTTTTTAATAAAAAATGAGATGCAAATTTATGCGGTAATAAATGCAGCATGGGTACATACTAAAACACCTCTGTCCTAAACAAAGTTTCAAAAGCTATGAAAAGCTTTCTTCTTGCACTTAGATTTGCTGTCTCTCAGGGTGGCATAGCTGCGCGAGCCCTAACTCTTATGCAAGGTTCTGAAGGAAAAGAAAAAACGGAGCATACCGTGAATCAATCAACTCGCGAGACACACCACCACTTTCAGAGTTAATCAAACCCAACCACATTAATTGGCTGACGCTCTCCCCTACCACTATGCTACCGTGGAATCGCGTTGGATGTATCTAATTACTGTATTTAACTCGTAAAAGCCATAAAAAAGTTTCAAACTTTTTTTAGGACACTATTAAAATCATCGAAGTGACTTGGCAAATGCAACATTCGCGTTATTTTTTTTCCTCGTGAATGGAGACATTGCCTTCTTCATACATTTGGTTTAAATACGACATTTTGTTGCTTAGTTGGTGCAAGCTGCGTAGTGTAATGGTTATATATAGCGCCTAGGTGCTAACCATTGCACCCGGGTTCGACTCCCGCCGGAGGTGCAAATGCGTAGAATGGAAGAATACACAGAGTAGACGTATGAGGGAAGCGTATACGTGAATCATTCTTTTTTTGCTTCAAAATCTTGCATTACAGTTAAGGTTAGGGCAGCGATGCCACTCTGAGGGATAGCAATTCCCTGCAGCAGCTATTCATAGCGCCTGATCCATTCGCAAGGAAAAAAAATACCGCGAGTGTTCCATTCGCCAAATCACTTCCTAAAATCATTCAAAATCTGGTTTGTTTTATTAAAATCATCAGTTTAAAGTGATGCAAAGTTTGAGGATACTGGTAAATGACCAATCATCTTAAACCTGCCAACAAACCAAATTCTTGATAAATTCATCCTAAAACATTTCCGTCCCAAAAAAAAGTACTACAGCGTCTGGAAAAAAAGTACTGATATCGGTTTGTTGTGATGGGTCCTAATGCGTCCTAAAAAAAAGCATTAATTACCGTTGCGACTTCTGTCTTCCTATGATGCAACACGTGCTTGCACTTGCAGTCTCAGTGGTGTTGCTAGTGGGGACGGCTCGCCCCGAGTGTCATCATTTTGGGGTGACACCATATTATGATGGGAAACCTTAACTACACCGATTTGTGGTCAATACCTTACTTTTTTCACTTTGTTTGGTTGTCCTCATCCTCACCAACCCTGCATATGAATTACGCCTCGAACATCAACTTTGTCGATTGGAACTGCCTCATACAAAATATAGAAAATCAGAATCTGCTTTTATGCATGCAGCTCCAGATGTATGGAACAAGTTACCCTTACCCATTCGCAGCATCAAAAATGCAGATGTTTTCAAGAAAGAACTGAAAACTCACTATTTCAGGCAAGCTTTTGCCTAATGGCTCTACTGGTTTTATTTTCTGCTGTTGTTCTATGTTACCATTCGTACACTGTTAATTTTACTTGTAATCTTGCCTTTTTCTTCAAATTCGAATCTGTTTAATTATGCTCTTACCTTGACCAAATCTTTTTCAGCCTGTATATCCAGCTGACAATTACTGAAAGGAGTGTCATTTCAAAATTGCGTCATTTCATTGGCTACATAGTGTTTTCACCAATTTACAGTATTTTGGCAATGCTATTATTTTGTTTTCATGCATGAACCAATATGTGTTTTAATTTAGTATTGAGAGTGAGACCCAGTGTTCTTAACTTTGTGTTTGGTTTTTGTTTGCTTCTCCAGTGCTTTTTTCTGTAATTCTACCCAGTCACATTGTCGTTAAAACCGCTTAGACAACCTCTTTTCTTCTTTAACTGAGAGGGTATTTGGATGATCTGTAGGTTAAAGCTGTATATAAGTTACGTTATTATTATTGTTTGAACTAAAAACCCACTTATTTTTAGGCGAAGACCTTTTTTTTTGGTCTTCACATTCTTCCGGACCGAAAACCCACTTATTTTGCAGCGAAGACCTTTTTTTTGGTCTTCACCTATTTTTTTTGGTACAAAAAAGGGTGCCATCACGAAATCTCGCCCAGGGTGCCACCATTCTTAGCAACGCCTCTGTACAGTCTTGTCGCTTCAATAAACATCACAAAAGCTAAGTGGCAAAAATCACGCAAAAATATCTCACCGCTGAAATGTTAATCCAAATTACATAATATTATCCTACGAGTGAAGTGTTACATTACGTAACAGCAGCCACTGCCTATATCAAAAGCGAAAAGCGCAACCATCTTTTCAACCAGTAAAATCGCATCGCAAAATGTGCAATTTTATTTTTTTAATTTCTGAAGCGTAGCGCAACTTCCGCAATGAACTCTGATTCAGTTGAAGCACAGTGCAATTCCGCAATTGCGGAACGGCATTTTCCTAACAAGTTAAAGTGCAACCTAACTTCCGCAATTGAAATTTTACAATACAATGCAAATATCGCATTTTTTGCGGTTTGAGAAACAAAAAGAGCAAGTAATTTGCTAAACAAGGTTGACATGTATTAATATTGCAATCGAAATGGAACAAAATTAAGTTCAATGTAGCCTATAGAATTACGCTATTAACAGAAAAAAAAAAGAAAGCGCAGCACAATTAAAGAGCAATAAATTTAAAGAGTTTAGTCTGCAACACAACTTTCGCAATCTTTAAAAATAAATAATTAAAGTGCAACTCAACTTCCGCAATATGTCTGTGACCTGATATTAGTTTCTGTAGTAGTAGGCCTAGTATTGTTTTTTTCTGTTAATTCAGAATTAAGAACATAATAAGTACCGGCAACAGTTTCAAATAACAATTCACCTAAAATAGTAAAAAGGTCAGGCATACAGCAACAAAATGATGTCAGTGTATGTCATAACAAGCAAGAATATAGGTAAAAATTTGCAATTTGTAAAAGGAATGGTCGCTGCTTCTCTAGCAGTTAGCCTGCTATCGGTACATGTAATACCAGTATGGTCAGAAAATTAAGATATGGGTGAAATCACATTCAATGATTTATTTTGGCTGGTTGGAATTACTACCAAACTGCTACCAAACCAAGTACTGGTACCTGTACTGAGTTACCGGTAACTTATTGAGTTATTGTTAATGAGTAAAAAAGTAGCCCAACCAATCCATAGGGCTATAGCTCCTGCCGGCATTTTAGATTTGCTAGTGAATAGCAAGCTCTGAACTGGTAAATCTGTTTGGACTACGTTTTGTGTTTAAAATTCAAGTTGTGTAATGCTAAATGTGTGTATCATATGGTAATTTTATTATCTGATCTTGTGTCATACCGTATGTTAACAATTCTGAATTACAAATTTTTAAGCCTAATCAATTTTGACTTTGCAGAGATAGTGGTTTAGTACTCAGTGGCATTAGGAATTACCTAATTATAGCAAAATGAGCTTGCAATACAATTCAAGTAGAACTGATCATGATTTTACTACTTTGTTAGAAGGTGCAACTAAAGATGAATTACAGGAATTAATTGAAAATGAAGATAAAGTAAATGAATTAATATGTGATCATGAACAGGTGAGTGTTCCCAATGAATTTGTAAGATGCCTAACTAGTGGTGATCGGTGATGAAATTTAAAGTAGTTAAGTATTCACTAATGCAGAATCACTATCATAATTTGTCATCATTTAATGCATACAAAAAATGCACATGCAGTCAGCACATAAAAAACTAAGCCTTATTGATGTATTTTTGAAATTTCGTTTTTTAAGTCCTCACTTTATTGAAAAATAAAAGGCAACTGAGGCCTTAGCAAAGTAGAAATAAGAAACAAAGACTGCACCATTTTTACCTTTACAGTTCAACAGAAATGACAAAAAAAGCAAAGCTGTGAAATAGCTGATAGAACAAGCTAAAACTGCTTTGATCTTAGTTAAATTACAAACCAAGGCAAACAAAACAGTTTACTGCAAAGTATTTACTATAGGTTTGAGTCTGTGCATTATCGATTCTATTTTTCTCTCTAAAAGTTTTTGAAGGAACATTCTATTAACTGTTCTATTGAACGTTTATTCTAATGTTTTTTTGTTTTTTTTTTTTCTAATTTTATTTGCTAAAAGAGTTTCAGTGAGAAATATACCAGTATCTAGCACCTCAAAGTGTTTAATTGGTAGGTAGTTTACGGTTTCCTGACCAAACCACTCACTTATGCGAGGGATTCCCACTTGGCGTCTGATACCCTTCCGTTGTGTTAGTCCTGACATTTCTACATTTGTCTGATTGTGATTGGTTAATGCATGGGCAGAGTGATTCATTTTCTTATTTTGCGAAGCTATGGAATTTCACTTGGTCTCTGAGAATACCTTACAGCTTACCCGCTAATTTCATCACAAGCAAACTTTCTAGTACTAAAATGCCAAAAACTCTAATATTTCACTGTCGTTAGCATGCTCCAGATGGCATGCATGTAAATTGCTCCGTTTGTAATAAGTAATAATTTCATTAAAAGAGAAACCAATTTCTGAAGACTGAAATCTTTAAAATTTATTGAGTCGCGCTTTTAATTTTTTTTCTGTTAACTCCAAAATTCTATACTTTAAACTTAATTTTGCTACTCTTTTTCTGTCATAAATCGCAAAAGTGAGGTATTTGCATTGTGTCTCTTGATTTTAATTGGAGTGGTTTGGCACATAGAACATGCGCAGTTGTTAGGGTTGAGATTAGTTTGACCAGGCAGTTGTTAGTGTTAAGATTGGTTTAGGGTTAGAGATTGGGTTAGTCGTAACCCTAACAACTGCTCAATCAAACTAATCTTAGCCCTTACAACTGCACACCTTGCATGTGCCTAGTCATTTCCAATTTTAATTGTGGAAATTAAATTGCGCTTTGATTAGTACTAAAATGCTATTCTACAATTACAAAATTGCATTTTGCATCAACTGAATCAAAAAGTTTATTGTGAAAGCTTTGCTGCGCTTCAAAAATAAAAAAGACTAGATTGTGCACTTTGGGTTTATAATGGCTGAAAAGATCATTGTGCTTTGTTGTGATGTTCTTTTGGAACTATGTTTATTCATGCCCACCTCTGATGGTCAATACTTCAGAAGTATACACTACTCCATCTGAAGTGCTTATATTGCTTTGTAGGGTCCATGACAACTTACCGCAACAAACTGACCCCGATTGGCTGAGAAGGGCGGTCATAGAATATTTTACTATCCCCGGAGCCATCTTGCCCAAACCCTCCTCACTTTGTAATAAAATTATTTTGTGACGAGATCACTGGTGACCTTTGGTTCGCAGTCAGTTTGTTCGCGGTCAGTTTGTCGAGGTCATTTGACTTGGCTCGGTCTTGTACGAATATGTTTTGTTAGATGTATGGATTTGATTTCTTCATCTTCTAGAATCTCGGCTTAACTCATAACTATTGAGGACTGAATATAAATGATACTTTTTGAAGTCTAGAGCTATTGAGGTTGATTAAAAAGTTATTTATGTGGTTTCACTGAATTCTAAGTTGTAGAATACTATATACTAATTGATGTGCATTGCATGTAGCTGATGACAGTTATTTTTGGGAATGACAAGCTGCAATTTTAGATCCATACTACTGAATAATCAAATACTTGATACTGAAATGCTTATTACAGATAAAGAAAATAAAGCTTGACAAGGAACTCTTGCAAGCTGAAAATCGCAGCGTTGCTGACCACAATATCAGTAAAGAGCCAATGCTTAATCAACTTCGGCAAACACTTGCTGTCAAATATGAACACCTTAAAGAATTGAATGAAAAATTTCTACTTAACCAAGCAAAAATGGGTAGGTCTTTACTTACTTCATTCAATATTTTTTTGATTTTTTATACCTGATGTAATTGCTGATGATGTTTATGGGACTGTCAGAAATTTTTTTGGTAAACTTGATCTGGAATTAAACTTGTAAAATAGATTACTTTTACTAAAGTGTGCAATATTGAATTTGACCAGATTATAATGTCTGCAAGATGTTCTGATTTTCATCTTTTTTCCTTTTTTCCAAAAATGGCTTGTCTTCAAGAAACGATATGATGTTTGTTATTTGCCAATCCATGTTCCATGACTTGTAAATGTAATTTCATTGTACATCATTAATGGAATACAGCTTGGGAAGAGTTTTACATGAATCCTCATTGTGCTAAGTACCCATACGTAATATGAGAGGAAAATTTTAAATTTTGGGGGTTGATTTTATTTTAATGTGATTCGTAAATGATGATGGAAGATTGGGCAGTCAATTTTTTATCTATTATCGTAATATCTGCATTGCTCTGCATACTATGTTTATTGTGCATGTTCAATGAAAGAAAGACTCTTAACTTAAATTGAAATTTCTGCGTTTTCCTGGTGAGAAGTCAATAGCACATCGATGTTGTATGGTGTTTTTTGTTTTGTTGAACTGATATTGCGTCCTCGAGATTGGCAGACGTCTTCAGAGCATACAAAGTGCACAACCTTGAACACATGGGCAATCTATTAACGGTAAATTTCAAAATCCAAAATCAGAAATGTAATTGAAGTATTTGAATTTTGGTTTTGAATTTCAAAATTTACCGATTGTTTAGTAGCCTAGTGTTCAAGATTTTATACTTATGCTCTGAAGATGTCTGCTGATCTCACAGAAAAAAAGTCAGCTAAACTAAAAATACCAAACAACATTGGTGTGTTATTGACTTCTCACAAGGAGAATACAAAAAAGTCAGTTAATTTGAGTATGTATGGTGAGTGCATCAACATAGACTCTAGTACTTGAATGTGACAAAATTTCTGTCAGGTCTGTGATGGGTATTTCAAGAGATTGCTATTGGGTTAATTCAGCAATCTATGATGTTATTTTTCTAGAATCTCTCCAGAAAGATGTGAATTTGGAAACAATGCTGGCAGTCTTGCAAACAACTTGTGCACAAACTGAGGAAGAATCAGAAGTGAGTAGTAAAATTGTATTTCAAAGTTAACTCTGATTGTTATTCTGCTGGTTTTGTAAAAAAAACAACATTATTTTAACAGAAAAACCCAATGCTTATTTTAACTTTATTTTAACAGAAAAACATGCTTTGAACATATTTCTATCTGAGGAACAGTCAAGGATAGTGTTCGTAGAGTTTATTTTTAAGTTTAATTTTTTTATTGGAAGAACAAAAATCAAAGAAGATTTACATGGTATGGTAGTATTGCAAATTAAAATGGAGTCATCTGTGGAATGTTGATATTTGAGTGCAATAAACAGTGCAGTTAAAAACTTAAAATCGAATAAAAACGAATTATGATTTAAGACCGCATAAAAATAATTATGATTAGGAACTGCACCTTTAGAAAATCTTATCAAGAATCTCAGTCCTTACTTTGTTATAGTTTAACTTTAATTTTATCTGCAACATCGTTGATTTGATTGGATTTTCGTTGGAAACCAGGACTCGAACGGGTAAACGTAATATGCCCAACTATTTTAGAAGATTGCTAGTGGTTCCTTAGATAGTATGCTGCAGCTAAGACCGTACGTCTAATATGCGTAATATTTAAGTGCAACTATAGCTAATCATCAAAATCTAATTTTCCTTTTAGGATTTGGCGGAAAAGTTGTTCACTGGGGACCTTCCAATTAGTGATTTTATATCGGAATTCAAGGCTAAGAGAACCATTGCACACATGAGAAGAATCAAGGCAGAGAAAATGAGGGAGCTGATTTTAGAAGCTGAAAGAAATCCACCTGTGGCCTCATCTCCCGCACCTGTCATCCCTCCCCGAATCCCTACTGCTGCCCCTCGCTCTACACCTTACCCAGGTTCAAGTCAATCCACCCCTTACCCAGGTTCAAGTCAATCCACCCCTTACCCAGGTTCTCAGTATTCTTCGCAACCACGGTATCCAGCTAATGCATTTTCACAACAGCCAGCGGCGCAAGCTTACTCGGGATTTCAATGGAAGTGACATCATTAACGCCTTTCAAGTTGCAATCTCAATATTTTGATATTTTCAAACGCCGATATGACTGTTGACTACTGAATTCGGGTTAGTGATTCATATTTGTTTGGCACATTAAAATAGTTGATTAAGGGGCAATCGGGCATGCTAGGCAACTTCCCATGGTCTTCCGAAAGAAGTTCCACCGCTAAGCTCTGTTATCTGCTTTTAGAAACGCGTAATTTACTTTGCGAGTGCACGGATGCTTGCGAAGGTGCAAATTACGTCTTGATTTGCGTCCGGCCTTAACGCATTTTAAATTTGTTTTATGTTACCGAAAAAATATCAGTAGTTCGACTAAAATTTATTTTGTTGTAGTTCGTTGTTGAAGTTAATCGTGTCATTGTGTACGAGTATGACACGGAATAATTTTTTTTAGAAAAAACAATTCTTGCTACTTTTTAGAAAAAACACTTCTTGTGTATGCTTTGATGGAGTTCGTAATGTTACGTACCGGTATGTCATAGAATTTATCCTATGGGCCTTTGCTGCCATTGTCGATAATCGCTTAATCTTACCAAACTGCTGTTTAGTTTTTTAAACGACCGTAACGTATATCGGCTTGTACTATTAGATTTAAGCAGTTTTTTAGTTACCTTTAGGGGACTTTGACCAAGGTCAAAAACATTCATATTTCTATTCGCAAGAATTTTCACGCTTCTATTTTCAAGGATAGTTTTTACACTTATAATGGCTTACTGCAAATGTGTTTAGTGCTTCAACTGTTCATTCTTGTTTTTACCGATTGATTTTGCGTATTTTGACGATTAAACTTTCATTGAGCTTAATTTTCGTTACGATGTATTTCCAATTTCAACTTGCTTTTTTCATCAGTTACTTGAACAGCGTGGCCGAGAGGGTAAAGGCGTCGATGTTACGACCACTCTGATCACATGATCACGGGTTCAAATCGCAGCCTGGTCACGTTGTTGCGTCCTTGGATAAGACGCTTTGCGATGATAATCCCTGCGTGGTGGCTTTAAAAAAGAAGCAAATTTACGTGGGAAGAAGTCAACCGGAAAGATTGGAAAATGATCAACTTCTAAGCGAGTGCGGATTCGTCCAAAAAATAACGCCACCGTCGCTTTCTCGTGATAGGAGGATAATGATGCATCAATCAATCAAATCAACATTCAGTAGGCCATAGGTTAAAATTCCTAATTAACTGTCAAGAAGTGTTTTAAATGTTTTAGCGGCTATTCCAGTCCAGACCGATACCAAGCAGAATGATCAATCTCTGTCCGATTATGATATTTGACAAAAATCTAAATTCTTTTTGAATTTTTGATTGAAATAAATGCAATTTGTTTGAGTATCAGGCACTCGCTGGTCAGATATCTTTTTTTGTGACATCAATAATACCTGTAGTATGTATATTTTTTTCATCTGGCAAAAAATTCATTTAAAGTTTGAAAATTTATACGAGTATGTTGGTCATCATCATGTCTTGTCGCACCAAAACTTCACCCATCGAACGGCTATGGGGTTTGCTTTTAGGTCGTGATCGGAGCAGCAATTAGGACCAAGTTGACACTCCTGAAGGATGTGCTCCATCGTATGTAAATTTCCGCATGGGTAGTATGATTATTATTTTTTTTCTGCAAATGCCTGATGTTGGAAGTGATGAACTTTTGCAAGTTTGACGAATATCACTTTTTTTGTTGCTTAACATTACAAAAACCTGACGCACCCATGCCCCGAAAGAATCTTATGATTCACTGAAAAATCATATTTAAATTAGCCATTAAAACAACGAAACTAGCAACGTACACCATGCATAAACTAAATCAGTAAGTCACACACCCAATCATACGAATTAAGTTTGTCAGTGAAGAGAAGTAGCACGTTTATCGTAGCTTCAAAAACTACATACCGGACCGGTACCTTTTAATATTTGTAATGTTTGACGATTTCTAAAATATTTTCCATGATACTTATTTCTCTTTTGGCCACCACATTTGATCGTACTATCTCAACTGCTGAAGGAACATCAATCCAATGAGTCTGAATGTCAGTCTTTTTGGGCGTGCCATGAAGAATTAGGGGTAGTAAAAGATGAGCTTCGCTAATGTTTCGAAAATCAATTTTTACTTTTAGTAATACTGATAGCTGAATCAAGCTTCTGCTCACACAGTTACGGTTTACAGTAATACAGTTTTGTACTGACTTGTTATTTTGAACTAACTGAAAAATTTCGCTTTTGCTTATTTGTTTCTTAGGGTACTGTGGCTGCCCCATACTGGCAACAATTCAACCTTTGACAAGGTTCAAAAAATTTGAACACTTGCAAGCAAATTTTTTCAAAAGACATCCGCCTAAACAGTGGTCGGCAACCACCGGTTCGCGGCGAGTTAATTACCGAGACGTTCCAGGTTGAATGGTTTGGAATATATTTATAACACCTTGTGATGAAATAATTCCGAAGTTTACAGGAAGCGCTACAGTAGCTCAGCTTTGTTACAGCACCAATGGAAGTAGGCCTATATCATCAATTACCGACGAACATTTGAATTTGTTGCAGTTTCTCATTGCAGCAGACGTACATTTTCGTTGCTTAAACATTTGTGTTTTTGAAAGTGGGTCCGCGAAAAATGTTTTGGTTTCAAGCGCGTAGCCAGAAATTCGCAATGGGGGCCTGTTTTGGGGGGAGGCCAGTGGGGGTCTGGGGGCGAAGCCTCCAGCCGCCGGAGGCTGGGGGTTTTGGGGCAAAGCCCCCAGCCGTTGGAGGCACGGGGGTCTGGGGGCGGAGCCTCCAGCGCTCGAAAATTTTGCATTTTTTTGCAAAAATAACTTCATTTTAGTGGTATTTTGATTAAAAAATAATGCTTTTAAAACGTGGCTTAGAAATTGGCTGTGCAACCATGATTAAACCGGGATAAATGGGTTATTTGGGAGGTGGTTAATGGTAAAATGTTAGTTCTCTTGTTTAGATGCTGGTAAATTATAAAATCCAATAGGTTAATAAAACTCACGCGGAGTAATCTATTTCGTGTACAGTTTATAGAAAAATAATTGGGGGGGGGGGGGGGGGGCTAATGAAAAGAGATTTGAGAGAAAAGATTGGTAATTAACTAACACTGAATAGCCCCTCTCTATTCCTTAGTTTATTGTATATTTGTTGATGACATCTATGTTTAGCATTTTTATACTTACGATCAAATTTGATTGCTTATTTGTTACCATTTTTCAAAGTTTTCATTTATTTGTTAGTTTTATTTTTGACAAATTAGCCCCCCTCTGAATATGTGTTTCAAAAGATGTTTTAAATCATTATTTAGCCCACTCCAGTGCATGAAACAGTCTCAAAAGAGCTAAAAACGTACCGGTAGTGTTTTTCCCATTCTGCATTTTGGTCGACATGCCAATGGAAGGGGTTATAGCCCCTCCCCTGGCTGCGCTGCTGTTTGGTTTTAAGCGGTCCGCAGTATGAAAAAGGTTGCCGACCCCTGCATTAAAATACATAAATTAGCCGCAAAAGCTCTTTCAACGATCATAGCTAAAGCTTTGACATGAAAATAATATTAGATCAAGTTTATTAGCTCAACTGGTGGGACAGAACTCTTTTTTGCCAACGTTTCGATAGGCTATTGTGGGAATATGGTTAACTCCGTCTTCTGTAATTACATTTTTTTTTTGGCAACTCTTTTTTTTCTATGACGCAACAAAAAACAATCAGTCTCTCTCTCTCGGCTGCCAACGTGGCAGGATAATCAACTACTTAAATTCATCTGCGTTAATCAACAATTATGGTAATTTTTGTGTATTCATTTTGGTAACAAACAATAAAATGGAAAACAAGCAATTATTGAAGTGAATCTATCATACTGGAAGTCAATTGTGGCCCCTCGCGAGACAAGCTGGAAGGAGGACCGCCACACTATGCTCATGGCATGTACTTCCTATTTTTGTCAAGGCTAGAATGCGAAGTTAAAAACAAGCGTTGGCAAAAAGTTTTTCTGCCCCACCAGTTGAGCTCATAAACTTTAGTTCATATTCCTGGTGACAAAAATTGAGATGAAAACAATATGTTTGACTGCTTGGAGCTTTGTCGCGAGTTAGATCATTGCAATGCCATTAAGCATAGGCGTAGCCAGGGGGCCCGCCCCCCCCCAATTGAAATACCACCAATGATAGAAAACCATGACAACATAGCCTAGCGATGTTTAGTTGCAATTAGGGAAGACGAGGGAGCTCCGGGGCCCCTAACTAACAACCAGGGCCCCCTAACAAACAACCAGGGGGGCCCCTAACCGACAACCAGGGGGCCCTTAACTAACGACCAGGCGGCCCCTAACCGAAAACCAGGGAGCCCCAGTGCCCCTAACTGAAAAACGGAGGCCCTGCTGGGGCCTCTAACTGATAAACAAGGTGCCCCTAATTGGCAACCAGAGGCCCCCAGGGCCCCTACCGACAACCATGGGGCCCCAGGCCCCTAAATAACAACCAGGGGGCCCCAGAGCCCCTAACTAACGACCGGAGGGCCCCGAGGCCCCTAACTGACAAACGGGGCCTCTAACTGACAAACGGGGGCCCTTAATTGGCAACCAGAGACCCTCAGGGTCCCTAACTAACAACCAGGGGGCCACGGAGCCCCTAACTGACGACCAGGGGGCCCCTAACCCACAACCACGGGGCCCCTAACCTACAACCAGGGGGCCCCGGGGCTCCTAACTAATGACCAAGAGGCCTCGGGGCCTCTAACTGCCAAATGGGGGCTCCGGGGCCTCTAACTGACGACCAGAGGAAACTGGGCACCTAACTGACGACCAAGGGTCCCGGGCCAGGGGCCCTGCAAGTCCAATTTTTAACAATATGTACGCAAAACCTGTGAAAAATCGAAAAGTTTTGTGCTAAAAGTTGCAATCCCAGACCCTCGTTTATCGTTATTATGAACTTAATGCTTTAACACAGTCGGTAATGCAAACCCCCAACTGAAATACTACCAATGATAAATATAATGAGAGCATAGCCAGTATGTTGTCCTTGTCCGGAATTGCAGTTTCTTTAATTTAGGATTTACGCGCGTACAAAAGCAAGTAATAATAATGACGACCACCTTTCCACGTCATAATAATGTCATGCAATTCCTGGAGGTTTCAAAAAACTGTCAAGTGATTTGACTCGAGTCCTTCACGTTTTGGAAAAAAAGTTTTTTTTAAAATTTTGCTTTAAATGTTTTTTTATGAAAGAACTTAAGGGCGCGATCTTATCTCAAAATCATAGACGTAGCCAGGGGGGGGGATGGCCTAGTGGACCCGGGCCCCCTCAATTGAAATGCCACCAATGACAAAAATTTAACAAAAAATCCTTGTTTCTTCATTTTCAGTTTCTTTTAGCATTTTTGCGTACAACAGTACACGCGTACAACAATAATTAACAATAAATAATATTGACGACCAGGGGGCCCGGCGCACCCCCTTAATTCAATTTTTTCCAACCAGTTTAAATTTATAACTAGGATGCAATCAAAGGCTTTTGTCCTAAAAATTGCAACCTCAGGCCCTCATCTAAACTTTTTATTAACGTGACGCAATAACCAGCGCCGTATTTGCCATATGGCACAGCGCCAGCGCTCAGATGATAGGACTTTTTTTGGTCTTCACTTTGATTTGGCAGGAAGATGTTGCAAAAATCCCCTAAGTGTCAGGGGCCCCGCGCAATGTAAGTCCGGCCCAGGAATAACATGTTTAGTAAGCGTAACCATCTATTGTACCATTTTTCAATAACGATTCTCCTCCACCTCACCAGTTTTTACGCACAAAATACTTTTTAAAAAATAGCTAGAGAGACTGCTCATTGAACAAATTATTGAATTTCAATTGAGGGGGCCTGGGCCCCCTGGCCGTACATGTACTCCTATAAATGGTTAACTTCATGACAAAACAAAAATCATGAAGGAAAATCTTCGAGTGGATTACTATTTACTGCTAAAATATTGCAGGAGGCAATGTGCCTTACTTACCCCTACATGGACCAAATCACTTACAATTAAAATTTTACGCCATAATGCAAAATTTTAAACGTGTTTTGGACTTTAATTGCCAGTAAAAGGAGGATTGAACGTTAAATTTTTTCGATTGGCTTTCAATGTTAAAAATGTAGTTCTTTCAAATTGCTTTGAACACGTGCTAAATGTGATCAAAACGGCTTTTTTCCCCAAAAACTTACAAAAATCGCCCAGCGGCTGGGAGCTTTGCCCCCAGACCCCCGTCTGTGATACGTTTGAGTACACTAGCTTACTCAACACGTCTCCTAAGTTAAAGACATTTGCATTTTCTAACGATTAGTTTTCACCCTCTCCCTTTACCAAAATCCTGGTTAAAAGCCAACAGACTACAGCTTCAGATCTTGCATTCTACGATATCTTTGCCCCACAAAAAGTTCCTTCTTTGAAAATTTCTGATGACGTCATTGCATGTGATTTGTGGTTTGGCCCCCCCTCCCCAATCAAAAATCATGGCTACGCCTATGCCATTAAGTTAATGATTTTTCAGAATTTTTGCTTTACTTTTGGCCTTGTTATTTTATGTTGATAAAAAATCCAAATTGAGTTCGTTTGTTTTTCGGTCATGACCTAAATTTTTAGTGAATTCACCGAAAAAAAATTAACCTTTTTGGTCTCAATGACCAAAAAAAAAAAATTTTATGACAAAAAAAGTTTTGCTTATTTTTCAACACAATCCCGAAAACTGCCCCATTCAATCGCAAAAATAACCCCCAAATTTTTTAAATAACAAAAAACTTACAAAATTGTTTATTTGACTTAAAAGCCCGATATTTGCCAACGATTTGCTTTCCCATTGGCGTTCTGTGCAAACCTATCTAATTTTCAATGCACTCTTATCAAGATTTCTTCTGCTTACCGTCATCTTAAATTGGCACTTCTATCTACCACAGCTTTTTTTATACAGCAATTGCTTATTTTTTTACAGCGCTTATGCAAAGAACAAATTT
This sequence comes from Trididemnum nubilum, assembly GCA_963965965.1. Lineage (NCBI taxonomy): Eukaryota > Metazoa > Chordata > Ascidiacea > Aplousobranchia > Didemnidae > Trididemnum > Trididemnum nubilum. The sequence continues at coordinate 14,039,469 of OZ014480.1, forward strand.
GACAATGCAAATTATGCTTAACTAACTTTAATATAATACACCTGTCCCAGAGATCGAACAAAAAGATTGCAACAGCCAACATTCAGCTGTACTTTGAGGATCTCGTTGAAAGAGCAATATCACTAATAAAAGGCTATAAAATACGTAAGTTATAGGCCCAGCAGGCCAACCTAAAAGCTGAATTTTTTGGACATTTTGTATGCTTTTTGTTTTTCATTATAGTTGAGAAAAATTTTTGTTAACACAAAAAACGTTGTTAACACAAAAAATTCACCCAAGCTTCATTGCTAATATTATTTGTCTCCACTATTTTCTACACTTGGTTGTGATTCTTTGTTTTATTAAATTAACCTGGGAAATAGACAGGGCCTATATTATCAGGTGAAGATCACGATTTACAGTTGGAAAGCTGGTCAACACTTACCGGTAACGAAAAAAAGAGTTTTCTTGCAGCTAGCGAGACAAAATCTTAAGAGTAAAAGAAACGTCCTTCGAGCGGATTATTTTGTATATCTGCCAGGTGCAACCATTATAGCTTTAGCTTTTGTAAGACGGCGACAGCCCATCCTCGACCCTTCCGGCTACGGTCCCTCTTGAAATTATAAGTCTCTCGAAAATCTTTTAAAATCAAGGGGTAAAATTGCTTGAAACGGCACGATTGTAGTGTTAAAATATGCCAAAAATCTATAAAATTTCTAAGTATTGGGTGCGCCAGCTTTTTTTCGTTTCAGAATAAAATATAAGAGTAGAAATACTTAATATATAAAAGTTTGTTGATAGCAAACCCATATGAATTTAATTTGATTCCTAAAGTTGTAAAATTCATAACCCTAATGGGCATAGGTGGGCAAGTTAATGCAAAACGTTAGCTTCGTTAATCACTAGTTCGTTAACAAACTTCACACCTCCGTTAACGTTAATCCGTTATTTTCAGCTTTAATTAACGGTAGTCAATAAAGTCCGTTAATATTTTGCGTGTAATTTACGTTTATTTTTATTCACTTGCTTCTAGAACACGTATTGATGCTGCTGAGCTGATTGTAAGGAAATATTTATTGCTGTGGTGTTTTCTTTGGGTTTTGGAAGTTACATTTTACGGTGTAATATAATTTAAAGATAAAAATAAGTTCAAATGCATTAACGAAGCTGCGATTGGAAAACCTTCGGAGATTGTGAACAGCGATAATTAGCCTTATAAGGCTGCAGCTTATTATTTGCCACAAAAAATAGCTCTTTTTTTCACTCTCTTCTATAAAACTCGTGCTATTACGCAACAAGTGTTACCAGTGCAAACTGGTTTGTACCGGTAGGATAAATAAATGGTGCAAGATATTAACGATAAAAACCATAACGGAAGTTAATTTAGTCCGTTAACATGAAAAAACTTTTTAACGGATTAACGAGTTCAAGAACAAGTTAGCTTCGTTATTAACGGACTTGTGCCCACCTATGCTAATGGGGAGTCACTGGTTGTGCTGATTCCCCCAGCATTTGTGAAAATTGTCTCTTGTTTTCTCTACCGTCGCCGGGCTTGATTGAGAGCTACCCATTCTTTGCTAGTAAGATTTGATCCAGGAGGGAGTAATTCAGCAAGTTCTGGTAGGGCATCGTTATTCTGGTTGTTGTCAGTGTTATTTGTATTGTATTTGGGCGCAATAAACAGAAACGAAAAAACATAAGTCCAGGTAACAATACATTATTGCACCCAGGACTCTTGTGAAGCCGAACGATGGCTTTTGGTCAGATGCAAAAACATTGCAGTGGTTCAAGAGCCCTGACCGAAAAAAGAAAAACTAACCTACTTTAAAACAGCGAAACGAAAGAAAACGAACCAAAATTCATAGTTGTCAATAATCAGTTTGTACGCTAAATTACTATGCAATGATTCAAGTTTGTTCTAGGTAAAAAATTTTTAATGTGATTTCGAATTTTGTGAAGCTTTTTGTGCTTCTGATTGTTTGAGGCAGATCATTCCAAATTTTAACTCCAAAAATGAGATAGTTCGTTGGCAAACATAGTTTTTGTGTAGGGGCAGATATAAGTTGTTGGGTTGTCTGGTTTGACGAGATCAAATATTGCAAGTTTTAAGACAAATATTTTCAAAACAAGGAGGCAACTGATTATTGACATGTTTATACACGCAACATGAAATTTAAACAAATCATTAACTTTAAGTATTCCATAATTTCTATCAACATCATCTAGCCCACTTTAAAAAATTTGTCGCGTTTTATTGCACTGCTTTTGAATTTGATTAAGCAATACAGCATTTCCAGCGTGCCAAGTGGTAATACAATAATTAATATAATTTGTAGCAAGTGCATGGTGTAGTGCAAGCAGACAGGAAACATTAGTAGACGATTGAATTTCATAGATTATACCCCAACAAATACGTAATTTTGAGATTATTGTTAGCATGTGTGATTTCCAACCTAAATTATTCTGAATGTGAAGGCCCAAATAATAAAAGTTTGTTACTTCATCTACAAATTCATTATTCTGTATTTGTATTCCAATTTTCTCTTTTAAGTTATTAGGGTGCGGCGAGAAAATCATATACTTTGTTTTCGAAATATTAAGAGTATAAGCTTATGAGAAGTTAGCCAGCAGCTTACACTGATTGTTTGGGGCATATTTCTGCCACTGGTTACTATATACCATTTTTAATGTCAAAAGCGGTTAAATCGGATCGGAAATTTAAGACATTTTGGTTCGATACAGCTCGCAAAAAAACACCGTTTCTTCCGATTATAATCAGTACATCACTTCCTCTCAAGAAGTAAACAATTAGTGTAAATTAAACAACATTCATAAAACATAGTTAGAGCCATTTCCATCTCTTTTTTAACGTTCAACTGCAATTTTAAACTTATTATTGAAGAGGATAAGAGAGCAAACACCACCACCTACAAATACTTAACACCATCATCAAAACTGTTTCAATTTAATCTTTATTTTCGTTATAGAATGCATGAACGTAAATTCACAAAAAACTTTCAAAATTAACTACTTAAAAATCAAAACGAAATTAAAATAGCGCGGGAGAATCTGAACTTTTTTGTTAAAAAAATTTAGACTCCATAGTCTTCCTAAAAACTTTTCTACTCTTCAGCTAAAACTCCACCGAAATTGATGTTCAAAAACTTTCAAGCACTTTTTTTTCCTTTTGATTGTACCTTTTATCTTGGGATTGTGGGGGATACCGCGGAGTTCCTATGCGATGCGACCCAAGCCCTCGGAAAGAGTCAGGTAGCGCCTCCACCACTAAGTTCCACTCGATTCGGCGAGAATCCGGTTTTAACTCCAGATTTCAACCAGTGACTGAAAATTATGGCTCACCATCAAATCCCTAGCCCTGCTAAAAACTTGAAACACTTAAAAGCGCGATTTTGAATTTTGAATATAAAATTTTGAATCAGCAGTAAAGTGACGTTCTAATACGATGTTTAGATTTGTACAAACAGAGAGACACCAGTAAATCAGGGATGTGGAAGCGGCAATTTTTTAATCGCTTCCGCCACTTGATGACGTAATTTTTGATCGGAAAATTTTTTCCAGATAAGTCAAAGTAAAACAGCTTTGTTATCAACTATCATCATCGTAAAAACATCATATATAACCAAATTACATAACTGTATTCAGTGGTTTGTCATCGCAAGCATCTGCGCGTAGTTGTAGTCAGAAACTCGGATTTGGAGCGCTCCAGAAGCGCAAAGTGCACTTAGTCACATGGTTGTTATGTTTCAGCTGATGCGAATTTCTCTGAACGTTAACCCAAAAGTTTAAAATAATGAGCGATTATTTGGAGTCTGGGGACGGATTTCCAAGCGCTCGGGATAATAACTTATTTTAACTGCATCTGCGCTCTTAAGCTCAAATCTTTACTTGGTTACAGTTAGGTAGCCCTGGGGCGAAGCTTCCACATTTGCAGAATTTTTTTATATTTTCATTAACTTGTCTGTGCATGAGGTTGGCTCCAAAATTTTGCTAGCAACGGTTATATTTTTAGGACTGCAAGAAAAAAAACAAAAACAAGAATTATGCGGTTGTACACAGTACCATTTAAAAATAATTGTCGCAAACGGTACTTAGCAATAATTAAGACAAGCATAATAGCATCATGTTTAAGTCATACAATATTAAACTTAGTTTGAGAGATGTTATGATGCTCTTCTCTGCTTGCTTTTCAAGAACATATTATCGCAGAGAAAGAAATTGTAAAATGCTGGAACTGGAAGCTTTGTTTAGGTTGGTGAATGCTGTTTTGTACCGAGTATGGCCCTAAAAAATAAGCAAAGCCACATTTAAAAAGTATTTTTTAGAAAATCTTTAAATTTTAGGAGTAACATAGAGAATTTTTGAACACTTGTAATTTAAAAAATGAGTTGTTTAGCTACATGGCTCATCTTTGAGTTGATATGGTGGGGTGGGGGCTACCCCGGATCTAAGTGAACCACAAGCTTTTAAAAATGATTCTTTGCAAATGATCGATCAAACATTAACTTTTCGTCGTATACTTTTTTAAAAATTGCACCACATTCAAGTTTTGACGTTCAATATGAATGGCTAAACAGGAAGCGATACCCTTTTACCGCTTTCAGCTTCCGCTTCAACGCAAATCTGTCGCTTACGCTTCCACATCATTGGAGTAATTACGTTTCACAATACGTCGCATCACCTTTTTTGCTTCTTACAGCCATCCTTCGACAACGAAAAGTGGGAGGAAACTGGGAGGTAGAAGACAAAGAATCAATGAGTTGGGTCTTTGCAACCGAATTAGGTAAAAAAATTTTCAATAGCTAAGAGCCACATAGAAATGTGCTGTTATAGTATCCAACACACCGTTAGCACAATGTTTAACCACAAAACAACAAACTGAAAAAGCGATCTTATCAAACAGCCAACTTTAAGGTGATTTTTGAGAACATGTTAAGAAATCATATGACACACCGCTGAGTGCAATAACAGGAGTCGTAATGTTGGACAAATCAAACAGTCATGTAGTAGTTTCGATCTCTGCAGTTCCTTTATCACACAAACAAGAAAAACGCAAAATATAATAAAAAAAGAAACAATGCACAATAAAAGAAGGAAAATTTGTTGCCTCCCTTCCTGAAAGCCTGGAACTTGAATCTAGTACTTTCCACATACATTATAGAGCCAGACGACAAAACTTTCGCGCTTTCCCCATAATTAAACAAAGAATTTGAAATAAAGACGGAATGACGTACAGCAATTTGTTTAATCCTTCCGTCAAAAACTGCTTGGATAAATTTTTATCCCTGTAACATTTAAACCTTAGGTAAGTGCTTTTGTTAATTTAGTAACACCAAAATAATTTTACCACCAAATTTTTAGACTATAAGGCACACTACTAGTAAATGACCTTTGTTGTTTTTATTTCCACATAAAAGGCGCTTTAACGAAATGCAACTCAAAAAGCTCTAAAAACTGCAAAAAAAGCTCGAAATAGCTCTGAATCGAAACGTGAAGAGAAAAAGAGTATCACCTGATCCATATATAAGGCGCACCTTTTAAGTTTTTACGCTGTAAGTGTGCCTTATGGTCCGAAAAATAGGTACAGTTACAGAACATAAAACACCAAAGTATCAATAAAAATTTTACCATCGATATTTAATTAAATCACTATAGATCAATGATTACATTAGAACGCAAGATTCATTACCATCATCTTTTTTACCTCTTTTCGCATTCATTTTTTTCAATGCAACAGCTTTTGCAAACAGTTTCTGATGAGTTTCATCACACCAGTTACTTGCCTGAGAATGATGACGAAAAATACCTGATGAATCACCAGTTTGAGAGTTATCAAAGGCTAGTTCGTCAGGAGTTTCTGGTTTAAATTTTTGATGAAAAGACGGCGGTGGAGGTGGCGATTTTCGATGAGTTTGATACCAAGGACGAAACTGTGCAGATTTGTCTTTGTGCCATCCTCCAGCAGTTTGATGATGGTGGTGGTGATGATCAGATTGCTTTTTATAGTTTAAGAGTGCCTGGTATGCCTCAGACACTTCATTAAACATTTGTGAAGCAGTGGGGTGTTTATTGCGATCAGGATGTAGAAGAAAGCTCTTCTTAAAAAAGCTTTGTCGGATTTTAGCTTCAGATGCATTGACTGGTACTCCCAAAATGTCGCAATACCTCTTCAACTGAGATTTAGTTAGAGTCGCATGGTGCTTTCTAGAATAATGCCTTATTGAAAAGCTGTTACTGTTATATGAAAGAGATATATTTAAAGTTCTTTTCAACCTGCTTATATTATTGGTAGCTTGTTGCATTATGCAGTTAGCACATGCTGCTTGCAAATGAAACATAACTCTTGTTCTATTTTATTATTAAATACGCTGCAATATGCTTATTGCAGAACCAGTAATTATACACACATTGACACATTGTAATTTACCAAACTACTTGTGATTCATATCCTTACATCTAAATGAAACAAAAAGCCATAAAAAGTTTGCAACAATAGTTGGTCACTAAGGCTAGAATTGTAATAGTGACCGAGAACTTAAGGTAAAATCTTAACATTATGAAAACTGAATTATGGTATCCTTACACCTCGCAGAAAAACATTTCCCCGAAAATCATTTGCCAGAAAAGCATTTCCCTGAACTTTCTTTTTCCAGAATTAACATTTGTCAGAAATCACACTTGCCAGAATGAACACTTGCCTGAAATTACATCTGCCAGAATGAACACTTGCCTGAAATTACATCTGCCTGAATGAACACTTGTTTGAAATTACATCTGCCAGAATGAACACTTGCCTGAATGTACATTTGCCAGAATGTACATTTGGCCGAAATTACATTTCCCCGAAAACGTATTTTCCAGAATTTACACTTGCCAGAATGTACATTTGGCCGAAATTACATTTCCCCGAAAACTTATTTTCCAGAATTTACACTTGCCAGAATGTACATTTGGCCGAAAGTACATTTCCCCGAAAACTTAGTTTCCAGAAATTACACTTGCCAGAATGTACGTTTGGCCGAAATTACATTTCCCCGAAAACTTAGTTTCCAGAATTTACACTTGCCAGAATGTACATTTGGCCGAAAGTACATTTCCCCGAAAACTTAGTTTCCAGAATTTACATTTCCCCGAAAACTTATTTTTCAGAAATTACATTTCCACAAAAATTCATTTTCTAGAAACTATTTTTCATTCGAAAAAGTATTCTATGTTTAGGTTATTTATTTCTAGTAAACAGAACAAACTTTTAGGTGAAATTAAGAAACGTTGCGATAACAGTTAGCTTGCGGAATGAGAAATATAACCTAGCTTATTAGTCAATTTGCTATCATAAGTTGTGCTTCAAGCGTAACGAAACTTAGCAATTAAAAATCGATGCAAGCATGTTCACAGAGGCAAAGCAAGCTTACTTTTACCCAGGTTACACTTTTCTTAGAAGAGCCAATAAATTTTAAGTTGAGCTGGCTTCTCATAGTTTTTTGCCAATTTGCTGCTTCATTTGTTCTTAATATTATTCCTTGAATTCTGAGAACGTTCATGTCAATTTAAACGACCATCTTTTAAAAGTTATTTTGGAGTCCAATTCCGAATGCTCTGTCAGCTTGAGCAAAGACTTTTTTGCAGCATCGTAAAACTGCAAAAGCCAAAAAGTACGGAGGTTTTTTTTTGACTTGAGAACATCCAAATATTTATGAGTTGCTAACGCTGTTTGAAGCAGCACTCTGTAATTTTAGAATCGTTGCAATATTTTGCTTGTAAATACTGGAAAATTACTAAAATTTTATCGTTTTGAATTAGCACAGAATTTAGTTGCTTTCAAGATTTGAAATTTATTCTTTTTTGTTTCCAATCTTTTTGTTACTGATGGAGGCTGGCATTTTTTTAGATTCTGAGCAACAATGAGCCTCGGGTTTTTTTGAAATATTATTGTTATAAAAGAAAATAGTGTAATTCGTCTTGCGTTCGCGACAAAATTAAATCTGCAGCTGTAGTACGAAGTACGTAGCCAAAATCTACGTCAAACAACACTTGTTGCATTCCTCGGCAAAAGATTTCGCGCTTTAGCTTACCAACACTCAAGAAAGCTGCAATGGTGTGTATCCGCAACCAGCTTCAAAGAGCTTTTGGTTGAAATCTACCGAGAAAGCCACTTCTACGGAAAGCTCATTATGATGTCAATTCCCGCCATTCACATTTCATACAATTTAGAACATTTCATTCGCAGTTCATGCGAAGGTAGCAAAAAGATAAGTAATTCCTTCAGGTGACGTAACAATTAAAACCTACGAGTCTTCCTGTAGCAAATACTGACCGCATAATGCAATGCCACTCCTAGTGAATTTTCACTAAATCTAGTGAATTTTGGTCCGGTCTAGTGACCTAGTGAATTTTACGATCTAGTGAATGTTTTTGTAGAATGTGAAAATACCTGAAAGACCTTTTTTTTGTTTTTTAGAGATGACCAAGAAAATTACGCAAAAACCGTGCGTCGCTGGCGTGAAGACCTTTTTTTGGGAGATCACCTAAAAATTCACGCAAAAACTACGATCGGTGGTGCCACTCCGAGTGAATTTTATATACATCTAGTGAATTTTGGTCTGTTTTAGTGTCCTAGTGAAACGATCTAGAGAAATTTTTGTACTTACCTAGTGAAGACTCTTGTATTTTTTATTTTTTGGAGATCACCTAAAAAGCAGTCTCATTGTCTTGTTTTTAACTCAATTTAAAATTAAAAGCACAAAGCGTTGTGAAAATTTTTGTGTTTCACAAAATTCTAGTGAATTTTGAAGAGTAGCCTGTGGCAGCATTCAGTGGCGGATCCAGAAAATTTTGGTGGGGGGATGACAAAATTTATAAGCACGGATTTTCTATAGGCCTAATCTCAAAATTTAGGATGTTTATGATTAATCTTCTTGACGTCGCGCAAATTTGCTTGGCATATTTTTGATCAGGCGCGTGGCAAAAAATCTGCAATGAGGTGGTTGTGTACGGGCCTCCAGTGGGCGGTGGCATTTTGCGGTGTGGGAGCGTAGCCTTTAACCGCCGGAGACTGGGGGTCTGGGGGAAAAACCCCCAGCCGCTGGAGGCACGGGGGCCTGGGGGCAGAGCCCCCAGCGCTAGAAAATTTTGTATTTTTTTGGCAAAAATAACTTAATTTTAGGCCTATTTTAATAAAAATTATGTTCTTAAAGCACGGCATAAAAATTAGCATTTGCAAAAGCATGTTTATACTAGCTACATGTATGGGCTTTGTTGGAGGTACCGGTAGCTATTGCTGGAATTTCAGTTCTCTTATTTACAAGCTTGTAAATTATAAAATCCTATCCCCGTAGTTCAATAAAACTCTCAAGGAATAATCTATTTCGTCTATATTCTATAGAGAAAAATATAAATAGGGGGGAAGGGGGCTAATGGAAGGAAGTTTGAGAGAAGTGATTGGTAATTAACTGCAGTACTGTAATACTGAATAGCCCCCCTCCCATATTCCTGAGCTTACATATTTTTGATGATACCTGTGTTAAGCATTTTTCAATGAACGATGTTTTTTTCAATAAACATTTTTCAATAAGCATTTTTAAATAACATTTTCCTGCCCCCCCCCCCCCGCGCTCCTACCCTTTTGGCTTTAGAAATCAAGTCACAGTCGCACGGCCTACCGAGTATTCACTGACGGCTTTTTTTCAAATATGTAAGCTTAATATTACACAAAAGCAGGATGCATGTTATGTTTAGGCTGGTGTGGGGGATGCATCCCCCCCCTAAATCTGCCACTGGGTAAGGAACAACGTAGAATGAATGATCTTGTCGAGATTGTTGTTGGGGAGGTAGCTGTACTGCAACTGCATAGAATGAAAATTCGAATTTCCTGCTGTTGAGAATTCTCTGCTGTGTACTTTTGACCAGAGAATTTTGAGTTAATATTTGTTTGCTACCAGGCTCCTGTCAATCTTTCGAATTGAACCATTTTACCAATTTACACATTGGTGTCAGAGAAACATTAATTTTTGCTTTAAATAAAGTTTTCCTCAAGGCGCGTAATGCCTACCTCAAATTAAAATGACAGTTCCGTACGGTGTTTTTTTTTATTCTTCAAATTTATTGATACGAATAGGCCTATTTTATTATATTATTGTATAAATATTGAGAGAAAACGCTCACCTAACGAGCTCCATTAAAGCAAGACTGTGGGCCAGTGCTTCCCAATTTTTCATCACCGTGACCTATTTTCTATTCGAAAATTTTCCATTGCCCACATCTAAATCGCTAGCTTAATCGCGATTTATCAATTTTCAGGTGATCCCCACAAAAAAAAGATATGGTATTCACGCCAAAAACCGCAAATTTTGTGCTAGCTCACTCTCTAACGGGCCCCACAGCCCTAATGATTAAGACAGTTTTTTAACCGAATTTACAATTACCCAAATAGCTCTAGCCCACCACAAAATGCTCCTATGGCCCGCAGGTTGAAAACCACTGCTGTAGGCCATACGTAAGCGTAATGGTCGTCAAATTTCATTTTCGTCTTTTCATACGTCTAAATCTGCGCTAAGGTCAGTAGCGTAGGCGGGGAAGTGATGCGGTGCCGTCGCTACAGGGGGCCATGTCCCCCGATTTCAGTTTACTCAAAATGCTGTTTTTGCAACATCGCGGAAAGATAAGACAATTGTCAATCATGGAAATATAGCAATAATAACTTTTAAGCATAATTTTCCTTTGACGTTTTCAGATCTTTTGCCAAATTGTTGGCAATCAACTGGTGTACATAAATGTGACGAAATAACCCGCCTTTTTACTGTAACACGCCTATACAAATGTGTCGCGGAAGAGGGATATAAGACTGCAGAATCGCTACCGATACTTTGTTAGTGATTATGACATAAACAATCGGTGAAAACATTTTTTTCAAAGAGCTGCATCTGTTTTTGATCTTTGAGGCACACTTAACATTTTTAGGTCGCAGTGAGTGGAGCACCATTGTGAAGGGGCCTAGGCCCTCTTAGCCAAGTCACTTAGAAAATTTAACGTCAAAATATAAGCGTTTAAAAGTATTTAGACTTGACCTGAAGTAAGGGGGAGAGGGCTAAAGGGGTTAAGCAATTTAAGCCTTTGAAATGACTTCTAAATTTTAGCAATTTGATCATTGATGCCTCTTCAAAAAGTGCGAAAGGTGATTAAAATGCCGTTAAAATTGCTATTTTTGTGCTGTAAAATCTCAAACATTGCCCAGTAGTTGGGTGGCTCCGTCCCCAGGCCCCGGTCTGTGACACGCTCGAGTTGCATCAGTTTGTTTAGCAAAAGGACTAAATTAGACAATTTTTGTGCAAAAATAATTTTTGCTTCACCTCTCTAGCAAAATCCTGGTTGCGCGTTGGGCAGCATTCACTGCTGCAGATAGAGTTTTCAAGCGATTACGGCAGGGCCACAACTCAGGGGGGGCCAGGAGGGGCGGCGCCCCCCAAACAAAAATTTCGCCCGCCCAAACCCCAAAGTGACAATAGGAGAAAATATTGGTAGGCCAAAGTAGCCTATTGTAAGGCTGTTGATTAATGATTTCAACTGATGCGAAATATTGCGTTTCGCAAAACTTTTATAATCAGTACATTGATTGTGGTGCCACTGGCACCCAGTACGCATAAGCCAAACGCATAATCGCAATCCTTGCTTGATTTAACTGACAAGCTACTACTTGTTAAGTAAGTAAAATCTTTGAAGAATATTGCAAAATTTTATTGTGACGCAATAGCAACTATTTTACAATCAAAAAATTGACGTTAGGTGCGGTTGTGGTAGCGCCATGGTAGCACGCTAGCATTAGCATTTAGGCGTCATTGGCACATTTGGCAGCTTTTAATGATTTAATATTCCTTGGGAAAATGAATCACTATCCTCAAGATGTTATAAGAGCAGCTGAAACCAAATCAATGCTTCGTCATTTATGGTATTTTTCGGAACGATTAGTTGTTTCAGCTTTCTTTGATGACCGAGTTTCAAATAAAATTATAGAGTTTATGGCTAAAAATTTGCAAAGAAATCCTACAACCACAAACTTGGCAAGGTTGAATAAAAAAAGATTTTGATTGCACACTGGGATTAGAAAATTACGTTACGAGACGGTCAATGTGCTTGTTTGATCTGATTGAAGCAAACGGACAAAAAAAAGCATAATCATTCCGGTCTCAACCTCCATCAACCTGCCTGACAGACAAAAATTATACAGAAATGAATTAACTAGGCATGAGCTGAAAGTTGTAAACGATACAGCACAAAGAGGTGTTGCTCTCATTCAGGCATACAGTGGCAGCCTTACTCGAGACAAAAAACAACTGCAATACTTGCTCCAAGTAGTTGCAGCTCATCGTCAAGCTGTTCCCCAACCTACCAAAAGATATTTGACATGACTGAGTTCATTCAATCCATCACTTGTGTTTAGAAACTTGTTTTTAGTTTTGCTTATAATTGCAATTGCATATTTTATACCATTTCGTAATTTCTGAAGTGCATTTATTTTTTTCTGATGTGCAGCATTGAGTCACAACATCTATTGTAATGTTAGACTATCATATTTAGTGGGTTTTTTGAACAAAATAAACAAAACTTGGATGTGAGTACACCTTTTAAAGATGTAAAAACAGTTTTTTTTATTTTTCTTGAAAATTTGATCTGATAGCTTAATAAAATGTATTAAACACTTATGGAAAATCATATCTTTTGCATCTTTTGGTTTTTATTTGAAGTTTCTATCTCGAGTAGTTAATGAGATATGGCAATTTTGTGATATAGGGGGCACGCTTAGAATGCGGGGGGGGGGGGGGGTGCGCGACCCCTAAATGTTAATTAAAGTCAAAAAAAATTTACATGGATTATTTTTGCACCAAAACACACCTTTTAAGCCCCTTGGAGAAAAACATATCGGAAAAAAGTTTATTTTGGACCACCCAAAGCCCCCATACCTATTTCCGAGTTTTAATTTTTTTTGATGAATATTCATGTTCAGCATTTTTTAGCAAGCGATCAAATTTGATTGCTTATTTTTGCCAGTTTGAAAGTTTTTACTTATTAGTGTATTGTATTTCTGACAAATCAGTTTCCCCTGAATAATTGCTTCAAAAGATGCTTTAAATCATTTTGAGGCCATTCCAGGGCAAAAGACTGCATTCTCAGAAAGCTATAGCCATTACCCCATTGCCGTCGCCAGGGCAAACGAAGCGAAGGGACACTAGCCGAAAGTGGGAGGCACTAAAATAGACTAAACTTTCGCATATTAAAACCGATCTTCACATCTGGTACGGCTACAAATATATATTTAAAAATGCAGTATTCAGGTCTAAAAAAAGACGTATAAGGCCGGCAACGTTTCTTATTTCGTTTTCGTCTGCGGCCCCAAATAATGGTACAATAGATAGCTATGCCTACTAACCATGTTATTGCCCTGGCTAGATTTATGTTGTGCGGGGCCCTTGGCACTTTAACGATTTTTGCAACATCTTCCTGTCAAATATAGGTGAAGACCAAAAAAAGTCTCACCATTTGAGCGCGGAATCCCTTGCTAGTACTGTGCCATATTATGGTCAATCCGGCCCTAGTTATTGCATTACGTTTACAAAAAGTTAAATGAGGGCCTTAGATAGGAACTTTTAAAACAAAACTCTCCATTTTTCCTGGGTTATATATACATTTAAATTGGTTGGCAAAAACTGAATTGAGGAGACCTGGTTGTCGTTTATTCTTATTAATTACTTTTGTAAGCAAAAAATGCTAGAAACTGAAACTGAAGAAACAAGAAGCTTTTTTGTCACATTTTTGTCATTGGTGACATTTCAATTGGAGGCGGGGGGCGGAATCCCTGGCTACGCCTATGTGCTGGGCAGTTTGTTTTAGAGATGAGAAAGCTTTTAGCAACCTCTGAAGCTGAGTTCAATTCATTGGTTGGTGCGGGTATGGGTTCGAAACCATTTGGGACAAAAGCAGCGATTATTTTTGCCTTTCGGGAATAAATTCAAGTTTGGACGTGAAGGAGTAAGAAGGTTAAGCTAACCAGGGGCACCAGATGCATGTGCAGATAATTAAGTGAAAGGAGTATTGGTAGCTTCAGAAGAAGCAGGATTCGGACCGGGGTGAGGGTCTCTAATACTTCTCATGACGAACCTATCCATTACTGCCAAACAAGACAAAACGCAGTGTACAACAGTTACTAAACTACTTTTTGGCCAAGGTCAAAGTGACCACGTGCACTCATTGCTAATGCTAGCGTGCTACCATGGCGCTACCACAACCGCACCTAACGTCAATCTTTTGATTGTAAAATAGTTGCTATTGCATCACAATAAAATTTTGTAATATTCTTCAAAGATTTTACTTACTTAACAAGTTGTAGCTTGTCAGTTAAATCAAGCAAGGATTGCGATTATGCGTTTGGCTTATGCATACTGGGTGCCAGTGGCACCACAATCAATGTACTGATTATAAAAGTTTTGCGAAACGCAATATTTCGCATCAGTTGAAATCATTAATCAACAGCCTTACAATAGGCTACTTTGGCCTACCAATATTTTCTCCTATTGTCGCTTTGGGGTTTGGGCGGGCGAAATTTTTGTTTGGGGGGCGCCGCCCCTCCTGGCCCCCCCTGAGTTGTGGCCCTGCCGTAATCGCTTGAAAACTCTATCTGCAGCAGTGAATGCTGCCCAACGCGCAACCAGGATTTTGCTAGAGAGGTGAAGCAAAAATTATTTTTGCACAAAAATTGTCTAATTTAGTCCTTTTGCTAAACAAACTGATGCAACTCGAGCGTGTCACAGACCGGGGCCTGGGGACGGAGCCACCCAACTACTGGGCAATGTTTGAGATTTTACAGCACAAAAATAGCAATTTTAACGGCATTTTAATCACCTTTCGCACTTTTTGAAGAGGCATCAATGATCAAATTGCTAAAATTTAGAAGTCATTTCAAAGGCTTAAATTGCTTAACCCCTTTAGCCCTCTCCCCCTTACTTCAGGTCAAGTCTAAATACTTTTAAACGCTTATATTTTGACGTTAAATTTTCTAAGTGACTTGGCTAAGAGGGCCTAGGCCCCTTCACAATGGTGCTCCACTCACTGCGACCTAAAAATGTTAAGTGTGCCTCAAAGATCAAAAACAGATGCAGCTCTTTGAAAAAAATGTTTTCACCGATTGTTTATGTCATAATCACTAACAAAGTATCGGTAGCGATTCTGCAGTCTTATATCCCTCTTCCGCGACACATTTGTATAGGCGTGTTACAGCAAAAAGGCGGGTTATTTCGTCACATTTATGTACACCAGTTGATTGCCAACAATTTGGCAAAAGATCTGAAAACGTCAAAGGAAAATTATGCTTAAAAGTTATTATTGCTATATTTCCATGATTGACAATTGTCTTATCTTTCCGCGATGTTGCAAAAACAGCATTTTGAGTAAACTGAAATCGGGGGACATGGCCCCCTGTAGCGACGGCACCGCATCACTTCCCCGCCTACGCTACTGACCTTAGCGCAGATTTAGACGTATGAAAAGACGAAAATGAAATTTGACAACCATTACGCTTACGTATGGCCTACAGCAGCGGTTTTCAACCTGCGGGCCATAGGAGCATTTTGTGGTGGGCTAGAGCTATTTGGGTAATTGTAAATTCGGTTAAAAAACTGTCTTAATCATTAGGGCTGTGGGGCCCGTTAGAGAGTGAGCTAGCACAAAATTTGCGGTTTTTGGCGTGAATACCATATCTTTTTTTTGTGGGGATCACCTAAAAATTGATAAATCGCGATTAAGCTAGCGATTTAGATGTGGGCAATGGAAAATTTTCGAATAGAAAATAGGTCACGGTGATGAAAAATTGGGAAGCACTGGCCCACAGTCTTGCTTTAATGGAGCTCGTTAGGTGAGCGTTTTCTCTCAATATTTATACAATAATATAATAAAATAGGCCTATTCGTATCAATAAATTTGAAGAATAAAAAAAACACCGTACGGAACTGTCATTTTGATTTGAGGTAGGCATTACGCGCCTTGAGGAAAACTTTATTTAAAGCAAAAATTAATGTTTCTCTGACACCAATGTGTAAATTGGTAAAATGGTTCAATTCGAAAGATTGACAGGAGCCTGGTAGCAAACAAATATTAACTCAAAATTCTCTGGTCAAAAGTACACAGCAGAGAATTCTCAACAGCAGGAAATTCGAATTTTCATTCTATGCAGTTGCAGTACAGCTACCTCCCCAACAACAATCTCGACAAGATCATTCATTCTACGTTGTTCCTTACCCAGTGGCAGATTTAGGGGGGGGGATGCATCCCCCACACCAGCCTAAACATAACATGCATCCTGCTTTTGTGTAATATTAAGCTTACATATTTGAAAAAAAGCCGTCAGTGAATACTCGGTAGGCCGTGCGACTGTGACTTGATTTCTAAAGCCAAAAGGGTAGGGGCGCGAGGGGGGGGGGCAGGAAAATGTTATTTAAAAATGCTTATTGAAAAATGTTTATTGAAAAAAACATCGTTCATTGAAAAATGCTTAACACAGGTATCATCAAAAATATGTAAGCTCAGGAATATGGGAGGGGGGCTATTCAGTATTACAGTACTGCAGTTAATTACCAATCACTTCTCTCAAACTTCCTTCCATTAGCCCCCTTCCCCCCTATTTATATTTTTCTCTATAGAATATAGACGAAATAGATTACTCCTTGAGAGTTTTATTGAACTACGGGGATAGGATTTTATAATTTACAAGCTTGTAAATAAGAGAACTGAAATTCCAGCAATAGCTACCGGTACCTCCAACAAAGCCCATACATGTAGCTAGTATAAACATGCTTTTGCAAATGCTAATTTTTATGCCGTGCTTTAAGAACATAATTTTTATTAAAATAGGCCTAAAATTAAGTTATTTTTGCCAAAAAAATACAAAATTTTCTAGCGCTGGGGGCTCTGCCCCCAGGCCCCCGTGCCTCCAGCGGCTGGGGGTTTTTCCCCCAGACCCCCAGTCTCCGGCGGTTAAAGGCTACGCTCCCACACCGCAAAATGCCACCGCCCACTGGAGGCCCGTACACAACCACCTCATTGCAGATTTTTTGCCACGCGCCTGATCAAAAATATGCCAAGCAAATTTGCGCGACGTCAAGAAGATTAATCATAAACATCCTAAATTTTGAGATTAGGCCTATAGAAAATCCGTGCTTATAAATTTTGTCATCCCCCCACCAAAATTTTCTGGATCCGCCACTGAATGCTGCCACAGGCTACTCTTCAAAATTCACTAGAATTTTGTGAAACACAAAAATTTTCACAACGCTTTGTGCTTTTAATTTTAAATTGAGTTAAAAACAAGACAATGAGACTGCTTTTTAGGTGATCTCCAAAAAATAAAAAATACAAGAGTCTTCACTAGGTAAGTACAAAAATTTCTCTAGATCGTTTCACTAGGACACTAAAACAGACCAAAATTCACTAGATGTATATAAAATTCACTCGGAGTGGCACCACCGATCGTAGTTTTTGCGTGAATTTTTAGGTGATCTCCCAAAAAAAGGTCTTCACGCCAGCGACGCACGGTTTTTGCGTAATTTTCTTGGTCATCTCTAAAAAACAAAAAAAAGGTCTTTCAGGTATTTTCACATTCTACAAAAACATTCACTAGATCGTAAAATTCACTAGGTCACTAGACCGGACCAAAATTCACTAGATTTAGTGAAAATTCACTAGGAGTGGCATTGCATTATGCGGTCAGTATTTGCTACAGGAAGACTCGTAGGTTTTAATTGTTACGTCACCTGAAGGAATTACTTATCTTTTTGCTACCTTCGCATGAACTGCGAATGAAATGTTCTAAATTGTATGAAATGTGAATGGCGGGAATTGACATCATAATGAGCTTTCCGTAGAAGTGGCTTTCTCGGTAGGTTTCAACCAAAAGCTCTTTGAAGCTGGTTGCGGATACACACCATTGCTGCTTTCTTGAGTGTTGGTAAGCTAAAGCGCGAAATCTTTTGCCGAGGAATGCAACAAGTGTTGTTTGACGTAGATTTTGGCTACGTACTTCGTACTACAGCTGCAGATTTAATTTTGTCGCGAACGCAAGACGAATTACACTATTTTCTTTTATAACAATAATATTTCAAAAAAACCCGAGGCTCATTGTTGCTCAGAATCTAAAAAAATGCCAGCCTCCATCAGTAACAAAAAGATTGGAAACAAAAAAGAATAAATTTCAAATCTTGAAAGCAACTAAATTCTGTGCTAATTCAAAACGATAAAATTTTAGTAATTTTCCAGTATTTACAAGCAAAATATTGCAACGATTCTAAAATTACAGAGTGCTGCTTCAAACAGCATTAGCAACTCATAAATATTAGGATGTTCTCAAGTCAAAAAAAAACCTCCGTACTTTTTGGCTTTTGCAGTTTTACGATGCTGCAAAAAAGTCTTTGCTCAAGCTGACAGAGCATTCGGAATTGGACTCCAAAATAACTTTTAAAAGATGGTCGTTTAAATTGACATGAACGTTCTCAGAATTCAAGGAATAATATTAAGAACAAATGAAGCAGCAAATTGGCAAAAAACTATGAGAAGCCAGCTCAACTTAAAATTTATTGGCTCTTCTAAGAAAAGTGTAACCTGGGTAAAAGTAAGCTTGCTTTGCCTCTGTGAACATGCTTGCATCGATTTTTAATTGCTAAGTTTCGTTACGCTTGAAGCACAACTTATGATAGCAAATTGACTAATAAGCTAGGTTATATTTCTCATTCCGCAAGCTAACTGTTATCGCAACGTTTCTTAATTTCACCTAAAAGTTTGTTCTGTTTACTAGAAATAAATAACCTAAACATAGAATACTTTTTCGAATGAAAAATAGTTTCTAGAAAATGAATTTTTGTGGAAATGTAATAAGTTTTCGAGGAAATGTGTTTTCGACCAAACGTAAATTTTGTTTAGTAAAAATTCTGGAAAATAAGTTTTCGGGGAAATGTAATATCGGCCAAATGTACATTCTGGCAAGTGTAAATTCTGGAAAATAAGTTTTCGGGGAAATGTACTTTCGGCCAAATGTACATTCTGGCAAGTGTAAATTCTGGAAAATAAGTTTTCGGGGAAATGTACTTTTGGCCAAATGTACATTCTGGCAAGTGTAAATTCTGGAAACTAAGTTTTCGGGGAAATGTAATTTCGGCCAAATGTACATTCTGGCAAGTGTAAATTCTGGAAAATACGTTTTCGGGGAAATGTAATTTCGGCCAAATGTACATTCTGGCAAGTGTAAATTCTGGAATTTACGTTTTTGGGAAATGTAATTTCGGCCAAATGTACATTCTGGCAAGTGTAAATTCTGGAAAATAAGTTTTCGGGGAAATGTACTTTCGGCCAAATGTACATTCTGGCAAGTGTAAATTCTGGAAAATAAGTTTTCGGGGAAATGTAATTTCGGCCAAATGTACATTCTGGCAAGTGTAAATTCTGGAAAATACGTTTTTGGGAAATGTAATTTCGGCCAAATGTACATTCTGGCAAGTGTAAATTCTGGAAAATAAGTTTTTGGGGAAATGTAATTTCGGCCAAATGTACATTCTGGCAAGTGTAAATTCTGGAAAATAAGTTTTCGGGGAAATGTAATTTCGGCCAAATGTACATTCTGGCAAGTGTAAATTCTGGAAAATAAGTTTTCGGGGAAATGTAATTTCGGCCAAATGTACATTCTGGCAAGTGTAAATTCTGGAAAATAAGTTTTCGGGGAAATGTACTTTCGGCCAAATGTACATTCTGCCAAATGAGCATTCGGGCTAATGTACATTCTGGCAAGTGCATGTTCAGGAAAGTATAATTTCTGGAAAGTGCACGTTCAGGAAAATGTAATTTCTGGCAAATGCACATTCAGGAAAATGTAATTTCTGGCAAGTGTAGGTTCAGGGAAATGTAATTTCTGGAAAATGCACGTTCAGGGAAATGTATGTTCGGGATAATGTAGTTTCGGCCAAGTGTTTTTCGGGGAAATGTAATTTCTGGAAGGTGTTTTTCGGGGAGGTGTATAGGATCCCTGAATGATAGTATGATAGAAAATAGAAAGACTCCCCAAACAGGCTTTACTACCCAAACAAAAAGAAAAGACTAGTTGGACTACCTAGAACTAGATGGACCAATTACATTAAAGATCTTGGATGGAATCTCTCGGACTTCACTAAAGCAAAATGATGGATGTGATGGAAGACTGTGAAGTGTGGCGGCTTAATCTCAAGCTGCTGCTCCCGCAACCCTCACGGAAAAGCGGATAATGTAGAAAGAAGAAGACAATTAAGAGAGAATATGGCAAGGCACACTGGACCTAAAATACTACAGCCAGATAAAAATTTGTACTTGAAGTAGTTTGAACTTCTAACTTGTTTAATTAGTATTAGTGATATCACAGTTAGGTCTAGATAGAAGTATGAAGCACATACAATCGTATATATGATATTTCTAGCATGAAAGTACAAAAAATTCTCTTGGCTATTAAAACCAGAGACAAATCATTTAAATAACATGCCAGTAACTGATTTGCCAAGCTTTATCAGAAGAATTTAATGAATTTTTGGATTCAATTGGCTGTTACTAGTTTATAGCTAATCGTATTGATACGTGCTGGACTGCTGAGCAATGGTGATAACCTATATAACCATTAAGCCGATTCTTATCAGCCAATCAGCGTTTTTACTGGGCACGCACCAACTCATTTTTGAATTTTCCATGGTCTGCTATTGGAAAATCGCACAAGCCACAGTAACTTTTTAATTACTCATAGCACAATCTGGCAATGAAAGATGTGTAGTGGTAATTTACTTCACAGAATCAATGTAAACTTCTAAGCAGACCTGCAAACTCAAACTAAAAAAAAAGTGGTTGTATTGCTGAACTCGAACTTAAACTCGAAAAATAATTTTTCCAAACTCAAACTTGTTAAAAACTGTTTAAATACGAGTTTATTAAAATGAAATTTAAAGATTAAAATATTGTTGAAAATATTTTTCATTGACAATGCCAAGTAAAGTGAGATTGTCATTCACTTGCTTATGCCTTGATGACCTGAAAAAACAGCATGTATACAAAAGAAAAGAGGAATTAACTCAAAAAGTTGATTTAGTATTGTTGTCAGCATGAACTCAACTAACTTGATATTTTTGCAGAAATTGAACTCAAAAAAACGAAATTAGAGAACTTTAACTTGTTAAAATAGACTAAACTCAAGCTCGAATAAAAATTGATCGAGTTTGCAGCCCTGCTTCTATGCATGTTTGGATTTGTCCAAGCACTAAGTTAGCAGGTTAGTGAGTAGAGACATCTATTGCATGAAAAGCATGTGGATCATCCAATACCTGAATAATTACCAATACTAGAGATAGCCTACGAAGCTGTCCCACTGGCCCAGGTCCTGTGACAAGTGGAAAAAAATACAACTAGCACTACTGCATAATCAGACAATAATTGAATGAAACAAAAACTGAGCAAATAAAAAAAACACAATTTCCAATTTGAATAGCTAATTCTGAAAAATGTCGCAAACAAACCGAAAATTTCTTCAGGCTTAGCTCTGAGCTTGAGTAAAAATCGGGTACATGGCTTTTCGGCACGACCATTTCGGCGCCAATATTCGATGCATTTTACTAACCCTAACCCTAAATAAGTGAACTGTCAAAGAGCACTGAATTGGCGCCGAAATGATCTGTGCAGAAAACGTCCGGCAACGAAATAGGTGGCGTCGAAATGGTTTTGCCGAAAAGACGTGATTCCGTAAAAATAAGCTAGAACTCTGAATTACCACTGCCAACCTACACGCTTAGCTGTAGGCTACACACTTAGCTAAGCTTGCAGGTAGTGTTCCCTACAGTGGTGCAAAAAGTACTTGAAAATTGTACTCAAGTAAAAGTTTCGTTACTGACAAAAAAACTACTTGAAGTAAAGTACAAAGTACTGATCAAAAAAAGTAATTGAGTAAAAGTAAAAAAGTAGTCATTTTAAAACTACTCAAGTAGAAGTATTTCTGAAAGTATTGACGCAAAATAAACAAACTATTTAATTGATATATGACAACTGGTCGACTACCTTCACATCAGTGCCACAAGCGCTTGATTTTCTAACCCCTAACTATCTTAAGAAGTCATGAAGTATTAATTGTTGCAGGTTTTTTGTTCCTATATTCATGGGACCAATCCATAATTCGCTCAAATACTTATTTACTGCCATTGTTGAATTTATATGCTAAAAAGTAAAAACACAGTGGAAGTGCCTTATCAGAGAACAGCCTACTGTTTCTACAGGGTGCGCCAAAAGTCATGCACCAAAGCCAATTCAGTAGTATGTGATAGACTTTTTTTGGATTAATGAAGAAAAAATTATTGTGAATTTTGATTAATTGAATTTATTTTACGACACGTGAAGGCAGATAGAAACTGGTAGAAACATAACTGAAATTGTGAGTGAAGCACAGTCACTCATTGATTGATACCAGTGTCCTGGCGCAGCATTAGTAGATTAGACTGCAGCTTAATTTAATTCCAATTCAATTTACTTGCTGCACTTTAGAAAACCTGCATAGACAAAGTTTATCATGCAATTCCTGAATTTCCCCATGTTTATTTTCAGTTTTACTGATTTATTCACCGTCGAGTCCTCGAGGACACATTTTGAAATCCTTGGCCTCGAGTCCTTGAAAATTGCTCTGTCCTCGCCTCGAGGACAGCAGTATTTTTTGAATCATTAAAAATTTGTAGATCGCCAGAAAAATGTTTTTGAAGACCTTTTTTTTGGAGATCGCCTAAATTTGGACTGTAAAACCAACTCAATCTGCTTGAAAACCGATCAAAATCTGGGGTAAGATCGTTTGATGTTGTTTCCAGCCTCTGAATCAGCCCCCACCACTGCAAATTCCTGGCTAAGCGTCTGTCTGCCAGAATCTCATATCTCCACTTATCAATAAATTTCTGCAATTGCCTAAATCCTGCAGTCCGACAGAACAGCAAAGCGCAAACAGACCTTTCACCCTAATTACGAACAGCTCGATTGTAAATCCACCTAACCTAGTAACTCTACTCATAACTTCAGGAAAACTGACGATTTGTTTGCATTTTATTGATGTTAAAATGGTTAGATTAACCAGTGGTGTTGCAGACTAACTATCAGGCGCGTAGCTAGAAATTCGCAATGGGGGAGGCTATTTTGGGGGTCTGGGGGCAAAGCCTCTAGCCGCCGGCAGGGCATGGTATGGAAGACGATTTTTTCATATTCCATACTGGCAATTTTCTTCCATTCCATACTAAAATTTTTCTTCCATATTCCATTCCATACTAAAATTTTCTTCCATATTCCATTCCATACTTCCATACCAAAGAAATTTTAGACTGGAAGCAATGCAACGTATATTTTGTTGCTTTGCACCTTTGCAATGTTGTAAGCAACCGCTAGTGAAGAGCCGAAACAATACTAAGATGCAACGACCGATATCTGGTATGCATATTGCACATGGTTCAATGCATAGGCGTAGCCTGGATTTTAAATT
Organism: Trididemnum nubilum; assembly: GCA_963965965.1. Lineage (NCBI taxonomy): Eukaryota > Metazoa > Chordata > Ascidiacea > Aplousobranchia > Didemnidae > Trididemnum > Trididemnum nubilum. Next base: position 14,063,008 of record OZ014480.1, read on the forward strand.
GGGGGGAGGGCTAAATCGCAAATCATGCAATGACCTCATCAGAAGTTTTTGAAACAAGGGACTTTTTATGGGACAAAGAATAAAAGATCAAAAGCAGGGCGTCTGATTTGGCTCGTAACATGGATTTGCTCTAGAGGACGGACTAGAACCGCAAGGTGAATATGTTTCTATCCTATCAAAATTGGGAGACGTGGTGAGCAAATTAGTGCAACTCAAACATGTCACAGAGAGGGCATTGGAGCGGAGCCCCCAGCCGCTGGGCGATTTTTTGTAATTTTTTGGAAAAAAATGGCTATTTTAATGCAATTCGGATCACATTTTGCATGTTTTCAGAGCCATTTGAAAGAACAAAATTTTTGATGTTTGAAAGCCCATTGAAAAAATCACTCCCTTTACTTCAGGTCAAGTCCAAAACACGTTTAAAATCTTACATGTTGGGGTTAAATTTTGTGACTTGGCGCAAGTCAGGGAAATCAAAGTACATTGTTTTCTGCAACATTTTTAGCATTAAATAATGCACTCGAATATTTGTCTTTGAAGATTTTTGTTTTGTCATGAAAATAACCAGTTTTAGGAATATATGTACGACCAGGGGCCCAGGCACCCTCGATTCAAATTCAATAATTTGTTCAATAAGTATTTCCCCTAACTAGGTTTTTTTAAAAGCATTTTGTCGAGTAAAAACTGACGGGATGGAGGTGGATTGTTATTTAAAGTTGGTAATTTAAAGTTATTTCAAGTTGGTACATTAAATGCCATAAATGGTAACTAATCATGTTAATGTACTATAAAAGTTAGCTGGGGGCCTAAAACATATTATTGCATAAAAAAGTTAGATGAGGGCCTGAGATTGCACCTTTTAGAACAAAAACACTGAATTTTTCCCGGATTGTACATTTAAATTGGTTGGTGAAAATTTAAATTGAGAGGGCATGGGCCCCCTGGTTGTCAATATTAATATTAAGTAACCACTAATTGCCGTTGTAGGCATGTACTATTGTACTCCGAAAATGCTGAAAGAAACTGAATAAATAGGCTTTGCGTCATCATTTTTATCATTGGTAGCTTTTCAATTGGGGGGAGGCAGAGGGCCGGGTCCTTCTGGCTATACCTATGGTTTAATGATTACCGTAGAAGTTTGCCCTCACATCAACTAGAACATTTACCGTAATAGAAATACCAAGCTATAACACCCCCCCAAAAAAAAAGAATTACTATAAGCTTAAACACTAAAAATATAAATAAAATTAAGCTGAAATGGGGATAAAATAGCAAATACGAGTTTCCGTGACGATGTAAGAAAACAAAATTTACGACTGGGCAAATTGTCAGTCCCAAAATAAAAAAAAAAACAAGTCAAATTTATCAAGGTCGTCAACTGTAATATCAAATGCTGCAATTAAATTGCAATGTACTTACAATGATGCAATACGTACACTGTTTGCGCAATGTACACAACCAAAGTACCGCAATTTGTCGACAAATAATATGCATCGATAATAAAGTTATGAATGTTATCACACAAATAGTATGCGTAGATATACCATACCTCTGTGACAATGCTATTATCACTACCTGACATCGGCATGTATTTCTCGGTAATTACAATGCACGAAATCTAGTATGGAATTGGTATAGAAGTATGGAAGATTGTCTTCCATTCCATTCTGGCATCTTCCATACTGAAATTTTCGTTCCATTCCATACCATGCCCTGGCCGCCGGAGGCACGGGGGTCTGTGAGCGGAGCCCACGGCGCTTGAAAATTTTGCATTTTTTTGCAAAAATTACTTAATTTTAGAGCTATTAGGCGGTGAGTCATCCAGCCAATTACGGTGGATTACAATAGTTAAAATTGAAGTATAATTTTTGATATTTTTTGTTTTAATTTTGGGGCTACGGTTGCAAAGAAATTCAACAAATGCAAAAAGATGTCTCCCGAAAAAAGTTTTTGGAAACTCTGAGTTTTGTTCTTCCCGCCAAAACCACAGTATGCCTATTAGTTTAGAGAACTGTGTTTTTGGGGGGAAGAACAAAACTCAGAGTTTTCAAAAACTTTTTTCGGGGGATATCTTTTTGTATTTGCTGAATATCTTTGCAATCACAGCATCAAAATTAAAACAAAAAATATCAAAAATTATAGTTCAATTTTAACTATTGTAAACTATCGAAATTGGCTGGATGATTCACCACCTTTAATAAAAAATAATGCTCTTAAAACATAGCATAGAAATTGGCAGTGCAACATGATTCAACTGGTTGTATTAATGGGCTCTGTGGGAGGTGGCTAATGATAACATTGTAGTTCTCTTGTTTACATGCTGGTAAATCATTAAAATCTTATTATTGAATAAAACTCACAGGGAGTAATCTACTTTGTCTATATTTTATAGAGAAAAATAATAGGGGGGGGGCTAATGGAAAGATATTTGAGAGAAGTGATTGGTAATAAACTACCACTGAATAGCCCCCCCCCCTACTTATTCCTGAGTTTATAATATATTTGTTGATAAAGCCTATGTTTGAGGTTTTTACACTAGAGATAAAATTTGATTCTTTATTTTTGGCATTTTCCAAAGTTTTTATTGATTTGTGACTTTAATTTTTGACAAATTAGCCCCCTCCCCAACACATTTGTTTCAAAAGATGCTTTAAATCACTTTTTAGTCCATTCCAACGCAAATAAACAGTCTCAGAAGAGCTAAAAACATGGTATTTTCCTTATTCTGCATTTTGGTTGACAGGCCAATGGGGGGGGGGGGGGGGTTATAGCCCCCCTGGCTGCGCTACTGCTTACTATTCGGTAAAGCTTTGGTTCCTAGTCCTGATTAAGAAGTCAATGTAGGCAAACACAAATCTTATCCTACTATTTTATTGCTTGATGTGTCCTGTCCAACAGCTTACCTAATTAGAAAAAAATGTAATCGTTTTCAAAAGCACATGAGTGCAGTCAAGCGTAGAATTTGAAGAAAGAAAGGAGCAGGGAGAATAGCCTGACTGCGCATTTACGAATGATTGACGACCACAGTCAAAGTGCAGTCAACACTGCGGCTTACATTTTGAAACTACTTTGTACTTTCATCAAATAATAAGTACTTAAGTAGCGTTACTTCAGACTAAAAGTACTTCAGTAAAAGTAGTTTAAAAAAAACTACTCAAAAAGTACTCGTTATCGAAAAAAACTACTCAAGTAAAAGTGTTTCATTACTTTACACCACTGGTTCCCTATAAGTGCAAAAACATGCAAAATTTTTTCCGACATTTTTTCACTGAATTTTTGCGATTCAGCTGTGGTTCACGGTGCCACACTCTTGTATGTTGCACAAAGTGCATAGAAAACTTGCAAAACTCAGACGGAATACCTTTTTTTTTCCGGAGATTAACATAAAATCAGAGAAAAAGATCACTCTGTCAGTGCGATGACTTTTTTTTTATGTTGAGATCACATTAAAACCGGACAAAAAGATGACTCTGTCAGTGCGATGACCAGAAAAATTTTCAGCACAGATCGAGGACAACTCAAAAGCTGCGACATTTTCACATTCAGTTCAGAACGTTCACACTGTTTCCAGCATTTTTGCCGGAGGTGAAAAGTTAGAGGGGAACACTGCTTGTAGAGTACCATTGGTGACAGTTTGGTTAGCATGCAAACCGTACCTTATCTGACCTATTCAGTAATGCACACATAATAACTTTTGAAAGTTCTCAACACTAACTATAAACCCAAACTTTTACTAAACATTGGCATTGCCAAATTATTATCAATTATCAACAGATAAATGCAATCTCTAAATTATTTTGTAACTCAGACTGAACTGAGTAAGCATTTGATCAAATTTTATTGTTTGAAGAAAGAATACAAAAGGCATTTAATAAGAAAGCGCAAAACTATATGTCACTAAATAAAATTTGATCGTCGCTCAAAAAAACAATGGGCAAAGTTTTGAAATCACTAAAAATTTTTTTTAGTTTTAACTGCATTAATAGACTGCATATTTAGTTTTTGCAGGATTAAAATGCTGTAGTAATGAGAGTATTTTTTACCATAAAATCAATAAATAACCAACTTTCCTTACTCAACCCTTTACCAGTTTACCCCACTCATGTTATTTCTTGTTTATTCTTGAAAACTGGATTCAGTGGTTAAAACCTATACCAGTGATATTTTTTCTTTGTACCACTTAAATAACCTAAGCACATTAATTGACAGTGGTTGAAAAGATGAAATAATTGTAAAGTATATTGCTGAACAATTCTAACCAATTGTAATTGATTGCAACAGCTAGGATTATAGGTGATAAAATTATGATTTACCAGTTAAAATACAGTAGAGTTAACAAAGTGATTTCATTCTTTTTCAATGAATTTTTCTTTTAGAAACAGAGCATGTAATAGCATTTAATTCATTATTCGTTACAGCACAAAAAAAGTTTTTTTCAAGAAAAAAATTTAAATAACATAAAAATAACGAATTACGACTACCAAATATGAATAACAAAATACCATCACAAATGTTTGGTAAATAATAAAGAGCAAGTAATGGCCCCTGTGATGTACGAACATCAAATCTGGCTTGACTGGCAGGTAACACTGAGAGTAAAATAGATACCTGTAAAGATTTAAAAATTCGAAGTGACTACGCGAATGGAACATTCGCGGTATTTTTTTTTCCTCGCGAATGGAGACATTGCTTTTTTCATACATTTAGTTTAAAGACGTCATTTTGTCGCATTAAAGGTACAAGCTGCGTAGCAGAATGGTTAGAGTGCCTGACTGCATACCATCGACCCCGGGTTCGGCTCTCGGCGGAGGTGCGAATGCGCACATTGGAAGAATACGTAGAATAGACAGATATGGGAAGATGACGGGTCAAACAATCTTTTTTTACTTCTAAACCTTTCGTTACAGTTAGGGTTTGGGCAGCGATGCCAGTCTGAGGGGATAGCAATTCCCTGTAGTAGCTATTCATAGCGCCTGCTCCATTCGCGAGGAAAAAAAAGTACCGCGAATGTTCCATTCGCCAAGCCTCTTCCTTAAAAATTTTTGGCTAACATTAAAAAAGTTGACAGGGAGTGGCTCAAAAGCCCAATGTCAGAAGTTTTAGAAAAACATTTTGAAAATTGATTTGTATGAGTGAAACTAATAGCTCTGAGTCCCAACTTATTTTTGAGAAGTGACAACTAGAACATTTTAAATAAGGCAGTGGCTAAGGTTATGTGACCGTAATTTTCGTTTTCGAAATTAAAAGTCACGTGACCACTTTTGCTGTTCAATTTACTATCTCTCAAGCTGGCATCGCTGCCCGAACCCTAACTCAAATAATAAGATTTTAGAGAAAAAAAAGGATTATGTAGCAAAATAGCTCTCTAGCGTAATTTTTAAAAGCGTGTCCAGTGGGTATCGATATTCCAACCCTCGGCATTGCAGCCAAGCGCATTAACCACTACGCCATCAGGGCTTCGAATTCGATGTGTCAAAGTGCTGTATTTAAATCGAATCAATGCGAAAAACCTCACGTAACTTTTAATTCCAAACACGAAAATTACGATCATGTAACCTTAGCCACTGCCTTTCAATAAACGCATTTAATTTAATAGAATTAATTGTCGACGCATATTCCTATAGTCTAGGATAGATAAAAACAACTTTTTTAGGCTCTATGGTCTGATGGTTGACACAAGGCATTCTTGAATTAAAATTATTATAACATAACCAAAACCTGAAACATAGGTTGCTTCTTGAATAAAAAACAAGTGGGGGCTCTAAACCTTTCAAAAGTTGGCAGCGGCTGCTGTTACATTACATAAGAATACGAAAAATCCCTATCCCAGCCCTAACTATTAACTCTACCCTAGCTCTAACTGTCAAACCCTGACATTAATCCAAACCCAAATTCAAAATCTAACCCAAATCTAAACCCAAATGGCTAAGTACTAGCCATCCCGACCAGTGTTCCCTGTAAGCGCAAAAAAGTGCGAATAGTGCGAAAGTTTTTACGACATTTTCTCACTACTATTTAGCAACTGCAAACGGCGTTTTTTGATTTTCGAAATTACGGCGTTTTTGTTTGGCTGTAGCGTCCGGCACAACGCAATTTTATCTTCGTCCGGCGCTGTTTCTTTGAAACTTGATGCAAAAGTACCGAAAGTCACAGAAAAAGATGCACTACGTTTATCTGAAGACCTTTTTTGTTTCATTTGTTTTAAAGTGCACCGATAAAGAAAACTCTGGGCAGTCTCCGTGTGCGATGACCTTTTTTTATATTTTTGTTTGAGATCGCACAAAACTTTGAGTAAATGGCATTGTTGTTTGTGCTTTGCGACGGCATTTTCGCACTGTTTTCAAGCATTTTCGCATCTTTTCCGGCATTTACGCAGTAGATCCAAAATTAGAGGGAACACTGATCCCGACTGTGGATTCAGCAATTTTTGTCACGATTTTGTTTAAACCGCGATTTTGCATTTCTGTTTCTAGGATAGCTTAAACAGTTAAAGTATTTCTGAGTTGCACCAGAATCCACAACAACAGATAGGCCTATATACGCTAGTGCTATTCAATTTATTATTAAACAGCGAAAACACTAGGCTATGGTATTGCAGTCATCTAAATCTGTAAGTCAATGTCACAAAATCAATGATGCAGTAAAGATAGCATAGGAAATCCGACAAAACGAAATGAGCAAGCCTATTTTTACACAATACAACAATGGCACTTCAAGTTCGCCCGAGCCAGTTGTTAAAGTTGTTTTCATAGATAGCCTCCAGGAGCCTGTTCTTTTGCTTGAACGAACTGATTGCTAGCTTTAGCCTACTTTGCAAACAAGCTTTACTTGCCAAAGCAAATGGGAGATCAGTTGGACGACCTACAGTAGAACTAGATGGACCAATTACATTGAGGATCTTAGATGGAATCGCTTCGGAGTTCGGACTTCACCCAAGCGATTTTTACGGCGCACAGCATCACAAAAGCTTGCGCCTAATTGGCGCAGAAAAAGCAAAACAGCTTTAGTGCGGCAAAAAGCTCATAAACCCTTTTTTACAGGTCAAGTCGCAGAGTAAGGAGAACGCGGAAGTTTTTGAGGTTAAATCTATCCGTCTAAATCGGCGCGCTTCTCGCACGTTGAGTGGTGCGGCGCATAAATTATGTAGGCTTTGACTCTTATAGTTGGCGCGCAAATCCGGCGCAGTGCATTTAGTGTAATCAACTTTCCAACCTGGTTAGTCAGTTTGTAGTCAGCTTGTGGTTATCGGCTCACTAGCTGTTACGTGCAGAGGTACACTGAACAGTATTCATTTCAACGAGGAGAGGCATAAGCTTAAAGAGGTACCGGTACTGCTCGAAATCAGTTTCATTAAAGAAAGGAAAACTATAGGTTATGCTGTATGTACCGTACTTGAACTGTTGAAGTCCTAATTTTTATAATAATAATAATAATTTGATAATAATAACACAGTATTTATATACTGCTTTTTATCTTAGGTAGGAATCAACCTTAGAATCTCAAACCAGTCAGCATAAGAATAAGGCAGTGTCTAGAGCTCCGGCTCTGTTTCTAGTATGAAAAAGGAAGAGGATTGGCGAATGTTCCATTCGCGCAGACATTTCAAAATAAAGCCTAAAAAACTAACCCTATCCTAATCGTAATCCTAGCCCTAACCCAAACCTTAACCTAAACCCTAACCTAAACCTATAAGTGTAATAATCAAAATAAAATTTTCTGAAAACGAGTGACATCACTGGAATCTTTGTTTATTTAACTGCATGTGTTCCATTCGCCAAGTCACTTTGTATGAAAAAGCTGCTGCACCAGTCATTTCTTTTTGCACTTCGATTTGCTATCTCAGACTGTCAGATCTATCAGGCTGGCGTTGCTGCCCGAATCCTAACTCTTATGCAAGGTTCTTAAGGAAAAGAATAAGAAAGTGGCTATTTTGCCTCTAGAGGCAAAATATCGTAGTGTTTTTCCTCTGGGTTAGGGTTTGGGCTAGGGTTGGGATTAGGGTTAGAGTTTTGGTTAGGGTTTGGGTTAGCATTAGGCTTAGGGCTATTTTGGCACGTGCGGCAAAATAGCCGGACTATTTTGCCTCCAAATGGCAAAATAACATGGGGCTATTTTGCCTCTAGAGGCAAAATAGCCACTGCCAAAGAATAAATAAACTCAGCATGAATTGACCTAATCGCGAGACTTACCAGGCGTGTTTAGCACGAACTGAACCCGACCGCGAGAGTTGGCAGGCGTGCGCCCTTACCACTACACCACAAGTAGACAGGGGCACTGCCTTGTATGCGTCAAAGTGTCGTATTTTACTTGAATTAATGAGAAAAAAAGGCAATAGATCTTAACGACTGGTGCAGCAGCTTTTTCATATTGGTAACTTGACCGGTGCTCTAGAGGCTGTCGTCAAGTATGAGGAAGCTCTACGACTTGTGTATGAGCGCATGTGTGCTCTCTACTCTCTGATCTAAGCTATTCCCCAAATCTAGCCCTAACCCTAATGAGTGCACGCATGAATAGAGGGAGCGCTCGCATGCTCATACACGAGTCTCAGACATTCCAAAAAAAGTCCCAGACATTCCAAAACAGTCCCAGACATTCCAAATGGCTTATACTTAACGACGTCTGCTATAGACACTATCAACTTTTTGTGTTTTATTTTAGTGTTTCTTTTAAGATTTTTGGTTTCTCTTTCTTTGATACAAATAAGTTCAGCTTATTAGCTAGTGCAATTTGTGATTTAAAAACAAAGTGTGTTTGCAGCAAAAAGCAATGTGAATTATTGTTAACGTACCAGTAAGCAATTGAAATGATTGAAAAAAGCAAGGTTGGCAATCGCATCAATGAGTTCTGCGATATTTTGTAATGCAAGAAAACAGAGATGCATTGCAGAGTAGAACAATAGTGTGATTTTTTGCGATAATTTTAAGTTTTTTTCTATGCGATAAACTTGCCACTAGTTTCCGATGATAGAGTTTTTTGATTAATTTTGAAACTAAAGTTTGTTATTTAAAACAACATAAACTGAAGCTCAGCCAATGCAAGACTTTAGTTTAATTACATATTGTGATTGTGACGTAACCAATCCCAAAACAGTCTCAAACTTCTGCCTAAAATGTGACTTCAGACAAAACAGAAAAAAAAAAAATTAATGACAAAAATCAGAATAATCGCTTGCAAAAATCAAAGTTTTTTTGTTAAATTTTCAAATGCGATAATGGATGTTGATTCTTTTGCATGGTTTGATGTGATGTTTTTGGAAAAAAAGCGTGCATACGAATGATACGATTGCCATCCCTGAAAAAAAGATCTATTACGTCACTCTGATTTAAAAATTGAACACAAAAACTGGATTTTCTTGAGATACGATATTATGCAAATTTGGTAGTTTATCACACACTGTTTCAAAATCAGAGCAGCATAATGGATTGTGCTTCTTTGTTTTGGGCAAGTTTAGATCTCCCCCAGCAAGTAAACATTTGTTATAACTTGCCTGATGGGCAAGTTGTTGAAAAATTATTTCAACTCCTGCGTCACCGAAATTTTTGTTTGTTTTAACTGTGCTCGTTTCGTCTGCCAAGTCATTTTGTTATAGGTATATCTAATACAGGCATTCAACACTTTATGCAACTTATTGATATCGATCAGCAGGCATGGTATGGAATGGAAAATGGAATGGAACGGAAATTTTGGTATGGAATATGGAAGATGCCAGAATGGAATGGAACGGAAGATTTCAAGAATGGAATGGAAGACAATCTTCCATACCAATTCCATACTTGATTTTGTGCATTGTTTTTACAGAAAAATCCATACCGATGTCGGGTAGTGATAATTAATATTGTCACAGAAGTATTCAACTTTAATATCTAGACATACCGTATTATTTGTCGACAAATCGCAGTACTTTGGTTATGTACATTGCGCAAACAGTGTACGTATTGCATCATTGTAAGTATTATACAGTGCAATTTAATTCCAGCATTGATGTTACAGTTGATGACCTTGATAGGTTTGACTTGTTTTTGTTTTTTTTTGTTTTGAGATTGACAATTTGCCCAGTCGTAAATTTTGTTTTCTTGCTTTGTCACAAAAACTCGTATTTGCTATTTCATCCCTGTTTCAGCTTAATTTTATTTATATTTTTAGTTTTTAAGCTTATAGAAATTCTTTTTGGTGTTAAAGCTTGGTATTTCTATAAGGATAAATGTTCTAGTTGATGTGAGAGCAAACTAGTACGGTAATCATTAAGCCATAGGTATAGCCAAGGGGCCCAGGCCCCCTGCTTCCCCCCCCCAATTGAAAAGCTACCAATGATAAAAATGATGACACAAAGCCTATTTATTCAGTTTGTTTTAGCATTTTTGGAATACAACAGTACAAGCCGTACAACAGTAATTAGCAATAACTTAATATTGACAACCAGGGGGCCCAGGCCCTCTCAATTTTACGATTTACCTACCAATTTAAATGTACAATCCGGGGGAATTTCAATGTTTTTTCCTAAAAGGTGCAATCTCAGGCCCTCATCTACCTTTTTTACACAATAATAATATGTTTTAGGCCCCCAGCAAACTTTTATATTGCATTAACATGATTAGTTACCATTTATTGCATCTAATGTACCAACTTGAAATAACTTTAAATTACCAACTTTGAATTACAATCCACCTCTATCTCGTCAGTTTTCACGTGACAAAATGCTGTTGAAAAAAACAAGCTAGGGGAAATGCTTATTGAACAAATTATTGAATTTGCATCGAGGGTGCGTGGGCCCCAGGTTGTACATATTATATTCCTAAAACTGGTTATTTTCATGACAAAACAAAAATCTTCAAAGGCAAATCTTTGAGTGCATTATTTGATGCTAAAAATCTTGCAGAAAGTAATATACCTTGATATCCCTGACTTGGGGCAAATCACGAAATTTAACCCCAAAATGCAAAATTTAAACGTGTTTTGGACTTGACCTAAAGTAAAGGGAGGGATTTGTTCAATAGGCTTTAAAATCTTAAAAATTTGTTCTTTCAAATGGCTCTGAAAATGTGCGAAATATGATCCAAATCGCATTAAAATAGCCATTTTTTTCCAAAAAATTACAAAAAATCGCACAGCGGTTGGGTGCTTTGCCCCCAGACTCCCATAGCCTCCGGCGGCTGTGGGCTCGTTCACCATGTCTCCCAATTTTGATAGGATAGAAAAATTTTTAACTTGCGGTTCTAGTCCTTCCTCTATAGCAAATCCTGGTTACGAGCCAAATCAGAACCCCAGCTTTTGGTCTTGCATTCTTTGTCCCATAAAATGATACTCTTTTCGAAAACTTTTGATAACATCATTGCATGTGATTTGCAGTTTAGCCCTCCCCCCAATCCAAAATCTAGGCTACGCCTATGCATTAAACCATGTGCAATATATGCACCAGATACCGGTCGTTGCATCTTAGTATTGTTGGCGCATCTTCTCGAGCGGTTGCTTACAACATTGCAAAGGTGCAAAGCAACAAAATATATGTTGCATTGCCTCCAGACTAAAATTTCTTTGGTATGGAAGTATGGAATGGAATATGGAAGAAAATTTTAGTATGGAATGGAATATGGAAGAAAAATTTTTGTATGGAATGGAAGATTTTTGGTATGGAATGGAAGAAAATTGCCAGTATGGAATATGGAAAAATCATCTTCCATACCATGCCCTGTCGATCAGTGTCAAATGGATAGAGTGTCTGCTACTGAAGCGGTAGAGTCTCGTTCAATTCTCGGTCGGGTCAAACCAAAGACCATAAAAATTGGTATTCACAGCTTCCTCGCTTACTTGCATGACGATCAGCAATTAAAGGGATAGTGGGAAGCCTCCACTATGTGAGGTAGACAGGTAGGCTGGTATCAGCTTGACTCGAAGACCAAAAGGTCCCTTTGGTGTCTTCTAGCCAAGGCTACTTGGTACATAAAATGTAATTATAATTATTTATTAACTACTGTGGAGTGTGGACAGCAGAATTACAAGGAATTCCAATAATCTAACCTAGAAATTATAAAGTATTGTGCAAGCATGAGCTTTGTGTCTTAAGATAAAAAATGTCTCAGATTTTTAAGTTCATGTAATTTAAAATAACAAACACATGTTTCATTTATCCTACTGGAAAACCATAAATTGCTATCTAATAAGTGTTTTTTGCTGTGAACCAAACAAAGAGCTAAATTTAGTGCCTGTTAGCAATAATAAAACACATATTAAAACTAAAATGCCCGCAACAGACTGTTTCGCCGTTGAATCCTCAGGGGGTGGTGGCAAATCTAAAAAGGAAACTTTAAGTAGAGTCTGGGCGGTAAAAGAATCAGTAGAACTTAACCAACTAGCGAATTCCCACGTAAGACGAATGAGCATGTAGGGCTGTGGCAACAATTGGCGCCCTTGCTCCAAAAAGAAAGCAATGTGACGATAACCACCAGGCAGCTACCAGCGCGGTAGGGCACTGGAATAGAGGAACAAACACCAATCTATAAGGCATTCGAGAAGAGGATATGCTTAGCATACCAGGGCGGGCTACACTTTAACTGATGGTGTAAGTGAATCTTTGAAAGCACTGGTATAATTTTGTCGAGCAACTTATCATTTAATGCCTTTGTTACTAAAAAATGTCAAGCTTATCACTTTCATTTGAGAAACTTGTGCCAATTCAAAAATTGTCTCCCATTCAAAACCAAAGTAATGCGTGTAACAAACTTGATATTATCCAATTTAGACTATTGCAATGCAGTCCTGGCAAATTCCACTACAAAACGATTAAAACCTCAACAAAAAATTCAAAATGATGCTGTATGATTTATCTTCAATCAGAAACTTACGTAAGCATGTGAAACCATACTTTGTAAAACTACATTTTTTACCTAAAAAGTATTTATTTTGTTTAAGCTTTGTTTCTTAGCATTTAATATTGCAAATGAAACTTCGCCAAAGTATTGGTCTGAGTTATTTCAAAACTTTGAACCCACTACCGGTACTAATGCGAAGTTACGAACCGGAGTTGGTTATGATAGATATATGCTAGTTAGTAACCATGCGCAAATGTTTTCCCCCCAGTGCATTTTCAGACAGATTACAGAGACCTGGAATAGCTTGCCTATAAAACTTCACACAATTGAATCTCGAGCAGTATTTAAATCTCAACTGAAGATATATTATTTTGCCTTGCATATTATGTTTAACAGTTTTAATTGTAAAAGAATGTGGTACTCTACGTTCAGTGCTTTATATCTTATTCAAGTTCCATCTTTGGCTCCATTCTGCTTATGGTTAGATGAGCGTACTGGTAATTGGTGAAAGTGTTACTTTAGTTTAGTTTAAGCCTGTTATTTTTGTTTATCTTGTCATACTGCTTTGAGCAGTGAATTGTGCGAAACAAGAAGCACATGTGCACACAGTATAAAGCACTCAATTGTTATTATTATTAACGAGACAAGGAGAGTCAAATCAATTCAGAATTAGTTCATTGAGTGATTTTGATAATTGTCGCTTAATCTTTTTATTCCTTTGTGTGGTGTAGACTTAATTGTGCTGTAGTGTATAGACTTAATCAATTCAGAATTAAATCAGTAGCCAGTTGTCATTAACATAGTATTACTTAGTTCCAACGTCGCAACTTGCAAGATGAACAATAAATTTGATGTGTAAGTAATGTAAAGTATTTAACCGAATCTTTGTGCTATCAATTTGCAGAGAGAGTGATTATTTCACCAAAAAATGTTTAATTGAAGAGAATGAAATGAAAACGAGAAATATTTATTTGCAAATTTTTTGTCACTGTTTTAATTTTTTTTATAAGGTTAAGATTAAGGTTGGAGTTAAGGTTAGATATGGGACTAGCTTTAGAATAAAGATTTGAATTTGGGTAAAATTTGGGTCAAAATAGATAAAAAAGTAGACAAAAATTCCAATGAAATAGTCTTTTCCCTTTGCAAAGTACCTAAGTGATAATAATGAATGCTTTATTTGGAGTTTGCTTTTGAACTTCTATACCAATTTGAATTGATTTTAAACTAATAGTAGTAGTGCCAGAAATATGAAGATTACAGATTGTTATTGCACTTTATCTGTATTTAAAGTATTAATCATGTACAGCAATAAAAGATTGACTTTCATAAAATATTTTTAAAAATGTAACTGTTATCCAGGCCTTTCTAAGAATATTTTGTGAAGACAAGCACTATTTTTTTTACAAAATTGAAACCCTTGTTTTATATTGAAACCGTGACTGTTTTAAAAATGCAAACAAAAATGAGCAGTTTTGTGCATTTTTTTTTCATTTTTTTGGTTTCTTTATAAAGTTTATTTGGAAGTTTTAAATTAGAAAACACTTTTTTGTATTTTGCTATCAAGAGTGGCAATTCTTGAGGTTGTTATTGTCTGCATCTGATGGTTGTAACTCGTAATCAGCAACGTTGATTTGAGGTAAAGGACAAAGGTATATGGTAATGCCGTGTTTAAGTTTTTTCAAGTATACTTTATGGTTTATATAAACTCTATCAGTCCTTGTGATTTGGTTTTGTGTTGAAACTTTTTTAAATGCTATGTAAATTTTTGCAGACTTAGAGATGAAGATAGTGGGTCTGGATCAGAAGAGCCTAAAGAAAAGTCATTAACCACCTTTAAAGATGTTGAACCAGGGCCTGGTGAACACCCCCTTCAATATACTTACTGTTTTTGGTATTCAAAAAAACCTCCAGGGCGTTCTCAAGACCCATCAAGCTTTGAAAAGAACATGAAAATTGTAGGAACATTTCGATCTGTAAGTACAACTTATCAAAATTATTTAAAAATATTTATGTGGAGTTATCAAACTTTATTTAAAGTTGAAGTGTTGTATTGGTTAGTATCTTTGTTTCATGTTGCAGTGAAAATGGTGTACGCCTTACAACAACTTATGTTCATGGTCTTCTAATGATTATTACTTTAGTAAAGTTTTAAGGCGACTATCTCCTTTCAGGCGTGATTTTGGCATTGTAATACTAAAACCTAACTGCTAAAAAGAGGTTAGTTAGCACTTAGCACTATCATTTTGCTATTTCATGTCAGATTCTAGTCAGTATTTGAAGATAGGAATCAAACAATGAGGTTATTTCTTGGTTTTATCGTTAGGATGGCTGTTGTACTCTGAAGAATGTTTGCTGGAATTGACGACTGCGAAGTCCTTTGTATCTGTCACCATGTCAGACGAATCTCGATTAATTTCTACTTCATGCTGTTACTGAGCAACCAAATAAATTTGTCTTGTTATGTATTCTTGAAGTGGAATTTTTCCAGTTTCTGTCTTGCAGATAATAGTTTATGATTCATGCTCAATAGTAAATGACTAGACATTGAATACTTTGTATCAGTTGTTTTGTACTCTTTGGCAGTTAGCTTGCATTCCACTACAAATTTATAGAGTTTCAGTGTAGTAATTGGTGGTACTAACTGGTACTTGGTATTAATCTTCTCGTGTAATTGTATCTCTATTTTCCAAGTTACCCTTGCCAGAAGGAGACAGCAAAGGAACCTTGCAGTCTTCTGGTCAAGCTGCCACGTACGATGGTGGCTTAGCACTATTCCTTTAATGCTAAACGTCAAGAAGGTAAGAGCTGTAAATAAGAACTTTTTAGTCTATAATTTGATCTAACAGGAATCTAATTCCAGTTACCTTTCCGATAGCAGCCGCTCTATCCCCGTGACCACTGTTTTAAAAATCTTCCTTTCTGGCTGCATGATAGTTCATAGAGTCGTAGACTGATAACAACTTTTACAGGTTGAGCAGTTTTGGAAGATATACAGTCACATGATCCGCGTAAATGAAATGACAGGACATAGTGATGTACATGTGTTCAAAGGAGGAATTAAACCTCTATGGGAGGTATGTTACCATTTCCATTCTTGTTTTTGACAAATGATACATCTTGCAAATGTACCGTAGTTTTACTTTTTAGTCAGAGTTGTCGTCGATGTAGTAATTGTACTTTGGCTGTTTTGTAATTTATTTGAAAAAGTTATCAGCCAACCGTTGATTCTACTGTTGCTGTAAAGCTGTGCAGCACTGAAAAAGAGATGTTTTAATTTTTGATGTTTTTGTCTCCTGGTTATTTTGCTTGTTTCCTTCATGGATCATTTCTTAATTAGGGATTATTCTCTTGCCACTTCTCAACTTCTAGAAAATCTAATATTAAAATTTTTTTTTTTCTGCCGATACTGCTTATATTTAGATGTACAAGCAATGTTTTTCGATGGTAGATTGCTTGCTTTCATCAGATCATTGAGCCGGCAAAGCTGCGATTTTAATATGTCAAAATCTGTTTATAGAGAAGAAACGTCAGTGTGAACAGAACTGCATTGTTACCAGAGGTGGAGTCGGGGCACAAGGCTCAAGGCCAAGGACATAAAAAAAATCCGAGGCCAAGGACTTGACCTTCTAGGCCAAGGACTTCAAAATGTGTCCTCGAGGACTCCACCTCTGGTTGTTACTTTCTAGGACAAAGAGAATCGAGCCGGTGGTAAATGGATAGTTCGATTACGGAAAGGCTTGGTAACACGATGTTGGGAGAATTTGATTCTTGCCATGCTTGGAGAGCAGTTTATGGTCGGAGATGAAATTTGTGGAGCTGTGGTGTCCGTTCGGTTTCAGGTTGTTGTGAAATGATTTCTCTTTATTTGCTCTTATATCTTCATTTTTCGCTTACAGGTTTGTTTGAAATGATATCTCTCTTTTTGCACTTATATCTTCATTGTCATTCTGCAACACCGTTTTTCGTACCTCTCCATATACCGTATATCGTGATTTTATCTGCGGATAAGCGTTGGGCTCGAAACTATATAGGGTGATGCAAAACCAGATGTGCTCTATTGTCCATATCTACGTACTAAACGTACGGTACTTTAAAAAAAATTTTTTTTTCTGTATGTGTTACATACGCACGTTCCGAAACTCTTGACATTGCTTGTTTAGAAGAATAAATCTTCATGCTGTATAATATTATGGGGACAAGCATCACTAAAAACATAAAAAGTGATCAAACGACTTAGGTACATGCTTGCCGCATGCCGACCACTTGTGTTACGCTTTGCGCTTTCAAATTGGTATTACCCATTCAAAATCACTATGAAATAACTTTTTTTAATGATTTTGTGCTTTACAATGTGGTGGTGGTGGTGGTGGTACTACCCGACCCCTTCCGAGGGATGGGGGCGCGGAGGAACTCCGCGGAGACCCAACAGTCGGGCCACACCCCAAGGTCTGGACCATAGATCGAGAATAGAAAGAGAGGAGCCAAAGATAGATTTGCGAAGGGGTTCAGAAGCAGGACAATCGAGGAGGAGATGACTGAGGTCCTGTAGAGGGTGTCCACAGGCACTACAATCAGATTTCTCCTTCCGACTGATCCTGTGAAGATAAGAAGATAAAAGAAGACTGTGACCATGGCAGCGAAGACGAGAGAGCTCACAGCGAATGGAGCGAGAAAGAAGAAGTTCCTCCGAAGAGACTTCGGGGACTTGGAAGTTCAGGTGGGAGTGAGGGATGTGACGTCTCCAATTGCGGTATTGGGAATAACGGACTTTGGCAATAACTGGGAGGAGAGGGCTAGGGATCGTATCAGTGGGCAGAGAGGCACCAGTTTTGGCAAGTAGATCAGCTTTTTCATTTCCGGGGAGACCTGCATGTCCGGGGACCCATTGAAAGCTCAAAGTGGTATTGTTGGAGAGGGAAGAGGTAAGGGACCAAACATTCCATAGGGACTCGGGCAGGAGATAAGTGGGGGCTGAAGAAAGGATAGAGAGGGCTGATTGAGAGTCGGTTAGGAAAAGAACTGACTGGAATTTGCAGTTCATGAAATGGCTAGTACACCAAGCAAGACCTTGCTTGAGGGCAAAGGTTTCGGCTGTGAAGCTGGAGGCAATTGGACCAGAGGAAAAGGATAGGGAATGGGATGTGTTGCATTTGGAGCATGTAGCATAGACTCCAGCACCACCAGGACCGAAAAGGGAGGGAACAGATCCGTTAGTCCATACTTGGATATCAGAGGGGGGGAGGGAGGATAGTCGGTTTGAAGCAATTTGGAGTCGGGCTGTACTGCTGCCTGTGCAGTCGGAAATGAAGGGGGAAACAGTGAAGTGGGTTGTGGACCATGGTGGAAAAGGGGGGCAAGTGATCAGAGACTCACGTGGGGATGGGAGTGGTGATGTGGCTGAAGAACAAGATGATCTCCAGGAGGGTTTCTTCTTTAGTCGACAGGGAACGTTTTTGATTGCCAAGGCATAAAGGCTGGAGAAGTCGGGGGGGAGGCGCAGAGCACGTTCAAAGGAGTAGAGGGTCTGATGCTCTAGGGTCAGCTTTAGAGGAGGGAGTTGGGCCTCGAGAAGGAGTAGTGAGGAGGGGGTGGAAGAGAGGCAACCAGTAATGACCCTGCATGCAGCTCTGTGTAGAACTTCCAGATGATTGCTTGCAGTGTTGCACAGGAACGGAAACCATCCAGGAGAGGCATATGTGAGCACCGGACGGACAAAGGCTTTGTAGAGTAGGGAGAGAGATTCTTTTGTGGGACCCCAAGAGGCAGTGGCAATTGAGCGAAGGGCTTTGTGGTGAGGGTAGAATTTGGAACACAGGGATTGGACATGGGCCCCAAAAGATAGAGTCCGATCAAAGGTTACTCCAAGGAATTTAGGGGTGGGATTGAACAAAAGAGGGAAGCCAAAGAGGTTCAGTCGGGGTTGGAAGGTGGCTTGATGGGGATCTGTAGAGAAAAAGGAGGACTCACACTTCTTTGGATTGAGTGGAAGTCTCCATAAGTTGGAGCATGTTTCAAGGACGGTGAGGGAGGATTGGACAACAGAGGAGGCTTTGAGCGGGTCTGGGGAAGAGGACCAGATGGCCAGATCGTCAGCATACAGGGAGCATGGGCATCCCGAGGTAAATCTTTAGTGATGTCATCAACAAACAGAATGAAAAGGACTGGACCAAGAACCGAGCCCTGTGGGACCCCACGTCTGATGCGGAAGGAGCGGCTGTGGGAACCACCAACCTGAACTTTAGCTCTACGATCAGAAAGGAAGGAGCGCACCCAGAGAACGAAGCAAGGGGGGAGTTTGAGCGAGAGGAGTTTGTGAAAAAGAGCGGAGTGCCAGACCGAGTCGAAAGCCTTGGAGAAGTCAACAGAAGCCAAAATGGTTCGGTCTGGAGGTTTTTTCTTTTGGAAGCCATCCCAGATTGATTGAGACAGAGTTAGAATTTGGTCAAGGGATGACCTACCAGGACGAAAGCCGGCCTGGCAAGTGGAGAGGAGATGATTAGATTCAAGGTGAAAAGTTAGGCGAGAAAGAATCAAGCGCTCAAAAAGCTTGGAGATGCAGGAGGTGAGGGAAATGGGGCGGAAAGAGGACGGAGAGGAAGTGGGTTTTCCAGGTTTGTGAATGGGAATGATAGTGGAAGGTTTCCAACAAGAGGGGAAGGTGTGAGAGTGCCAGGACCTGTTAAAAAGAGAAAGAAGGAGGAGCTGTGCAGGTTCGGGCAGGTGCTTTAGTAAAGGGTAGGCAATCTGGTCAGGGCCAGACGCAGTGGAAGAGGAGAGATTGCTGATGGCAGTGGAGAGTTCATTCAAGGAGAAGGGGGAGCAGAAAGAATTGTGGAGGGAAGAAGCATCCTCACAGCTAGCTTTCCAGAGTTCATTCATGAACTGTCTTTCAGCTCTGCGCGAGGAACGGGGTGTCGCTTACAATGTCGAAAAGAGAGTCGAGGAGTAACAAAATTTGCAGAAGCGTTGGCAACTTTCAAGGCTAGGTCTATGTCAGAGGCAATGCTTTCGTTATACATTGTTTTACGTGCAGGAAGATATTATTGCGATATGGAATCGTACTGCCAGTGACACACAAGTGACTGCGCGCATAAAAGACACCCTCAGACGAATTCTCAATTTGCCACCTAACACTGTTATGGAGTACAAGACTCACAATGAAAGTTTAAAGTAAGCATGAAGGAAACTGCATTGCTGGATAGTTTTAAGTTGCAAAATGTAAACCAATACTTGAAGTCGATGCAAAATCATGGCTTAGGGAAACGGAGGCCGCTAATATTGAACATACGATGCTGTTCATAGGAAGCTCATTGATGATGTTTTACCATTTGGGACATCGCCTGCACATTGTGACTGATACGGGACAAATTAGAGATGCTCTCGGATGAAAACTGATGTTAATTTTTGATTTTGTAATTTTGATGTCTCTTATTGTAGCCCTTGCGGGTTTCATTAACGTACTAGGTTATAAGCAGACATTTTTATCTAGTTTATTGCCAAGCTTTGATAATTTCGTGGGGAGGGAGTGAAGTGCACCAAAAGCTATATAACCTGCTAAAACAGACAGGAAAAGGTTGGTGGAAAGGCTAGAAATTTTTTTAGAAAGGCTTTGGATCAAAGTTTGTGCAATATAAGCGAATCGTAGTATTTGAATGCTCTTACAGTATGTTTTTGTCTTTGCAGAGATAAGTCAAGTTTTCGTAATACTGCGTCCTTCACCAGATAGCGTCGATTTCGGGGGATGAATGTAGTGATTTCCAGAGATCATTGAACTGAAGGTGGTTTGGTGTGTTGCTATTGTTGCTCACAATTGCATTTTTATGTTCTCGTCTAGATCGCGCTTGCAAAGCGATACAAACTTTTTATTTATTGAGAAGTTTTTTACAAATTTACATTTTTACTACGCTCTCGATAATACAATTTCAACACAAACGGAATGTTTTTTATTCGAGGAAAACTGGCTGGTTTTACGTCATCTCGAAGAACATGTGGTTCTGTAAAAATAAAATAAATGAAATTTTCAGCTATAGTGTGGGATTTGACTTACGCGTTTGCAACGACAGTTAGACTAAAAGACTAAATCGCTACCCATATCACAATCATATTCCTGCTTCCACATAATTTTGCAGCGTTTGCTGCCAAGAGCAAGTTTGTTTATTGTTTAGTTTGTAAAAAGGGCATTCAATAAAGTTTCTCATCGTTACCCAAAATGTTGAGAAAATCCTAATATTGCCGTTCAAAGTTAACAATTTTCCTCGTACTTTAGTGTTGCCATTTTTCCAGATTTGTGACAGAAGATCAAATTTTAAAAAGTTGGCTTGAATTTACTTGAAAAGCAGGTAATTTACAATATCTGACCCTTTACTTTGTTTTGACAACAACACTGCCGAAAACACTTTACAGTAATTTTTGAAATTTTGTTTGTGGTTGGCAACCCTGGCAAATTTTCTAGGGGGGGAAAAGTCTTTCTAAGGGGAAATGTAAATTGTCACATCTTTGGAACGAAAGGTCGTGGAAAGCTCAAATTAGTCTTCAGGTCTGTCAAAATGCTGAAAAAGAATTCTTTTAAAGACAGTTAAAAAAATTTTTGTTTTTTTTTCTTCTGAAAATGTGCTTTCTTCGTAAGCCACGATGTTTTTAACACAATCGAAAAATTGTATACCTGTGACCTTATTTCCAAGTTTTAAAGTTATCAGTAAAAAACGTACTCCTAAGTTGTACGGTTATATCTATTATTGATTAGTGCCAACCACTATGGAACAAAAAACATACTCATTAGCAAGTTTGTAATTTGTACTTTACTTATTGCGTAAAATTTAGGTTCACTTGGCAATGTGCAAAAGAAACGATTTTAACTTACCAGCAAAAATGCAGCCCCTAGCAGCAGGGTTTTTGTCTCCACATCCATTCTGTTATCAACTGTTAAAACAGCTAACTTTTAACCTTAAAAAAACTGCTTTGTCTTAAGGCTCGAAATCAGAGGTCGACAACCTTTTGAACTAGTGGGCCACATTCAATCTTAACAAGGTTCCAGCGGGCCGCCACCATTCCAGCGCACCAAAAAAGAAAGGTGTTCGCCAGAAATTCGGGCCTTTTTTCGGCCGAATTGATGGCGAAGACCAAAAAATAAGGTGAGAATCATTTTGGCGGTTTATTGCGGCATATCTATGTGTACAGACAGTGGCTACTACTGACTGCCAGTTTAGTTCCAATGTTTAATAAGAGTGCAGCTGCGTGTGCTCGCTATAATTTGATCTACTGTGACTCTTCCGTTTCTCTAGCTTATCAATATCAATGGCGCTTGCAAGCTCTGATGATGGAGATCTGCAGGATTTCCTTTTGTTTGAGTTGGGCAGCCATTCCATTTTTTCGTGACCAGGACGAACGTACAATATTTTTAGCGATTTACCGTAACAAGCAAGATTAGAAAATGTGAATATCTTGATTCTAGTTGTAAAACTTTAAACCCTGAATCCAAAAATACTCTGTTATTACTTCATGTCAATGAACGCTCATTGCATAAAAATTTTGACTTGTTTTACGAACTTATTGACTCACTAAACCAACCTCCTCACATTATCTGCTTGTCTGAAACCCGCATTAAGCATGAACCTCTCATTAATATTCAATTAAATAACTACAGCTTTATTCATGCAAACAGCAAAACCAATGCAGGAGGCGTTGCAATGTACATTCATGACAGTGTGAAATTCGAAGTTTTCTCCAAGCAATATGAATTAGCCAACGCTGCATCTTTGTGGATCTCTGTTTCTGATAACAATCAAGCACCTTCTTATACGAGTATAGTATACCTTCTTATACGAGTATACTCGTATAGTGGGGATCATTTATAGACACCCCACTACAAGTGACGTTGATGTCTTCATTGAAGAATTGTCAACTTGCTTAATTAAATTTAGTAATAATAACTCAACTTTTTATATTCTGGGTAATTTGAACATTAATTCTTCCTCAATTAATCAATCCCCATCAGCTAAAAGATTTCTGAATATGTTGCTCTCTTGTGGCGCTTTTCCTCTTATTACAAAACCAACCAGAATAACGGATAATTTAGCAACAATTATAGATCACATAATAAAAAATGATTAGGAACTGCATCAATCCTGGTATCGTGAAGACAATTGAAATTAGTGACCACTACCCTATATTATGTCAAATTGACGCGATACGATCTTCTCGAAAATCGGAGTCTAGACAATCCTTTTTTCGCGATAAATCAAAATTTAATCCGAATGTTTTCAATGATAATGTGAACGATAACAGGAATGATTTTTTCATTCAATTACCCTCTATAACTAACGAAAACTTCAATGAAATATTTAACATGTTTGTAGACCAAATAATGCAAGTTGTCAACAAACATGCCCCTTTAAAAAGATCTCTCGAAAGCATAAAAAACTGCAGAGGAAAATCTTGGTGGACAACAGAACTTCTGAGTTCTATTAATATGAGACGCAAATTGTATAAAACTCAAAAAATTTTCGAACAAATTGACAAAAATGAAAACCCGCGCCAAACATCTTTATTACGAAAAGGAACTGCTGAACCATAGCGGAAATCAAAAAAAAACCTGGGAAACTTTAAAATCACTCTTACCCAATACTGACCGATCAAAAAAAATGTTTAATGGACAAAACTGCGATCCAACCAAACTATTCCAAAAAGCGAATCAATTTAATAGTTTTTTCTGCTCTGTTGGGGAAGATTTACCTAAAAAAGTTTTCTTTGTTTCAAACAGTAGACTACTCGTTATATTTAAGACATCCTGTTCCAAATTCTCTTTTTTTGAACCTCCAACAGTTAATGAAATTATTGCCTGTATTGGTTCTCTCAACACGAACAAAGCTGTAGGTTATGACAACATTCCTGCTTATTTCCTGAAAGTGGCTGTACCCATCATTGCTCCTTACCTATGCTTTTTAATTGATTATGCTTTTTTAAATGGAATTTTTCCTGATAACTGCAAAATTGCTAAAGTTATTCCCATTCATAAAAAAGGGAAAAAAGATAATCCAAGCAACTTTAGGCCGATCTCAATTCTGACTTGCATATCAAAAGTAATTGAAAAAATGATATATAAACGAGTTTTTTTCTTTTTTATCAAAAAATAATGTCCTAACCCCACAACAATATGGGTTTCAAAAAAATATTTCTACTATTTATGCAATATTAGAACTTTTAATGGCCAATTACGACAATATCAATGCATACAATTGTACGGGAATACTGTTTCTTGATTTAACAAAAGCATTTGACACAGTCTGTCACCAAATTCTTCTTGCTAAACTGCAGCATTATGGTATCTGTGGTCCAAGTCATCAACTAATAAAATCGTTCCTGGAATGAAAACAATTTGTTTCAATTAATGGTGTCAATTCAGATCTACAACATAATAGCTTCGGCGTACCTCAAGGTTTAACGCTTGGTTCTTTACTTTTTTTGATTTATATAAATGATTTACCTAATGCTGTCCTGGGTTCTACAACACTTTTTGCCGACGACACCTGCCTCATGTTAAAGAATTCAAATCACTTGACCCTACAAAATGATTTAAACTCTCAAGCCTCCTGTTTAAATAAATGGTGTAAATCTAACAAAATGACCATCAATCCACAAAAATGTCGTATTCTTGCAATCTGTCCAAAATCGAACAAAAATGTAATTGACTTCTTTATTAAACTTGATGGAACCGTTATTAGTGCTGGATATAGTGTTAAATATCTAGGAATCAATCTTGACTTGAACCTGAACTTTAGCAAGCTTATTGAAGTTATTGAAAATAAATTGTCTAGGTCCTTAACTATTATGTTTAAACTAAAACCAGTATTACCTCAAAATGCGCTTCTAAAATTATATTATGCTATGGTTCATCCTTGTTTGATTTACGGTCTAGTTGCCTGGGGTTCAACTTTCCCTTCTTACATAGAAAAACTTATCATATTATCATATCAAAATAAAACGGTTAAACTAATCGGTGGAGGAAATTACCTCGATAGGGCTACCCCATACTATTCAAAACTAAACATTTTAAAACTCCCCGACCAGAGGTGGAGTCGAGGACGCAAGGCTCGAGGCCAAGGACACAAAAAAATTTCGAGGCCAAGGACAGACCCTCTCGAGGCCAAGGACACAGTCGCAAGTGTTCTCCAAAAAAAAAGAAGGTTTTCAAAACATTTTTTTAAGCAATCTCAAAAAAAGGTCTTCAAAATTTTTTTTCAGGCGAAGAAGGTCTTCAAAAACTTTTTTTCAGGCGATTTTCACTTGAGGAAAACGAAAAAAGGTCTTTGCAAATTTTCTGCGAGGTTTCTAGCGCTTTCCAACAAAATTTCAACGATTCAAAAAATGGTGCTGTCCTCGAGCCGAGGACAGGGCAATCTTCGAGGACTTGAGGCTTCGAGGCCAAGGACTTCAAAATCTGTCCTCGAGGACTCTACCTCTGTCCCCGACTTATATAAACTTGAAATTGCTAAATTTGTAGATAGATTTATGCATAATACCCTTCCATAATACGTTAATTTTTTTACAAAGGTAGGTCAAATCAACACTCGCACAACAAGATCTTCTTCTAACCCCAACAATTTATATATTCCTTGCTATAAAACTAACAGGATTCAGCGAAGTATCAAATATCAAGGTGAAAAGTTTGGAACTCAATTCCAGTTGAAATTCAAAACCTACCCAAGTCACGCTTTAAAATTAAATTGAAATCACATTTAATGCAAGCTTATCTAAAAGAAGTAAATTGATTTTATCTTGAACATTTGCGGTAAACTGGTCAGCATTCAACCTGGTCACGACCTTCTATTCGTCTGTTCTATATTAAACCGTTAAAAAGCAAATCGGGTGGCTGCTCGACTCGAAGACCGAGAAGGTCCCTTCGCAGCCTCCCAGTTTCCATTGGTGTACCTAATTTGCTTGTCAAATCCTTGACTTTGTTTTTTGTTTTTTTGACGCGAGTGGCGGCAAATAAACTTCTGTTATCTGTTATCTATCATTGAAAAAAGAAAACAGGTCGCGGGCCGGGTAAAATGCCTTGGCTGGCCGTAGGTTGCCGACCCCTGCTCTAAATTAAGAAATAGTAGATAGTTTTGAAATTCATAATCGGCTAGAAAACCTACTTACAAAATGTCCAAATCACAAACTGAATCTCACACTCGTCGTGGTACACCGAAGTGTGTAACAAGTCGGGGCAACAAAGTACACTGTCCCTTTCAAATTTTAGCAGTTGCTATCCATTTCCAATCTTAGCGGACCGAAAATGGAATCATGATTTGTCGTTCCACAGATCTGCACTCCAATCGCTCTACCATGGTTTGCGATCTTCGTAGCTTGAATCTTTGGTAAGGAAAGTTAAAATTTGGCCAAACTTCATATTGTATTTTGAAGTACACTTTTAAGTATATTACGATTACTATACAACGCGGTTTTTAGAACTAAATAAAATTCGTGTGTTCTTAAAAGAACTTAAGCCATACGCGATTATGGTAACTTTGGCATTTGACTTTTAAGAAGCAAAATAAAAGAGTAGCAGAAATTAACGTACACGTAATCCCAATGTGTTCGTGATCTTGATTTATTATCTTCGATTCCGGTTCTTTCCATTTTTTCCAAATTTTTCCGATTTCTTCTCCATCTTCTGCGCAGACCTATGTAAACACAAATTGTTCTTCTGGCAAATTAAAATAACTGTGCGTTCAGTTCACAGTCTACTGTGTATCACTATGAAACATCAAGATTACAATACGGTGGATAATCATGAGAAAAATGAATTTTAGTCCAATACGTTCAGGTACCGCCCAATATGGCCCATCTCTCTTCGCGAAATAAATCCAATCTTGAAAATTAGCTATGTCAGTCTCTGGAGAATGATATCTGTTGCAGAGTTGTATGACGAAGGGAAGCTATGCGCTCTGAGAGATAGTCAAACGTTTTTGTATTGTAGGGAATGTAGGCTCTTAAGCGCAGCCCGTTAATGAAAGACAGCAAGCAAAAATAATGGGATTTCTAATATGTAGGCAGGGTCTACGAGAGGGGGTTTCAAGCAGGCGCGTAGCCAGAAATTCGCAATGGGGGGGGGCTGTGTCGGGGGTCTGGGGGCTCCGCCCCCACACCCCCGTGCTTCCGGCGGCTGTGGGCTTTGCCCCCAAACCCCCCAAACCGCCCCCCCATTGCGAATTTCTGGCTACGCGCTTGGTCATAAAAGATTTCACTGTTTTCGTGTGAAAGCTATATTATGGTACCGCCGCCGGTCATAGTATTTGTGATACAATTAAGCGTTTGTGATGCAATAGACACTATCTATGCCGAAGTGGTGTTTGACACAATTGCAAAACTTTTAACACCATTGCAAAACCATGTGAAAAGGTTGACTGACACTTTAATTAATAATTATCATCTGTGCCATCGTAAGGCATCGCTGATCACTTGGTGCCACACTCCCGGTTGTACCCATGGTATGGTAGTGAACAGCGTCAGGGCATGATCAGGGAAGATGGAATGGAACGGAAATTTCGGTATTGAATATGGAAGATACCAGAATGGAATGGAAGATTTCAAGAATGGAATGGAAGACAATCTTCCAAACTTCCATACCAATTACATACTAGATTTCGCTCGTGGCATTTACAGAAAAATATATAGGATAGTGATAACTAAAAATAAGTGGAAGCATTTAGCAGCTAATAATCTGTCGACAAATTAATAGGGTAATTCGGCCATGAACATTGCGCAAATAGTGTAGCCATTGCATCATCAGATCATAGAATATGTTAATTCAGTGCAATTTGCAGCTGCTTTGATGCTGACTGGCTCAATTTTTGTTTTGAAAATGATAATTTGCCTGTAGTGCCGTCGCCAGAGCAAACGAAGTGAGGGGACGCTACAATAGACTGAACTTTTGCATATTAAAACTGATCTCGTACAGCTGCAAAATATGCGCAATTTTAAAATTAGGTTATATTATCTAAAAAAAAGACATGTAAGTCCGGTATAGCGTTTCTTAGCTCTTTTCGTTTACGGCCTATAATCACTTGAAAAGTCTTATCTGCAGCAGTGACTGCGACCTAAACAACCTAAGTGTGCTCTAAACAACAAAAACTCCTGGTCTTTTAAAAACGAAATGAACAATTTTGCTGGTCTACATGTCTACTATCAACACACACATAAACGGGCGTGCAACCAAAATTTTGCTAAAGGAGAGGGCTTGAAAGTTAAAATTTTTTGTTTGAAAAATACCTTGATTAGGTGGCAAGCTGAGCAAAGTGTTGCAACTCAATCATCTCATATAGACGGGAATCTGGGGGCGAAGCCCTTGTTGCTGGGCGAATTTTTTGATTTTTCGAGAAAAAATAGTTATATCAACGCCATTTAGATCATATTTTGCACGTTTTTAAAGCTAATTAAAAGAATTTAATTTCTAAGATCTAGAAGCCAGTAGAAAAATTAAATTGCCCAGTCCATTCAGCTCTACTTTTACTTACAGGCCAATTCAAAAACACGTTTAAACGCTTTTATTTTAGGGTAAATTTTTTAAGTGACTTGGCTAGGGGGGGGGGGGATGAAGCCCTTTTTACCCTCATAGCTGCGCCACTATAGCCGTAAACGCTCAGCGGCCCATAGAAACACTGGCTTCAGGCGTAGAATACTTTGAATTAAAAACGATGCAGACGTTCATGGTTTTGAAATTGATATGATTCGCTTTATAATTAGTTGATGATCAACTAGGTTCAGAGGTGTAAACTTTGGATGTTAAATTTGCTGTTTGAAAGTTGAAAAATGAACCATTAAACTTTTGGTATTTAAAAGCCTCAATATTAGTTAACTGCTAATGTAGGTAACTTTAGCCAAGTACGAAGGAATGAATGTTATTATTCCTTATTGTATTATTGTCCGCGGTTTTCTTGCCTTACAGAATGTTCCCAAAAAAGTATTTTTAGTAAACCAAAATGGGGAGCAGAGCCCCTCTAGCCCCCCGTAGCGACGGCATTTAATTTTTCCAAGTGACAAAAAGTTTTTCTTCCATTGTAACAAAGATTTGCATTTACTTTTTTATCCTCGATGGAGCCTAATTCTTTGTTTTTTTTTTGAGTTTAAACTTTTTTCGGTACTTTTGTAAAATGTCTTTGGCAGTTTGGCTATGCCAAATGTCATAGTTAGTGTGATTACAAACTTGCAATCATTAAACCCTGCTATGCATACTGTAAGCCTGTTGATTAAGTCTGTTGATTAAGTGCTTGATATTTTCATCTGAGTGAATTTTTGTGGTAGCTCTGAGCTCATTGCGATAGTGCTTCAAATATGAGATGAGATGCATCGTACCATACTGCTTACCTTCGCGAGTGACTACTTGCAAAGGTACGCTCAACGTTGCAAAAGTACAATACAAACTATCAAATTATCGCATAGCTTTCGGTCTAAACTTATCTTGGTATGGAAGTATGGAATGGAATATGGAAGAAAATTTTAGCATGGAAAAGAAGATTTTTAATATGGAATGGAAAATTGCCAGCATGGAATATGGAAAAATCGTCTTCCATTCCATACCATGCCCTGATCAGTGCTTCGTTCCGGTGGCACAGAGCCGCAAACGATAATTAACCGCTGCGTTGCCAACTGAAATTCAATGATATTTTAGTAATTTCAGAAACCCCATTGAAACTGCTTGCTGTTAACCGTGAAATCGACCGACAAAGCCAGTTCTATCTGGGGCTGATAAACTCTTGTTTTTGTTTCTTCATTGTTACTTTTGTTCATTTCTTTGTTATATATTCAGAAGTGCTCACGGGTGACGGATGAGTCTTATGATTGAGTTGAGTTTACCAATGAAAGCTCTGGAAATCCGTGATTTAATTATTACATTTTTGGCGTTGTCCAGAAATCAGGGTTGTCCATAGACCGGAACCAGGAACAAGTTCCAGCCGGAATTTGCCTTTTTTTTGGAACCGGAACGGTTTGGAATCAATTTTTCATTTACCGGAACAAGACAGGAATTCCTAAATCTCAGATTAATTTTGTTCATGAAAGGTTTTTTGTAGTTAATCGCGCAGTTTTCAAGTAACTTATTTGCAGCGTGCGCGATTACTAAATGTCGTAAATGAGTTTGCATTTGCGTGTCAGTTCAGACGTCACACACGGAGAGTATTTTAAAAGACAAAATGAACTGAATTCGTATTTGATAAAGGTAAAAGTTCATATTTGTAATAATTTGTATTTTCAAACTATCAAATATTTTTAGAATGCGTTACATGCCAATATGGTATCGATATTTTGATAAAGCTTTGTTATTTTATAGGTACAGTTTTTTTTAGTCAGGAATTTTGGAATAATTGCAACATCTTGACGTCCTTCGTGGTCGACTCCTGGGAAGCCATGTCAACTTCCAATTTGTTCAGCTGGGAATACCTTTGAAAAGATAGCTGAGGGCTGCCGATGAGAGCTAAAAGCTCGAAACAGCGCTGTCCAGCTCTGTGCTTAATTTTGGAATAATGTTTTTGTTAAATTTAGGATCAGGTTAGGAATAGGAACAAAAGCCATTAGGAACTGAATGGAATAGGAACAAAAATTTAGTCTTCCAGACAACTCTGCCAGAAATGTTTATGCGTGACGTACAGAGTTTACTAATCCCTTGTAGAGAACTCTGGTTAAAGACTTTCGGTTTTCATGTTTGAGTCGCAAACACTTCCTCCTTAAACCTGGACGTAATCCCAGCTATTTTTTAGCAATTCACGAGCAGATGATATATGGTTATATATATGCAACGGACCCACGCGCAGTTAATGGTAGGCGCGCAACCAGGATTTTGAAATTGTAATTACCTTTTATTCACCTAGTTGCCTTGATAAGAGGGGACTACACTGGGCGATATTTGTAATTTTTTTTTTGGAAAATAGCCATTTTAACGCTATTTGGATCATATTTCGCACGCTTTTGGAGCTGTTTTAAAGAACTAAAGTAAAAGTTAAAATTTGGAAATGATTTCAAAGAATTAAATTGCCCAGTCCCCATGCTTGCAGTTTGTACAAGTCAAGTTGAAAACACGTTCAAACGTTTGTATTAAATGCTTGTATTTTCATTTCCCAAGTGACCAGGCTAAGCGGGGTTTTAAACCGCTTTAGGCCCCTTGGTTACGCCACTGGTTATTAGTCAATTTACAAACAAAATAAGCCTACGAAATCGAACACTCACTTTAAAAATCATATTAGAAAAGCATCTGCATGCAACACTGGGACCGAGTATTGTGATTTTCAATGATTTGTTGTCATTTTCGACGCAAAATTTTTCTTTCCATAAACTCCACCTAAAATTGTTCGTTAAGAACTTCGTCGAGTATTAAGAAAAATTAAGTTTAACGATCGCTAGAGGGCGTGAGTGGGTCGTAAAGCTACAGCTCTGCAGAGTAGCTAAGTTCAATAAGAAAATTTTGATCATCCGATATTTTGTAAACGGAAATTGATGAGCTAGATAATACAGTATCCCAAGTTTCAAAAATTAATGGTTTGATTTTCCCACTTTTGCATATTATAGGTTTTCTTCTGGGTTTTGATAGTTCTTACCTCTGCGAAACTTTTCCGAGTAATTCTTCCGATATCGCATCGAAAATTTTCATTTCCATAAGACCACAGCCACAGCAGCACCAGCAGTTATCATCGCATCGGAAAGGACGTTCCAGTTTTATCAAGTCTGTTCCGTCCAAACTTTGTATGTGAAGCGCGTAAGATCGAGAAGGGCCGCAGCAGTGCACGCAAAAGCAAGTAGATTCTACACAAAAAGCTTTGTCATCCAAATTTTTCATTTACAAAAATATACACTAATTAGTTACGTTTATTTTCTAAATTAGAAAAAAATTGTACTGACAGTGTTTCGTGCATTAGCATTAGTCGGTCTAATTCAAATAGAATAATTCTTTTTGACTAAGACCTCTGACGAATATTAATGCACGAAACATTGTGTAGATAATTTTTTTTGCTAATTTAGAAAATAAATGATTATTGCTCTCACTTTGCTGTTCATTGAGCACTTTTACATGGAATTGGAAGCAATTTTAGAAGTTGCTGACTAAACTGATAATTTATCCTGCTGACAGTAACAAACAACTTGAATTAATAATAAGCTGTTGACAGTATCCAGAGTCTTATAAGCACAATCATACCTTTGATAAACAGCCCAAGACATACCGTTTCGGAATCGACATTCGTATTTCATTCTTCGTCAGTATAGCTAGGATTACGGATGTGAACATGAGCGTAAAAAGGCAAGGAATCAAAAATTAACCAGATCATATCACAATTTTTTTTCCAAAAATATTAAGTAGCCTAATCACAATATTACAAGAGATAATTATAATAGCTCAATTCAAAATAATTTTTTTACATTGAGCCGTAGCCTTTCAGCCTACTGGAGACGTAGCCATTTAAGGCGAGCTATGAGGAGAGTTGAGAGTTAGCTAGCCTATCGCTCTTCTGGATATGTAAGGCAAGATTTTTACTTTAGTCGGTAAAGATTTGATTTATAGCTTATAGTTTCATTGGGTAAAGATTTTTCAGTTAAGATTTACTTATTCTGGCTAAAATTGACTGATTCATGGGTAAAGATTTGTGTATTATAAACATAATCGGTAAAGATTTATTCAGTGATAGATAAATTGATAAAGATGTATGTTTTGAAGATTTTATCACTGGTTTTGTTCTTTTGGCCTTGCTAGCCTAACTGATTAGCCCTGAGATTGGGCGAAACAGCTGTCTAAGGCATGCTATTGGAAATTATTTTGAATTTAGCTATTATAATTTTCTCTTGTAATCTTGTGATTACTTAATATTTTTGAAAAAAAAGTGTTATGATAAGGGTAATTTGCGATTCCTTGCCTTTCTGCGCTCATGTTCATATCCGTAATCCAAGCTATACTGACGAGCATAGGTGGGCACAAGTCCGTTAATCGTTAATCCGTTAATAACGAAGCTAACTTTTTCATTAACTCGTTAATCCGTTAAAAACGTTTTTTATGTTAACGGACTAAATTAACTTCCGTTAAGTTCCGTTAACTTCCGTTAAAGTTTTTATCGTTAATATTTTGCACCATTCATTCATCGTACCGGTACGAACCAGTTTGCACTGAAAGCACTTGTTGCGTATTAGCACGAGTTTTGTAGAAAAAGCGAAGAAAGGAGCTCTTTTCTGTGGCAAATAATAAGCTGCAGCCTCATAAGTCTATTAATTACCACGGTTCGCAATTTCCAAAAATTTTCCGATCGCAGCTTCGTTAGCGCATTTGAACTTACTTTTCTAGCTTGAAATTAGATTAGACTTTAAAATGTACCCTCCAAAACACAAAAAGACCACCATAGCAATAAATATTTCCTTATTATCAGCTTAAGAGGGTCAATACGTGTTCTAGAAACAAGTGAATAAAAAGAAATGTAAATTACACGCAAAATATTAACGAATTAACGGACTTCATTAACTTCCGTTAATTAAAGCTAAAAATAACGGATTAACGTTAACGGAGGTGTGAAGTTTGTCAACGGACTAGAGGTTAACGAAGCTAACGTTTTGTATTAACTTGCCCACCTATGCTGACGAGGAATAAGTGCGAATGTCGATTCCGAAACAGTATGTCTTAGGCTGTTAATCAAAGGTTTAATGGTACCTATAAGACTTTGGATACTGTGTATAGCTTATTAGTAATTTTCTGAGTACATTGTTCTTAATGAATTTGAATTAAATTTTTCTGGCTTAAAATAGACCTATAGAAGCTATAGTTTGTCTGCCTCTTACAAACGTTGGTCTGGGAGCAGAGCCGCAAGCCGCCGGAGTCTACCGGGTCTGGAGGAAAATTCCAGATGCCGTTGGACAACTTTCAAAAAACAACAGCCATTTTAACGCCATTTGAATAACATTTGGCATGCTTGCAGAACCATTAAAAAAACTAATTTCGAAGATTTAGAATCCCTTTGATAAGATCAAATTAATTATCCCCGTCAGTTTACCCCTCTTACTTTCTGGCCAATTGCCAATTTCAAACCACGTTTAAAGGCATTCATATTTAGGTTAAATATTCTGAGAGACTTGGCTAAGTAGGGCATCAGTCCTTGCAGCCCTCTCCCTGATTACGCCACTAAGTGATGCACAGTAAGTAAATTTGTTTTTGAAATTCTTTTCGAGAACCTGCTTTTAGTTCTTGGAATTTACTTACCCATAGACTTATCAGTTGAAAAAAAATGTTTTGTATAGGAATATTCAAACGGAATGAAACTCTTACCTTCACTGGCTTTAAGTAAGCTTTTTCCGTATTGGTCTGTGATCCTGTATGAATGTTGACCATCACATATTGTCCCTAAATGACATGAATAATTTTCAGTATTTTGATCGATAAATAATTACTAAAAATATTCATTGAAAGCCGTCCAGTTGGCTTAATGGTTTACCAGATCAGTGGTCGAATGGATAAAGCGTTTGCTACTGAAACAGTAGACTCGGGTTCGATTCCCGGTCGGGTCAAACCAAAGACTTTAAAATTTATATTAACATCTTGATTTTCACGTTTAGCAACAAAAAAGATCAGTACGAAGCCTCCACCATAGTTGTGGGCGGCGACTTGACTCGAAGATCTAAAAGGTCTCTTTGCTGTGTACTGATGTATAGGCGACGTGACGAATTAAGATCATAAGATGTTAGTGCTATAATTACAGTTTGCTTGTACCGTTAAAATAATAACTTACCGCCTTTCTTTATTTTTCTGTTTATATGGATTTCATTAACTGAATCTAATTGTTCTAGATGGCCCTGATAAATGCTTCTGGTCACTTTTTTAATCCATATATTCTCGCTCAAATGTTTCTCTCGAACTATTCCAGAGGGCCGAGGCTGATAGGAAATGGCCGTAAATGACATGTCAGAAATCCAGGTTTATGTTTCCCACTGATTTCGTTCACTTTGTTACAAACTATATTTGACTGACATACCCAATGAAATGGCTTGTAGTTTGCGTAAATTGTTGTTTTAAGTTTAAGTTTCTTGTTCTTTTGTTATGGCAGAGTTCAACCGAAAAGAAGTTTTCTGTGTATTTTTCTACGTTTAGTGTTCTGGTGAGATCAATTTTTTTATGTTGTATTTTTTTAGGGAAAGTTTTCAAATTGTAATATGTGAAAGAATACCAATGCACTCCCTTAGCATTATGCTTGCAAGTTTGAAGTTATCATCGTAAAATGAAGTTATCAAGTATGAGCAACATCGTATTTTATGAGGTACAATTTGGGTTTGCAGTTATTTAAGTAAGATTGTAATTTACGCGATCATTATACAACTTTATTACAATTGGGGAGTGACTCGTTTAGGACGATATCAAAACACCATGCTTGCAAAATACATTGTAAATACCTTCTATGACAATGTTGCCAGTATGTTGGCACCCCTAGCGTTAAAGACTTCCTTTCAAAATTATAGGTCTAGCCCTGGCGTGTGTCGTAAATCTTTGTCATTCTTTGTTGTTTAAAATTTAAACTTTTTGCGCAAGACTCCACTTAGTTGAAACAGCTAACAATACAATCATCTGTGCACTGTTATGGAAACCATTGAGTTTGTTGTTAATTCCTACAAAACATTCTTGAATTTCTTTAATCTCGACTACTAATACAGCTGTTAAGCTAAGGTTTAATTTCCATTTTGAACCAAATTTCTCTGTAAAACGGCTACGATAGCCTACTAAAACTGGGTTTTTGCCGGAAGTTATCTTAAAAAGCAAGTAGGTCTCAAAGAGAAATTTTTCAGGGGGTACGAAGACTGATATTGGACCCCTTTGTCAAAGCTCCAGCCGGAAATTAGGCGAAGGCCCAAAGAAACAGGTCTTTACCAGGATTTGGTCAAACATCGAACCAGCTGTATTACTACTAATTGCGCGCCGATGCTACTATACTGTGGTGCACGTGACCTAAAAGCTTCTCCTGGGCCCCTCTAAACCCGGGCCCAGGTACGATATACCACTTGAACTCCCTCTCGAGATGTTGTGTGCCCCACTACATTGTTTGGTTGAAACACAGTCCCTTATAGCTGTAAAAACTGCTTTTTTGATTTCATACTTTTTGTAATCGCAGATGTAGTTGCATAACATCTTAACTGACTAAGTTGCCTTGCCTGAAGATGGTGCTGAGTGAACCTTTTGTGGTCTCGAGTCAAGTTAACACCTGCCCATCTGCTGTGTGATGCTAAACAGCAAGAAGTTGAGAAGCTGTAATTTATTTATTTAATAATTTTCCGCTTGATCCGACTGGGAATTGATCCAAAGTTTACCGTTTATGTACCCGAATCCAAACGTTCAATTTAAATTTTTTTTTTTTTTGATATTCAACCCACGTCGTTATTGTTCCTTTGTCCTATAACTTTGTTTCAAAAAAAAAAAAGCTAATATGCACGGTATAGATAGTAATACTCTGCTTTTCTGAAACTGAAAAAAGCTTGCAATCGGAATGTTTTAAGTTTATAATGCATCAAACGCACAAACAGGATTTTGTATGGGGGGGGCTTAAAATAAAAGTCAAAATATTTTTGTGCAGAAAATATCTCATTTAGACGGCGTGCTGAGCAAACTGGAGCAACTCAAGTGCATCACAGCCCCCAGTCGCCGAAGGCCATGTGGGCTTGATTACATTTCGCTCGTTTTTAATCCATTCGAAAGAACTAAATTGCTAAAGATCGGAAGCCATTTTTTGAAAAAATTAAATTGCTCAGCCTCCTCAGTCTTCATACCCCTCCCTTACTAATAAATTAAGTCGAAAGCACGTTTAAACGCTTTTATTTCGGAGTTAAATTTTCTACGTGACTTGGCTAAGGAGAGGGAATGGAGTTTCCATCGCCCCCATTTCCGGTTGCGCCACTGCAATGCAATAATGCATCTTATGATGCCAAATTGTCGTTATCGGAAAAGTAATATCGCTATCGGAATCATCACGGAAACTTTGATTATCATGCTTTCATTTTTTTATATGTCAGTACAGTATTAAAATATTGAATAACTGTCAACACAGCATCTAATTGTGGGAAAATAAACCTTAACGTTTACTTAAAATGAAGTTTTCCCAAAAATGCGCTATCATCAGTTTTGCAATATTAGGGTAGAGTTTGATAAATAAAGTAAAATAATTATTTTTATCGGTTTATGATTATGTTTACATTTCTACGTGATCGTTTTATTTTTGTTTTGCTTAATAGTTTGTTGTGGGTTCAGGTGCAGTACTTAATGATGCTTTGTAGGTAATTTTTTGTTATTGTTATAAAACTACATTAACTTCTTCACCTTTTACCTTGTGAAGTTTTCACCCTGTCAAGATCATTTTCAGACATTGATTAATTGAATTGAATTGAATTAATTATTGAAAAGAATGGGTGGTAGAAATCTAGTTTCTTAATCAATAACATGCAATCCAAGTATCCAACACGACCAACAGACCCCCAACCAAAAATACGGCCATTGGTAATTTGGTTGTGAAAAAAACAAAAAAAACAAAACGACAATCGTTTAGGTCTTTTTGAAAATAATCTTCGCTTAATAATTCAAATATTTTAGGTTTAGTCATTAAGCGTGATCTTTGTGCGAACTAATATTTCTCACAACTATAGGTTTTTGAAGTGAAATTTTTCGATTTTATTTTGCGAAAAGTATATTAATATTTATCAAAATTATTATTCATAATTTGTTGATACATTCTCGGTGAATCATTATGATTTTGATTATTGTCTTCAGTATCAAAAGCAACTGAAAATATTATTTATGTGCTGTTTGGGGTGATAATATTTATAGCTCCCTGATTTCTGAAAGTGCTTAGTTTTTAAAATGTTCACTGATTGTGAAATCAATTGATTTAATTTTCGAGAAGCAAATTACAATAATATTTTATCAACCGCATGGTTAAACGTTTTCAATTCAAACCTGGCTAGTTCAGTTGCAACTGGCTACCACTTTAACTGCTGATTTGCTGGGGCTTGGTATGAATTTATCGTGGCTTGTTTTTATATCGTCCTCTGTTAGACGAAAGGATTTCGTCTTTTTTCAGGAATAGATTTTTTTTATTGCAATATCTGATTTTATTGGAAAT
Source organism: Trididemnum nubilum (assembly GCA_963965965.1). NCBI lineage: Eukaryota > Metazoa > Chordata > Ascidiacea > Aplousobranchia > Didemnidae > Trididemnum > Trididemnum nubilum. The sequence goes on from OZ014480.1 coordinate 14,100,917, forward strand.
TTAAAACACACAAAAATTGCAAATCAAAACAATTCAATCATTAAGTTCACAGATGAACGTTTAAAAGTGTTTTTTTGGGGGTGGGGAGGGGGTTGTACTTTCATTGGTATTGGGTTTACATCATCAGAGTTATTTTAAATGTACTATTCATACGAGGGGGAGTTGATAGGATAGCCGTTGTTACAATTTGCTATGAACCAGTCAACGCGCGATGTGAGTCAATTTGTATTGATCTTATTCAGCATTGAGATAGCGTGAATGCTGTAAGTTGTAGTCTAGAAGAGGATGAAAAGCAAATACAAAACCTTTGAACTTCGCTGACCCCAGTCCATTCGGGAATGTCAGTGGTGCTAAAAATTTCTCAATCAATGATCGAAATTGACTGAAAAGTTGTAAAGTTCATAAGCCAATTGTTTCTTTGAGCAGACACAGTGTAGCGCATTGGAGAAGCGCAACCGCTGCTGAAGTCTACTGTTTCAAGCCATATGCAAGCAATTCCGTGCTGCAAGGATCCAGTTGCAGATTGCAGGAGTTAGAAGTTGTTGTCCTATTTATTGAAACTTATCAAAAGTTGAGTGTCGAATAAAGAAACAAACATTTTTAGTTTGTGGTATTTTGTTTTGTTAGTATTCTTTTTGGTTTGTGGTAATTAAATCTTTTAACCACAGCCAAAGAGTCCAAATTGCTAAACAGCCAAAGTAAAATCCTATCTATAAGTGTGATGAAATTAAAGAAAAACAAATTTTTACATGCATTTAATGCTTTTTCGACTTCATCTGACCTTTTTCTTACCTTGCGTTAATTCGACATGCAATTGCGGCTGTTACTTGACTAAATAAATAACAAGGTTATAATTTGCGTGATTGGTTGACACCCACAGTAGTTTATCAGATAACTTGTTTAATTTTTAAATCTTTGCAATTAGGATTCAAGCGAGGTTTTCCACAGATTTAGCTCCTATCTTATTTCAATCTCAGTAGTAAATTTTTACATCAATCCATCATTCTTGAAACTTATTGTCATAATTTCAGAGATAAAAGTATTTGTTCTATTTATTCTTTTAATGCAAAACCCTAAACAGAAGACAATTTTAAAGATAAATTTTGATGATTTTAAAGTACAACTATTTGACCGATTATCGTCACAAGTATTTTAAATCAAGTAAAGAATTTGAACGATATTTTTAATAGATAATAAAATACAAAGACATAGCCAATGGCTCAAACTCAATTTGATTCAGATAACCGAATAATCAAGCTGAAAAAAACATAAGTTGAAAATTGTGTTACTTGGCAAAACCTTTGTTTACGTTTAGAGTTATCTTTTTGCATTATTTTTGATACTTTTGAAGTACATTTCTCAGTTATTCATTGTAGTTCGAATAGAGCTTTCAATGCGAAATGAAGTAATCACGCTGTAGTCACAATTACAGTATATTCTTTCAATAAAAAGGCAGTCTCCTGGCAAACACAAAATCAACATCATAGACCTTCACAAAGTACATAAGCAGAAGCAAAAATTTTAAACCGATACAAGCATTGTTTTTTTATTACAAATACACAAGGAACAAGCTAATCACAGCTGAACTTTAAGCATAATATTATTCTTGATAAAGTATTTTACTTAGTGCAATATGGGACATTGGTGACAGTATCACAAAAGTAAGAATTTGCGGCTATTATTGCTGCAAGTTTGAATTTTGTGGGAGGACAACTTTGGGATTTGTATTGTTTTAGAGAGTGGCTGTTGTAGTGGCTTATTCCAAAGCTTTCTCCGTGGTTACCTATATGCTAAAAAGACGTAAACGATAAAATTTTTTTGTTTTTTAACAACCAAAATTTAAACTTTGATAAGAATATCGACGAATTACTTGCTTTTAGAAATCATGACAATAAAATTTGATATATTTTTCCTGTTATATTTTGATATATTTTTAGGTTCGATTTTTCGCAGCTTTAAACCCCCATTGTCCTCATGAGCACACCCAAAACATCATCAATACTCATTAACTACGACCATCGTTTTAATTTGTTTTCAAAACGTTATTTTTAAGAATTTAATTTCACTAAGGCCCCCAATTAAATTACTTGATCTACGTAAGTATTAAGCTAATAGTAATTTAACAAGAGCACATTGAGATAGCTTTTATCATTACACAGCCGTTCTGTACAAAAAATAGCTCTATACATCTCGTTTCAGTCACGGCATTTTTACTAATAAATAAAATACGGTACAACAATACGAAATCTGCGTGTTTCAATCGCACTACAAGTAAACACAGTGCACAAAAATGTGCAACTACAAGCAATGAGGCAGTCAACAAACATATTGTTGTATGAAGTCAATATCATAGAAAAAACTCTAACACAATCAAAATTGCTGAAAAGAACGTTATAAATAACTCACGTTAGTATTTGTTAAAGAAAGGTGATCTAATTTTAATTAGACTGGAAAAAAAAAGAAAGAAAGAAAAAGAAATCTGTGTAAGGGTGCAAAATTCCTCCTCAATATTTGATGCCAAAACTAGTTTGGCTGGTAATTAAGTTAATTTAAAAACAAAATGGCTTCTAAAGTTATGAAATCATTTATAGCAGTTTCATTTACGAGTGATTAACCCAACCGATTTAAATGAATCTTGTTTAAGAATCAGCAGCTTCAATGCTGACTCGACAAAATTTAATGTTCATTGAGCAATATTAGAAGGTTTTCCTCAGCTTGCACGAGAACAATAATTATGGCGGTTTTCTGGTATAGAAAAGCGAGTAAAAGGAAGTAGACCTGGTATTCGAATTTTTTTAAGGAGATGGTAAGGAGGCTTATCGGCATAGTATCACATGTAATGTAAAGATTTGCTGCCCCTGTTGAAAATTCAGTTTTGAGGTTAAATGTAATACTTGGAAACTATGCGCTCTAGCAGTTACATGACTTCTATGATCATTGACACGCCATCAAACAAATCCAGAAGCAAAACTCAACGTCAAAAGCATAGAGTTATAATACAAAGTGATCCAGACACTTAAGCAGTTCAACCTAGCTCGCCGACCGCAATTGGGACGCGTCCTTTGGCTTGGATGTTAAAACCAATTACCCATATAACCCAACTTTGAACTTTATGCTTTAATGTCTATTTAATGTCAAAAACTGTATTGAAACAACTAGGATTAAGGCATGAGTACGAATTGACTTGATTTGTAACAAAATCACGGAAAAAGTAAAAAATTTGAAAAACAGAAGGTAACGTACACCTTCAGAAGAACGTACACCTTCAGAAGGTAAAAAAGGTGGCGACATTATACTTAGGCAAAATAGAGGCTTACAGTAATTATCTTTTATTTCAGGGTACAGTTTCAATATGAGAAACGTCTGTTGTTTCACATCTTTCTGGTGGGTTTTGTTCTTCGCAATCATCGATCTTGTTCTCCTGCTCCATTTCCATATTCGTGTCGATGTCGGGGGTTTTCCGGGGCCGCCCTTTTGGCTTCAATTGGGCCTCCGGCATTGATCCGTTAAGTTGACCCTGAAAAATGTTTTACATGAGCAAACTCAGGTAGTTTATCATTGTTTGTGATGTGTATATCCTTTTCAAATGTCTTCTTTTTGGTACCGTTTTCAGTCCAGTACCTACTTACTGCTCAGTGATGTCAAAAGAAGTCCCGAATTACAAAAAAACCTTGCGAAGCAAAGAGTTTGTATTTTGGAGCATAAAAATTGGTCTGGAGAAAAAGTTTTACTAAGAATAATACAGCCAAATCTGTCGTAAACATTTTATTTCAAAAGAGACGTTTCGACTAATTACTTACGTCATTGCCAATCTTATTCAAACAGAATTTGAATTTGAATTATTCTATTTGAACAAGATTGATAATCAGTTGAGTAATTAATCGAAACGTCTCTTTTTAAAGAAAATGTTTACGACAGCTTTGGCTCTTTTATTCTTAGTGAAAGAGTTTATACCTTGGCGATATTTTTTTGGTAACGTACAGTATATACATTAGCGATTGTAAGAGTTTATACGTTATAAAAGTTTATACGTTAGCGATATTTTGTAATAACGTTAAACTTTTCGATTGGCATGGTTATTTCATAATTTGGCACTTCTTTTGGTATGATTTAGCAAAAAACAGGCACCGTAACTGAAATGTGGAAATGTAAACACGCTAATAAAGATTTTAGATTTTGTATTCCTCTTTTGGACGCGGAATTCTAATTTTGGTTACGTGATTACAGTTGTAAAACTGCATGCAGGTTTGGTTGTGTCGACATATCGGCCTCTGATTTACGGTAAATTCGACCGTGTTAGTGTGATCAATGATTGCTGGGCATCAAAGTAATCGAAGAGAACGTAATTTTTTGTGGAATAACTCTGGGAGAGTAACAATAAGCTTATAATAAGCTATATTAATTTTCTTAGTACATTGTTTTTGATAAATTCTGGGAGAAATATTGTATTTGAAAATGTTTATAATGAATATTAAAACAAGAAAAAATTTCTCCCTAACGACAGTCAACCTTTTTACATAAGGCTTTGCAATGGCGTTCTTGAAAAATATCAACACCATTTCGTCATAAAAGATATCACGGTTGTTATGAATACTTTTATAAGGTAATACTATTCGTGATACAAGCTTCTGTGATGCAATAACCAATATTTATGACGAAAGGTAATTGAAAATTTTCTTCAGCACCATTGCAAAACCTCATGTAAAAAGGTTAGGTGATTTGAAATTTTTAAAGCTTTTGTTTTATTCCAGTTAACTTTCTTCTACGTTAATCCATAATTAACCAACAGTCATCTGGACGTCGGAAAAAATTTATATCGAGTTTGTTTTTTCCTGTTTTGTGATAAGTTTATTGCAAATGGGATCGCATTGCGCTATTGTATTGTTGCAGCCCACAGACAACGGACATATGAACTATTTCTTTTGCTACTTGAATTACAGTATATTTTAATTTAATAAAAAAAAGAAACTAATTAATAAATTGCAATAAAGTTTACTTGGTCTTTGCTGGTTTGCCCGAGTAATATAAAGAGAAACACAATTTTTGAAAGGATAGCGCCAGAATAATTTTTTTGGCTTCAAAAATTTTATTTTATTTTTTTTACCTGTTTTTTCCACTTCATTCTTCTGTTCTGATACCAAGTTTTGACTTGTAACTGAGAAAGCCCAAGTGAATCCGCCAACTCCATTCTATCCGGAGTAGAAAGATATTTTTTCTGTTCAAATTTTTGCTCCAGTCCCATTAATTGCAATTCCGTAAAAACAGTTCTACTTCGTCTGCATTTTTTGATCTTTGAGTCCTGAAAAATAATAATAAGCTTTCAAAAAACGATGAAGGTGAATTAGATATTAAAATAGTTGCTTAAAATCTGTATCGCGTATTGAACGAAGACCTTTGCAAGTTTTCTTTAAGGAAGATAAAAGTTAAAAATATTATCGCTCTTTCTACCTTGGTAAGTCAGAAAAAAATGACTATGGATGGGATTTGAACTTAATGTCTTCCATTTTTCATGGCATTGATACTGTAACCGACTATAAAAGGATGCTTGCTGAGCGACAAATCGTAACACTCTTGCTCTTACCAGTGGCTACCACGTGCGCTTGTTAGATTGTAATCTCCAAAATTGTTAATACCTTTAAATTTTTGTATCCTTTATTATTCACAATTTTTATGATTTCAATGGAAGTATTTTTAAACTGTCCTTGCGACCTCCAGTTCATATCGGTATAAAAGTATACAACTTTCTTTGAAAATACCGACTTTGTATAATAATTTTTAATACAGTGTAGTGGAATTACAAGTAAATTTGTTTGGATTTTGCGTTGAATTTGCCATCTCTGCGAATATATGATTTAAAAACGCTTACTAATTTAAACTTTGCCTAGAAATCCCTTAATACAAGTTCATCACAAAAGGCTAAACCAATAAGGGCAAGGAACTAAAAAGCAAACTGTTAATATAAAGTAGATAAACCATATTTAATTAATTTCTAACAAGAAATATTTCTGACACCTGCTGCAAAGCAGTATGGCTTTATATTAGCAATACATTAAATGATAAAAATTTAACGAAATTGGTTTTTCTTTTCATCTTCACCGCCGAAGCTTAAAGTGATGACTAAAAAATACTTAATCTATTGTAAATGCTTTTGGAGAAATTTGTTTTCGTAGTGGTCAGTTGGTCAAAAAAACTTGTCGTGTTTTAAAAACATGAGTGCTTTTATTAATTTACGGATATAAAAAGAATTTTTGATTGATCTTTTGATCTAATTGAGAGTAGCAATCTAAAATTGTTTACTATTCCTCATGTTAAGTTAAGTTTTTTGTTCAGCCTAATGTTTGTTTACCTAAAACGTATAGATCATGTTGTAATAATGGTAGCTTAGAGAGACTAAAGGATCTAAAAAATTTTCGAAAGTTCATCTTAGTTTACGGCTTAATTTACACAGGTTTTGCTGCAAATATTGTACTGCTGTATGTAGATGCAACAATTTTCATTTTTTGAGGAAAAATTTCTTAAAATAGTAGCGATATTAGTCTTTGTTAATGAATACATCAGACCCTACTGTTCGGTCTATAAGCTGCAAAAGTTTGGTCTCATTTAACGGGTAATTTCGTAGTGCAAACTGGATTTTTACAATTGCTTTCTAAAAATTTTTAGTTGCTTAATATAAAAATCAACAAAACTAATATAGCTTCTGCTTTTTGATGATAATGAAAACACCTAGCAAGGCTTTGGACTGTTGTTTGCCATTTAGACTATTACTTGAACTAAAGTACTTACTCCGTTGTTTGAGGAGTCGCTTGGACTGGACACATCACGTCTCAGATAAAGCGGCATTCCGGTTGTAAAGGAGTGGAGTGGGTTGGATATTCTTGGAGTGAAGGACGGAATTGCTGGAATTTGACGAGCAAAAAATGATCCGTTTGCATCTGCGGAGTCGATGTTTGCACCACGTGGCTCCATTCCACCAATATTTCGATGAGATAATGAGGACAAATTGGCAAATGCCGATGAAGTCAGGGATGCGGCTTTAGAACTTAAATTTTCAAAAAATTCAGATCCGTTTTGAGGTTTCCCACCCATGTAATAAGGCAACATACCCAAAAAGTTCGGAAAATTTTCTGCAAAAAAGATTTTAATATTTAGTTAACATTTTAAGACTTCAAATTTAACATAGTATAAACTGTACGACTAAAATCTTCAAACTCATTTTAATAAAAAAAAAGTTATTTGACTAATACAGAAAGGTTTTTAGAAAATCCATTAATTTGGTTATTTGTTTTAATGGAATCGAGTACAATACAATTACGTATATTATACTCAGCTATTTTTTTATCCTAACTTATCAGAAAATTACCGATTACTTACTTACCTGCTAGATTTGGATAAGAATTAAAACAAGCTGTTGTAGCTGAGGGTAGCCGTGAACCAAGTGCCATTTGTTGCTGTTGCTGCTGAGCTAATATCATCGCACTGAGGAGGGAGCTCTGGTTCTGGTAGCACTAAAAATTGTTTCCATTTAATTGCAATTTTTTGCAAAATATACTGGTTTATTGATTTGATAAACATTTTTGCCTATTACGCTGATTATATAATTTATTTTGTCTATGATGGCAAAAAAAATTACTGTTGAAAAAATGCATTTTTTTTTCAAAAAATTGCAGTACTTTGAGTACTAAAATTTTTTGCCGAATTTTATTGCAACAAATTAGAAAACTGGTAATTTTACTAAAGTAAGTTTTGTCGCAGCGCATTTCTACATATAAAATAAAGCTCCAGCATCACAATCTTTCCAAATTAATGATTCAATAACGATATGCTACAGTATATTGGCACTTGAGAAACAAAATATAAGTAACGATTTATCTCAAAAAGCACAGCCAATGCCTTATAAACACTTACGAGGTACTATGGAAAATGTGGAAATAATTAGCGGTGCCAACACTGAAGACAGAGGCTTAGGCAGAATTTTGTGATAAGGGGGTGCTTCCAAGATTAATGTGTAGACCAAAAAAAGGTCTCCAATCTGCACCACTCCAAAAGGGGGGAGACGTAGCATCGCTGATTTTTAGAGGTGAAATTACACACAATATCGAGTTTTCAAATACCAAAGAAAAGGAACAATAACCCTTATGTCTGTTCGCTACTTACTGAAGAATCACTAACTTATCATACTGTAGTTTCAAGTGTTGACAATGACACCGATAAAGGGCTAAAACGTCTAAAAAAGTTTGTTTTTACAACATTGAGTGGGGTTGCATTTGTGGATGACGTTGGCGGTAAGGAATCGGAGTCCAGCTAGCAAGGGTGAAGATTCGATTCCTTGTCATTGCAGGTTACGCGGAAGCGTTTGAGCTGAATACCTATGTTGCCAAATTGTCTTGTGTTGTATAAAAGTTTCTGTTCATCCTGTTTCAAAAAAAAAAGAAAAAAATTGACTGGGATTTTTTTGTGATCAAATTTGACTTACTTGCTGAATAAATGCATTAACATTTTGAGCAGAAGTAGCTTGGTTGGGTAAAAATTGTGAGGAGGATTTTCCATCCGTTTGGGAGCTATAGTTTTCTGCAAAGGCGCTTGTTATGAAAGGACGCTGCATTTCTGCGCTGGATGAATGAATAGGTTGGAAAAGTTTATTTTCAGATGCGGATTTTGAGCTTGTGAAAATTCCGGAGTTGCTTGCTGAGTTCAAAAACTTAGCGGAGTCCTTTTTTGTTGATATGAATGCACTTTTAAGATCGTCTTTGTCGCTCCTTTTAGCTGCTTGATTTTCATGATTGCTTGCTCGAGTCAATTTTGAGATAAAAACTTTTTGGTCGCCACTGGAAACAATGACGTCATCATCGCTTGCGTCAGAGAGGTCTTCCTTATTTAGTTGAAATTTCCGAATTGTCGATTCTAAACCAAAGTAAACCTGGTTAGACAGCAAAAGACTGTCTAATGGTCTTAAGCCAATAGGTATCATTTTGCTATTCAAACTAGATGCTAAACTTCAAACATGGAAAAACTTTTTGGTTTAGCCAGACTGGGAATCGAATCCAAGTCTACAGCTTCAATAACACGTTTTAACAAGTCAAACCCATTACCAAATAATCTTTTAAAGAATAACAACGAGCAAAATCAATGTGGTTTCTAAAATTAGTGCTATATACTATTAGAGTATTAGGCTTTTTTCTTGTTGGCCCAACTTTCTGTTTTAGAGATATTCTACTTTAAACGCATTGTTGAGCCCGCGATTTTAGCGCAACATTAACGATTTTAGTGGGCAACACTGACGTTAACTGAGTAAAACTGAGCAACACCGCCTGTGTACCACCGTAACACATTGCTGATAATTGCCATAGATAGTTCCATTGCCGGAAAACCACTAATTTTTTTTGCAATACTTCTTTAAAGTTTCATATTTTTGATCAAACTAAATCATGAAAATTTGTGTCAGTGATCATACTCTAGATTTTTAGGACTTACGTAAAGGTTTCCAATAAACCTGCCAACTGCGTTGAAAAACTATTCCCAAATGCTCTGTTACTATTTAAGTAAAATCAATTACACTCCTTTTAAATCTTGCCAACTCATTGTATTGTCAACTTAAATGAGGATTTCGTCAGAAAACGGGAGAGTTAATGACCTCCAAAAAAATCAAATCGAATTAGAGCAATTTTCATGCAATATTTTTAGAATAGACTACTTGTTAATGATATTTATCACAAATTTACAAGAAGAAAATTCAGAAAATTATTGAGAAAATCTTAGCAAAATTTTTTATTTTTTATTTTTGTATTTATCGCAAGGCAAATCAATGTCTCAAAATTGCATTTACAAATAATTTTATTTACCTTTGTTGAAAATTGATTATGTTAATTTAATGCGATAATTGGAAAATTGCATAAAACTAACTTAGCTGTGATTCTTTGTCCTACTTAGCGCATAACTTCAGATAACGCAAAAAATGCATAAAACACCATAAAAAATTATGAAATTTTCTTGTTCTTACGTTATAATCTTTTTCACTTGAACTATAACGCAGCTAATCTTGTCATCTTTGAATTTATCTAAGCAATTAGTGTCTTTTACGTTTTTTGTTGTTTATTTTTAAAGTGGGGCTTTTGTTGTTAATAATCGATTCATTGCATGCGATTATGCCACTAGAAAAGATATGAAAACTACTTAGAAAGAATTCATTATTTTCTTCCATTATTCTTGTATCTCTGTTCCAATTTTAAACTGATATTCGTCGAAACGAATCAAATAAGATCTTGTTAAGATGAAATTTGCCAAGGCTTTTATCTTAAGTAAATGAACAAGCTCCAGAAGTCCGCAGAATCAAATAGAGAATACAAAACCGTGAACATAAAATTTCAGCAGAAAATCGAAATCAAATTGATAAGATTGAGCAATCTGAGATTGAAGCAAAACTTTGAGCGGAAAAAAATCATTTGGTTCAAAAAACCGTCCTTGTTTTTGTATAAGTTTTACTTGCTTGATAGTTTAAATCTATAATCAGCGCATTAGTTTTGCAATCTTTGTTTAATGCCTAATTGTGTATGGTTGATCTAGAGAAAGATGTTGGAAACCGAGACAAAATGGTTCCTGTTTCCGCAAGGTGCATTTTTTATCTGTTTTTAGCCCAAAAATAAACAGTGTCATAAGAAGAAATTATAGAAAATTGTTACATTTAATAAATCTTTAGACCATTAGCGCTTCTTATGTTGGGTGGAAACAAAATTGAGTTTACAAAACACTTCTGAAAGTTAATCTTTGTTTTTAGATCATTACACAGACATAAAATTTAATAAAGAGCTAATAAGATAAATGATGGTTTGGATTACTTAAAATCATTTGTATTTTACACTTTGGAAGAAGCCTAAATGATAAATCGACAAATGACTAACGTAAATATTATCTTAAACATCCCTTGTCCTCTGCTTGATATAGAGTTATTTGCCCCAGGCCATGATTATCCATACCAGTGGCCATTAAGATCAAAGGCAAATATGAAGCCGCTACATCTTTTCCTCCAAATTTTATGGAGAAGAGCAAAGAAAGCGTTGGATGTTCACGCGAACGTTTTGTTTCATCAAGGAAACATCGGATTATGACAACACAATGAGCAGAAAATAGGTTTAAAAGCATGTTTTAATATACCACAGGCTGCTAAGCCAGGTCAAACCACAGACATCGCCTTTTGACTTACTCCGCGTAACTTCACAGTCCGGACTAAAAAAAAATTGAAAATCACAAGCACTGAGGAACCACACGTATGTTATAGGTTAGGGTATATTAGTCCACAGAGTCCAAAGTCTGGCCTGCAATGAAGTTTTATCCGGCCCGCGCCCAGTCTTAAATTTTTTTTACCAAAATTACCCTGCAATTGCACAAGCAAATAATCAGCCCAAAGACTTTTTTACTTCTCATAATTAAACCAAAAATCTCTTTGGGCTTTACCTAATGGTATTGTCGAACTGCATCAAATTAAGGTTGAAGGCCCTTTTTTTACCCTTTTGACGAAATCAAACGCCAAAAAAATTGGCACCAACTGCCCGAAATATGGCTAAGGCGTATTTTTTTGCTTTCACCTATTCACTGGACTCAATTACGCATTAAAGTCTTGGGCTGGTCTATATGCCTGCGTTTACCTTCCCAAAATTTCATTTGGAACTCCTTTTAAAAAAACTTTTGATCCTTGAAATATCAATCTTAAGAGGTCCAATATTGTGTCTAATGTTGAAACTGGCACTTGACAAAAACATAAAATAATTTTGAAACGCACGAGGTTTGTTCGATGAAGGGTTCCACCTGATGAGTCCAGAGGCAAAACATCGCATGGAAAATTTAAATTTTCAGCTTATTGATTGTAATTATTGTGTTCTAGTCGAATCCTCTTATCGAGTGCTCAGCAAAAAGAAAATTGTCAATCACCAAAGTTCGTATTGACCAAAGTCCGTATAACTCCGTATTTTATGCACTAATTTGGATTAACTTTGATCCGAGGTTTAGCAAAACTTTAGTGGAAAGTTTAGACAAATGTCCCAGCCAAATGCTATAATTATAAAGTAATTCAAGAATAGCGACTCTGATCTTGCAAATTCAGTTTCTTTTAATCCAGTAAGTTGAACGGTTTAATGCAAGGGTTTTCAAACCGGGGTACATGTACCCCGACAGGGTATATTTCAACTTTTCAAGGGGTACATTAGATTAGTTATAAGGATAATCATCTTCCCATAACTTTTAAACTTCATCATACCCACAATGCCTGTTATACTGATTTTTCTTTATCTCTTGACTGAAATGTCCATTTGTGGCTTAATATGAGGATTTTAAATTTTGCCCACCTTTGTATAACCGAGCTATATTCCATCCAAATCACTGGCTGACATTCGAATTTTTTTGCTGTAGCTTTTGCTTTAATTACGGGGTTTAAAAGTTAAATCGTTATTTTAGCTCACAATAATTTACCTTTCAAGGATTCACTTTCGCGGTTTTTCGTACCGATCGTTTTCGGCAAGGACGACAAAATAGCGTTCACTCCAAACTGCAATGTTTTTTCCCTACAGTCTGGATTTTTGTTACTCCATGGAAGCGGATCGTTGCTTTTAACTCGAACTCGCGATTTTCTGGGGACCTGCTCTTCAAAACCTGCACTGCTGGATGACTTTTTGGATTCAGGACCTTCATTATGTTTCAAAATATCAGCGATGCGAAAGGATGTCTTTTTTTCAAAATTTTCCGGAAGGTCCGAAAGATGCTCGCTTGGAGTATCACTGAAGGACAAGCGGGATTCAGAACTGGACGTTGGGGAAACCGAGGACTCACTAAAGCCCATACTGGGGGGACTAAAGGAGAATATATTTGACGCTAGATGGTGATGATAGCTGGGAATCGATCTCAGGACTTCTTGCTGTCGAGCTAACGTTTGCAACACAACTTCCTGTTGCCTCGATTTGTTCATCGCTTGAAAACTCAATTTTTCAAGTTTCACTAACATTAAGGCAAATTTACTTTACGTAGCAAGTTGGTATAAACATTAATTGTAATATAAATAATTATGTTTTAGTTAAAGGACAAACGGATTTTTTATGTTTTAATTAATGTATAAACTAATTTTAACATTACAATCCCAATATTTTTCTGCAGCAAAAGCAGCGCAATTGATCGTCCCTATTTGAAAAAGTCGAAACCTTTTTGTTCAAATTAAGGTATAATCAGTACTTAAATTGTAAAGTTTTGCATGGGGGGACGCTTTTGCAGCCTTGACTGAACCTTAGTGAAGATTACATAATTCCGTGGACGAAATTGAATGAAAACCAAAAAAGATAAAAATTCTTCGCCGAGAGTCCAAAAACTGATGTGTTTTTTGCTGGAAATTAGGTGAAGACCAAAAAAAAAAAAAAAGATCTTCGCCGAAACCTGAAGTGTTTTTTCTTCTGAATCACTATTCCCGCGGAATTTGGTGCTATATTCGACCGGACTTTGTAGGTCTTTTTCCTCTCATCAACCAGCGCTCAAATCTCGATGGGGGGACGCCTAAATCTCGATGGGGGACGCTCAAGCTCGATGGGGGGACGCGTCCCCCCCGGTTCCCCCTACAATTTAAGTACTGGGTATATTACAATATGTTCAAATTTACGATCTCAAATTCGATTTTGCCGAGCTCTCTCTTTCTCCGCCAATTTGTTTTTTTTTTTGTTTCATTCTGCTCACCATGTATGGAGAAGCTACAGGTATTCGGAGCTTTCCCCAATCCCTGTCTCGCTTGTTCGAAAGTATACTACAAATTTACAAATTATACACAAAAATATAATGGGAGTTTGGAGTGATTTTGACTTTCAGTTCTTCAAATAACAAGGTTATGTTAGTAAAGTGGATCGCAAAATAGAAGTTACCTAAGTTCGTACATTGCGACATTTCAACATTATCTCTCTCTCTCTTTCGCTCATTTTCTGGTTCTGGTTAATTAGGAAAACCTCGATTCATACAGCCCCGGACATGGTTCAAACAATCTATTTCAGCAGTAATTTTTGAGCCCAAAGATACAAAAAAACAATCGATAAACACTGCACAAGTAATTAAATGAAAAATTAAACAATAGAAACCGGTGACTTTGCAATTTTTGCGACTTAGCAATTGCGACTTTGCAATTGTTGTTAATTCAACCCTTTCCAAGTTGTAATTTTCGCACCACTATTTTTGGAAATTGGTCAAGTCATTGCAGCTTTGCAAAGAACAAACAATAAATTCCAGCAAAAAGTGATTTAAAACAATAAAAAGTTTCCCAGTATTTTTCTTAGTAAGAAATTAAACGTTAACTTAAACATCTAGCATTTAATTTCTGTCTATTCCTACCGTCTGGTCCATCAATTAGACATAGTCTTAGATGCATTTGCTCAATTTAAAATAAGTTACTTCAAAATCAAAAGGCGTTTTGTAATTTTGAAAATTATGTTTCCCTAACTTTTGCTCTTAAACGTCCTTCAAATTAATGAGGAAAATACTTTTAAAAATTATTTGATTCCTGAAAAATCTTCAGCAATATTAATTTTTTGTTGTAACAAAGCAGAGATACCTAAAACATCCAGATATGCCTACGACCGCAACTAAAAAGACTCCTTAAAATTATCCTAATTTGTCTCTTTAATCTTCTCTAAAATTCATATGACTCCGTCTCATTTGACCAATGTGTAAAAATTTTACCACCACCGACAACTTGCACATAATATTTTTGAGCAAAAATATAGTTGTGTGAATTGACATATACGTAAATACACTAAGATTACTCTATTTCATTGAAATACAATATCGTGCATATTCAATTTTTAATACCCTACAGCTTCAAAACTAATTTTGCAAAATATTTTCCAAAGGCGGAATATTTTTTCTGCGCAAAACGAAATTTGTTTGTGTTTTGCATTTTATAGCTTTCAAAAATGACTAGTTTCAAATTAGCTTTTCCACTCCCGCTTTTTTCCAACAAAGATAACATAAAAATAGGCTTTCTACTATAAAATGTTAGTGCTAGTATTCACGCCTTCACTTTTTATACAGTCTGACAGTATATTTTTGGAAAATGACTTTTTAAATACAATCTAACGACAAAATTTATCGGAATGATTTTCAAATTAAAAAAAAGGAAAAAAGCTACCATACAGTTTGTCATTTTTCTCATTCTAATTTCTGTTTGTTTCATGACAGATTCACTAATCTGTGAAATTAGATAGATTTAAAACTCAGAACAGACACCAGGAAAAAAGGTCGAAAGTATAATTTTTTACATGCCTATGCAGGTGCTAAATTTATTATAACGTTAAAGTATGATAAGAAAAAGGCAAAGTAACCTCAGAAACCCAGATGTTTTAACTCATTAGCGTTGAGACAGTTTGTTTTGACAATTAAAGGTGCTTTTTTTAACGTTTTTTTTTTGTGAGTTTTTCACCAAAATGCACTTTAAACTCATCTGTTTTGAGATAGTTTCGTTTATTGCCACAATTTTGGATAAAAAAATTGATATTGTAAATTTTTTTTAACCCAAAATATGCCGCGATTTAAGGCCAATTTTATCACATAATTAAATAAATTAATCATGTTTAGGAAAGGCAAACCTAAATGCACCAAAAACAAACAAACATTGGCAGCCAAAACTTGGAAACTAATTACACGGTTAGTATCAATATTTCAAATATTCATGATAAAAAGACTTTTCATTAGAGCATGGGTAGTTGCATTATATGAGTACTACTCGGTCCTTCTTTTTCTTGCTAACGAGCTCTTATTCGCGCTGTAGAGGTACAATTAGAACAAATACAAAAAAATAAACAAACAGCATTTTAACATTGCTTTATCCTAATCAGGCGCGCCATTAGGATTTTGCTAAGAGAAGGAACTGACCACCTAAGAGCAAACGCGAATTTTTTGCTCAAAAAATGTATTCAACTACTACTGCGTCGAGTAGAGAGACGCGTTCAAAGCAAAACAAAAAAGGTAACATGGAGACGAGATCCGCAGTCCTCCTTAACCATGGGAGTTTGAGGGCAAGCGTTCTGCTGCGGGACAGTTTTTATGATTTTTTTTAGGCAAAAATAGCCCTTTTGCGCCATTTAAAAGACATTTTACTAGTTTCTAAAGCCATTTAAAAAAGTTAATTGCTAAGAGAGATATATTGAGGTTAATTTTTTAACTGATTTGTTTAAGAAGAGGGTTAAGGTTTGAATTCAGCTTTGGTGAAGGAATTTGGCTTAGGCTCAGCCCCCTCAGTAAAGCCTCAGGTTTGGGTTCTGCCCTTAGTTGCTGCTCTATAATGTTTTTGACCAATAGCTTTCTGCTTTCATGAAACTGTAAATTTCACTTGTCTAAATCTCCTTCAGGCTTTTCACTTTTGGCTTTGCACTCTTACCACTTTTTAAAACTCTCTAAGCTATCAGTATATATTTTCCGATTAATGTTTAAAAGATGGGGTTGTTTTGAAAAAATATTAGAATATTTTTATCATGCGTACGGGATACAGTTGGCATGTCACAAAACTGTTAAGTTTTATTTACTTTTGGATGACCAGGCTTGAAAAATACTAAAAATTTGTTCCAAATTGTTGCAAATTTTTCTCTTAAACTATTTAATTTTATGCTGTTATTTGTCAATTAGTAGCTACAAATGTTACGTATTGTTGAAACTATGTCAAACAGAGCTTTACAAGCTTCCAACACTGTATTTCAATTTGCTACAAGTGAATAGATCAGGTGACATGTTTAAATGTTTTTGAAAGACACTTTCGTTCGTCCGCCTTTTGTTTTAGACTCGTAATTTTCTAAGGCGGATTTAGCTCTGAGTTAATTTCCTTTGTGTCCGGTATCTTGTTACCGTTAATTCGTATAGAAATGTGCCCAATCATTTTTCTCTGTGCCTTTGATTACAAAATAACCGACGAATGTATCGTTTTTCCTATTAAATGTTATTAGTAGGGCAAAGTTGTTGCAACCTTTTTTGAGTCTAATAGAAATTCCTACCAACTTGAGCGGGTGAGAACAATGAAAACCAGATAACTCAATTTTCGAATATAACCTTGAAGATCAAGCAAAAACACTGGATATACTTGATCGGAAATACGTTCTATTGCAGAAAAAATAAACTTTTAGGAATAGAATTACATTAAAACTTGACTTTTTCTCGCAAAATATTATTAGGTTGATTGATGCATACTAATGTTGCTATCTCGAAAAAGCAGCCGATTGCGTAGTTGCTTTTGAGTTAACCATTTTTTAAGTTTTCCGCTTGACGTTTAACTTCTTTCAGTGTAAATTTGCTACTTCGTCAAAGCATTACGCAGGTATAAATACCGTAAAACGCCTTATGCAGAGGCGCGATAGCTTGACTGAACAGACTATGGTGTCAGGCCCGGCGCCACGGGGGGCATTCCGGGGCCGCGCCCCCCAAATCACTGCTTGTGCCCCCCAAACGAGAATTGTGCCCCGGAAGCGAGGATTGTGCCCCAAATAAAGTATGAGGCTCGGTGCCACTTGAAGCAATTCGAGGCCTGAGACTCCCAAATTACTGGTTATCACCCCGAAATTCGTGAGCAAGAACTGCTTTTTCGCAGATTTTGCGTAAAAGGCCTTTTCTTTTTTTTTTTTTTTAGTCTTCACCCCAGAATTCATGGAACTTCGCGATGAAGGTCTTTGTTTTTTGGTCCACACTCTCAAATTCGAAGTAATAAAGTTTTTGAGCCCCTCAAAAATTGTTTATCCCCCCCTCCCGCAGTCACGCTACTATGGCCCCGGGCCTGTATGGTGTGCGGGTTGGATCCAGATCATGCTTTACGTTCCTTTGCTTTACCCTTCCGACGACGCGCTGTGCTGCTGGCCAATGTTTTGCCAGTGATTCTCAAACTTACATACCGGTAAACTGTGGCCCCTATGTAAAGACTCCCAACAGTCGTCGTCCCCTTGCTCAAAAAAAAAAGAAAAAAAAAGGTAGTCAGAACTTTTTGTGCTGCCACAATGTGTATCAGAGTTGTAAGTCGGGCCGGGCTTTTCGGGTTGGGTCCGGGTTCGGGCCTAAAGTTGACAAAATTTCGGGCCTAATTCGGACCTGAGACGTGCTTTTTGTCTTACGTGCACAAAAATATAATCAAAATAATTTGGCAACATTGCTAAATTTTTCAAACCTAGCTTAACTTTAGGATTTTTTTGGGCATGATTTGTGCTTGAAATTAGTTTTCGGTTCTGGCCGGGTTCGGGCTTATATTTTCGGATTCGGGCCTGATCTAGTCGGCCCCCCGTTTACAACTCTGATATGTATTAATTTAAAAGGGCATTCAAGTCGGAAATTTTTTGCTCGATTTTCTCTCAAAAAAATTTGACAAATCTGAAGACTAACTTCACCAAGTTCGAGCTTTCTACGACTTTGTGTTTCTGTTCTAATTTCAAATTGGAATTAGAATTAGAAATTAGAAAATTAGAATTAGAAAAGACAATTAGAAACTAAATTTCAAAACGTTACTTCATGTTCCTGATTCTCAATAAATACTTTGCGGCAGAGTTTTTGTCAAAACAAAGTAAAGGTTTAGAACTGAAAAATTAGCTGCTTTTCAATAAATGTAAGCCAGTTTTCCAAAAGTCATTTTCTGTCACCGTACTGACAAATTGGCAACACTGAACTAAGGGGAAATCGTCAACTTTGAACTGCAATATCTTGAAAACGGGAAGGCGAAGAAAGTTCAAAATTGGTGAGAATGCATTTGAGGCTTATCATTGCATTTTGGAAAAGAGTGAAAAACTTGACTTGAATGCCCTTTTAAGGGTAAAGACCAAAAAATGGTCTGTAGTTCTTACCGGGCCAAAATCTGGACTAATTTAAGGGTGAAGAAAAAAAAATGCTCTGCAGTGCTTGTGTCAAATATTAAGCAGCTAATGTTCCAAAGTTTAAAGCTATTTTGCAGAGGTCTTTCATTGTGGCCCCTCAAGAACGTTTCTTGGCCGTCTTTGAGAAGCCCTGATTTTGGCTGATAAGCACACAATGACATATCTTATATAGGCCTCTTATACAATCAAAACAGATGACGCGCATTTGGAATTTCGCGGAGAGGAGGTTGCACTGTTAAAAGAGGCAGAACCATTTTCTACTATTTGAATGTTTTTCTGCGCTACCACCTTAAGTACATTGTACGTCTGAGTTGTAAGTCGGGCCGGGCTTTTTGGGTCGGGTTCGGGCCGGATTCGGGCCTAAGTTGACAAAAATTTCGGGCATAATTCGGGCCTGAGACGTTTGTCTTAGTCTTAGTCTTTTTGTCTTAGGTGCACAAAAATATAATCAAAATAACTTGGCAACATCGTTAAATCTTTCAGACCTAACTTAGCTTTCGGGTTTTTTCGGGCATGATTTGTGCTTCAAATTAGTTTTCGGGTTCGGGCCGGGTTTGGGCTCATATTTTCGGGTTCGGGCCTGAACTAGTCGGCCGGTTTACAACTCTGTGGTACGTTAAGGCTCGGTCTACACTATGTAATTGCAGTTATATTTTATTCACCAAGTTGCCTTGGCCAGGAGACAGCGAAGAGACCTTTCGGTCCTCGAGTCAAGCTGCCACCTTCCCACCTGCATACCACGCACGGCGGAGGTTTCACACTGTTCCTTTAATTGCTGAATGTCAAGCAGGAAAGCTGTGAATACCAATTTTTATCGTCTTTGGTTTGACCCGAGCGAGAATTAACCCGAGTCTACCGGTTCAGTAGCAGACGCTCTATCTACTCGACCTCTGATTGGTTAACATGCGTAAAAAGTAAGATTACGAGCGTATTTTTGGCTTATTTTAAACAGAAATTTGGCGCGCCCGGCATATCACCTAACCAGCGAACAAGCTGCCAGTTGGTTAATATAAACTACAGTTACGCTCGTGCTGTTACGATTATTTAACACGGTGTGTAGACCGCCTTTGAGGTGAAGCCTATCCAAAGGAGTGAGCTAGGAGACAAACAAAAGAAATGAAGATTATTTTTACCTACTGGGCTGTACATCCAGGGGCGTATTTAGAGGGGGCATAGTGCCATGCCCCCCCACCTTTAGGTCGCCAGGATAGTATAATTGGCATAAAATAGTAGGCAAAAGTGCGGCATGGCCCCCTTTGTAACTTTGGCACAAAGTTTGAGCACACAAAGCGACACAATGTGACTGAAGACTTTGTTTTGTTTTTGGGCTTACCTAGTTTTAGGCCAAAAACCGGACTAAATCTAAGTCAAGACCTTGTTTTTTTTTTGGTCTTCACCTACTTTTGCACCAAAAACCGGAGTAAATCTGAGTCGAGAAGCTTTTCTTTTGGTCTTCAATATTCTCAAATTTCCTGCCCCCCCTCCTTCAAAAATCCTGCATACGCTACGGGGTACATCATTCCGGTACAGTAAAACACCTTGTAGAACACAACTTCTTGAATCAGACCACGTGTAACATTAAACTACATACATAATAGTACGGTGCTCCTTTGCAAGCAACTTCAGAAAACAACAGCGAAAGCCAAATCATTTACTTGGCTGTTTTTCAATAGGGTCGTAAGCACCGACTTGGATTAATTTTGATCCTCCAAGTCCAGATAAGCTATTCTTGAATTATTTTATTATTTTAGCAATTTTCCCGGCAATTTGTTTGAGCTTATCCCATAAAAATTTTGTCAATCCTCTCATCAAAATTAATCCACGTTGATCCATGCGACCAAAAATCTTCTAATATCCAACTGCTGAAACATAATCACGTGTGCACAATAGTTATCAGAGGTGTAGTCGAGGACACAAGGCTCGAGGCCAAGGCCAAGGACACAAAAAAAATCCGAGGCCAAGGACACAAAAAAAATCCGAGGCCTAGGACCAAGTACACAAATGCAAGTGTTTTTCTAAGAAAAAAGGTCTTAAAAATTTTTTTTCGGTCGATCTCCAAAAAAAACAGTTTAGAAAAACATTTTTCAGCCGATCTGCAAAATTTTAACCATTCAAAAAATAGTGCTGTCCTCGAACCGAGGACAGAGCAATTTTCGAGGACTTGAGACGTCGAGGCCAAGGACTTGAAAATGAGTCCTCGAGAACTCCACCTTTGATAGTTATATTGTAAATATCTTTCTTAATTTTCAAAGTTTTTTTGTCGAACCAACCAATATACTTTTATTTTTAAAACAGAATGGCATGGGCAAAAAACATATACTATTTATTGTACTAATGCAAGTTGAAAAAAACGCCAGCTAGGCAATTATTGTCAAATAAGTGATTGCAATCACTAAGAAATCGTTTTATGACGATCCTGATAGCCCGACATTCAGCAGGTTCGACTCTCACCTTAGTCACGTTGTTGCAGAGGGTCCGGATCTCCCTGCTCAAACCGGAGAAATGTAAGAAAAACTTGTGACGCATAAAATTTATTGCAATAACTGGAGCAAGATCGATTTCTTGTCCATACTTAACAGTAAAAAACTCGGTGGAGATGGGGTGGGGGAGAGGGGAACAAAAATCTCCAAAATTATCTTTTTTTAAGTGCAGACGAATTAGGTTAAAACTTGTGATTTTTTATTTATTTTATGATTTACCTGCTTGTGATAAAAAGGCTGAAATTTTACTGTTAGCCACCGCCCTCATAGCCCATTTACGCAGCCAGATTAAGCATGTTTTTACTCCGTTAATTTCTGTGCGACGCTTTAAAAGCATTCATTTTCACTAAAATGAAGTTATTGTTGAAAAAAAAAATGTGAAAAAAGTTGCTACCCCAAACACTCATTTAACTTTTATAAACTTTATGCAATAACATGGTTAGTTTTCATTTATTACTCCGAATTTAATGACAATCCACCTTGACTAGTTTTTACGCAACTAACTACTTTTAAAAACAAAACCTTATTAGGGAAATATTATTATTAAACAAAGAAACGAAGAAGATAGCGAATTTATTGGTGATCCATTGTTCCATGTTCCTTTCATTTTGGGCCTTGGCACAATAGGAAAAAAAATACACGAAAAATTTGTTACTATCAGTGTAATTTGAGCAGATCTTAAACTATTTTTAGCCCAGCAAGACAAAATTTTTGCTAGCTTGAAATCGTGCAACTCAAGATCACAAATTTAAAATAACCAAAAAAAAAACAACTAGCTACAGTATATTTCATACCCAATAACGCTTAGCGGGGAAAGGGTATGTCTATTCCATTTTGCCTATGTCATAAAAATTTTTTGAAATCTGTTCCATGTTATTCAAATATCTTGAGCCTCTTGGCTGCTTTTATGCTTTCTATTTTCATTATGTACGCTGTTAAACAACGCGTCTTTTAAATAGAAATTGAACAAATATATTCTCAGAATTGAGTTACAGTATTTTTGAACTGATAAAAAACGAAATATTCTTAAAAGAAGTTTGAACAAAAAAGTCCTCAAATCAACCATTTTCCTAAAATATCGCAAAAATCTCTAAGCAGTTTTAACCTTCCTTTAATAAGGGGGTTTCAACCCTCTTTACCCAAGTCACTAAGAAAATTTTACACCTGAATGCGATCGTTTAAACGTGTTGTGTACTTGACCTGCAGGTAAAAGGGGGGTTGAAAAGGCTGGGCAATTTAATTTTTTTAAATGGCGTAATTCCAAATCTCACATTAGCATTTTATTGTAGTTCTTTCAAATGACTCTAAAAACGTGCTAAATGTGATCCTAATGGCTGCCTTATTTTTTTCAAAAATTTACAAAAGTTGTCTATAGCGGCTGGGGGCTTTGCCTCCAGACCCCCATTTGTGACACGCTTGATCGGCAGTTTTGTTGCTGCTCACCACGCCTCTCAATTTTGGCATTTTTCGAAAACGTTTTAAGAAATACTACTCAAAATCGGTTTTATTGAAGAATTAAAAACTTCTTGAGGTAATAAAGACGTGCGCCGAAACTTTTTCCACAATTTCCTTTATTCGCGAAAATACAATTCAATCCGTTTGACTCCGTAACATTGGCAACCTTGCATTTTGCAATTTCGTGACATGAAAAAAGGCATAGTTTACAAAAATTCTCGCAGACTACAAAACGCGATTACCAACTGGTAACACTAACAGTGAGTAGCCTATAATCAATTGTAAAAATTTGGCTACAGCTTCTGGAATCTGTAGACAGAGCGGTAGACCTAGGCTACCAGTGCTGAACTACGCTTGGTAGGTCGTTTGCGATGTCACAGAATTGCGAAATGCAGGGTTGCCAATGGTACGGAGACATACGGATTAAATCGCATTTTCGCAAATAAGGGGAATTGTGGAAAAAGGTTTGGAGCACCTCTTTATTGTCTGGAGTGGTTCTGAAATCTTCAATAAAACCAATTTCGAGCAGAATCTTTTTAGCTTTTCTCCCCTTAGCAAAATCTTGGTTGCGCCCCAGCTTTTGATCTTCCGTTCTTTAGGTTTTCGTCCCATAAAAAGTCCCTCTTTTTGAAAACTTCTATTCACATCATTGCATGTGATTTGTGGTTTGGCCCTTTTCTAATTAAAAATCCTGTCTACGCCTCGGTATGTGGCAATCTATAACACTAGAAATGCTAGTCGCAAAAATTACCAGTTATGTTCAATTCATTCCAATACTGCTAGAAAAGCATTGCCTTTTAGTGGTGCACAAATTTGAAACAACTTAAACCCAGAATGGAAGGATTTCTCGTACTACAGATACAAAAAAACTATCAAGTGCTACCTTGTTGCAAATTATAGCTAAATCCTTGTACCAAACTGCATCATCTAATCTAATGCGTCGTTACTTGAAAAAGAAAAAAAAATTTTTTGACATTAATTGATCTAAAATATCGGTCTTTAAAAATTGTGTTTGCTGTAATCATTCTGTATAAATTGTTTAAAGTGTACATAACAGAGGTGAAGTCCTCGAGGACGTCCTTGGCCTCGAGGACGTCCTCGAAGACACATTTTCAAGTCCTTGGCCTCGAAGCCTCAAGTCCTCGAAAATTGCCCTGTCCTAGGCTCGAGGACAGCACTATTTTTTAAATGGTTAAAAATTTGCAGATCGGCTGAAAAATGTTTTTCTAGACCGTTTTTTTTCAGAGATCGACCGAAAAAAATTTTTTAAGACCTTTTTTCTTAGAAAAACACTAGCATTTGTGTACTTGGTCCTTGGCCTTGGCCTCTAGCATTCCTGTCCTTGGCCTTGGCCTCGGATTTTTTTTGTGTCCTTGGCCTTGGCCTCGGATTTTTTTTGTGTCCTTGGCCTTGGCCTCGAGCCTTGTATTCTTGACTCCACCTCTGGTACATAACTTGTGATGTGTTAAATAGCTTTCTGTGATCTTGTTGCTTTTTTTTTGCTTTTTGTTTGACTGGAGTGACTAGTAGGCTGAAGAGAGAAAGGGTGTCTGCGACTAGGTGAGCATTTTGGCTCAATTGTGGTCACCCTATGTACCGTATCCCATAGTTCTTACAAATCCCAACGTGCGATGTTTTATCTTTTACTTCTTGCTGTTGTGTATGGACACGAATAGACATGAATGAATGAATGCAATTTTAAACAAGCCAGCTATATGCATGGTTGTTATTATACACGTAGCAGAAATGATTTCGATCTGGATGCTGGTCCATTTTTTTGGAAAAGACTTTATTAGCTAAAACAATTGATATTTTGATATTACATTACTTTTTAATAGACACATTTTTCAACGCATTTTTTTACGGTAAAAATAAATTATTTTGCTCTTTGGCGACAATTTGTTTTTGTTTTTAGTTATGCTTGATCACACATTTAGCGCCATTATTTGGTTAAACTGGTACGGTACGTAATTTGAAGACTAGTTGGGACTTAGTGGGAAACTGGAAAGTAGGTAACTTTGGAATTGATACCGTAGACCTAGAGTGGAGAGTTTGGTTTCAGGTTGCCTTGGTACATATTATGTAGCAATAAAGAAACAACACGAGGCTTCTTAATCTTTTATCGTGTTTACTGTTTGATAGAAATGTCACTTTTGGTTTAAAAACAAGTGGGCAGACAGCTACCAGTACCAGGGTACTTTACTACTTAACCCTAACTGGGCCAGTGGGCTGTGGAGGGCCTCAAGATTTAAAGTTTTTTTTTTCAGTCTTGAGTCCTGAGTCTTTAGGCAGTCAGGTTTTCTGGCAGCCTGATCCAAAATAAGAGTAAATGCAACAGTGAAACGAAAGGATGCTTTACAATTACTTTACACTCTCAGACTGGTACAATACCGTAGGTATACGTAAGTGGAAGCACTTTTACATCTACATTGTACAGTAGGCCTGTCAAGGAGTAAGGACAATCTAAAAATCATTACAAGCAATGCAATATTTGCAAATTAGTACAAAGTCTGACCATAAGTACATAGATACCGGTAGCAGTAACTACCGGTACCATACCTGGTAAAGTGGTATCGGTATGCAAAGCAAGATGAAGGGTATAGGCCTATAGGCTTACGCAGATTCATTAGGCTAGTTGTTTTGAGAGACCTAACACTGTATCAATACAGTCTGTAGGCTAATTACTCATGGAGAGACCTAACACTGTATTAATACAGTCTGTAGACTGTATAACACTCAATTTTTCTTAGCTGTTTTGAAGGGAAGGTTGAAGAAATGCAAGACCAGTATTAGCCTAGCCTAGGGTTACCTCGGGTAATTCCGGACAAAATTCTGCTATTTTCGCTCTGTCTGCCCTCTACTACAATCATTTCCAGAACTGTTGCTTTCAGTTGTGCATTTCAAATTCAATATTGGACTTAAGTATTTTCACAACAAGTTCAAAAAAAAAATTAGGGAATGGATACAAAAATTGGTCTGAACGACCATGTCCGTAATTACCCTTTCCGGACACATACGTACCGTCAACCAGGGCGACTTTGAACGCTGAGGTGACTTTGAACACTTCATTCACTAAAACAAACTTTGGTTTTAGTTAAATACTTTTCAAGACCAAGGGCGGTCTCTTACTAGGTAGGCCTACTGTAAGTGTTTGAACTTTGATAGATTTTTTTCTTTTTTGCCCGACTAGCACAAGGTCACGTGACAATGACGTCATCATTTCAACAAAATAATTCTCAAAAATAGGGCAATTTAGTGTTCCCACTAAGCTGATTTTTTTCAGCAAATCGGCAATTTGTTGGAGCAAGGACAAATAATTTTTGGCAATATAGTACTTTAATACTGGATTGGTACAAAATTTGGGCACATAAAACGTCTTTTTAGAGCTTTGGGCACAATTGTTTTAAGATAATTTGGGCACTCGCCGACTAGCCATAAAGTTAGAGGAAACACAGGGGCGATTCATTACACCATTACTATTGACATGTAGATCTCCGAGTCAGGTTAATTAGCGATAGACGATTGCAGGCTCGAACCCATGACGATGTGATCGGCAGTTTATCGCCCTCACCACTCCGCCACGCATTTTTTTGCATTTTTAAGGCGGAGTGCCAAATTAAAAAAAATTGGGAGTTGGAGTGTGACTTTAATTAATCTTCTAAGCCGTAGTGATACGGTAGTTGGTTGTAGAATGAGCAACTATTTTTGCTCTCTGGGAATGGAATATTGAAATATGTGATTAAGCTAGGCCTATGCTTATCCAGGTTATTTAGCAATATGACAATTGGTTCGAATTTTTTGTCGAAGCATATTTTTGTATCAGTGTATTTCAGAGCGGAGTGTTGTTGTAAAATTTCGAAGGCAGATTAATGCCGGAGCAGTGTTCCCTCTAATTTTGGATCTACTGCGTAAATGCCGGAAAAGATGCGAAAATGCTTGAAAACAGTGCGAAAATGCCGTCGCAAAGCACAAACAACAATGCCATTTACTCAAAGTTTTGTGCGATCTCAAACAAAAATATAAAAAAAGGTCATCGCACACGGAGGCTGCCCAGAGTTTTCTTTATCGGTGCACTTTTAAACAAATGAAACAAAAAAGGTCTTCAGATAAACGTAGTGCATCTTTTTCTGTGACTTTCGGTACTTTTGCATCAAGTTTCAAAGAAACAGCGCCGGACGAAGATAAAATTGCGTTGTGCCGGACGCTACAGCCAAACAAAAACGCCGTAATTTCGAAAATCAAAAAACGCCGTTTGCAGTTGCTAAATAGTAGTGAGAAAATGTCGTAAAAACTTTCGCACTATTCGCACTTTTTTGCGCTTACAGGGAACACTGTGCCGGAGTCAGTTAAAAAATTTCGGAAGGGATTTGGAATGGAAAAATTTGCAACTTTGCAACGCTCTAATTCAAGGACATTCCAGGCGAAGGCAGCTTTGCGCTTGTAAGTGAAGGTTTAGGTGCATGTTGGTAGGTAGTTCAAAGTCGCCCGAGAGCAGAGAGAGCGGGGCGACTTTGGACGCTTTTTGAGATAGAATATATGGTTTATGAGAGTGAAATATTTGTTTGGTTTTGATAGTTCCAGTTGCTGAGGCCATAAGTGTTACGTTCAGCCTATAAGCACTTTTCTTGCTTAAATCTGGCGGAAGTGACAAGTAAAAATGATTCAAAAACGTTCAAAGTTGCCCCGGTTGAAAGTACTTGAGGCAAAAGTGCAAAATTGATACTTTTTAATAACAGATTTACAAACATTTTAAACTAGAATAATATGCTAAGAAGCATTATTGGGCAATTTTTGAGAAATTTTAAAACACTTCGCCTAATATTTATGCCAAACTAGCACCAATTTAGTCACTGCACCATGTTGATTAAAATGGATAAGCGTAAGCCGTGTTGATTAAAAGTTTCATTTTAACGTCTTTCCCGTGGTTAAATCGCTAATAAAGATCATTACTCTGCAAATGCGCTTGAATTGGCAGCCGTCCTAAATTAACAATCGCTCCAATATTATCGTAGAGCCTGGGTTGTGGTTAGTTATGAGCCACGCCGTAAGTAGCCAGATTTATAATTTGGAAGTGTCTAGATCACCAGTCCGGTTTCCAACATCAAATCGCTAGAGCACCGGCAGCGTATTATATTGCTTTTTTCTCATTAATTCGATTTAAATACGGCACTTTGACACATCAAATGCAAAGCCCTGATAGTGTAGTGGTAAGCATGCTTGGCTGCCGTGGCGAGGGTTGGGATATCGTTTCGCGGTGGACACGCTTGGCAAATATAGCACTAAAGAGGTATTTCGCTGCATAATTCTTTTTTTTTTCTCTAAAATCTTACGATTAGAGTTAGGGTTCGGGCAGCGATGCCAGCGTGAGAGATAGTAAATTGAACAGCAAAATAAAATGACCGGTGCCGTCGGTTCAGCAGCGATTAGATGATGGAAACCGGGCCAGTGCAGCAGACTCTGCCTTATAATTTTATCTGTGATTTTCTGCCGAGGATGGCAGATTTATTGAGTGCAGCTTGTATCTTTTTAATGCATAGGCCTTTAAGTAAATAACGCTATGTAAGTTTTTCATTATTTACCCCCAAGTTATCCTCCAAAGTTGTTTTTCTTTTACAATCATTTTTCTTCCTAAACTCATTCATTTATGGATTTTTTGAAGTGAGATTCGGACACGGAGTAGGAATGGATTTTATCTTTTTTTCTTAAAAAATTGGAATTATGAAAAAATAAACTTAATCAGAATCTGGTTTGCTGAGAATACAGGGTTTGAGAGCATGTTTGGTTTTGATATAGGACAAATTAATATCTACACTAATCTATTACCGAAAGTAGAGAGCAACTACGCAGAATTGTTTTATCGCTCCTAAAATGACCAGGCAGTTGTTTAATTCCCGAAATAATAATCTACAATGACATACCGGTAGGTAATACAAAAACATAATACTTGCAATTTTAGTTTCATGTCCGGAATTACCTTAAGCTGTCCGGAATTTTCCCTGTCCAGAATTACCTGAGGTAACCCTACTCATATAATCTTAATAATGCTGGAACTTACCAGCATATCTGCCAAAGAGGAACTGTAAAAAAAGCGAAACAATGTACAAGAAATGAATAGTAAAAAAGCATTACACTGCTGAAAGTAACAACAAACCAGAATCTGGAATAGCTTGGCAAGCAAAACATACAATGGTATACAACACTAGTGAAATGAGTAGCTTAGTGACCTTGGACAAGGCAATGGTAGCATGAACTAATAAAAGCAAAAACACTTACATAAAATGACACAAAAACCCTTTTTCAAAAGAAAACATTCTGGAAGAAATGTCTATACTCCAAAACCAATATTGATACCACAAAAGAGGCAAAACAGACAGTGGAAAATCCACTACAACCCAAAAATGTATCAAAAAATCACAAATTTCAAACATAAGACTAAGATTCACCTCTCCAACTTATATCCACTACCTGACTACGCCAATGACCCATAACATGATAATATTTATATCATGTTCAAAGGTCATTACCATCACAAGAAGCCAGATTGAAATAGTGACTCATAAAACGACGTTTGAACTGCAAAACAGTGTCACTATCTGCTACGTCTAACAGATAAAAGGATCACATTCCATACTATACTTCCGGAGCTGCAAAATATCATAGATAAAATATCATAGCCTGTGATGTCACAAATTTCAATCCTAGTTTAGGTTCAAGTTTTAAGTGATCAATATTACTCCTAACATTATGTTATGCAATTGGCTTATGAAAACTTACCGGTAACATATATCAGATATATTTTTAATGTAAGCAGGAGCGAGATTATGAAAACGTTTGTATGTCATTAAAGCAATTTTGAACATAATGCGAAATTTGATTGGCAGAATACTCCATGCGAACTTTTTAAATATGGAGATATTGGAATTCTTCTTAAGGACCCATACAGACCAAAAATAAATCTCACAGCAGCATGTAGCAGTGTAACACACTTGTATGCATCTTTAACAAATAGACAGGCAAGTGATAGTACTGTGCATTGCAATAATATACTGTAGATGGGAAAGAATCATTGAATGCAGTAAATGAAGTTTCAGTTCATGTGACAATTTAGAGCCAATTCTACCCAAGTTACGTTGATTCAAGTAGCATGTACTGGTTACTTTATTAACAAGCAAACTTAACAACATATCCCGATCTAGTATTACGCCCAGAGTTTCAACAGATACAGATGTCGTATAAGCATCACTGCCACCCAAATTTAGGTTTGGAATTAGTTTTGCATGATCTCGTCCTGAGGTAATATCTCTACAAACTGAGTTTTCAATTCATTTAATTGTAAATGAAAGTTTGCAATTTTTGTATTTACTTTATTTAACAACATATTTTTATCAAAACTAACATAACATTGAATGTCGTCAGCATATATATGAATCCCAATGTTATGACTGACTACAATGTTTTCAATTTCTTAGGAATATAGGCTAGGTTAAATAGAAGCGGGCCCAGTATTGATCCTTGGGAACACCTGAAAACAGTTCAACATTTTCAGAAACCGTGTCATCTAGCTTAACAAAAAATTGCCTGCTTTGTAAATATGACACCAACCATGAAAGAACAGTGCCATCAACATAGGCGTCGATTTTTTGATTAAGCAAATTCCGAGAAGGCAAAATGTTTTTGCGAAGTTTGGTTAAACTTAATAATTCTATTTCATTCTGGAATTTGCCCCCAAATTCAGGTGCAGCCCCAAAAAAAGTCTTTGCTGCATTTTCTATTTCAGCCTGGAATTTCGGATTTCTTGTGCCAAATGTGTATTACTTGCCAAAAAAAAACAGGGGGCCAGACATATTCATCCCTCTTCAGTGTCAGAAGCAAGGGGGTGCTGCCCCCCAACCCCCCAAATTTGATGCCTATGGCCATCAATACCAAAACGATGAAGTTCTTTAATCAAGTGAGCATGGTCAACTGTGTCAAAAGCACAGGAAAGGTCAAATGACATCAGCATTACATTAAAATTTGAATCAAGTAACTAAACAATGTCATTGTGGCTCTGACCATGGCTGTCTCGGAGCTGTGGTGTTAACAATAAGCAGACTGAAATTGACCTAACAAATTATTAGCAAGCAAATGCCCATTTTAGTCTTGCTGTTTATTGCTATTACTTGGCTAAATGCCCATTTATTTGGTCATTAAAACATTTCTACAAAAGCTTGGACAAAAATGATAAGTTGGTGATAGGTCTATAGTTTTTCAGGTCATTATTATCAAGAGACTCCCTTTTGAGTTGTGGAACAATGTGTAGCAATTCTAGTGCTACTTGGGTCAAAAGAACGCGTTCCGATTGTGGCTAACTGGCTCAGTTGTACAACCTATGAGTGATTGGCTGGATTGCTTTATTATTAACTTATGCTGCTGGAGTTGAGTCTTGCTTGCTGATATTTTGTTGAGCTTGATTTTATGATGTCATTGGTTGGAGCAGTGACTGCGACAAATGCATGCCACTTTAAGATCTTGTGAAAGCAAGCCAGTAACAAGTGACAAATTAACAATATGCAGCAAAGCTGGTAGCAAAGTATTAATGCAGACTTTCAGTAGGCTGATTGGAATTGGGTCCAAATCACAAGTTTTAGAAGGCGTGTTCATAATGATCTGTTTAAGCACACCTAGAGACAAAAGGGTGAATTCAGTCATTGGGCATATCAAGCAGGGCTGCGAACTCAATCGATTTTTATTCGAATTCAAGTTCGAGTTCAGCCTAGTTTAGCAAGTTCGAGTTCTGAAGTTGTGTTTTTCGAGTTTGGCAAAATAACCGAGTTTTTTCGAGTTCAAGTTTGAGTTTGCAGCCCTGATACTTGCGCTGTTTTTGTAGGTCGCCACAACATAAAAAAGACAGCGAAGAATATGCACTTATGCAGCTTTTAGAAAAACCGCAATCTCAATTTACGTGGCTTGATCAACAACAAATATTTTTCTGACTAAATTTTAATCTTAATTTTTTTTTGAACTCGAACAATTTTATTCAAGTTCGAGTTCAGAAAACTTATTTCTTCGAGTTCGGCAAAATAACTGAAATTTTTTGAGTTTGCAGCCCTGATATCAAGTCTTGGGGCTTAGGAAGTAAAGCGACTTTGTCATTGTTTGGATTTCCAACAATTGAGTTTCTTATGCCAGCGCAAACATTTCTGACTTTACCATCAAAATATTCAGCAAGCCTTGTTATTAATTTTTCACTTGGTTCATCAATTTTCAAAGTTTTAGTATATTGCTTATCAAAAAAACTGATTTACTGTATGATAAATTTTCCTTACATCACTTTGAGAATTCTGCAGTTTTGTAAAATAAAAAGATTCTCTTTTAACATCAAACATTTGCTTTGCTTTGCTTTTTTATATGCTTCCAAGTATATAGATTTATTACTCTGACTTTTGCTCTTCAAAGATCTTTCTGCCCTTCGTGTTTCTCTTTGCACCTCTTGACATTGGACATCCCACCATGGTGTTTTATTCAGTCAATTAAATTGCGTAATTTTAGGTGCATGTTTGTCAATGACTAATCTAATCAGAAGTGTCTACTGTGATATTTGCAAAGTGTTTAAATGAAGCAAGCAACAGCTTTCTCTACTCACATACAGTACTTAAATTGTAAAATTTTGCATGGGGGACGCTTTTGCAGCCTTGACCAACTTTACAAAAAGTTAAGTGGAAATGATGTACTTCCGTTGCCGAAATTGAATGAAG
The DNA here is from genome assembly GCA_963965965.1 of Trididemnum nubilum. Taxonomy (NCBI): domain Eukaryota; kingdom Metazoa; phylum Chordata; class Ascidiacea; order Aplousobranchia; family Didemnidae; genus Trididemnum; species Trididemnum nubilum. The sequence continues at coordinate 14,133,437 of OZ014480.1, forward strand.
ACAAAAAAAAGGTCTTCGCTGCAAATTGAAGTCAGTTTTCCACGAAATCAGGTGAAGGCCAAAAAAAAAAGGTCTTCGCCGCAATTCGCGACGATTTTCGGCAGGAAATTTGTAGGATCTTATAGTCCTGGCTGGCTATTTTTCCTCTAGTCATCCAGCACCCAACTTTAGATGGGAGGACGCCTAAATCTCGATGGTGGGATGCATCCCCCATGTTTCACCCTACAATTTAAGTACTGCTTACATTGTTTATTTTATTGCAACAAAAGCAGACCTATGTTTGTTGTTGTTTATCATGCTGTATTTTGTTAGCTTGCTTGTCTGGCAAGTTAAGCTGAAAAATAACTTGTCTGAGGCAATTTTAGCTTGCCTCCGGCAAGTGTTAATTTCGACTTCTGATCAGAACAGCATTGTATATTGTCAATTCTGGCTTCAGCTCTTAAGTCAATTTGGTGTTTGGCAAGTGTGTGAAAAATTACAGTAGTAGGCCCATGGTACCTACCTGCCAACAAACCTATTTTAGCTTGGTAACGTAACCTATTGGTAGTTGTAAACTTGTATCCTAAAAGTGCCATATTTGCGTTTCAGATTTTGCCTGTGTCTGTTTTGGCTTGCATTTGCCTGTTTGATGTAATAGATTATTGGTTAAGATTAGTTGTGTAAGTCAGTAGGCTAAGTGCTGACTACCGTAATGTACCAAATACTGACAGTACAACACAGAGTATTTACTGTATTGCAGTTTTGATTCATTACAGAGTAAGTAAGTTGCCTTACATCTTTTACTGTGACTGTTTGACTGTCAGTCTGTACATTGTACATACCTGACAGTGTGCAGTACCTCTGATCTTGTGCAGCTGTTTGGTTGGTCTGAAAAAATGAGTTCTCATGAACATGTGACAATTCAGCGTTTGATAAACTTTTTTCAAAGCAATGAAAGCTTGCAAAAAGACAGCAAAACTCTTCTGAAAGAGTCTGTAAAAACATTCAGGTGAGTTTACCAGCCAATTTACACTAATTAGCAGTTAGTACAATTGTTGGACTACCATACCAGTGCCACAACCAGGAGCTAAGGGGGTTTCATCTCCCTCCCCCCTTATCCAAGTCACTTAGAAAATTTAACACACAAATGCAGGCCTTGAAACATGGTTTGAACTTGACCTATAACTATAGAAGTTGGGGGGGTCTGAACAGTAACATAGTGAACGACCGGGCATTTTAATCCTTTTAGATGGCATCCAGATTTTATCAATTAAGTTCTTTCATACAGTAGGTAGCTCTAAAAGCATGCAAAATGTGGTTTAAATGGCTATATTGTTGGTATTAATGCTGATTTCTGGACCTGACAAATACAGTCAGTGTTTTTTTATTGTAGCATTTAAACTGTTCAGATGGTTTGGAGTCTGTATCTACAATGAAGTTAAACTGAAATGCAATGGTTTTTATTTTCATAGGCAATGTGCGAGCGAAGTTGGCCTTAGTCTTGAGCAAATTCACATTATTGCTGAAATCGTTGCCACACAAAAATATGGTATGGTCTGTGGTTGTTAGTCTATATTTGTTGCTGAATGAAAAAAAGTTGCATCAATTGAAAATTTAAACTGCTTGTTAGGTCTCGACCAGTGTTTCCTCTTAGGTTTTGGTGAATTCGCTATTCGGCACGCGCCCAAAAAATGGGCAATATTTCTATAGCAAACCATGGAAATCCAAAACTGAGTTGGCGTGCACCCAATAAAAACGCTGATTTGCTGATAGAAATTGACTTAAAGGCTACATAGATCTCCACTCTCCAGGGTTCATAAAGAGCTGATGAGCAAAGTGGTTTATCAGGCTGTTTTCAGCTTCTGGTAAATATAACATTGAACAGTGAAACAGCATGTTGATATTTCAAATTTTGATGTTGCTCAATTTATGTATGCCAAACATAATTGATACACTCTTTGGTATTTAAGAATAAAAAGAATGATAATTTCAAATCAAAAAAGATACTTGAATTCCCTAGTGATTCAAAACGATAAAATTTTTGTATTTGCAAGTGCAATTGCAATGATTGTGAGATGATAGAGTGCTCACTGCTCAGTGCTATTGCAAACTGCACAAGTGCACAGGTTATTGAGAAAAAATTGGCTGACACTCAAATTGAAAAAACGTGCTTTTTCTGATTTTGCAATTTTGTGATGCAGCAAAAAAAAGTATACTCAATCGGACAGATTATTCGAAATTTAAAAGTTACACAAACGTGGTCGCTAAAGTTACATCAATGCTCTCAAAATTTAAGAACAAATGAAGCTGAATATCAACAAAAAATGAAGAACAGCCAGCCTCAACTCAAGGTTACTGGTTCTTAAAAAAAAAGAGTGTACTTAACATTGCAAAGTATGCAAGCTAAAAATGGATGCTCTTTACTGTTTTATTTTTTTCTGATAATGATAAAGTTAAAAAGGCATTCAAGTCGAAAAAAATTTAATTTAGATTTTCGCTTAGAAAGTCTTTTTCCTCTTAGAATTTTTGCCAGGGTTGTCTGCTACGAACAAAATTTCAAAAATACTGCATGTTTGTACTGGTAGCTCTCAATAAATATCTTGGGCAGAGTTTTGTTGTCAACTAAGTAAAGGGTTAGAATTGTAAATAAGCTGCTTTTCAAGTAAATTCAAGCCAACTTTCCAAAAGTTGAGCTTCTGTTACAATACTAGCGAAATGGCAACACTGGTGTAAGAGGAAAATTGTTAACTTCAAATTGCAGTATCTCTATAACAGTGAGATGTAGAAGTTTCAAATTTGGTGAAAATGCATTTTATACTTTTTCCAATATTTTGGTCAACAGCAAAAACTTTACTTGAAATAAGGTAAGAAAGGTTTGGATTCAACATTGTAAAGAGTTTGGGTTAAGATTTAAAGTTCAATTTTTTTTGTATTTTGAGATGATCTGTCATGTAACTGCAGACTTGGACTTTAAATTTTGACCATCAAGTTTAACTCATGTGATTGTTTTTCTTTTATTCTGGTCTTAAATCTGAACATTGTTATTACGCACTCTGCTAGTGGATAGCCATTAATGCATATAGTTAGTAGTTTATTATTATTTGACAATTCACATGTATAAAAAAAGGATAAAACACTCACAAAGTAAATTAATAGTTGCAAGGTCTGAGGCACTGAAAATACGTTTCGGTTTTGTGAGTCAAGGACCCCTTCTTTTTAACACATAAGAGTCTAAAAAGGCTGGAAATTTTTGTTGAAATATGGTCAAGAGAAAAGCACTATTTAATTTCAGTAATTACTTGAAGCGATATTTTGAAATTAACCAAAGATCGATTTGTAAGTTCTCTAAACAAGAAAAAATTGTTGGTTAACTTTTAGCAGTCCTTCAGTTTGACGCTATATATTACAATACATGTTTGAGCATGTTTTGTTAGTTTACACATAGCAAACTTAGTTTTCACACTTTTCTAGCAAAATTTGTTTGAATTGTTTTTTGAAAATGTTGAAAGTTTTATTCCTTAATTCCTCATCAACTTTGTTCCACATTTTGGTACCTTGAAGAGTCAAGGAGTTTGACAAACAGATTTTTTTACTTATAATAAAAAAGTAGTTACGCTTTTTGACACTTCTGGTTTCATGCGAGTGAACCAGAACAGTTTTTCAAAACGCCTTTGGAAGATTAGGGGCAATTTATCATTAAAAAGTTCATGCATGGATTTAGCAAGCTCAAATTTATAGATGTCTGTTAATTTTAAAAAATCTAACTTTTTATACAAATAAATGACGTGGAAGAATCTTTTATTTCAAGGTATTGCATGCACAATATTATTAAGTCAATTTTTTTTCACATAATTTGGTTGTAGTTTTATTTTTCATATTAATAGCTAGCCTACATGAATTTAAGATTAATTAAAGTCATTATAGTGGAGTCCACGACAGAATAATCAAAGAAACTGTGGTAACAACACTAGTGAATAGGAATGCTTGCAGAGAAATTAATGTTTAAATAGATTTTAGTGTAACAAAACTCTTCAACTTTTTTTTTTAATCTTAACTTTGAACAATGCAATTAACAAACACTCTATTACGACTACTGGCTGGTAATCTAAAACTTCTGTTATTTTGTACTCTGTTGCTTAGGTTTAAAACGATAATGAGACCAGGAGTTGTTCCTGGTATTATTATTAGTATATGCCAGTATATGGAATTTTGAAAAAAATAATAATAGTAAAATAATTTTTTGTTAAAAGCTTGACTGTCAAGTAGAAGTTTTTTGCATAACATTCTTAGAAATTTATTTTTAGGTGAAATTGAATCCAACGGCTTGGTACATTCGTTGCTGCCCCGAGAAAGTATAACAGAAGATACTATACTTATGATTGTTTCAAAAATTTGTGCAGACACACAATCTTTAAAGGTACATAGCGACATTATGACAGTGTATGACTGTAGGTTGCTAAAACCTTTTTTACCATACAGATTGTTCAAATTTGGTTATCAGTGCTTGTAAATTTTTGGTGAAAACTTGTTCACTTATAAGTTCATGAAGCATTTTGGTTTACAACTATATTAATCCCCATTAAGCACATGCTTCCACCAGCTTGCAGTGGCTCAAGAAGATTGGTGGCTTCTGTCGCAGTCTTCCATTCTTCCACCATTTTCCTCATCTCTTATGCATCTAGTCCTTAGTGATTTCACCTGGTAACCTCTGAACCAACTTGGTATTCTGTAAGCTTTTTTTACCTTTCGTAAAAAGCTTGTTTTGTTTATGAAGGTCTTTGAAGCATCATTTTGCTTTCATGGGTTGATACAATTTAATTGGGTTGGTTTTCCCAATTAATTAAGCAGCAAAGTCACAATATATTTATTTTTAGGTAAAGACTCTCTTACTGCGCTGGATAATTCTCATATTTGACTTAGTTGCACCCATGAGTCGATGCCATTGCATTTATGGGATGCTTTTTCGCTATATTGACAATGAAACTCTTTGCCCTTATATATGCCATTTGCTCTACCTCTTAACAAGGAAATGTGACGGTATGTTTACTTGAATATTGCATTCACGATAATTTTTGAATTTAGACCTATAGTGAATTTAGATCATGTTACGCCAAAGCGTGTAACGAGTTGGTCAGGCCCATCGATGCATCATTGCGCCTGCTGGCAACACAGCTCCTTGTTGCAACAGTGGCAAGCTATTGGCATTTGGCAACACTACTTCCGATTTGACCTCAAATTTTGAGAATTGAACCTGAGATTTGAAACCTCAAATTTTCCACCCAGTTATGAACATGTTACCACTCGACCTACTGGTTGTTGCAATGGTGAATTAGTGATGCAATTAGATATTTTAGCTAATAATTGTGTACAGAAAAGTGTGTTGATTGCTTGCTGTTGAAAACAAACTTAAGTTTAGTTTGTGATGACACTATCACTAATGCAGTATTAGCAACTGCAGTACTTGTACTGTCAAGTAGGCATTTGATTGATTTGAAAATTGTGGTAAACAGTTCAGTTTTGCGTCCATGTAATTGGCCCAAAAAAATTTTTGTTAACAAAAACTTAATCTCTCTCAATTAATCATGCTTTCAAGTGCTCATTTTTTCATTTTTATTTATTTTCATTTTTTTATTAGTCTTTTTTTAATCAAATTTTTTAGTGATTGTGATTGGTTATAAACTAGTTTAATAACCGTATTTTTCGAACCATAATATCCACGTAAAATACGGTACCTAGATTTTCTCCACAGCACAACGTTCTCAAAAGTACAGCTTAACACAAAGATTTCTTTTCTGGTGATGTAGCAACGCAATGGTTGTGTGCTCAGCGCATACATCGCAGTTGAGTAATTTCATCTTTTCGTACTTGCATTAAATGGGGCTTCAATCCTCCCTTAGCCAAGTCACTTAAAAAGTTTAGCCCAAAATTGCAAGCTTTTAAACATGGTTTGGACTTGACCTATGAGTGAGGCTAGGGGCTTGAAAGGGCAGGGCAATTTAATTCTTCTACTGGCTTTTCAAATCTTAGTAGTTTTGTTTTTTGAAATGGCTCCAAAGAGGTACGAAATTTAATTCAAACGGTACTAAAATGGCTATTTTTTGCTAAAAAAACTACACAATTGCCCAGCGGCTGCATTTTGGCTGCTGGGGGCTTTGTCCTAGACCCCGTCTATGATACGCGTAAGTTGCTCCAGTTTGCCCCGCAAGCTACGCTATTGAGACATTTTTTAGGCAAAAAAATTTACCTTTGGATTCGAGTCCCTCCCCCTTTAATGAAGTTGCTGGTTGCGTGCCTGCTTAAATGGTTATATGTATGTGATATAATACTTGCATATCGAGGGTCAATGATATGTCTCAGGTTGATACTTTTTTTTTCCATTCTTATTTCTTAAAAAGATTTAAAAAAAATTTTTTTTCCTCAAAAACGCCATTGTTTTTTTCATTTTTTTGTTAATTGGCCGCTTGACAACTTGATTAACGCTCGGTTTTAGAAGGAGAATTAGCAGCAAACTTTAAGAATTTTATTTTTTGCCTTTGCCATCGCTCTTTAGTAGTATCTTGTATGATGTACTTAGTTTTGTTTAGTGACACACTATCGCATTGCAAGACTTCTTGAACTTCAACGAAAAGTTGGGTCACAGCCTCATATCAGTGGCTTGCTGTCTTTGTACAGGTATAAATTTACTTACATTAAAGTTAAATGTAAGATTTGTAAAGGTTACGCATGCCATACAATCGGGCATGTTCGTTGTAAATAAAATTTCTATTTTGCCCAAGTGCCGTAGTGTATGGTGGGGCTCATCTTCTCATTGTTAGTTGGTTTATTTTTTGTCTTAATTTTTGATCAAACATAGAAATTAAAAAATTTTTATGATTACTTTTCTAAACACAGTTTTTTTTAAAGCTTGTGTACTAAAAACGCTAATTTTTTCTGTTATTTTGGCTGAAAGGGCTTAATTCATTAAAAAGCAGATCAATTATTTCAAAAAATAAACCTAACATCATTTGAGTTTAGCGTGGCTTATTTTGTGGAACAGAATTTTTGGTCTACCTCACACGGTGGACACAGTGGAGGCTTCACTCAAATCAAAATCAAATGTTTCATTATACTCCTTGTAATACACCGAAGCATGTGATGAGTTGGCAGGGCCCATCTCCATGTCATTGTGCCCGAACAACACAGCTCCTTTTGAAGAAATGTCACAGCGGTGGCGAGCCGTTGGCAACACTGTGTCCGATTTGACCGACCCGAGATTTGAACCTCAGATCTCCCGCTCCAGAGACGAACGCGTTACCGATCGACCAACTGGCCGGTTCAGGCTTCACTCTGTCCCTTTTAATTGCTTAAGGTCAAGAAGCTGTGAATATTAATTTTTATAATTTTTGGTTTGTCCCGACCGGGAATCGAAACGGCTTTACTGTTTCAGAAGCAGACGCTTTATCCACTCCACCAGTGGATGATTTTTTTTTTAATTCTGAAAAAGATGTTAAAAAGATTTTTTGTTTCAGAATGTATCACCCATCACTGATATCAATGTCTGGAAAATTCCGAAGGTTTTTCAAATCCGACAAAGTTTGGGAAAAATCCATCGCCGCAGTTCAGCAGCGCTATGGCCTTAATTTAATGAATGAAAGTTTATTTCCAGGAACATTAAACATTGCTCAAGTATGCCCATTATTTATATTGGCATTGTAAATAGTTTCAAAAATATTTCACTTAAAAATTGGTGAATATTTTACACACTAAAAACATGTTCTTGTGTGATTGAATCAACATTTCAAATACATAATAATTGAATTGGCAAGTGTATGTTCTAGGCAACTACCTTTAGCAATAAAACAATTTGAAAGCTACCCTTTTTCGAATCATTAAAATTAAGCAATTAATTTCGAATAATTAAAATAAAAATTCATATAATGAAAATTGAATTGGCAAGTGTATGTTCTAGGCAACTATCTTCGGCAAAAAAACAATTTGAAAGCTACCCTTTTTCGAATAACCTAAAATCAAATGTAGCTAATCAGTCTGCATAATTTCGCAAAATCATTTTTAAAATTGCTAATTTGATTTGTCGGCATTGTGATAAACTCGCGGTATTTGTAATGCTTTTTTTTGTTTGTTTCAGGGATCAAAGCAGAGCACGACACTAATCACCAAACCCTCACTTTCTATGGTTCAAGATAGCAGTTCAACGCAACGTCCATTTTCTAGTGTCCTATCAGGAAAAGTCCCTATTTATCAAATTCAATCCTTTCAGGAGGTAAACTTTTCACTTGCATTCTCCTCAAATGTAATTCTAAGTCACGTAGTCTGTATTGTACTATAGGCCAGTAGAGTCTAAATTTTTTTAATGAAATTCCAAATAAGATTCGCAAAAGTACCCATTAACCGATGTGAAAATGAGCCCGTAAAAAAGTAGAGACCAAAACAAACGTCTTGAGTTTAATTTTGCTACATCTTTGGTCGAAAAAAGGTGAGAACCAAAACAAGGTCTTCGACTATTTTGGGGGCATTTTAGGTTGTAAAAATGGTTAGGTTGCTGCGTTAATCGTCATCTGCAAGGGTAATTTCAGCCAAAAAAAGATGATGACTGGGCGTGAGGCGAATCGATATTTATTGCGGGTGCAATTGAGTTACTGTCTGAAATTTGAATACTCCTGGTTAAGGCTATTATTTTTTGTTCGTAGATGATGGAAAGATGTTGAAGTTCTTTGCGTTACTGTGTATTATTGACTGGGTTAAATGGTTACGTTGGCTATGTCATTTTTGAATTGTTTAGATTTAGTTTGCAGCAGTTTCATTTACCTATTTTTGCAGTTGGTAGATCACATTGGCCTGTTAGAAATTACGTCACAAGCTCACACTCTCCTAAGTTCGCGAGTTTTCCAGCATGTTCTCGCCATTTTTCCGGACAGAACGGTCGCACTGCGTCTGAGCTTTTGGCTTCACCACTGGCTTAACATGGGTAACTAAGAATTTTTCTACAAAGTTTTCGAAAAGCACCGTCATTTGTAATTAAAATATAATTTTGCACATAAATGGTGATGGGATCGCTCTTTAAAAAAAAATAAAGCAGTTGGTCTCAAATGACTATCATTTTTACTGAACTTAGAAGTCCTTGATAGTCTAGAACAGTTCATGCCATCCTTAAAATAACTTTGTAATATTAGTGAAATAAGCTTCAGTATGTCCGGTTTCTTTTTCAAAAGTACCTTGGGTATTTTTTGTTTCAATAAGTTAGATTTGCAGTATACAATTTGTAATTTATGTTCAATAGGAAAGTGTTTTTTGCAAATTTTACTTCTGTTTTAGAAGTCATATCCAACAGCGGAGAGACAGAGAGAGGCAAGGAATTGTTGGATGCCACGTGCCAATTTACTTCATTAATCCAGGAGTGTATGCCTGTTTGTGAAGAGTTTTTGTTCAGGTATTGAAATGCAGCCTTGTTATTTTTTCTGTTATCATTGGCCTAAAGTTTTGGTGAATGACCGAGAAAAATTTAGCAGTTTCAGTCAAAATGGCCAAAAAACTTGAAAAAGTTGTGCATATTTTTTGCATATCAACCCTAAAATATAGACTTGAATTGCGACAATGATCGTAATTTTTGAATAACCGACGAAGTATTTCCTATTCTGATCGTAATTTTTGAATAACCGACGAAGTATTTCCTATTTCAAATATTAAACCAGAAATTCTGAGCAAAAAATACCCTGTATCAAGCGACAAAGTTGGTTTAATGATCGAAGTAACACTGTGACACTTATGAATACAGTGCACAATAACACTAAGATTAAAATTTTTTAAGACTGTTTTAAACGTTATCGGAATCATCTTATTGAGATAGAATAAGGCACCCCTGGTGATCGGCGTCGCAAATTCATTATTAAGTTTGTTAACATGAGGTCGCAATGATACTTGTGGAAAAAATAATACTTAAAATCTCGCAGTAGATTAAAACTTTACATGATGCAGTAGGTGCCGCTTAATATGACCATCTTGGGACCAGACAATTTGGTCATAAAAGCTTAAGTCGCCATAACCGCACCTAAATCAAAGTAAATGACAGTTTAAGTGACATTTAATCAAAGTAACATCAAGGCACCGCAAAACAAATTCAAAATGTTAAGCACATACGTTAGGTAGTTTTTAATGCAAAAAACTCGGTAATGTTTCACTGAACAAGAACTTTTCGCAAAAAATCGCGAATTTGTCCAGCGAAAGCGTCGAACTCTTCCATTGGCCGAAAACCTTTCGTTTCCAAACCTTTGCGGAGTTGATCGAACATTTTTCTCATGTCAGCATTCTGTGGTATTGGCACAGGATTGGGCTCTTTGGAGAAAATGTTGGTCATATTAAACGAAGAAGTTTGAATGGAGAAATTCCGCCCCGTACCAAATTGGTCATAATAAGCGGCTGGTCATATTGTCTGTGCTCATAAAAGGCGGCCCCCTCAGTACAATGTTTACGCGAATTTCGCTAAACTTAAATTACCGCTTTTTACTTCATGGAATAGACTATTTCACTAGAAATTTTTATCTACGTATTAATTCTGACCCAAATTTAACCCTAACTCAAATCGTTACTCTAAAACTAAGTCCAAACCCAACCCATACTCCAATCTTAACCTAACCCTTAAAAAAGTGCGTAAAAAATGAGCGGTTTAATATTCCTCATTTTTGTTTGGTTTCTTTTTACTTGAAAATTTTCGTTGAAATAGCCACTCCCAGTCAAAAACTTTTGGCTTTGCTCAATTTTCAAAAGATTGTTGCAATTTTTAATAATTTTTTGTTATCAGGTATTTGTGGACTTGGAATGGGAGTGATTACAGAACGTACATTTTGAATATGGTCAGTCGACTGCGAATAATGCCATTCCAAGGTGTGAATTACGATTAGCTTTTAATCAATAATTTTGATTATTTGTTTTTATTTTTGATCTATCGTTGACAATTACGTGTGATCTTGGCTTTCTTCAAAATATCAGTTCTGTCTTGTTCATCATTATTAAAAAATATTTAGTTTCTTTTCTTGATATAGGTTTGTTAAATCTGCATTAATTTCAAAAGCAATAGTAGTTGCGTACTTTGGTTATCGCCTTGTAACTAGAAAAATTTGCCATGGCTCATAAAATGTGTATATTTTAATATTTTTATGTTACAGAACTGGAGCAAAAGTTTTTAGTTCCGCTAAAGAAGCTTTTTTCCTTGTCTTTCCATGTTTATTTTCAGGTATGTAGCGAAAGAGCGCCTGGTTTAGTCAATGCCTTTGAAGCGTTATTATACCGATCAGTGGTTGAGTGGATAAAGGGTCTGACACTGAAGCGGTGCTTTCAGTTCGATTCCTAGTCGGAACAAACCATAAAATATAAAAATTGGGGTTCCCGTGCCACATCTTCCCTGCTTGTCGTTCAGCAGTAAAATGCGGCAATTAAACAGTTAGCCTGAAAGACCGAAAGTTCCTTTCGTTTTCCTGACCAAAGCGATTTGCTGAATTAAGTTGTGATCACAAGTATTGTAATTGTCCAATATACATCCGTAATTTTGTATGCGATCTTGTAAATTTTTCTTTTGATTTTTTGACTTTTCAGTTGATTTGTTTATTTGAAGCCATTCAACCAGAAATAATTGCGAAACACCATATTTACCAGATTGACAGTTGACCGAGATAATGCAATTATGCACGTCGAGGTTTGAGCTACGCCTTTACTATCCATCTCCGCTACGCTGTGGACATTTTTTTAAAATGATTAATTTCGGTTGCTCATCAAAAGTCTAGGTCAATTACCGTCAGATGTTAAAAAAATATTTAAACCTAATGGAAGCAACGAGTAAAGACCGATTTTTAAGGTGACGATAGCGACCACTTTTACTGTACTTTGCTCTTTGCTTAAAAAAAACTCACTATTTATTTGGCTTCTGTTTACAAACAGTTGGTCACGTCCTAATTCAGCCACGAGCCACCCAGTTCGGTAGAGCGCAAGTGTTTCTTACCTCATTTTTACAGCATATCTTCGGTTAGCAGTTTTGTTTGTGGGTATTTAACTGACAATGCTACGTTAGTTATTTTCATTTTCACAAAATTTGGTATACGCTTTGCAGTGCTCTGTCATCAATTGCCTCACGGAACTTTTAACAAACTATCTAACAGCTGAGATTTATCGCGCGGAATTGATGAACGGAGAAGGCGAAAACCTTGAAAGATCAAGGTGATTTTAATTTTTGCTATTAGTATTGGAGGTGTAGGCTTGAAGATTTTAGCTACTGTATTTTAGTTAGTTACTTTATTGGTGTAAGAGACTTTGTTACGCAGCCAGTTTTAACCTAAACCCTAACCCCCGAGACAAGATACGAGCCGCGTCTAAACCTCTGGTGTGAAACCGGTCGCGACAAAATGTCCTGATCCGACATGAACTAGCGCAAAATGGCAATCAAGAGAAAAAAAACGGAACAAGCTTTACGCAAAAGGCACAGGGTGAAACCTCCACTGTGTGTGGCGGACAGGTGGCAACGTGGCTCGAAAACCGCACGGTCCCTTCGCTGTCTGGAATAGAAAGAGATTTGTAGGGTTTAAGGTGTAGTAACCAAAAGCTCAGCTAGCTTGTCTCATTCTGTAATCTGTAAATAGTTTCCCCACTTCATTCTGGTATTCTCGAGTGTTTTGACGTCGATAATAATAATAATAATGCAGTAATATATTTTACAGTATAAATGCGACCTCGATGATTTATATTTCGGCCGGACTCGATAGTATTCGGCCATCGCAAGCAAAGTATAAACATTGGTCAATTTATGTGCTCGATAGCTGAAATAATATTATATCGTCGTTATTTTAGTCTAAAGGTGAGTTGTCCCATTACAATGATAAATTATGCCCTCGCAGCAACTGATTGGATTCCAATATCTCAATTTTAACTTTGCGGCTACTTCGTTTGATTATATTTCAGGTATCTAGTGTACCCTGAGAGCCGCTCTGAAGTAGAGGCTTATTCGACAATTACGGAGTTGGTGCGTTTCGTTGATATTTTATATTCAAGCACGTACAAAACTGTGGAGAATCCATTGCTTCTGCATTACTATGTTTTGCAATTTCATCTGAAAGTAGGTGATCTTTTCCAGTTTTAATTGATGTGGGTTTTGACGCAAACACCAAAAAATGTGCGTAGGAAGATCCAGACCAGAATATTTTGGCGTAATAGTGGAACAGATATACAGAGGTGGGAGAAGAACGTTTTAAGCAACCTTTACAACATCGGGAGTTACGTTTTTAGGACTGTTGGTATTCGCTCGCGACTATCAGAATTGGATCCAATCCACGCAAGTGGTACAAACAAGTCGAAACAGAGCATTCCAATTAGGATTTATAAACCATCACGAATTTTATTATAAGGTGTCTTATCCAGAAAAATTTGCCTGACTCTTGATCCAGAAAATGTTATCCAAGCATTGCAACTCACAGTGCGTTGACAGCGGTGTATTAAAGTAAATTGTGCTTTTTGTATTTTTAGGTGAGCAACATTTATTTGCAACACAAGAGACCACTTCTGTTACTGCCCTCAACGCAAGTTTTATTTCACTCAATCATCACGTTGAGCGCCCCTTGTGTTGCCCTAATCACAAAAATTCTAACCAAGTAAGTCTCCATCGTTTTTGTCAGTCATTGTAAGGTGAAAATTTTTGCATTTTGTTTTAAAAGAATTCCGAATCCCACTGGATGTTCAACCTGGGTTGGAAGACTATTCCAACAGAAATTTCTAAACTCAAATTCTTACTGTAAAACTAACCCTAATCTTGACCCTTAGAAAAGCAAATCTACACCCACAGTATAAATGCATAGATAAGTTTTTTTTAACCAAGTTTTGCTGTTAAATTTTACCAGTTTTTTTTCCCCTTCTAGAGTTGTAGAATTTCTTTCAAGCAATGCAATGACGGACGATATAACTGTTCAGCACTTTTTCGATTGCTTAAAAATCTCTCCATATTTCAATGTTTTATGTTTCTTTTTTCCAGTCATATTCAAACTGCCATTGCACTTAAGGATAAAGGATTGTCATTCCCAGGGTTTACTAAAACCCTTGAATTACTGAACAGGTAAGACGAAGGTACTTATATTGAATTTGATACACTGCGCAGTGCCCATGCTTACGTGTTCTTGTTGGTGCTTACGGAAAATTGTTTTTCCGTAGGTGTAAGTAGCTTTTGATGTTTTCCAATTCAGTGAAAATTTTTAGACTCGTTTAATTCCCAGCCATAGATAATTTAACCGTTTATTATGTGACTCGCATTAAAAAGAATGCTAATACGGTACCACAATATACTTTTTTTTTTTTGAATACCAACTACCACAAAAACGTCCAGTTAGATCACAAAACATTTAGATGTTGTGTCGACGTCTTTGACGCCCTTTGGCGAAGGCGTGCCTTTCATCCATTCTGCCAAAAAGATTCACTTATCTTTCCCAGTTTTGACGTCTCGTTGATCAACTCTGTTTTGGCCAATCCCGAAGGCTTACCACCCAGCAGAATGTTTAGCATTGACAGGTAAGAAAAAAATTTTACGCTTTCAGTAGCTATGATGGTAGCGTTACTGTCCGACAAATTTGTAGTTAAAAGATTTGGGTTTTTAACTTTATCTTCGATTTCACAAATGCTAAATTGTAGCAATTTACTAGATACATTTTGCAATAGCTCAATTTGCAGTATGCTTGAGGCAAACCAACATATCACGTGACAATACTATTTTTGGTTTTTACACTTTTCAGACACCCAGCTTTGTTACCATATGCGGTTGAATTTCTCCGTGTTTCAAGAAAAGATTTCTCTGAAGTGGATGAAGCTCGGGTAAGGCCTAAAAGGGCATTCAAGACCAAAAGTTTTTTGCTCGGTTTTCTCTCAAAATTTTTGTCAAATCTGAAGACTAACTTTAACGAATTTGAACTTTCTACGACCTTCCGTTTCCAAGATATGACAAATTAGATTTCCTCTTTTCTAACAAAATCTCAAGTTATTTCGAGTGTTTGTGGCAGTTTTGTAAAAAAAAAATTAGAGGGTCAGGATTGTATATTAGCTGCTTTTCAATTAAATTCAAGCCGACTTTCCACACGTTAATCTTCTGTCACAAAACTGACGAAACGGCAGCATTAAAGTAAGAGGAAAATTGTTAACTTTGCAAGTTGCAATATCTCGAAAAGGTCAAGACGTAGAAAGTTCAAATTTGGTGAAAATGCGTTTTTGGCTTATTCTAATATTTTGGTCAACGTTGAAAAACTCGACTTAAATGCCCCTCAAGAAAAATTTGTTTCACATTTTTTGCTTTTTACGACTTGACGTATCTGAGTTTCAGAGGGATTGGTTGTTATTCGTAGTATTTTGTTTAGTGTATCTTACCATTTATGCAGCTACACGGTACTCAAGTCATGAGACAACTAATAAATTGATTTTGAAACAGTTGTAATTCTAGATGGCCCTTCTGCTCAGTTTATTTTTTCACCCGAAACTTCGAGTCGATCGTCCGATTTTAGAAATAATTTTTTGTTCTTGGTCATTTTCCTAAGCAATTCAAATGCTTGCTTGCAGAAACGTGCAAATTTTTTGGTTACTTTGATCGAAGTGTCTAAACTTTTTGGGTTATTCGCTTAAAATCTTGGACCGATAAAAAAGCTAGCTTTCTTGATACATGGCAATAAGCCTAGTGGTTTCCGCAAATACCGAAGCCGATCTCACTACGGGGGTCATTACTTGCTCTTCGTTATAAATCGAATTTTCGTTATTCGAAAAATTGCATTTCATAATCCACAAATAACGAATGGCCGGCAGTAACCTTTCAGAAATTGCGACAAAAAATTTCACTACTATCGAACGTTCGCTATTCATAGTTTTGTGTCATTTGCTATTTGATATTACATGCTTAAATTGTATGAATAGCGAATATTCGATAATTACATAATTTTTTGGAAAATATTTCGAATTCTATAAACCATTCGTTAACTTTATTTTTATCAGTCTTGACGCAATATTTTATTTCCAATCAGTATAGAAAGTTGTGAAAAGCAAATACCGGTAAGCTTTTATCGTTTTACATGTTTATATTGCTTTAGATAAGAAATTTGATGTGTTTGGAAAGAACATTGTCGCCAATAATGTAGTACACCAAAAATTTATCGAAATAAAAATTGTTGATACTAAGAAATTTTGAATTGGGCAAGTTTATCTCCCTTGGTAGCACAAAAGCTTTATCTAAAAGTATTTGCGACATAAAAGTCTAGTAGCCTAGTATACACGCCAATATAAATTCATCTAATGCGGTTTATTGAAGCTAGATAATTTCTTAACTCAGGCTGAAATGAGTAAGAATTCGATCAAATTTTACGATGTAAACTTTGCAGCAGTATTCGTATAATTGCTTTAAGAGTGCAAAATGCATGTAATAAACAGTCACAAAACTATTTGTCTCTTAAATAAAATTTGATCGCATATAAAAAAAAGAATGCGCAATATTTTGAAATCGCCGAAATTTTTTCAAGTTCCGGCTGCGTTGATAGATTGAATACTTTCGTTCCACAATTTGCTGTTAGTTTTTACAGAATTAAATGCTCCAGTGAAAAAAAAGAGTAGTTCTCACCATCAAATCGATAAATACTACAATATCTAAGTTTCCGTGCTCGACCCTTTTACTCCTTTCATTCATGTTGTATCGTGTATGTTTTTGAATAACTGACTTCGGTTATTGAAACTTATACCAGTAATATTTTCTTTCTTACAAATAAATGACCGAAGCTTATTATATGACAGCAGACCGAAGAGATGGAATAATATTGTTAAGTATATTGCGTAGCAATTCCATCCTATTACAGTTTAATTGATCGCTGCGGCTAGGACTATAGTTGACGCCATTATGACGTAACAGTCAAAACTGAGTTAACGAAGTGATTTCATTCTTTTCAAGTACATTCTTCTGTTACGAACGGAGCATGTAATAGTATTCGAGTCGTTATTTGTTACAACGCAAAAATGTATTATTCGAAAAAAAAACTTTGAATGCCGCATATGAATAACGAAGAGCATGTAATGACCCCCCCAGGGCTGGGCCAATGAAGTAGAAGTCTTATCGCTCTTGTTTGCTGAAATTTACTGAATTTATTCTTGCACTAATAGCCCTTGCCGGACAGAAAATACGTTGTATCGAGTTGTTTCCTCAATTTTTATCAAATTTTATTACTTTTTGCAATGTCATTGCTGCACTTACGGTAGACTTCTATTCACAAAAATTTTACGCAGAGTTGCATTTGTTCTTGGCTCTCAACCTATAAAAATTAGCCACCAAGTTGAACTTAATTGGAAATGATTTCACGCCATTATTTTTTGATCGGCATACGGGAGTACTAAGAAAGGGATAAAAGTAGTGCCTCCTACTCCAAAGTTAATAGTTTGTGCGCGAGATGCGGTGTTTAATGGTGTCAATTTTGATTTTTTCTATACTTTGAAATGGATATCCACAGTGCACTTACCCTCGGTCTCGATTGCTGTCGGTCCCAGACAGATGTCCATTGTCCACTGTCCAGCTGCAATTCAAAGACCGCAAGGTCTCGGCTGTTTCCCGACCACACAAGTATCGTAAAAAAATACGATGTTTTTTTTAGTTTGTCTTGGAATCATCTTTCATGGAATTCTTTCAAGGAAACGGACTAAAAGACGTGACGCAATTCATAAAGTTACTGGAAGCAAGCTGAAATCACTATTGCAATATTTGCGTTGCCAGAAAGATTGCACATACCAGCAATCAGCACTTGATAAGAGCGCAAAGGGATATAAAGGGAGCGGTTTCACAGTAGTCGACGATTCTGTTTGCAACGGTCGGCAATGAGTACGAATTTTGACGTTTGTCAATGTCTGCCTTTATTTGCATGTTGACAAATACCTTGCCATTTCACGAGACTTGATTTTCGTCAAAAACACTTTTTGACCGTCAAACAATTTGTTTGTATACTATTTAGTTTCCACCCCGCCCAACGAACCCGTTAGGTGAAAACAGCCTGTACTAAGTTTTTTAATTTACTGAACTTCCACTACCGTACCGTTAAAACAACTCAATATTATGTCAAAATCAAAATGCCAATAAAATGTCAAATTTCGCATTTTCAAATTTTTAAGTAACAATTAGGAAAAAATGTCACGTTAACTTTTCAATATCATTCCTAAAAAAAGTCCTTCAAAAAAATACACTGTCGATACTGGGGATCAAATTTCTTACCATTCATTCTCCTAGCAATTTCTTTTATTAACTTCTGCATATGGATCAAACACCTGCATTTGAATTCCGTTCGTTTGAACCAGACACGCTGCGTAGGCTGACCATACCAACGCAGAGCACCCTTTTTTGGGTTCTTTTTGCAAGTCTTTCGTCTGGCTGGGCCTCCACAACGGGTAGACTGGCGCCCAATGAGAAATAAGCGTAGTTTCGTTTTCCAGGACACAACGACTCGATGCCAGTTCGAGAATCGAACCAGGGATCAGCAATCTTTCAATTACTAGCCAGACACTCTACCCGACTCTACATTATGACTCTAGCCTTAAAATGCAAAAAACAGACAGCGGTGGCGATCGCTTAGTTGGTAGGAGCGTTGGGTAGTAACGCGCAGTGGGGGGGGATTTGAAGCACAAAACCTCAAAAATTCGGATGTCTTCACCAAAATTGAGAGTGATTTTTCGGCCGAAATCGGAAAATCAAACGTTTTTTTCGCCCAAAATCAGGTGGTCTCCAAAAAAAAAAAAAAAGGTCTTCACCAAAATTGAGAGTGATTTTTCGCCGGATTCGTTACGTTTAGGTCGGTGGGGGGGGGGGGGATGCATCCCGAAATGGAGCCGAATTATTCGAAATAGAGGCTGATTTTTCGGCCAAAATCGTTACTTTTAGGCTGGTGGGGGGGATGCATCCCCCCCCTAAATCCGCCACTGGTAACGCGAGTAGATTACTTAGTAATCGAAAGGTTGGTAATTCCAGGGTTCAACTCCCGCCTGTGCTGGCATTCCGTCGTGGTCTGTGGAAAGACACTTTAAACGCCAATTACCACGTACGAGCAAGTTGGGAGTATGCGGGCTTCTTATTTATCTTCTCGTGGATGGACTCCTGTTTTGACAAGTGGAGGAGCCCGCTATTAAAATTTTCATACCACAGACCGCATGGAACGACAGCATAACAGTCGACTGAGAAACACCGTGTTATTTAGTCAACATGTACTGGAGGTTTCAGTCTTTGTTCTGTGACGCGGCTTACGTACAAACTTTGCTTCCTATGGTAGTGTTTCGAGCCAAAACTACACGACTGAAAATATAGAATCTTCACTTTATTGCAACTATGTATAAGATTTGATAAAGAAGGCGGTTTACTGTATATGCAATGTGCTTTTTGATGATGGACAGAAGAATGAGAAATGCGAATTTCGCTCCCACAGCAGTTCCAACTATCTCGCCATTTTTCTGAAAAACAATTTCTGAACATAAGTCCGTGCCTAACCACAAGTACTATTTTGGTTGGGGTGACACTTTCGCTATGCGATCAAGGTTAGGATTCCTGTGGCTTTTTTTCAACAGCAAGAAAATACGGCGAGCGCAAGATTTTGATACTCAAAATTAAGTAACTATAATCAACTGAGAACACTGATAACATGGAAAGCAATGCATTAATTTTGACGTTTTTGTTAGCGAACAGGAAGAGAGCATGTTGTGAACCCTAGCCCTAAGCACTAGTAAGGGTAAAAAATATCCTAAAATTTTTTTTTATAATACTATTGCTACTATTTGAAATTTCGCAACCTGAAACAGAGTCACGTGAACACTAAATACGTTTTACCAACATATAGAGAAGTGGTACTCGACCGTACAGAGAAGTCTCTGATGTGCCGTTAAAGATGGGGATGCAAAATGTGTTTTTTCTTGAAATGCGTAGACAAGAAAGTGCACCCATAGTATTTTCGTAAATTATTTTGTTGACTAAAATTTGCAGTTTTCGGAATGAATAGCTGTTTGCCTATACACATGGCATGTTTATATTAAACGTCCTTACAGCTAGAGTAGCTATCTAGCTAAATGCGCAAAGCCAGCCAAGCAACAGCAAGGACATCGTAAGGTCATTCAAGGTTGCTGCTAAAACGCCTCACAGCAATTTTTTTTTAACTTTGAGATCACTGGTATTGAGAGGACTTTGATTTCACAGTGTCACCAACTCTTTATTATCATTTTGGTCGAAATAACTCACTTTTCATACATCCATTTTGCTGGCATTAAGTTCTGTGTTTACGAGTTAAACGTTTTAAATTAATTCGAGATGAATGCGGTCATAGCGAAATTCTAGCATTAAACTAATTGCATAAAACTTAAAGTTACCATAATAGGATATGAAATGTTATGGTAATTTACCATAACTAACATTTAAAAATTGACACTGTAAAAAGCGGAAATGGAGTCTTATAACGTCCTAGCCCTCAAAGTCCTCGGCCGAGGACAGCACTAGTTTTTGATGTTTTGAAAATGGGATAAGGTCATGACCATTTTCTTTTTTGTCTCTGAGCACGCCAGAGAGCTCGCGGAAAATTACGAAGACTTTTTTTGAAAATGCTTGAATTGCGCGGAAAACTTGCGATTTTTTTGCGCGAAGACCTTTTTTTGTTTTGGAAACACTTGCGCGTTGTGTCATTGCCTTGAGCCTTGTGTTCTCGACTACACCTCTGGTAAAAAGATACAATACAATTACTCTGAAGTATAAATAGTAAACTTGCACAGCAACTGATAATCACAAAAGTGCCGAAGAAATAGGGAATATAACATCTAGTTTTTCTCTTAATCTACTATTCCTATTTTATCACTGTTTGCCTCGAACTTGAAATTTTTCGATTAAGTGGTAGTTTAAAAGAAATAACCACGTTGTCATAATCGTGACTCTGCCATTGCAAAAACAAAGCTTATTTGGCTTTAAACTAAGAATGCTCAAATTGGTCATTGACAATTGTCCCTCCCCATTTGAATTTTTCTCACCGGTTCTGCGCAGTGTACAACAATGACCTATGAGGTAAAAAAAACATCGTCAAATGGCATCACTGCAGACTGGGTAGAGCTTTGCAAACAACTTAAAATAGGGAGCATTTCACCATCAAAGCATCAGTGAAACGACTCAAGTCAGAGACTCGATTCTATTCGGGCTCGAGTCGTTTTCAATTTTTTTGGAAATTACGCCGACTCCAGTTACATTTGCCCTAGACTAGAATTTAAGCCAATTAACTCGAATCATAGACCTCTTTTAGTATTTATTCACAATAATTAAAAACACTATATTTTAGCCTGGTTTAGAATGTTGAGTATGGCTTGGTTTTATGCATAACTAGTGCAGTCGCCAGCAGAGTTTACGAGCACCCAAAAAATGTATTTTTTTCACCTATATTTTTGAAATCCTGAATAAATATTCTTTCAAAATCGCCAATGTTTCCACCCAATTTCCGGTTGTTTTGGCAGAAATCGGGGATTCCCGGCGAAACGGTGTCGAATTTTTACGCTGAGGTAGGGTTGATTTCGATTCTAAATATCGTATTTCTGTATAAAGTAGACAGTCGATTTTAGATTCAAACGAAAGAGGAAGATAAATTGCAAACTTTTCACAAAATAATTTTTAGATTGTTTTATTATGACGTCACGATATGGTTGATTGATTTCAAATTTTTACAAAAAATTTTGAATTAGAGTACATATCGTTAGTTATTACAGCTAAAGTTGACGGAATAATGTCATGAAAGTTGCAACATCGATAAAACAGTTTCTCACCGACAAAATGAAACCAAAATGACATCTTTGCGATGTCATTAGAGAAAACTACGCAGTAAAATGCAAAACCGAGTAGACGCGCTTTTCAAACAAATTGCACGTGACAGCGAGTATTTTGATTGCGGCGCTGCGGTTTTAGTAGCAAAAATTAAAGAATATCAATTTCACCGTCGTCAACGCACAAAATGACGTTTGTATCAAACTTTTTTACAGTGTGAGTGCATGAAGATAAACTCTGTTCAAAATTTAAGAACAAAATAAGAACAATTTTATGCTCAGTGCAAGAAAAACTTTTAAGTTTTTTAAAATTTTTTTGCTATTTTGTGGCAAAGAATAATATTGCACTAGCAAAATGTTTAGGCACATTGTTTCGAAAAGTCATAAACTTGGTAGAGTAAGAATAAAACGGTATATAAGTGGTGTTTCTAACATTTTCTTATTAAAAGGTATCAAATGTTTACGGAAAACAATATTGTCAGAAGCAAAAAAGCGTGGATAAGCTCATTCAGATGTTTTAATTTGATCGGACACTTTTTTCGCAAAAGTGTCTTTTAAAATAACTTAAGAATTGTTTGTTACCAAAGGTATTTGAGTATTTGTGTAAAATAGTGCACAATTTTCATATCAAATTGCCCCGCACATATAATGAAAAAAAAATTGTGATCTTCATTCAGTATCTAAAAATATTAAAACTTAAAAAGTAAAATCTTACGAAGAAAATATCAACAACATTAGATAATTATTTTATCATTGCCAATTTGCTTTGATCAAGAGACAACAAAAGACCTTGCTATCTTTGTGTCCAACTGTTATCTTCCTGCATGTCTACCACAAGTAATGGAAGCTCCACATTACGTCTTTTCTGATCGTCAAGCAGGAGAGCTGTCAATTCGAATCTTTATATAGTTTAGCTCGATTGGGGATCGAACCAGAGTGTATACAGCTTTTTTGTGAGCATAATTTGTATCATCCACCAAGTGCGGAGTCTTTAAACAAACATTTTTCAAGCACCGGTAATTATTTGAAATCATTGAACGCATACATAGCCGTGTTACGGTAAGCGCGACATTGACCACAAGTGACGTAATTACTAAGGATTAAATTGAAGCCCCCTTAGCCAAGTTACTTGGAAAATTAACCCAGATACGCTTTGAAAACCTAGAGAAGCTGAAGGGGCTACGTAATAAAATGTTTTGTAAAACATTTTTGTAAGAAATTAACAGAGCTTTGCTATCCTTGTCTGTATTACCATTGCTAAGTTGTCTAAGAGTAAGCATGACCTATAATAAGAGACAAATTTTAACCAAAGAAGGATAATTTGTGTAGTTTATTCTTCAGTAAAGTTAAGAGCAAATGAGGCTTAAAATTTGTGAAAATTTAAGAACAACCAGCCTCAACCCAAAATGTACGGTTCTCATAAAACAAAGTATATTGGGAAGACTTCTGGCTTCACAATGCGTCCTACCATAATTTTGTTAAACGAATGCATAGGCGTAGCCAGGATTTTTGATTGGGGGAACCCCAAATCACATGCAATGACGTCATCAGAAACTTCGAGAGGAATTTTTAGAGGGGGCAAAGATATCGTAGAATGGAAGATCAGAAGCCGTGGTCTGGTGTTGGCACGTAACTAGGAATTCGTTCAAGGAGAGGGATTAATTAAACCAATAGATAAAATGCAAAAATGTTTAAATTGGGAGACGTGTTTGAATAAAGAAGCGTACTGTAATTCAAACGTATCACACATGGGGATCTAGGGGCAAAGCCCCCAGTCGCTGGGCGATTTTTCGTAATTTTTTGGAAAAAAATCTATTTTAATACCATTCGAGCACATTTCGCACGTATTCAGAGCCATTTGAAAGTGCTAGGTTTTTAACATTTGAAAGTCAATTGAAAATATATTAGGTTGTTCAGTCCTCCTTTTACTTGCAATTTAAGTCCAAAGCACGTTTAAAATCTTGCATTTTGGGGTTAAATTTTGTTAGTGATTTGGCCCAGGTTGGGGGAAGTAAAGTACATGCCTCCTGCAATATTTTAGCAGTAAATAACAATCCAGTCGAATATTTTCCTTAGAGATTATTTTGTCATGAAAACAACCAGTTATAGGAGTACATGTATGGCCAGAGGGCCCCGGTCCTCTCAATTCAAAAAATTGCTCAAAGAGCATTCCCCTTACTGTAGCTAATTTTTTTTAGAAGAATTTTGTTGCATAAAAACTGGCGAGGTGGAGGTGAATTGTTATTGAAAAATGCGCAATAGATAGTTACGCCTACAAACCATGCTATATTGCCCGGGCCGGATTTACATTGAGTTTAGCCACTGGCATTTTGAGGTTTTTGCAATATTTTCCTGCCAAATACAGGTGAAGACCAAAAAAAAGTTTTATCTGAGCGCGAGTCCCATAGCACTATGAGCCATATGTCAAGTCCGTCTCTGGTTATTGCATTACGTTCATAAAAAGGTTAGATGAGGGCTTCAGTTAGCAACTTTTAGGATAAAAACCCGTAATTTTACTCGAGCTATACGTTTAAATTGATTGGCAAACATTAAAATGAAGGGGCCCGGACCCCTGGATCAATGTTATTGTTAATTACTGCTGTATGCGTGTACTGTTGTAAGCGCAGATGCTAAAAGAAACTGAAGAAGCAATAGAATTTTTTGTGACATTTTATCATTGGTAGCATGCCAATCGGGGGGGGGGGGGGGGGCTGACTATGCCTTATGAACGAATGTGTATAAGATCCAAATCTTTTGAAGGCATGAGACTAATAATAGAATTAGCATCGTTGAACGGTTTTTCACTGCTCTATCACGCTCCTAGAAAAATTTCAGACACCCCAAACCACACTGCAGGTTTCCTGCCTAATGACCCTAATGACCCTGGCACACTACGCGAGTGCGTATAGTGCAAGTCCACCTGCCTGAAGTTGTCCAAACTCAAGTTCTCGATGACGTATACACCCGTTTGATAAATTTGATTGTAATTTACTGACCCAATGTAAAATAATGTAATTAAGCGGATGATCCCAGGAGTGTGCAAGGTACAGCTATGGGCTACTTTCACAGAGCAGTTGGTAGAAAGAGAACTGGCGAGTGCAATCGTGACGCTTTTTAGTGAAAGAAACCCTAACTAAATGAAGTCTTGTATGGCTCTTCATTTAATTTTTGCACAAAGTAGTGGTGTTTGGCTACAATGAGTTTAAATAATGAGTCGGTTTATCATGCTAACACGCCAGAGGAACCAAAACCACGGAAGGGATTTGGAAGCAGAGCTCTCAGCAGCTGCTGAAATCCAATCAGACTTACTAAGGGTACTAAAGAAGTGGCCTTTTCCGATAGACAAATTTTGTAGATCGTTCCAAAATAATTTTAGTCGAAAGATGTTTAAAAACGGCTGACACATTAAGTATACCATATTATAAACCATTAACAACTGCAAAAAGACCTGTAGCTGCTGAACGGTTTTTGCTAAAGTAACAGTTTTATTATATTTCGCAGACGCCTCAGACACCTTACGTCATTTTAGCAATCCTACGGTATTTGGTAAAATCAAGCATTTCTAAATCGTTTACACATTATGAGATGTAGATCACAGTCAAAGTCATTTTCATATACGACAACTTGGTTTGAGTTTAACAATGTCTTTGATGACTTTTTCTTCAATCTACATCTACTGTATTAAAAAAGTGAGTAAACCTATTTTAAAAACAGTACGCGTCAAAATAAAATTTAAAATTTTATGAACAAACTGCTTTTTTGTAATCGCAATCGTCAGGAGTGTTGTGATCAAATAAAAAAAGTGCATAAATAGCAGGGGCTAGCATCACTGGCGTAACTGACGGGAGGGGGGCGCGAGGCAGGGAAGAATTTTCCTCCAGTGTGGGTCCCTTTATAACTTATGGCCACAAATTTTGGGGGAAAAACAAACGACAAAAGCGGAAAGTCTTCACCTAAAACTCGACGGAAAAAAAGCAACCTATGTTCGGTTAAGACCATTTTTAGACATTAACTAAATTTGAAGGAAAAAAGCACCAAATCTTCGGTAAAGTTCTTTTTTCTTCACACAAAATTGACAAAAAAATGTGGAGCGAATTTCTAGTTAAGTTTTCCATGTCCTCTGGCTCTACCCTCTAGTTACGCCACTGGCTAGCATGCAAGTTTCCTACGTATACTGCAAGCACATTGCCGGACACCTTACAGCAACAATAAAAATTTAACACTTAACAGACTGTTTTACTCGTTGAAGTAGTCAACGCTAGGAGTGCCTTTTCTTCAAGAATTTTTTTTTATATTTTGAATGAGATGATCTCAGCACCGGGTAAAACGATCTGAAATTATAAACATTTCATTTTCAGAGTATGGTGAATATGATGTTTGTGAATAATTGTTACCCCTTCAATAGGCGTTCCAGTGATGTTTTAACTGTAAAAATCGGTTAATATCTCCAAATGCGGAGCCATCAGTTTTCTCAGCAATGCCCCCCAAAAAATTTTTAGCTCCTTCGCACATCAACTTACGATTTTGTGACGGATTATGGGTGGTGACAGCGTTCCCGCTATTTCTTACAAGTATTTGCTGTATGAACCGCAATCAAAATATCTTTTGTAACAAACAATTCTTAAGTTATTTTAAAAGACACTTTTGCGAAAAAAGTGTCCGATCAAATTAAAACATCTGAATGAGCTTATCCACGCTTTTTTGCTTCTGACAATATTGTTTTCCGTAAACATTTGATACCTTTTAATAAGAAAATGTTAGAAACACCACTTATATACCGTTTTATTCTTACTCTACCAAGTTTATGACTTTTCGAAACAATGTGCCTAAACATTTTGCTAGTGCAATATTATTCTTTGCCACAAAATAGCAAAAAAATTTTAAAAAACTTAAAAGTTTTTCTTGCACTGAGCATAAAATTGTTCTTATTTTGTTCTTAAATTTTGAACAGAGTTTATCTTCATGCACTCACACTGTAAAAAAGTTTGATACAAACGTCATTTTGTGCGTTGACGACGGTGAAATTGATATTCTTTAATTTTTGCTACTAAAACCGCAGCGCCGCAATCAAAATACTCGCTGTCACGTGCAATTTGTTTGAAAAGCGCGTCTACTCGGTTTTGCATTTTACTGCGTAGTTTTCTCTAATGACATCGCAAAGATGTCATTTTGGTTTCATTTTGTCGGTGAGAAACTGTTTTATCGATGTTGCAACTTTCATGACATTATTCCGTCAACTTTAGCTGTAATAACTAACGA
The DNA here is from genome assembly GCA_963965965.1 of Trididemnum nubilum. Lineage (NCBI taxonomy): Eukaryota > Metazoa > Chordata > Ascidiacea > Aplousobranchia > Didemnidae > Trididemnum > Trididemnum nubilum. Next base: position 14,160,476 of record OZ014480.1, read on the forward strand.
TATGTACTCTAATTCAAAATTTTTTGTAAAAATTTGAAATCAATCAACCATATCGTGACGTCATAATAAAACAATCTAAAAATTATTTTGTGAAAAGTTTGCAATTATCTTCCTCTTTCGTTTGAATCTAAAATCGACTGTCTACTTTATACAGAAATACGATATTTAGAATCGAAATCAACCCTACCTCAGCGTAAAAATTCGACACCGTTTCGCCGGGAATCCCCGATTTCTGCCAAAACAACCGGAAATTGGGTGGAAACATTGGCGATTTTGAAAGAATATTTATTCAGGATTTCAAAAATATAGGTGAAAAAAATACATTTTTTGGGTGCTCGTGAACTCTGCTGGCGACTGCACTAAACCGAGATGACCCACCTAGACCGAAATCGATATTATCTGAAACTGGGTGCCTTAAGTGTGGCTCGCGATTGGATTCGGGTTTTAAGTTAAATTTAAAACAGGGTGGATTCCACATGAACTAGGAAAAATTTTGCAAAAAACCAAATCAATCTGGCCCCCATTTAAAATTTCGGCTACAAACATCACTTCAAAATGCGGGCAAGGCCTTTTTTCTGTGATCTTCACTTGAATATCCGTCATGCATCACATCAAAAAACCGATATGAAGTTTGCTGCGGTCCGTTCCTTTACAAAAGATAATGCGGCTCATTCTTCAAAAAGTTTGAGCACCCCTGATTTAAAATATTACTAAAGCTAGGTTTTTAATATGTTCTTTTCTGTTGTTTTTGTAAAATTTGTTTAGTTTTACGTATCGATGAGCTAATCAAATTTGATTTTGCAAAGTAGTTTAATTACAGTAAGAGGAGTCGCGGCAAGGGGCTTGTGGGCGGAACCCCAAGCGCTGGAATATTTTTAGTACAGTTTTTCAACAATTAGCAGGCGTAAGGTGTTTTAGTAGCCATCGTTTGGTTTTTCCTGTGCTTTCGTCCGTACTTGATTCGTACTTTTGTAAAGAAGCTTGAAAATGAAAAAAAAAAGACCATTGACTGGCAGTGGTTACATTCTGTGGGAGAGTGAATATTTGACACAAACACGTACCGACTGATTTAAATCGGGGAGATATTTCTTACCGTAGCTACAAATAATGGCTCACCATGATTTTTTTTATCAAAACAGCGTCACTACTTTCGCGTACTTACAAGCGATTGTTAATGGTTTAGCAGATGCTATTATTCCATCAAGTACCTATCAAAATAATGATGAACAACATCGCTTAAGCAAATTAGCCAAAGATGTGATTATTCAATACTTATATGGATGACCCCGAACTACGTGGATCAATCACTCTAGGGCTGCTCAGTGATCAACCTTTTATTCACTGCGAGCCGATTTTTTTACTAAATATCTTTGCGGGACACACTTGCAGTAAACTCATAAAGCAAAGTTTCAACTCTCGTTTTTATTTTGAAAAAATTATACTAACTTAATTAATCCAGCGGTACCAAGTTACTTTTTGTGTTCGACTATCTTTTAAATTACGCCCTTTCTCAAATTAAGAAGTTTTCTGTTGATAGAGAAAACAGCTAGTTTTGATCGACTTTAGTTTTTTGCTTTAGAAAACAAAAGCGAAACAACACTACATTCAGGATTTCAGAAATGAAGGTGAGGGGAGGCTTGAACTTAAAGCTATAAATGTTGAGCAAATTACTCCATCTCGTGTGTACCACGAATAAGATCTGAGAACGGAGCCGAGTCACCAGAGGTAATGGGGATCTAGTTTATAATTTTTTGCAATTTTTCAGAAAAAACTACTTTAACGCGATTTGGCATAGGTGGGCACAAGTCCGTTAATCGTTATTCCGTTAATAACGAAGCTAACTTTTTCATTAACTCGTTAATCCGTTAAAAAGTTTTTTCATGTTAACGGACTAAATTAACTTCTGTTAAATTCTGTTAACGGACTAAAGTAACTTCCGTTAAGTTCTGTTAACTTCCGTTAAAGGGACAGGGAACACAACTGTAATTCTTATCGAGGTTTAGTTATTTAAATAGTACTTGTAACACCTTACAAAGCTGATCCGGTGATAGTTTAAATTTTTTTTTCGTAACTGAGTTTTATTTAGTTTTTTCTCAAGTAGCAGTAAACATAGTAACATTTTTAATCGAGGTATCTATGACGTCACAATGGCCTGTGACGCATGGTTCATTCATAATTATCCAGTGGACTAATCGCGTACGCGTAATAACGTTGCGCCATTTCGGTCTGTTTTGAAGAAAAAAAGCACCGTCTTGCTGAAAAAGCAAGCGTGCTTTTTTGCTAATTCAATAGAACGGGTAGCGCATTATAGCGTAATGTACGTTTTAATGGAAAAACTGAATGCACAAATATACAGCATCAGTGTTCACACGATTTCGAGAGAAAAACTGCATAACACAGTAGGCCTATGTTGTCAGTCAAAACCTGTGCTGCGATTTCTGCTGCTGCTTTTTCGAAAAGCCATCATCTAAGTCTAGTGCAGATTTCATTTTTTTGTGCTTCGAGACCTCAGTGATTAGAAGCAGTAAGCAAGTCCCTGAAGTGTAGAAGTGTAGATGGTAGTCATAGCATACAGTTTAAAAGTTTGAAGAAAATAGAAACGCCGTTTTGCTAGAAAGCAAGCCTGCTTTTTTGCTAATTCGATAGTATAGTTATAGGACGGTATAGCACAGCTGTATGTAGCCTAGTGTACGTTTTAGCGGAAAAGCTGAATGCAAATACTGTAATTGCTGATTTTAATAGACAACCTAGGTGAGGTAAAGGAGTGTCAGGCACCCATCTACTTCTAGCAAAAACAGTCAGAAAACAATAATAAAATTTTGTGCAGTAGGCCGATTGTAAAGTATAAGTATGCACTGTTTTTGCTTGTAGTGGAGGGTGCGTGGCACTCCGTTATCTCCCCTCTGAAGATGCTCGGCCATATACGCTCTGGTATCAACTTTTATTTTGCGTCAATTGGTGGTCAATTCTGACAATTTTGATTGGTGATTGCCATAGTTTTGCGGTAGCAACCAGGTCCGTTGCTACGGTAAAACTACTGTACGTAGTTTGGTTTCAGAGCGTATACCAGCCGAGCGAAAAGTTAGGTTGAATAAATAGCGTTGTTCATTGTTTCTTTGATACCTCTACCGGAAGAGCAGTGAGGCTGGGCTAACCTATTATTAATTACCATCCCCGGTAGACCTGGTGATAACAACCACTCTTATTCTCTAATTTAGTTGTAGATATGTTCAAAAAATCAAATTTTCATTACACGCGCTGTATTACGCCGAAGCGTGAAACGAGTTTGCGGGGCCCATTGCCGCGACATTGCGCCTGGACAACACAGCTCCTTTCGAAGAAAAGTTGCAGCAGTGGCGAGCCGTTGGCAACTCTCCAATTTGACCGATCCAGGATTTGAACCTAGACCTACCGTACCAGAGTCGAGCTCGTTACCGCTCGGCCACCTTGCCGATTTTTGTTGTAGATAATGCGCATAATGCATAACAGAATGCATGAATGTATTTGCTACGACTAACATGGTCGGCAGTGTGGTCGAGCGCCGTTTTTACGGTGGTCATGATCGAAAGGTCTGCAGTTCAACTCGCGCCCTCGTGGCATTGTTTCGTCCTTAGATAAAACGCTTCACGACGCTTATCTCTGCTTGGTGGAAATGGGAAGGAGCAATAAAACGTTCGACAAAACACCGGTAACTCCTAAGCGGGTGAGGATTTATCCAACTAATAGCACCATTGTCGCTTTCCCGTGAAAGAAGGATAAAGATGGAACCAATCAATCAATCAGAATAGGTAATGCAATCGCAGGGGCATAGCCAGGTGGGGGAAGGTGGCCATGTCCCTCACTTCGATAGTGTGTAACCAAAAAAAGTTCCAGAGTGAACCCAGGTATATGCTGATTGTGAAACGCTGCAAAAATGTGGAGCAAATCGAATCATCCCGACGAAGATAATGCATATAATATCTGCTTTGTGCTGCATTTTATTTGGAATTAAGCTACCTCACAACGACCGACAGAAAATCTTTTTTTAAATGTGCTGCTGCACTTACATAGGTTGACTCCGAATGATCAATAGATAATAATTAAACCCCTTTTAAATTCTACTGTAATTGCATAGATTGCAAAACAAAATAGATTTTCGCTGACAACATAAAATGCAGGTTCAATGTATAAAAACAGAGCTAAAATAAAACGTAAAACCAGATCTAAAAGCTTTAGATCTGGTTTTACGTTTTATTTTAGCTCTGTTTTTATACATTGAGCACTTTCTGCAAGCGCGTAAAATGCAGGTTCTCTCGAAATCAGCGATTGTTTGCATTCAGCTTTTCCATTCGTACACTAAGCAATACTGCACTAGACCCGTTCTATTGAATTAGCAAAAAAGCACGCTTGCTTTTCCAGCAAGACGGTGCTTTTTTTCTTCAAAACAGACCGAAATGGTGCAACGTTATTACGCGTACGCGATTAGTCCACTGGATAATTATGAATGAACCATGCGTCACAGGTCATTATGACGTCATAGATACCTCGATTGAAAATGTTACTATGTTTACAGCTACTTCAGAAGAAACCAAAAAAAGCTCAGTTTTGAAAAAAGTTATAAAAATATCACCGGATCATCTCTATAAGGTGTTGCAAGTACTATTAACACGATTCAAAACTCAAAAAACATTGATTTTGAGTTCCCTGTCCCTTTAAGGTTTTCATCGTTAACATCTCGCACCATTCATTCATCGTACCGGTGCAAACCAGTTTGCACTGGTAACACTTGTTGCGTATTAGCACGAGTTTTATAAAAGCGAAAAAAGTAGCTCTTTTTTGTGGCAAATGATAAGCTGCAGCCTCATAAGTCTATTAATTATCGCTGTTCACTTCACAATTTCCAAACATTTTCCGATCGCAGCTTCGTTTGTGCATTTGAAATTATTATTATCTTAAAATTAGATTGGACTGTAAAATGTAACTTCCAAAACACAAAAAGACCACCATAGCAATGAATGTTTCCTTACAATCAACTAAACAGCGTCAATACGTGTTAAGAAGCGAGTGAATAAAAAGAAATTCAAATTACACGCAAAATATTAACGAATTAACGAACTTTATTAACTTCCGTTAATTAAAGCTAAAAATAACGGATTAACGTTAACGGAGGAGTGAAGTTTGTTAACGGACTAGTGGTTAACGAAGCCAACGTTTTGCATTAACTTGCCCACCTATGCGATTTGGATAACATTATGCACGTTTATAGAGCCATTTGAAAGTTGTAAAGCATCAAAAAATAATAAATTGTTTAGCCCCTTCAGTTCCCTCCTTACGATAAATAAGTCAAGTCTAAAACACGTATAAAAGTTTGTAAAATCAGAGTTAAATTTTCCAAGTGACTTGACTAAAAGGGAGGGATTAGCAACAGAGGAGCTTTAGCTTATCTGGTTGCGTCACTGGATAATAGGTATATTACAAATAGCTACATTCTGAACATAATTCGATCTAATCAGTGCAGCAATTAATTTTACAATTCTTCAAGTTCGTTCTACCTTATTTTCTTAAACTTAAAACCAGCAATGAGATAGGCGTTGCAAAACTTCCAAGTTATAAAGCACAGCTGCTTCAGCAAATATGATGTAGCTGCGCTTTAAAGCTTAGAAGTTTATAGGGCTCCCTTGAATTACACTAACGATTATGAACGAAAGCGCTTGTAACTTCACTCAAGCGAAATGATGTAAGTGATGAAAAACCGTGAACCGCAACCTACATAGAATAGTGGGCAATGGAAAAAGATATCATATATGTAGTTTCAATTGCAAATATTACAACCTTAAACTTTTTCCTTATTAATGCCATGTTTGAAGAACAGCATGTACGGTGTTGAACCATCTTCCTCGTAGTTCAAAAAGCCGACCGCACCGTCGGGGTTCATGCTCTCTCCAGTGTAAATCTGTAGAAATACAGAATTCAAATATGAAATCAATTCTTTCAGTATACTCGCTGTATTACGCTGAAGCATGGAATGAGTGTGCGGGGCCCATCTCCGCATCATTGCGCCTGTGGGCCATACAGCTCCTTTCGAAGAAATGCCGCAGCGGTGGCAAGCCGTTGGTAATACTGTGTCCGACTTGACTGGCCCGAGATTTGAACCTCAGACCTCCCGCTCCAGCAACCAATACGTTACCGCTTGACCAACTGGTTGGTTAGAATTTAAATACGCCTAATGGTGGGCTTAACGCTTTTGTTCGAGTTGAAAGGTTTTAATTGCTCATTTCAATAGATAAAATGAGTAGTAGAAAAATTATGAAAAAATCAACGAACTTACGGCACCGAGACCGTGTCTAGGGTCCAGTGTGCGAAAAATTGTTAGCGTATCTTGAGTTATTTCACGCAAGTGGCAGCTTGTACGCTAATAAGGTGATACGTCGGACTTACCGAATTTCTGTTCAAAATAAACTAAAAAAATTCCTAAAGTGAAATAGGCAGAACTAATTTGATAGTTTAAAGAGACATAACGTTTTACAACCCTACTTCATTTGACAACACCTTAATGCTGTTTCTACAACTAAATGGGTAATCATTTTAACCCCTTAAGTCGCAGGTGAGGCGGAGCCCCAATCGCGGAGGAATTTCCGTGTTTCGAAGTCAACTGACTTCACCATCAGTGTGAAGAGGAGGCGACGAAATGTAACGAATTTTGATCACTGAATTGGTCAATTTTGAATAACCATTAACCAAGCTATCGTCTTCGAATTGTAACTTCAGCTACAAAAAGGCAAACCAAAACTTTCCCAAACTAAAAATACGTTCTGACGCTTATGATTTTACGCACAGTGTAACCAAGGCATAAACTCTAACGTAATAACCAAGCAACAAAAGATGAGAGTCGAAGCGAGCTTTTGTTTCTGCTACTGAATGACTGATTCAGGAATTATCATTTGTAATTACACCTTTATCCACCAAGTTGCCTTGGCCAGAAGACAAGCTTCATACTGCACCTTTTATTGCTGAACGTCAAGAAGGAAAGCTGTGAATACCATTTATATGGTCTTTGGTTTGGCACAACCGGGACCACCGTCTGTCTACCTTTCAGTAGCAGACGCTCTATCCACTCGACCGTTGCCACGACCGGGACCACCGTCTATCTTGTCAGTAGCAAACGCTCTTTGCACTCGAACACTGAGGGGTAAATTATATCACTGACGACCAAAACGAACACTTGTTGTGGTGATTTTGTTCGGCATTAACGCTCATATTACACTTTGAAGGGACAACATTTGATAAAACTTGTCAGAAAAACATTTCTTACGTCATAATCTTTGATATCTTTCATAATAAATTTCATTCCGGTTTGAGCTACTGCTTTGAACTCGTCAATATGCGATTGTGGGGCTTCATCTTCTTTAAGTTTCGCCATGACCCTGAAATGCAGATGATTTTATTTCGACGAGTGTAAAATTTGTTATGTTAAAATGTTGAGAGAGGCTAAGACAAGGGTCATGGTCAAGAGATTTTCAAACAGAGAAAGCTCAAACCACTTGGTGAGCGTAAATCAAATTCAGTTTAGGATATGAGCACTTGGGACATTGATTCACAAAATGAATTGCAATTTAATGACAAAAATGATTTGAGCCGTCGCTCCGCGTTTCGTCCTTGCCGAAGGGACTCATCTGGTGACAAAAGCCAATTTTGTTTCATTTGTGAAAGAAACTTAAAATTGGAATAGGCACCCATCGCCCAAAGAGATCTTGTCCTGAACCCCCTTGACTGAATTAGATGGATAAGTTATATGCAATATGCATATTACTTGTTTTCTAAGAAAAACTAACTGTGACCATGTTCGAAGACCTTCGCAAAGATATTACTGTAGTTTGTAAGTGGGACAGTATAACACCACGAAATTTAACAAAAACAAACAAGCAAAAACGCAAATTATGGCAGGTTACTCGTTGCAAGCGAATTATTGTCAGTGGGACACCGCCATTAACTTACGATAGCATTCAAAAAAGCACTTATTAACAAAGATATATGCATTAATTTTTGCTCAAAAAATTGGAAAATGTAAAAATTAACTAAGGTTTCCTTTTTTATTAAAAAAAAAACTTTTGGTCAAAGGCGAAAATTCGGCTGTGATTTCTTGATGGGTCTTAAAAAGAACTAAGAATGTCTTTATTGCATTCACAAGTCGTTTAGCTGGTATGTACAAAATAAGCAACAGTGATTTACTAAAAAAAAAAAAAAAGGCACAGTTGGAAAAAACGACACAATTTCAGCAGAGTGTTCAGGGCAACTTAAAGAGTTTTTCTTGGTCTTAAAGAAAAAAAAACAAAACAGTTCCTATTTGTTTGGGTCTTTATTTAACAAACTGCGTAGAATTTTTCCTCAATAATAGCAGACCTAAAAACCGTATAATCCTAGCAAAAAATGAGAACTGCAGAAAAAAAAGGGGGTAACATACACTACACAAGAGGACAGTCAGTAGGGATGTTCAGATGGGGATGCTGTTGGAAAACTTAATGTATACGCGGTTATTCTGTGGTTTGGGTCTAAAAAAAATTTTTTTTTACAATTTTTTACGATTGCAATTTTTCACGATTAGCTATCGCGCATGAGCGTGAAAAATTTCCATTAAAAATGATTTAACGCGCTTCCCTTATGACGTCATAAATTGAAATTACTCAAGATCTAAAATACAACATCAAACAACGATTACATCTACTGTTTGACTTAGTGTCGCGTAAGTATAACATACGTGGCTTCCAAGTGATTCCAACTAACTGTTCTACATCATGAGTTATTTTAATTTACACAATTCACGATGTCACAGGGGAATACCCTTTCATCGTTTTCGGACGGATATTTTTAAAGGTTAATTTAAGCGAAAATAGATGCGTTTTTACACTACCGGTCAGGGCAATTACCTTTTAACGCACTCAAAAAAATTCGGTTTTGAAAGGTGCTGTCAGTCGCAAGAAAACAGAGAAAAACTAACGGAGTGGAAGCATTACTGATTGGCTGAGCGTTTTGTGACGTACTAGGACAAATGGGAGAGCTTGAGCTCAGATAGTTTTGTACAGGTTTGGCATAGCAACAGCTCTGCTAATTTACTTTTTGTGGCGAATTTACGATATTTGTGGGAAAATTGTGTCAGTTTATGAAGAAATTCAAACAAGAAAGAGATTCTTGTACAGTTTAGCCATATCAGGAAGAGATATAAATCAGTTACCATTACCATCGGTCAATGTTTGGCCTAGGCTACTAGTTTTACAGTTGGACCAACCAGTGGTTTCAGCAGTTTGTAGCTCATGAAGAAATCCAAACAAGAAAGAGATACTTGTACAGTTTAGCCGTATCAGGCAGAGATATAAATCAATTACCATTACCATCGGTCAATGTTTGGCCTAGGCTACTAGTTTTGCAGTTGGACCAACCAGTGGTTTCAGCAGTTTGTAGCTCACTACGGTACCGATATTAACTAATAGATCTTTACTCTGCCGTGGTGCACACCTAGGCCTCCTTATATCATAACTTGTCATAGTCAGAAAGTGGACCACCGTGCTGTTGCCAGTAGTCTGACCACCGCTGACAAATAGGTAGCAGAGGCGTATTGGTAGGATACTGCTGAGTAGGTGAAACCGCATCGCTATCGATACCATAAACTGTGCAACTCTTACCACAATCCCGTAAGCTATGGCTTTGTCTTCCAACCATACAGTTCTTTCAGTTTGTGGTAGGCTCGACAAAAAAAAATGACCAACATGCAGAAGAAATTAATTGAGGAATTGTCCAAAGGAAAAAAGTATAGTATGCCGGTATGCCATTACCTTATGGTACCGTACCTCTTATCGCTACTATTCCCACCTAGTCTACCACTGGGCTATTCTTTTGCCAGTTTTGCCACTTCTTGACTATGACAAGTTATGATAGAAAGAGGCCTTTCGGTACCATAGTTAGCTACTAACTGCTAAAACCACGGGCTGGTCAAACTGTAAAACTGGTAGCCTAGACCAAATATTGACCGATGGTAATGGTAACTGGTTTATATCTCTGCCTGATACGGCTAAACTGTACAAGTATTTCTTAACTTGTCTGCATTTTTTCACAAGCAGACATAAATTTTTCCGTTAATATCGTAAATTCGCTACCAAAAGCAAACTAGCGGAGCTGTTGCAATGCTAAACCTGTCTAAAACTATCTCAGCTCAAGCTTTCCCATTGTGCAAGTACGTCACAAAACACTTAGCCAATAAGAAGCGTTTCCGCTCGATTAGTTTTTCTCTGTTTTCTCACGACTGACAGCACATTCAAAATTCGAATTTTTCTGACTGCTTTAAAAGATAAGAGCTCCCCGTAGTGTAAAAAAGCACCTGTTTTCGCTTCAGTTGATCTTTAACGCTCAAGCTAAAAAGTTTAGGTCCAAAGCACGAGATGAACCACATCGACATAAACTTTTCGACCACGACCCAAATTTGAAACTACTACAAGACAACCTAATTTAATTGCGCAGCTTGAGAACCATCAACTTAATTGATTTTAGTGTAAGATAAAAAATAGTAAAAATCTCTTACGCTTTGCAGTATGATTTAAAATAATTTTTAAAGCCATTTTTGTCAAAAGGAGGAGCTTCTGCAAGTTTATTTTGAAGAACGATATTGCATCCAGTTCGTGCACCAGAGTCATCAACGTCAAGGGCACCGTCGTCTTCAGCCGATTTGTTTCCTCCAATCAGACTTTCATCTATGCCTCCAGCTTGTTCAGTGACGATCTGTAATAATACAATTCTACTTTCAAACTTGGCTTGTTACAAAATGACAAAAATAGAGAAATAAATAATTGCATTTATTTATTCTACTGTACTACATTTGGATGAGTGCCAACTCTCAGCCAAGAATCACTGACAACAATCGCTTTATCAATCTTGGAATCGTTGCTATTTCTATACTGAAATTCCCAAGAATGTTCTCTCTCAAAAGTATTTCCGATTTTATAATGCTAGCTTTCTAGCACTGCTTTTAGCTTCAATCTCAACTGCTTATCTCTCTTTCTTCTCTAATTTGAAGATTATCAGTTTTCTTGATTAACACCCAAGTGCATTTGAAGCAATGTTCTTGCAAATAATTTAGGTACTACTCAAAATTCGAAAATACCATGTTTTAAGAGACATTGCTCGAAATCGGTTTTATTAAAGAAATGAGAACTAATTGACTAAAATTGAGGTTATATAGAGTGCTTCAATCTTTCCACAATTCCCCTTACTAGCAAAAATATGATTTAATCCGGTTGACTCCAAACCAATTACAATGATGGCCTATTGTAGATTACAACTGATAGCCTACGTCTACAGGTACCAGTCGCCAAGTTTTCAAATTTGGTTGGCTCTTCACTGCTATACCAGTTGGTAAGTTAAAAGTTATGGGTATTGTGCTAGTTTCTGATTTCACATGTGAGATTAGCCTACAGCATATTCTGTTATTTTATTGCTTGTTAAGAAATAACTAAACTTATTGAAAAAGAGGTGGCAAGAATAAAACTGGTAGACCAGGCTGGTGTTCTAGGACTGCTATAGTAGGCAATAGCCTAAATTCTGACAGAGATTTTGTGATGTCACAAAATTGCAAAATGCAGGATAGCCAATGATTAAGAGTCAATTGGATTAAATCACATTTTTATAGCGGGAACAGTGGAAATAGGTTTGGGACACCTCTTTATTACCTCAAGTAGTTCTCATTTCTTCAATAAAACCGATTTTACGCAGTATCTCTTTTAAGACTGACTTTAATCACTTCAATTAAGAAACAAATATTTTCTAAATTTCTGCAACCCTTTCTTAAGCCTTCTGACATTACAGTAGAAGACTTAATAAAAACAGCGAAATTTGAAATAAATACATGAAATGGCCAGTAGGTCGAGCAGTAACGCATTCGTCTCAGGTGTGGGAGGTTTGAGGTCAGTCCTTGGGTCGGAGAAATCGGACACAATTTATATCAAAACCAGGAGTTTAGGATTTTCCTGACCGCTCAATAATTTTTCAAAAAAAAGTAATAATAATAATACAATTTGGTGACATTATACACGTTTATACAGCCATTTAAAAGAACTAAACAGCTATTCAGTGTTCCGTGCTTCTAGGACACTGCCTAGTTTTTAAAGTCATCTGGAAGCTATGAGATCAATTTTCTTTCTACTACTGTGCTAAAAAAGAATGCAATGTAATGCAAATGAAACAAATACCAGTTACTTTCAAAAATAAAATTTACAGTACAGCATAATCAACTTGTCTTGCGGCATTGAAGAAAAATCAAATAAAAAATATTACATTTATCTAAGACGCTGAAAAAAAAAAAGAATTTAAACTTAGCTGAAGGGTTATTCCATGTCAACTGATCTCGAAAAATGGCAAATTGTAACCCACCATTTTGGATTTTGATGAAACTTGCTAAAGTTATAGAACTTTTTTCCTGATTCCAAAAAACTAAAGTTTTTAAAAATCGGTTGACCATAGCCAAAGTTATGACCACTCAAAAATCGCCATTTCTGTGATTGCTCATGCAGAACAAATGGTCAAAATTTAAACACCTGAAATTATATTATTTTATCTTGGTCAATTTAATCTTGTTTAGAGTCAAATCTTCATAATTCGCTATTTGTATCTATCTTCACACATTGGGACTTGTTTGACCTTCAATGTTGCACAACTTGACTTTTAATTTTATAGCTTACATTAACCTCCCGAAAAATCACTCAAGCATAAAAAAATTTTTGATTGCAAATATCTTCTTGTTAGCAGGTTGTATCATCAAGTGCAAGGTATCGTTGGAAAGGTCTTGGCAAGGGCTTTCCAAATATGCAATAAAATCGATGGGTTATTGATAAAAATGCTTGGTAAAATTACACAATAACTTTAACAATATTATACAAGATTTTTTACATTCTTTCATTAAAACAGGTTGTTTTAGCTAAAAATTGTGCTAGACAATTGTACTGTAGGTTGTGCTTTGCAAGCTAGTTGTCACTACAAGACTTGTCCTGTTGTCCATCCCTAAAACAAGCCTTGCATTTGTTGGAAAGCTTAAGTGATGATGAACAAGAACTTCTAAAAGGAAGAGTTGCAGAAGAATGCGACACTGGAATGGAGGTTAAGTTTGACCACAATTTGCACATTTCACAAGCACAAAATTTTGGACAATTAATCTGGCTCATACAAAACATGCAGCATCCTATTTGAAGTTCACAAAAAGCCTACATTACGAATATTTTCATTGAACTCGTATAAGCAAGTTAAAAGCAGCAAAAGCAGCTCAAATATTGTCTCAGGACAAAAGCTGGGCTCCAACTGCAGAAAAAAAGCTGAAAGCATGCTTACAGATAATCCTGAAGCGATTGACCACAATTTGAAACACCATTAAATTAAACAAATTTTTGTACGTTTCTTCAATCTCAGCTGCATGCAATAAAAGAACATTCTGATGGATAGTGCAAACACATACAGCATGTATCCCTGATGATCATGCACTAGCACACCAGTTTGGTCTGAGTTCACAAAATTTGGAAAATCCAATATTTTCAACTGGATTTTGTTGTTTCAATGCAATGTATAATTCTTTCAAAGTGCATAACAGCAAACATTTTTGTTGATACTCATTTTTTCTAGCACTAATTCGGTCTTTCATTCCTGGCATGATCTTGCGATATTCATTATTTTCATAGAATTTAACAAATTTTTGGATGGTACTTTCTGGTAGCAATTTTCCTTTATGTGGTGGAGGTCGACAACAAACTCCATTGCTCTTTTCTTGGTGTCTAGCATCTATCACCAATCCCTTACTAACACTAAAAAGTTCGCTCACTTTTTTCCTTGACCAGTTTTTTGAGGCCATTGTTAGCACTTGAATTTTTTGTGCTCTTGTGGAATTTAGATCACGAAATTTTCTTTTGTTTTGGAAATTATGTTTTCAAAATAAAAGAAAATTTCGTGATCTAAATTGACCTTTTGACCTAACATTGACATTGAACTTTTCCAACGTTTGTTTTCCATATCCTGTTTTCCTACCAGAAGCAACCGCATGTAATTTGAATGGGGATTCACCTATCACTTGCCAACTTTTATTGAGAGATGACAGTGAAGTATCTGCATCACGCTGTACCAAATTTCGGTGACTTTCTTCAATTTCTTAGGAACTCTCCCAAAAGTTGTGGTTCAACCATTAATTCAATTTACCACCAAAATTTTTTTGTTAAATTTTTGTTTTACGCCTCTTTAAAGAGCGTTTCCATGGCAAAGCGACAAAAATTGAAAAAATGGCCATAACTCAGCAACCGCTCATGCTAGATGCAAACTTTTTTTTTCTAAAGATGCAGAATACCCAAGTTCCTATCTGCTCTCAATACATTACATAAGCCTAGCTGTTCAATTTTTGAAGTAAAATAAAAAAAACATGTTTTTGCACTGCTTTTATTGCATTTTCTATGATATATCTCATTGCGTAGTGGTGTTATGCAATTTTTTTGGTAATATATGATGACTTTCCATTAGCTATGCTGTCAATAAAGTAATTGTTGCATTAGAACTAATGTTAATTGCTTTTTAAAGTGTTCACTGGTAGAATAAGTTAGTACAGTATGTTAAAAACCACAAAGTTATTATCACAGAATGTATATAATGTATTAACTTATAATCACTGCTGTATTCTGTTAATTTTACATCTTTAATTCTCTGCAGTTATTCTAAACAGGTATTGTATTTTTGGCTCTGGGCCATACCATGCTTATTATGCCTAGGTGCTAGGTCTAGCAATTACGAAAAAAGAGATAGTATGCATGCTCCCAAACCAACATGCTATATTGCAAGGTGTCTTAGTATGTCTATTTAGAAAAACAACAACCTAATTCTTTTGGCCAGAAAAATGTTCTAAAATTTAATAAAATTTGGCTGCTTTCTACCCACGAAAGATAATGGATTTATGGAATTTTATCACAAATTGTATACACAAAAACCACCATTCCTCCTGTGGTTAAAGATATGTTCATGAATTTTGAAGGCAAATGCCAAACCCCAAGAAAAAACAAAACAATAAACATCATCACCAACATCTCTAAGTCTGCATTCAAAGTGAAGGATCGATGGATAAAAATTGACGTTGACCTGGAACCATATTAAAATTTAGCTTAAAAAATCTTTGCATCACATAGTATAAACCATAGATTGCAAAGATCTTTAGAAAACCAGGGTAACTCAATAGCCTACACAACTGCTTCTAGAATGCTGTATATCAGCAAATGTATTGTGCTGCAGGCTTGCAGCTTAAAATTGTCAACTAAAAGCAGTGTGTATCAAGTAACTTGACACTAGTAGAAGATTTCTAATGACTTACAGCACTAAAAAACCAACAAGATACTACCGGTACTGCTTGAAAGTGAAAACTAGAAAAAAAATAAGTGACAGGAATTAAGAGTAGGAAAAAATAATGAAAATTTAACTGCAAAAAAAATCTGAAGCCTGAAGTATAAATACTAGTAATACAACTAATATTGATATCCGTGGTTGAAAAAAAAGATTAAGAAAAGTTTGAATTTACATGTTCAAGTCAGCCAGCATCCAAAAGCAGAAATCTTTGTCGACAACAAATCTGCCAAGTTGCCCATAAACAGCAAATAGATCACGGAACACCAGAAGATTTAGTGGTTGCTAAAAGTGTAGCAATTGAGAGTCCAAAACAGATCGCTGTTTCTAAAATGCTGTTACACCTGCTACAGGATACGACTTGAAAGTTTCGTTTTTTACTTTTGTTGCATCGGAATGGTGAAATGCTGCATGATATGCAACAAATCATCAAGACTCCTTTATTTCCATAAAACCGTACCACAGACACCATAACCAAGCTTCACTTTAATCACAAAGCAAGTACTGCCCAAAACCCTTAATGATTTTAGATTAAATTGCGAGCTGTTTATCACTCTTATTTAAAAGATTTTCAGCTCAGCCCAACATACAGGGTGGATCATAAGTTGTGCACTACAGAATTATATGAAGAGTGACGAGAAGCAATGTAAAATCAGCAGAGAAAGATATGCTTTTCTTGGGGATAAATACAAGTTCTCTTATAGAGTAATGAAACATTGTTTGTATGTATCAGTTCAATTAATGTATTACGATTGCTTAAAATCCTTTGGTGCACAACCTAGAGCCCACCCTGCATTTGTTTGCAGTGATGTAGAATTCTGAGGTAATTGTGCTTCAGAAAACCTATACAGTGCACAGTATGCAGC
This sequence comes from Trididemnum nubilum, assembly GCA_963965965.1. Lineage (NCBI taxonomy): Eukaryota > Metazoa > Chordata > Ascidiacea > Aplousobranchia > Didemnidae > Trididemnum > Trididemnum nubilum. Next base: position 14,176,723 of record OZ014480.1, read on the forward strand.
ATGTGATGCCTAAATCGTTTTTGTTTTCAGTGACTGATATAGTTTTCAGTCAAAACCAGAGTTTAAAACTCCAACTCTTTACTTTAATAGCAGTCTTTTCCGCAGCACTTCTAACTTTTGATTGGTGTTTAATTTCTTGAGGTTTAGCATGTTGACTTAAAAACTCATGAACACATCTTTAATTGCAAAGGAATTTGTGTAGAGAAGAACCAATTCAATCAAAGAAACTTTCCTTTGTGGGCAGAGAACAGCCAAATTTTTATTGAATTTTCAACATTTTTCAAAGCCCAGAGAAATAAGATGTGAAAATAACAGAATATAGCAGTTGATTATAAATAAGTTACTACATTACATTCCTGTGATAATGACTTTACCGCTTTTCAACACTTACGATACTAGCTTATCTTATCAGTTAACACTTTAAAAAGCAATTAACATTAGTTCTAATACAACAATTACTTTAATGACAGCATAGCTAATGGAAAGTCATCATATATTACCAAAAAAATTGCATAACACCACTATGCAATGAGATATATCATAGAAAATGCAATAAAAGCAGTGCAAAAACATGTTTTTTTTATTTTACTTCAAAAATTGAACAGCTAGGCTTATATAATGTGAGAACAGATAGGAACTTGGGTATTCTGCATCTTTAGAAAAAAAGTTTGCATCTAGCATGAGCAGTTGCTGAGTTATGGCCATTTTTTCGATTTTTGTCGCCTTGCCATGGAAACGCTCTTTAAAGAGGCGTAAAACAAAAATTTAACAAAAAAATTTTGGTGGTAAATTGAATTAATGGTTGAACCACAACTTTTGGGAGAGTTCCTAAGAAATTGAAGAAAGTCACCGAAATTTGGTACAGCCTAATCTGCATCAATGCATGCGTGGATTTCTTCCAACTCATTTCCACTCGATTGAATGAAAATACTTGTTAAGATAAGTTGCATATGGGCTGTTTGTAAATTTGAAATAGGATACTGCATATTTTGTATGAGCCAGATTAATTATCCAAAATTTTGAGCTAGTGAAATGTGCAACTTGTGATCAAACTTAACCTCCATTCCAGTGTCGCATTCTGCTTCAACTCTTCTTTTCAGAAGTTCTTGTTCATCATCACTTAAGCTTTCCAACAAACACAATGCTTGTTTTTGGGATGGACAAGTCTTGTTGTGACAACTAGCTTGCAAAGCACAACCTACACTAAAGTTGTCCAGCACAATTTTTAGCCAAAACAATCTGTTTTTATGAAAGAATGTGAAAAATCTTACATAATATTGTTAACGTTATTAGGGGCTGTTCATAAAAGACGTCCGCACTCAGGGGGGTCATAGATTTGCGGACAAGGGGGGAGGGGGGTTTCTGGAATGCGGACGTCCATATTTCAACTTTTTCCGCGACGGAAAATCGCAGATTGTTTTATTCCGTTTTTGATTTTCCGGGCCAGTGTGAACCACACATAAAACGTACAGTCATGTGATTTAAGGGCGCGAAGCGCACACAAAACAAATCACATGACTGTACGTTTTACGTCACCTTGCGCTGTGCTTGCTCTGTGTAAACTTTGTATCAAAACTTAGTATATAATTAAACTTTGTAATTAAACTTATTATATAATTAAACTTTGTATTAAAACTTAGTATATAATTAAACCGTGCAAACTTTGTACTAAAACTTTGTGTGTGTCAGTGTCTAATTAACGCATTTTTGTGTCCGCATGGACAAGGGGGAGAGGGGGGGGGTTTAGTCATTGCGGACATGGGAGGAGGGGGGGGTCAATTTTTTGCAATTTTGTGCGGACGTCTTTTATGAACAGCCCCTTATGTAATTTTACCAAGCATTATTATCAATAACCCATTAATTTTACTGCATAGTTGGAAAGCCCTTGCCAAGACCTTTCCAACGATACCCTACACTTGATGATACAACTTGGCAATGAGCAGATATTCGTTCAATTTTTTTACGCTTGAGTGATTTTCCACGTTAACAAAAACTATGAGGTCAAAGGTCAAGTTGTGCAACATTGAAGGTTAAACAAGTCCCAATGTGTGAAGATAAATATAAATAACCAATTATGAAGATTTGACTCTAAACAAAATTAAATTGACCAAGACATAATGATATACTTTGAGGTGTTTAAATTTTGAATATTTGCTCTGCATGAGGGATTACAAAAATGGCAATATTTGAAAGGTCATAACTTTGGCAATGGTTGACCAATTTTTAAAAACTTTAGTTTTTTGGAATCAGAAAAAAAATTCTATAACTTTAGCAAGCTTCATCAAAATCCAAGATGGTGGCTTACATGGCTTGGATCAGTTGATATGGAATGACCCTGAAAGACAGACATCTATACGTCTACTGCCGACAGAAAAAAAAGAAAGGCGTATTAATAAGTCCCTTACAGAGCAATGTGGTTCAGGCATCATAGCAGGGAATAAGTATCAAGGCAGTTTAGCTAAGATTAAATATTAAACAGGGGTCGAAATTAACTTTTTCAATAACTTGCCCATCAGAAAACTAACATCAAATGTTAACTTGCCCCTAACAAAAAGTAGCACACCAAATTTCAAGATTTTACATTTGGAAAAAGAACACAAAATTTGCGTAGTACTAACATCTTAGTTCGAGATAACACAGTCTTTGTGAGCAATTGTTAAAAAGGTAATGTGACGTAACCGTGTCTTTTTGCTGCAAACCCATTTTTAATCGCAAATATCTTGGAAGCTACACCAGCCAAAAAGCTGAATTTTTTTACAAAAGTCAGAGAAGCTAAAAATCTTTAAAGAATAATAATAAAAAAATCACAAATTTGATATCATCTTCTTGTAGTACAGTGTAGTTCATCTGAGCAGTTGACACGACAAGCATGAGATTTTCTCAAAAAAAGAATGTAGCAATGTGTGCAAGAAAAGTTGCAAACAAACAAACCTCAGTGCAATTAAAAGTACTAAATGTGATGATTTCCTTAAAACCAAGCAACAGCGTTCTTTAGTTGGATTTTATTTTACAATAACGAAAGAGACAATTTATGTCTAAATAATCAGGTGTGATGTTGTTTACTTTATATGCTGTATTTTTGTCAACTTGCCTGTGGGCAAATGACACCGGAAACAACTTGCCCGCAGCGATTTCATCTTGCTTCAGGCAAGCATTAATTTCCAATTCTTTTGAATAACAGTGATTGGCTAGCGTAGCCATATTTTATGACAAAAATTTGAGGCAAGTATTGAGTTTTAGTGATGTGATTTTGCTTGGCGAGATTTGTTGCTCTTTACAATCTTAAATAGATAGTTGATCACTTCAACATTGGTGTTACTGCTTTCTGCATATCAAGAAGCTTAACACAACTTAGAAGAGCTATTTTCGATTCATTAATTTACATCTTAGTCGGCATGGACTATTCTCAGATATTAAAAATTGCACTCTAGCCAAGTTCAATTCTGTGATGAAAAATACAGTAGCCTTGCATAAACAATGATGTTTTACGTTACATTTTACATTACTGGTAAATTTTAAATACAATAATATTTCTACTACATACTTTTCCTTTAACACGAAAAAAACATTTATCTTCAGTTTCGGTAACAGGTAAAGCATCAGTAAACATTTCATCACCTAAAAATAGACAAGACATGCAATAAACTAATACTATGAGTTATATCGCCTTAGGCCGGGATCACACGCTCAGATTTTTTGCAGAATTTGTTTGCATAAAGAATTTTGGACCTATCACATCTAGATGCTATTTTCTTGAAAAACTTCTTGCTAGATGGAAGCACTTCGTTTTTTCCGCAAAAAAATTGTTGAAGGTGTCACATGTATTTTTTCGCTGTAAAAGCATTTACACGGTTGTTGAGGAATTTCTTTGAAATTTGCCACCGCGGCAGTTGTAGTATTTTACGCCTGGTCAATTCATTGTTATTTCTCGTTTGCCAAAATGCTACAAAAAAATGGAAAATGTCAAAATAACTTTGCTTGTGTGGAACTCTTTAGCATATAGCGTAGCTATTTTCATGCTATATCAGCTATCACTAATAAAATTTCCTTAATATTGCATGATTGATCAAATAATATTAAACCAGGTATGTTCTTTTCGGTACTTGCGGTCGCAGAGGACTCAATAATTGGATGTCAGGGCAAATTGAAAGTTTGTCATTTTTAAATAATACGAGCGTTTTTGTTTGGTTTGCTACAAAATAAGTGAGAAATAGCTGAAAACTATCTACTGAAATTTATCCAAACTGCTGAAAAATGCAACAAGTTCTTTTTGGCATTGGACACGTCAAATTTTAACAAAAAAAGTATTAAAATCATCAAAAACGCATTACTAATTGCATAAATTCGGCACTAGCGAATACTGGGACGGAAACTTTTTTGCGATCAGAAGGAAATTTGCAATATTTTGATTAAAATCACACGCGCTGCCTTTCTTTGATTTTGCTAATTAAAAGTTCAATTTCATGAGTGGACCAAGATGACAAGTTAATTAACTATACTGCAGTTCTGGTTGATAACTTTTCAGAATGAATTTGGAAAAGGCCTAGCACAAGTTTGAAGTACGAAAGATTGGGTAATTGATACACAAAAGTAAACAAAACAGCGGGCAACACATTTACGTCTTTGAAGGAACATGAGAAAACAGCAGGCACAATGTTAAAATACGTCATTGTCGATTAAAACAAATGAGGTAAAATTTCTTTTAGCATTTTTGCTAGATAATCGTGAAGCATTGTTTTTCTGACCTGACATAGCGGCATTTTTTTGTATTCCGCAGCTAAATATTTTCAAAGGCACGGCTAAAAGCTCAGTTTTCTTTGTTGAAAACAGCGGCTCTTTGAAAACTTGCGGGGAAAATAGAGCTTGGTTCTATTTCTCCGCAAGAAGTCAGGAAGACTTTCTAGCGTCTGATTTTCCTTTTCACAAGGGCTATTCAATGTAATTGACGACAGGTGCCCACAATAGTGAGTCATGGACTTGCACGATGTTTCACACGATTGATGCCAGAAAATTGTGCAAAAAACCTGATTGTGTGATCCCGGCCTTATGTAGAGATTAGAGAAATCCAATAAAGAATATGAGACCTTCAAAAAATAGGCAGGAAAAGGCACACGAAAACTTTAACATTAATCAAAAAAATCAATCACAAATAAGCAACCATTCTTTGCTTGCTTACCGCTACTTTTCTTCACAGTAGCTTTAAAATATTATGTGTTCAGTAATGTGAGAAATTTTACAGAAAAAAAGGTATGTAGCTTAAATTTAAGTACTAGCAGCGCTGTCCAAATTTAAAACTAGTGCCTGAGATGCAATCACTTTACAGTTCAAAGTTTTCAGAAAAAGTTTTAGCCATACATTTTATCAGCTAGATACCATTATGATCAGCTAGTGCAACTAATAATGGCCAAATCAAGGATTCAGTGCAGGTAATTTGAACTTCAAGATAAATCTTTCTGCACAAAACAACTTGTGTCTGAGCATAAATACGAAACATCTTGAGTAAATCACACAGCAGAGACAAGAGCTTTCAAATACTATAGGCCAATAGGGGTATGAAGGTAAAGCTTTTCATTGCTAGGTGATTTTACTTAACATTTGGGTTGTGTTAAGTAGGTGTAGTACGTAACACAAAATCACTCCAAAACAGGTATAGTAGAAGCAGTAGGCCATGCCCAGGGTTGCCACAGAAACTGAAAAATCAAATTCCAGGACTCTCCAGGACTTTTTTAGGCCATTTTCCAGAACTTTTCCAGGACTCTTTACGGTTTTTTTTTTACAAAACTTAAAGTTTAATTTTGACTTTTACTCTTTCATGCACCTACTTTTTTGTACTTGTGATTGATGAAAACTTTTGATATAACGCATTTGCATTCCTAGTATTGACTACTGGTCAGGGGCAAAGCCAGAAATTTGCAATGAGAGGGCTGTGCTTTTGGATACGGGGGCGGTGCCCAGCCACTGGAAGCCATCAGGGGTCTGGGGGCAAAGCTTCCAGCACACGAAAATTTTGCATGTATGTGGGTGATGGCTAGAGCTAGACCAGTATGACTTTTTCAGGCCGATAATGATAGACTAAATAACTACCACATTTTGTCACTATTTTTCACTTAACTTGACACTAAAAACGTTACATATCCTCCTACAAAAAAGGACTATTTCAAGCATAAGTCATACTATGCAAATAGAAAGCAAGAGTGCTCGTGTTTGCTCTAAAAAATAAACTACTAAAGGTAATTGCACTAAGCTGACATTTTGTCAGCGGTAGATAGCTGATGCGATATATCGGCTGACCAATATATTGGTCGAGCTCTAGCGATGGGTAATTGTAAAACTTCAGTCTGAGCTTTATTTCCAGCCAGTAAACGATAAAATCCTATCATTTAAAAACGACAGAGTTTATTTGCACGCCAGCGTACAAACAAAAAAACGCTATTTTAGCCATAACCCTAACCTTAAACTGGGTCCACAACCCTTCAGCGCAGACCTTTTCGGCACCAATTTTGGTGCTTTTTGAGTAACCCTAACCCAAATCCTGACCCTAAATAAATGAACTGTCAAAGAGCACTGAATTGGCACCGAAACAATCTGTGTAGAAAACGTCAGGCAACGAAATAGGTGGTGCCGAAATGGTCGCACCGAAAAGACGTGATCCCTCTTGAACTTAATCAAACTGTAACCCTAACTCTTATTAACCCCAACGTTAATCCTAACCCAAACTAAAAATCTAAACCCCAACTAACCTCTAACGATAATAATTTAAAGAGTAAATGAGCATCCATTCTTGCTCTCTTATTCTCTAGAGGCAGAGCTCATTTGCACGCAAAAGTGTAAATAACACTTCTTTTGAAAAAACTCACAAGCATTAATCCAAATCGTCTGTATTTTATAACGCTAGATAAAGATATAATTTGGGAGAGGGGGCTAATAAAATGAGATTTGATTGGTCATTAACAGAATTAAATAATAAATACTGAATAGACCCTTTTCTATGAAGCCTACGATAAGCATTTTGCATTAAACGATCGAATTGATTGTTTATTCTAAGCCATTTTTAGTTAGCTGTTACTGGTTTTATTTTTGACCAAAATTAGCTCTTCCCCAAAATCATGTTCCAAACGTGGCTTTAAATTACTTTAGTGTCCATATTACTGCAAAAAACTGCCTCAGAAGTATAGTGCGAAAAACGTCGTACATTCTTTTTGTGCATTTTGGTCAACGAGCCAAAGCTACGCTACTGCAACTAGGAATAATACTGCTTACTGTTTATGAATTCACTCTTCCTAATAATATTCAATAATTTATAATATACATACTGTACTGCAAAGCAGTGTTTCTTATAAGCGCAAACAAGTGCGAAAAGTGCAAAATTTTTTCCTGCATTTTCGCACTGAAATTTTGCGAATTCCGGCGTTCTTTCTCCCGCCAAAAACTGGCGTTTTTGTTTCCCGCCAAAAACCGTGGACAGTTGCAGTTCACGGCGCCTTGCTCTGGTATGTTGCAGAAATCGCGGAGAAAAGTTGCAGAACTCAGACGAAGGACCTTTTTTTTTTTTTTGGAGACCACATTGAAACCGGACAAAATTGATCAGAAAATTTTCGACATTTTCACATTGAGTTTAGAACGTTCGCACTATTTCCGGCGTTTTAACAAGGAAGTACTTATTTGCACTCTAGCGTACTAGTAAGAACTGCTTAAAAAGAATAAGAGATCAGAGAGCAGAGGAATGGGTGGTCATATTAACGTTACAAAGGAGCTAGGGGTAGTTTGGGTTAGATTTAAGGTTAGGTAAGGGCTAGGATAGCAATTTTTTGTTTGAACACCACCGCACAAACAAGCAGTCTTTTTTTAACAATACAATAAAGCTTTTTGAACGAACTTTACGATGTAAATTATTTCTATAATGGCTATGTGCAATCACAAGGAACCAGTTATTATAAAAAAACAACTTCACATTCTGTCCTGGTAAATCACGGGAAAACTTTACAAAACATTTTCCCAGGACTTTCCAGGACTAATAAACAAAAATCAAGAACTTTTCCAGGATGTGGCAACACTGCATGCTTAATGCCTATGCCAATCCTAAACCTACTTAGCATATTACATACAACTACAACCCATCAGGTTGTTTAAATAGGCATAGTCTGCAGTATAGCATAATAGTTACAGTACACCCCCACCCACCAAGCTACTAGTAACTATAACACAAACTCTTAACATTAAAGCCAAACGTAACCCCAACCCCAACATTAGACCTGTTCATGTTTTACCTTTTTTTGATTTTGATATGGCTTCGCAGTGTTTTTGAAGCAGATTTTCATATTGATCCTGAAACTAAAAAAATTTTTTTGATTGGTTGAACGGTTTCCATGTTACGCGATGATTTCTGACCCCTGCTTTTGAAAAAAAATGAGTTTTTTTACACTAGAGGGCGCTGTTTGTAAAAATATACTTATAACAGCAATTCAACTAACTGCCCCTCTGCATGCTACATCTTTAAAAAAAAAACTAAGCGAATTGGAGTTCTGGTTCAGTAGTTATGACCATTTTAGTGATATTATTTGCAAAACTCCCTCTAGTGGCCAAAATGTAATTTCTTTATTTTTTAATAATTTTTTTGAAAATTTGTGTCTATTTAGTGAAAGAGCCTTCAATTTTGAAATTGAACTTTTGCTGCAGTACCACTAGAGGGTGTAATTTGCTATTAATTTCAAAATTGCGTATTGATTACAGTTATATACGCCTCTTAAGTTAATGCCACCGCAAAATTTGAATAAATTATGACAGGGTGCGATTTTTTATAGTTTTTTTTAAATATCTACCTAGATCATGTGACAAAGCTAACAATTAATGCAAAAATGCAGAAACAACACATACTGTTTGCAGCATTAATTTGACTTAATTTACAATGACTGCTCCAGCAATTTCAATAAAGTTGAAAAGCTCCTTTGATTAACAAAGAATACCATTCAAAGCAATATTTGCAGATTATTATATTAAAACGAAACAGAGTTACCAAACTTTAGCAAATTTCACAAGTTTCTAAGCTAATTAAAAGCAAACAAATCAGATATTTTTTGAAAAGGTTTGTTGTGTTAGTAAAAATCCTGCGTGTTTGTTATACAACCTGAAGTATGCTTTGTCGTTGTTGTTAAAATTTCATTATAGTCACTGTCAAATTGAAGTAAACGCTCTGCTGCATCATTGATAACTTTCAATCCTGAAACAATTTGGCTGATTTGTTGAAAAGAAGAATCTTCTTTCCAGTATATTACCGAATCCATTCTTAAAAACATTAGTTCAATTCCAATTGCTAGTTGATTAAAAAATAGCCACGATGTAGTATTGATGAGTCTTTGCAGAGTGCTGTCTTTATATACTTTTGTAGTTTTGGCTTACTTATTCGGAAATATGCTTTAGGATATTTCACCATGGTAGTAGTGGTGGCTTTTTTGATTTCATTATCAACTAAATTTGCAAATACTGCTAGTGGTATGTACCTTGGCAGCAGATTCCATGTATGCAAGTCGATTTTACAATTGCAAGCTGAAATAGAGCTTTATCTCTCACCGACCACTCATCTACAACTTTCCAAAACATTAGTGTCAAACAAGGAGCATGTGCAGCAACCGGTGAGGCAAACCAATGTCATGCATCAAGCACCAAAGCACATACCACTTGCAGTATCTTCAAATTTAATTAGTGATAATTTCAAGAAAGCCATAGCTACTACCTTGTTGAAATATCCAAAAACAGATGTAGATAAGCCAGAACTACCAAAAGTAGATAAAGACAGTACTGTGCATGGGTTCATCTATAATGAATCATAAATATATAATTTTTTGATTTGATTGAAATCGAACCAACCTTAAATGGATACTGCTCGAAATCGGTTTTATAGAAGAATTGAGAACTTCTTGAGCTAATAAATAGGTGCCCAAACTTTTTTTCAAAATTTTCTTTATTTACGAAAATACAATTTAATCCATTTGACTTCGCACCATTGGTAACCCTGCATTTTGCAGTTTTGTAACATTACAATAGGCATAATTTTGGAAAAATTAAGATACGCGATTGCCAACTGGTAGCAGTGAGTAGCCTATAATCAAATCGGAAAACTTGGCTACTATTCCTAAAACATGTGGACCTAGGCTACCAGTACTTCTCTGCAGAATGTCTTTTGTGATGCCACAAAATTGCAAAATTTGGGGTTGCCGATGGTACAGAGTCAAACAGATTAAAGCATTTTTTGGGAATAAGGAGAATCATTAAAAAAGGTTTTGGCACTTCTTTATTACCTCAAGTAGTTCTTATTTCTTCAATAAAACCAATTTCGAGCATTTATCTCTTTAAGTATGGGTTCAGTAGTATACTGGAAAGAAGATTCTTCTTTTCAACAAATCAGCCAAATTGTTTCAGGATTGAAAGTTATCAATGATGCAGCAGAGCGTTTACTTCAATTTGACAGTGACTATAATGAAATTTTAACAACAACGACAAAGCATACTTTAGGTTGTATAACAAACACGCAGGATTTTTACTAACACAACAAACCTTTTCAAAAAATATCTGATTTGTTTGCTTTTAATTAGCTTAGAAACTTGTGAAATTTGCTAAAGTTTGGTAACTCTGTTTCGTTCTAATATAATAATCTGCAAATATTGCTTTGAATTGTATTCTTTGTTAATCAAAGGAGCTTTTCAACTTTATTGAAATTGCTGGAGCAGTCATTGTAAATTAAGTCAAATTAATGCTGCAAACAGTATGTGTTGTTTCTGCATTTTTGCATTAATTGTTAGCTTTGTCACATGATCTAGGTAGATATTTAAAAAAAACTATAAAAAATCGCACCCTGTCATAATTTATTCAAATTTTGCGGTGGCATTAACTTAAGAGGCGTATATAACTGTAATCAATACGCAATTTTGAAATTAATAGCAAATTACACCCTCTAGTGGTACTGCAGCAAAAGTTCAATTTCAAAATTGAAGGCTCTTTCACTAAATAGACACAAATTTTCAAAAAAATTATTAAAAAATAAAGAAATTACATTTTGGCCACTAGAGGGAGTTTTGCAAATAATATCACTAAAATGGTCATAACTACTGAACCAGAACTCCAACTCGCTTAGTTTTTTTTTTTTAAAGATGTAGCATGCAGAGGGGCAGTTAGTTGAATTGCTGTTATAAGTATATTTTTACAAACAGCGCCCTCTAGTGTAAAAAAACTCATTTTTTTTCAAAAGCAGGGGTCAGAAATCATCGCGTAACATGGAAACCGTTCAACCAATCAAAAAAATTTTTTTAGTTTCAGGATCAGTATGAAAATCTGCTTCAAAAACACTGCGAAGCCATATCAAAATCAAAAAAAGGTAAAATATGAACAGGTCTACCCAACATACTATGCCTATTTAGAACAACTGAGGTGGCATTGGCATATTACGCTATACATTGGATCAAGGTTAGAGTTGGCATAGCCAACTAATCTTACTATGCCAGTTTAGAGCAATTTGGCATCATATACTACTCCTACTTAGAATTGTAACCAGTGATTTTGCCACAAAGTGAGGGTTAGGGCAAGACAGCTCTGGGGATAGTAGAATAGTCTATAGTCTAATGAAAGTGTTCTCAGTCAATGCTTAGATATTAATAATGCGCTACTACGATACTGTTGGCAGATAGGCCTGTTCTGTCTTTATAATGCCGATTGCCACATAATCCCTTTGTGATGAAATCACCAGCAACCCTTAGAACAATCCTTGATTGTTAATGCCATTACGCTTCACAGTTCAAAAAAATTTGATGCAATTAAAGCTATTTAAAAGAATTTTTGTGTCCTTGGATAAGATGCTTTAGAATGATTATCTCTGCTTGGAGGCTTCCAACAAGCAGCAAATTCAGTGGCCAAGAATGCAAAACTCGCAGAAACATTGGATCATTGAAACTCCTAAGCAGGTGCAGATTCGTATTAGCACAAAAGAGTCATTACAATGAAAAGAGGGTGGATTATCCAATAGTTAGCATCTGACACTGCCTGGTGACAGGAGGATAAATATACAATGCAACCATGGAATTGGAAAGGGTAAAAGGCTTAGGGACTATGTAACCATTCAGCCCAGTTTCATCCATGAATCAACGTTTTTGTTGGGCGCATATTGACTCATTTTCGGATTTTCCATTTTTTACTGTAGGAAAATCGCCGAATTTTTGGGCACAGGCCAACTCACCAAAACCTGAGCGAAACTATTTCACTGAAAATATGAAATAAAAACCAAAAACGAAAAATATTCATTAATGCATTTTTTATTTACTCAGGGTTTCGACACAATTTTCAAAATCAAATTTCATGATATTTGCTACACTTTTCCAATTTCCAAACGTGTTTCAAATATACTACCCTTGCAAACTGGCTGACGTCTTATTGAGACTTTACAAGTGCATCGTGCACCCCCGTTGAATCTTCGTTTTTACTTGGCCATTTTGATAATCGAGCATAATTTGCTATGGTTATAACTCAAAAACACCCAAGCTGAGAAAATAAATTTTTGTGGACACAACATGAGAATGAACAAAGCATAACATGTGCCAATTCGGAAAGTCTTAGGCAGGCCTGCCCAATCTTTTTACTGGTACGGGACACATTTACGGGAGAAAAGTTATAGCAGGACACATTTACAGAAGTGATTGCTAACCACTTGCATTTTTACCAAAATTAAACTCCAAATAATTCAAGTTTGTTGTACAAAATCGATGCTCACTTTGGCCAGTATTTCACGAATCTGTTCCCAAAACTAGGTAAAGAACACAAAATAAAAATAAGGTCTTAGCTGCAAATCCCAACTGATTTCAGGAAAACCAAACAGAAGAAGGTTTTGGTTTTAACTGTATTTTTATTTGCCACGAAGAGGTAAAGCCTTTCCATGAGGTAGTGAACCTTGCAAAAACACTTTGCAGGCCACACAAAACAGCTTTGCGGCCCACAGGCCACAGATTGGGCAGCCTGGGTATTAGGTCATGCGATCAAGAATCAGGAAGCCAAAAATCAGGTATAAACAACCATTTCCGTATCAAAAATCTATTTATTCGGCAATAATTAAAGAGAGTGAAGCATCCAGCCAATTTGATAATCAAAATATAATTTCTAAAATTTTTCGTTCTGCATCAGCCTGAATTTCTAGGGAACAAGAGACTGCATAATATTTTTCATTTCAGTAACATTGCATGACCAATTCAATTTCAGTATCCACCACCCCGCCACCAGAACGATGTATCAGACATTGCCAGTTTGGGAATCAAATCGCGAGTCAGCAACCAATCGATCACTAACTCGATGCTCTACCACTGAACTATCACTAGGGATGGGCATTTCAGGATATCGAATCCAGAAGGATCTGAATCCCAAACTATCCAAAATCTAAATTGAAATATAAGCCAGATAATTGGAACCGATTTTAAATCTATGCAATTACGTTGGTGAAAATTGTTTGCAGTTAATTCTTAAATAAAGGTGTCATAAGTCATTTGCTTTGTTTTTATTTCTGAGTTTTGGCAGATGATGATTGATATGCTTATAATGAGCAAACAGTAAACCTAGAAAATTGAAATTTGGACAACATAAGAATTAATGAAAGCACATGTGTGCTTATGTTGGTGATCCTAAGTCTGATTGTGAATTGAGACACACAAAAAAAACACACAAAATGGCGATTTTTGGCTTGAAAATTTATTAATTTGCCTATTACTTAAAAACCACTTGACGTTCAAAGCTGAAATTTGAACACAATTTATAAAGCTTATGAATAGTTTATTCATACTGAGTTTGGGGGTGCCCAGTCACATGAGCAAAATGTTACAGGCTGAAAAAAGGCAAAAAGTTGACAAATTTGAACTAATATATCTCGGTAGTTACCGATATTGATGAAAAATGGTTTGTGGTTTTTAGCACACTATCAACCACCTTTTATTTTGGTTATGTTAGTTTACCCCAATTTGAATACTATTTTTCTTGTTTTGCATCCTTATTCTTAGGCAGTGTCAGCTGCACCGGCTGGGTTTTCAACATCTAATTGCTGCTGCACCGGCAGCACCAGCCGTTTCTTTTTGCAGTTCAATTTACCATCTCTCAAGCTGGCATTGCTGCCCAAACCCTAACTCTAATCGTAAGGATCTAGAGGAAAAAAAGAATTTTGTAGCGAGATTGCATTCTAGCGCCACATTTGCCAAACGTGCCCAGCGCGAATCAAACCCCGAACCTTTGGTTGGGCAGGCGAGCACGCTTACCACTACACTACCGAGGCTTCGCAGTTGATGTGTCAAAGTGCCGTATTCAAGTGGAATCAATGAGAAAAAATCAATATAACAGGCTGCCAATGCAGCAGCGATTTGGAGTCGAAAACCTGCGCGGGTGATCTAGACACTTCCTATTCTTACTTTTTTTCTTTTTTTTCCCTCTGCTGCTATCTACTTTTAAACCGCTTAATGCACTGTATTCAAAGTTTGAGCAATTGAAGATAACTGAGAAGGCTTTTGGGCGACAGAAATTGGGGGTGCCAGGTTGGGGGATCCCCCTCAATAGGGTCCTCCAAAATTTTGAACTTTTAAACCCTTAGAGCTAGATGGATCAAATTTTCGCAATGGGTAGATATTAAAAATAAACTAAACCTAGAAAAAATTGGGGGTGCCACCATGGGGGTTCCCCCTAATTTCAAACTTTTTGACCTTTAAGTTGGACACATGAAATTTTGGTTCATAAATTCTCAACTTCCTCATTTGAAACAACTTGCTTCAACATGCCTTTGCATTCCTGCAACATCAGCTTCTTCCGAAAGGTGTTTCTCCAGTGCAGGCTTGACTGTGAGTGAATTAAGAACACAACTAAGTGGTGAACATTTAGAAGTACCAGTACTCAATGTCATGCACTGCAATAAAATGCTGCTTTATTTAAGCAAATTGTTGAATAATTTTTTTCTGGAAATCGGCGGTGGTTGACTGGTTGTTTACTTTTTCAGCAAACTAAGTTAATTTAAACTAGAATAAGATTCGGTATTCTGGATTCCGTTTAAGCTATTCAGATTAATTATGGAATAGCTAACTATTCTGAAATGCCCATCCCTAACTAAGATGCCCAATTTGCGGGATATCTTCTTTAAGTGATCACTATTTCATAGGCCAAAAACCAGCAAAAGTAGCCAATATTAAAGCAACTACAATCGAATTTGGATAATTGCACATCGGGTAATCACATATCGGGTAATCACATAATTTGCTTTATTGCATAGAATCACCAATCCCAAACCTTACCCAACCATTCATTAAAGGTGAATTTACACAGTATCTGTTTTTCGTACGTTTTCGTACGTTTTTTTACGTTTTTACTTCTCCTTAAAAAAGTATGCGCTTTTTCATCCGCATTTTTGTAAGTCCATATACGCACTAACTAGACTGTTATATATAGATAAAAATTTTGTGTATGAACGATAAGAGCGATATTTCGAAATAGAACTGTACTCCTTTACAAAAAAATTTTTTCAGAAAACTTTTGTCCAGTATGTGACTGTCTGGTTAGTGCGGATATGGACACATAAAAATGCGAATGAAAAAGCGCACACCTTGTCAAGAAGAAGTAAAAACGTAAAAAAACGGACAAAAACGTACGAAAAACGGATACTGTGTAAATTCACCTTAAGAAACTACTTTAGATAATTGCATAGCTGTTAATTGCATAATTCGCTTTTTTGAATGAAAGTGAAAGCAATTATTCGATTATAATAATTCAAATTTTATATAGAAAAGTTTCCGTGAATGCAATTGTAATTTAGAAAATTAACTAAAGAATTTGTGAAATTTTGCGAATCAGATTTTAATTTTGTTTAAACTAGGATTAGAGATTTGTAATTGCCGCCTTTTGTAGCCTTTAGCCTAGCTGAGCAGCATATTTTCTTTGAATTGGTCAAAAATCCAAATATTCTTTAATTTATCGAAATTAAGCTGAGATAATCAGAACAAAATATAAAGCCGGAAATGATTTATTCGCTAGCCCAAATCTCTGATTTTACCAGAAATTCCGGCAACCCCTATTTACGTCATATATTAGCTGGTGAGCATGATGTCATCGCAAACGAAATACTGCGCATATGTAGTCTTAACAGAGTTCAAAAAGAGTCAGTGTTTTCTAAACATTAAAAATACGTGAGAAAGTTGCCAGAATTACCAGACTCTACAATAATCTGGATGTCGTTGTATAAGCCGTCTGCTTTTCTTTGGAAACTACAGTATACAACTCGTGATGAGCATGTGCGCACTCTTGCTCCTCTCGTGCATGCACTTATTAGGGTTAGGGCTAGATTTGGGAAATAGCTTAGGTCAGAGAAAAGAAAAAAGCGCTTGAGCGCTCATATACGGGTCGCAGAGCTTTCGAAAAAAAGCAGACGGCTTATACGGTACTTAATGAGGGTGTCGTCAAGTATGAGCTGTCGCTTTTTTTTTTCAGAAGCTCTGCGACTCGTGTATGAGTGCGCATGCGCTCTTGCTTCTCCGATCCAAGCTATTTCCCAAATCTAGCCCTAACTCTAATGAGTGCACGCATGACAAGAGCGAGAGCGCACTTACGCTCATACACGAGTCGCTGAAATTCCAAAAAAAGCGGACGGCTCATAGGTGCTTAACGACACCCCTCTAATCCTAACCCAAGTTCTAAAAAACAAAAAAGAGCAAATAAGTGCCTTTCTAGCTTTTTTTTCTTAATGGGTCTTATCTAACAATAGCCTTATTCTAATTTACACTTTTAAGTGATTTCAATAAATCAGAAATGGGGGATAGCCTGGTACGTACGGTAGCTTCTTCTTGTTGAGCCACTAGTCATGTAGGTTAAAGTTAAAAAAAAGGAAGTGGCAATTTGCCTCTACAGGCAAAATAGTGTTTTTCCTCTGTTTGGGTTAGGGCTAGAGTTGGGATTAGGGTTAGGGTTAGGATTGGGGTTTGGGTTAGGATTAGGCTTAGGGCTAGTTTGGCACTTGCGGCAAAATAGCCATTAGGACTATTTTGCCTCCAAATGGCAAAATAACATGGGGCTGCAGCTGGTAAGCGCATTACTTACTGGTACCATACCGTAATTATTAGGATATTGTTACTCAGTAGTACTATTAGGGTATAGGTTACTAGCCAACCGCAGTTAAGATAGGCTACTAACCCAGCAACATACCTACCAGTAGGCATACTGGTCTGACAATATTAATTTTAGGGGGAGGGGCAGCATCCTCTCGGGTCTGACACTAAAGGGGGCGACATATATCCGGCCCCCTCGGTTTTTTGGCAAGTGATACCCACTTGGCAACAAGAAATCCGAAACTCCGGACTGAAATAGATCCAGAATGTGGCATAGACCTTTTATTTTGGTTTTCACGTGAATTCAGGGGCAAAGTTCAGAACTGATATAGAATTACTAAGTTTAACCAAACTTTACAAGACATTTCGCCCCCTCGGAATTTGCTTAATGAACAAAAAATCCACGCCAATGCCAGTAGGCCTACCCTACATAGCCCTATTCAGCTTAAGCTATTCTTACCTGTGATTATATCTTTGTAAATAATCATTGTATTGGTTGATATCAAATTAAATGCTACACTTAATATTTGATAATATGCTTGAAAAAGTTCAAAGTTGCCAAGACTATGCTCTTTCCAAAATTGCTGATGTATAGTAGGTTATCTGCCAAACCCAACTTCCAAAAAAAGTAGTATCAAAAAAGAGAGTTATTAGTTATTATTTCAACACCATAAAATAGTTATTTTAGTTCACAGCCATAATTATCGTTATATTTAATTTCCAGAGGGATTAGGAAAATGGAGCATATTCAACAGAGGTTGAGTCATCAAGGACGTCCTTGGCCTCGAGGACGTCCTCGAAGACACATTTTCAAGTCCTTAGCCTTAGCCTCGAAGTTCAAGTTTTTGTCCTTGGTCTCGACATCTACAAGTCCTTGAAAATATCTTGTCTTCTGATTTTTGATTGATTAAAAACGAAAATAACCAAAAAAAAGACAACACAAATTTCTATTCTGTTGGTTCGTTTCCTTTCTTTATTTGAAAAATAATGCAATGTTAAATAGACCAAGTCATTCTAAAACTTATTTTAAATGGCATTGTGTGAAAGGTTTGATCGGAGAAAAAGAGGGTAAAAAGTTTTGCAGAAAATTGTTGTTTTTATTTCTGCTAATACTTTAGGTACAGATGGCATAAACTGCAAAGCACTAAACCATCCAGAGCCATAACAAGGAATCCGGGGGTCTGGGAAAACAATTTTGATCTGTTAATGCTAAAGCATGACCTACCCTATTCTGCGTGTGAATTTAAAATAAATCATGTGTCTAATAGATATGTTTGTGTATCTCTATACAACTAACAAAACGCATCTTCAGGCGCGTAGCCAGGAATTTGCTTTGGGAGGAGGGCTGTTTTGGATCCTGGAAAAAACATCAAACGATCTTGACCCAAATTTTAATCGATCTTTGATCAGTTTGAGTCGTTTTTTTTTTTGTCCAAATTGAGGTGATCTCCAAAAAAAAAGATTTGCACCGAAATGTTAAACGTTTTTTCCGGCCAAAATTAGGTGATCTCAAAAAAAAGAGAAAAGGTCTTCACCCAAATTCAGTCACTTTTTCTGACCAACTTTCATCCCAACCAACCCACTTTTGGCTGCGATGAAGTTTTTTTTTTTTTTCCTTTTTTCTTCCTAAATCTTGTACGCTCTTCTTAATCTCAAAACATCGAACTCTAGTTTTTGGGTAAAGTTGTTGAGCTGCAAACGCAATTTTGTCCCCCGAAACGTTTTGGGACAACTCCCTCAGGACCCCCAATATAAGGCCAAAAAAATCAAGTTTTTGAACGGCTCAAGCTAGGGCGTAAGTTTTTTTGTTTTTTTGTTTTGATATCAGCTGATATTTAAGAGACAAATATTTTGACATGGCTTGGGGTACCACTCCCCTTGGGACCCCCCAAAATGGCACCCCAAAAATCAATTTTTTCAACGGCTTAACTAAGGGTGACAGTGTTTGTTGATATCAGTATATATTTCAAAGACAAATATTTTTAACATAGTTTGGGGGTACCACCCCCTCCCCCCCGGCGATCCCCCCAAATGGACCCCTCAAAAATCAATTTTTTGAACAGCTTAAGCTTAACCTAAGACAATAGTGTTTTTTTATATCAGCAGATATTTAAGAGCCAAATATTTTGACACAATTTGGGAGTACCACCCCCGGGCACTCCCCCAAAATCAATTTTTTGAACGGCTTAACCTAGGGTGCCAGTTTTTTTTTGTTTCAGTAGATATTTAACAAACAAATGTTTTGAAATAGTTTGGGGGTACGTCCCCCTGAAGACCACCCAAAAATCAATTTTTGGAACGACTCAAGTAAAGGTGCCATTTTTTTTAATATGTAGATATTTAACAGAAAATATTTGGACATAGTTTTGGAGTAGGCTACCATCCCCGGGGACCTACCAAAAATTAATTTCTTGAACAGCCTAAGCTAAGCTGCCAGTTTGTTTTGATATCAGCAGATATTTTAGGGACAAATATTTTGACTTAGTTTTGGGGTACCACCCTCTGGAGACCCTCGAAATGGACTCCCCAAAATCAATTTTTTGAATGGCTTAACCTACGGTGCCAATTTTTTTGATATCAGTAAATATTTAACCGACAAATACTTTGATATACTGTAGTTTTGGGGTGCCATCCCCGGGGAACCCTAAAAATTAAATTTTTTGAATGGTTTAAGTTAGTGTGCCAGTTTTTTTTTTTTGAAATTTGTAGATATTTGCGTCGGTCATTCAAAGGGGTTGCTCCTCAGCAAGCTCCCATTTAGTTTTAGTTATTTTTTGATGGTATATGACTGAATCCAAAAATAAAATTTCGAAAAATAATGCAACAACTTTAATCACTGGCAAGCGGTCTAGTGGGCAAAACCACATTCACCGAACAATTGTGTGTTCGAAATCACCGCTAGGAATTCCAAATAACAAACTATGTGCTGCATGAGGAATTTTTAAAAAGTTAAACGAGAAGGTAAATATAACTACAGTATAATAAATAATCGTTCGAATTCCTGGAAAAATGCGCGTTGGTCGCTGAACTTAATAAATTTTTTACCCCAGGTCATTATAAGATGAAGAGTCGAAGCTCCCGCAAAAATACTGGGACATTTTAAGCAAAAAATTAGAGTTTATCATTTTTCCGTTTCGATGATTGTGGACCCTTTGAGTTTAATCGTTACTTTTTATTGTAAATAACTTGTTGTAAAAACATGTTAAATTCTTGCTAAAGAACGTTTGAAGTTGTAGAGGATTGTAAACCGCTACAAATTACTGTTTTACGTTTGAATTATTTTTGTAATGTGTGTTGAATTAGCAGTGGCTGTGTACTCGACAACCACTTTTGAAAATTTTTTATGTAAATTTTTGCATACAAGTGCTTTTTAGTTTAAAATTTTCACGCTCACTACATTTCCTGCAATAAACATTTGGTATCGTTTTACTCGTGACAGCTAAGCCAGCTTCAGCGACGCCACAGGAGTAGCTAGTTAGTAGCGGTCGATAAACTGAACTTTTCTCTCTGCGACGCCATAAGAGAATGGAGTTGTGTGATCACAACGAACGCACAAGAAGTAAAAAATGAATCTCGCAAGCATAGATTGCGTACCTCCAAACACGCAGGAGTAGGAAGCAAAATTATTAAGCTATGAGCCAAGTAAGGCCTATAACATGTTTCTTTCGCAGACTTTCTGAGAGTACATCACGGACTCTAAAAGGTCAGCAGACCCCTCTTTGGGAACCACTGGTTTAAACCATTTTCAAATAAGGGTAATTAGAAATCAATTGCCAGGGCCTCCGAGATGGGGGACAATGAACCCAGGGTCCATGAACTTCAGGGGCCCATCAAGATCACACTGAAAAGTGAACAACGATCGCGGCTGTGCATGCAACGTGCATATATTATCTTAACATTGGAGAAACGCTCTAACTCAAACAGGGTTTTGTGCAAACAAATAGGTCTTCTTTTGTGGGGTGGAGGACTAGCTTAGGATGAGCTCCTGATGACTAGCTAAGGATGGTCCCTTACTGACTGCGCGGGTTCTGCAATCTGCATGTGGGCCCCCGCTGACTCCATAAGTTCTGCATGCGGGCTCCCTCTGACACCACGGGTTTTGCATATGAACCCCACTGAGAAGCTCAGGACCAAGGACGGGCCCCCACTGACTCCGCGTTGTGCATAATTATCGTAGTAGTGTCGAACGCCATTGCTGAAAGGGTATTTTCAGGTCTAACATTGGCCGTTAACAGTATCAAGTAGGCTAGCTAAGGATGGGCCGTTAAGGATAGACCCTGCTGACTCCGCGGGGTTTGCATATGGACCCCAGCTGACTAGCTCAGGACGGTCCCCCGCTGACTGCCTGATTCCGCGATGGTGGATAGTACACCAATTTTAATACTACAAATGCCAACAATCTTTTGCCCAATTCAAATCAGCTTACAATGAGATTTATACGCCAATTTACCGGTCATTATAGCTGCGTAATCTTTCTGTTTGTTGTTTGTTTCTCCAACGAGGAAGCGGCAGTATAGCGCTACGTATTGAACGAATCCGCACCCGCTTAGGAGTTTCCAGTGTTGAGTTGATTTTTTGAGAGTTGTTGTCTATTGCAATTCTATTGCTGCTCGCCAGTTTACAGCAAGCAAAAATAAGTGTCGTGAAGAGTTCCTCCAAGAACGAAACACCGCGACGATAGTGTGAGCTATGGCCGAGCCACACTTTTAAATTAATCGTATGATCGTCACAAAAACCACTCAATATTCCAAAGAAGCAATTTTGCAACTTTCCAAAGAAGCAATAACGGCATTAACAAAATTTGACACTACCTTATTAGTATGTTGGTCAAGAGCAAATTCATCGCGTTAATACAATTGACGTGCAAAATTTAGATTTACCACTTCTAGCTTTTAAAGGGTAGGCCTACGCCAAAAAGACCTGACACATTTAAAAGCTGAATGAAAATTAATTTTCTGATGTGTCACCAGAGGTGGAGTCGAGGACACAAGGCTCGAGGCCAAGGCCAAGGCCAAGGACACAAAAAAAATCCGAGGCCAAGACCAAGGACAGCCTTTCCGAGGACAGACGCTCTCGAGGCCAAGGACAGGAATGCTCGAGGCGAAGGCCAAGGACCAAGGACACAAGCGCAAGTGCTCTCCAAAAAAAAAAAAAGGTCTTCACAAAAATTTTTCAGGCGATCTCCAAAAAAAAAAAAAGGTCTTCACAAAAATTTTTCAAGCGATCTCCACTAAAAAACGTTTTCCAAACAATTTTTCAAGCGCTCCACAAAATTTTAACATTCCAAAAAATAGTGCTGTCCCCGAGCTGAGGACAGGCCAATTTTCGAGGACTTGAGGCCTCGAGGCCCAGGCCAAGGACTTGACCTTCAAGGCCAAGGCCAAGGACTTCAAATTGTGTCCTCGAGGCCAAGGACGTCCTCGAGGACTCCACCTCTGTGTGTCACGTCTGTATTAACCTCATGAAGAAAAGTTTAGTATTTAAATTCTGTTTCATTTTTCTTTCTATACATAAAAAAAATATTAAACTCTAGGAATGATTAAATTCTGTAAGGCTTGTGGCTATTTTCAGTTGGAAGCATCTGGCATCTGGGGATCATCATTTACGTATGCAGAGCAGTCGCTATGTGGGGCCGTGCCCCCCCCCCCTAACAACTGCTTGTGCCCTCCCCCCCCCCTTTCGGTTTATGCAGAATCATAGTTGGGCAAGTTAATGCAAAACGTTGGCTTCGTTAACCTCTAGTCCGTTAACAAACTACACACCTCCGTTAACTTTAATCCATTATTTTCAGCTTTAATTAACGGAAGTTAATAAAGTTCGTTAATTCGTTAATATTTTGCGTGTAATTTACATTTCTTTTTATTCACTCGCTTCTAGAACACGTATTAACGCTGTTGAGCTGATTGTTTGGAAAAATTTATTGCTATAGTGTTTTTTTTGTGTTTTGGAAGTTACATTTTACAGTGTAATCTAATTTCAAGATAAAAATAAGTTCAAATGCACTAACAAAGCTGCGATCGAAAAATCTTCGGAAATTGCGAAAAGTGATAATTAATAGACCTATAAAGCTGCAGCTTATTATTTGCCACAAAAAACAGCTCCTTTCTTCGCTTTCTTCTATAGAACTCGTGTTAATACGCAACAAGTGTCACCAGTGCAAACTGGTTTGTACGGTACGATGAATGAATGGCTAAGGAGGCTCCAGCCCCTTTTAGCCAAGTTATTTAGAAATTATAACCCCAAAATACAAGCATTTAAACGTGTTTTAGACTTGACCTTAAGTATAAGGGGGCTGAAGGGGCAAGTAATTCTTTTCAATGACTTCAAAAACGTGTGAAAAGGGAATGAAATGGCATTAAAATTGCTATTATTCTGCCGCAAAATCACAAAAATCACCCAGCGGCTGGGGGTAGAGCCTCCAGGCTCCCTCTGTGATACGCTTGAGTTGCATCAGTTTGTTTAGCGCAGGGCCTAAATTGGACAATTTTGGAGCGAAAAAATTTTACTTTTGGTTCAAGCTATTATAGCAAAATTTTGGTTGCGCTCCTGGTCACATTCACTGCTGTAGACAGATTTTCAAGCGATTAGGCCATGTGAGCCGCATGTGAAACGAGCTAAAAAACGATGCCAGCCTTATGCATCTCTTTTTTCAGATTTGAATACAAAAATTTTTAAATTGCGCATAATTCGGAGCCGTAAAATATCGGTTTTTATGTGGAAAAGTTTAGTCTATTTTAGTGCTCCCACTCACTTTGGTGTAGTGTTCCCTCACTTTGTTTGCTCTGGCGACGGCACTGCACGTATGTTACCCGTAGTCAGTGTTTTTGCTATGTTCCTGTTGCAAGGTCGTGTATCTGTTGCATTTCCAGAAACAAGTTTTTTTTTTGTAGAATGTTTTATACAGGCATAGATATAAGAAACGTGATTACTTATTTCACGAGGGGGAAAAGTTCATTGCTATTACCCCTCACAAAGGATAAATGGGTTTGTGTCATTTTTGTTGTTATTTTAGAAATGTATTCTGGGGCTCCATAAATAATAGTCAACCTCTTCAAGGGCTCCATAGCACCAGAAGTTTGAGAATCCCTGATCTAAAGCATATTTTATAACGTTCAATGGACTTCGGATACACAAACCGTTTGTTTTTTTTTTTGTTCTTCAATGAATTCGGATATAAGACATTTTTTGGAGCCAGACCCCCATAACAGCCGCCCCCACATAGCAGATTTCTGGCCATACGCCTGATTCTCACCAAATATGAATGTTTTATGTCTTAAAGTTTTAAATAGTGCAGTTCAAAGTTAACAAATTTCCGCTTACTTCAGTGTTGCCATTTTGCCAGTATTGTGACAGAAGATTAACTTTTGGAAAATAGGCTTGAATTTACTTGAAAAGCAGCAAATATAAAATTTTAACCCTTTGCTGTGTTTCAACAACAACACTGCCGAACACACCTATTGAAAATTACAGACATGCAGTAACTTTTTATAATTTTGTTTGTTGTTGGCAATCCTGAAAAAATTATTTCCAAGGGGAAATCTAAATTGTCACATTTCGAGAACGAAAAGTCGTAGAAAGCTCAAATTTGGTGAAGTTAGTTTTCAGATCTGTCAAAACATTTTGAGAAAACCGAGCAAAAATTTTTTCGACTTGAATGTATTTTTAAATCTACATTTCCAGATATTTCTATTTCGCTGTGCTATCCGAAAACAATCGTCGTTATCTACAAGCAATCGTGAATTGATCCCTCTTGAATCATCCGATAGGAAGAAGCGACTGACTATCAAAAAAGGAATGCCCTCTCCAGAGCAAACAAAGTGAGGGGGCACTAGCCGAAAGTGGGTGGGAGCACTAAAATAGACTGAACTTTTGCACACAATAACTGATATTTTACGGCTCCAAATTATGCGCTATTTCAACGATTTTGCAATCATGTCTGAAGAAAGAGACGTATAAGGCTGGCAGCGCTTCTCAGTTTCGTATGCGACCCATATAATCGCTTGAAAAATCTGTCTACAGCAGTGAATGCGACCAGAAGCTCAACCAGAATTTTTTTTAGAAGGAGGGGCTTAAACCAAAAGTAAATTTTTTTCGCACAAAAATTGTCTAATTTAGCCCCGTGCTGAACAAACTGATGCTCTCAAGCGTGTCACTGAGGGAGCTTGGGGTGCAGAGCCCCCAGCCGCAAATTTTGTGACTTTGTGGCAAAAAATAGCGATTTTAGCTCAATTTCATTCACTTTTCGCACGTTTTTGAAGCTACATGAATAACTACAGTAAAATGCTAAGATTCAGAAGTCATTGAAAGAATTCCATTGCCTAGCCCCTTCAGCCCCTCCCCCTTACTTTAGGTTAAGTCCAAAACACGTTTAAACGCTTGTATTTTGAGGATAAATTTTCCAAATGACTTGGCTAAAAAGGGCCGAAGCTCTTTTAGCCCTTCCCCCTGGTTAATTGCGCAACTGAGCTGCAACCTGAAAACATCTTGAGTGTGCTCTAAAACAACAAAAATAGCTTGTCTTTAAAAAAAAAGGTTTTCGCGTATTGTTTCAGATCATAATCACTAACGAAGTACCGGTACCGGTAACGATTCTACACCCTTAAATCCCTATTCCGCGACACATCCGTAAAGGCGTGTCAATAACACGGATTATTGCGTCACATTTATGCTCAGCAGTTGGTAGCTAGGAATTTCGCAAAGAATGGAGAAAGCTTGAAACGAGAATTAAGTTTGAACTTTATTATTCCTTTTTCCGTTATTGCCTGTTGTCTTGTTGTTACGTGATGTTCCAAAAACGTATCCTACGTAAACCGAAATGGGGGGCTCGCCTTTCCCACCCATACCGACTTCAATGGCCCTCCCGTTGATCTTACTTTTTTAAAAAGGAGCGCACTCCCGGAGCAAAATGATGGGATTGGCAAATAATTTTCGGTAAAAAGTACAGAGCCAATTCAACTGAAAACATTCCGTTTATTGTAACCTTTTCTGAAGTAAATTCAAACTTGCTTACGTTCAAGTTTTTATGCACACTCATAGATCAGCTTTGATAAATAATGAGATGAGTAAAATCTCCAAACGTAAGCAATAAACAGATTGTTTTCAGTTGTATTAGCTTTGTGCTTTTTGCAGAGAATTATGAGCGCGCTCCGGCAACCGTTTCTAAAAATGGAACACGCTCCTGTCCAGCTCGCTTATCGCAAGAAAAGGTATGTTGTGGATCATCCAATAATTAGCGTATGTCGTTGTTACTCAGGTAACATGAAGACAAATATCCAACTACAACAACAACAACATTTAGTCGATTTAGTCACTAGTCAGGGACAGTTGGGTTTTTTTAATAGGGCAAACAATAATCTAGAGAGAATGCAAGACAATTTTTTCAACACAGGCATTTACACGCGCTTGAAAAATTTGCAACGACAAAGAATCGAATCTTTGTCCAAGAGTTGTAAACAGACCGACTACAACAGGTTCCAAGAGTGACTTGAAGCCAAAGCCAGACCCGAAAAAGCCCAAAAGTTAGGTATTGTCTACAGGGCCACCGAGAGGGGGGGCAGGGGGGGACAATGACCCCGGGGCTCATGGAGTTTAGGGGGCCCACGAGGGGGCCCATGGGCTTCAGGAGGGCCCACTCGAATGATACTATGAAATCAGCAATGTGAGGCCCGATGACCTTTTTTTTTTAATGGAGATCACCTGATTTCGGCCGGAAAAACCGTTAGAATTTCGGTGAAGACCTTTTTAAAGCGGCATTTTCTCCGTCTGTTTTGGAGTTCACACAACCGGAAATCCGTTATATTTGAGCTGGCCCCGGGCCCACGATCTGCTCTCGGCGCCCCTGATTTTCTAAAAAAGTGTACGATTATTGCTCGTGTGCGGTTAAAATAAAATTTCTTACTGCAGATCAATTGTGACCAGTGTTGGGCAAGTTAATTTCGGTAAGAGTTAATTCGCTAAGAATTTTCAAGCAATTTTTAACTTAGTTAAAGTTAAGTAGTTAACTGAAAAACAAAAGTAACGCAAATTAAAGTTAATTCGTTAATTTTTTTTTTTTTTTAATTCAACATTAACCTGCAGTTGATGCCCAATAAAATGATTTCATTTCCACGCGAGATAAAAATTACTCATTCTGATTTCTGTTACTATGTTATTTACTATCGTAATAAACAGAGTTGGAGTCAATGACACAAGGCTCGAGGACAAGGCAAAGGACACAAAAAAACATTCGAGGCCAAGTCCAAGGACCAAGGACACAGCGCGGAAGCTATCACCAAAAAAAAGGTCTTTGCTCCAAAAATTCAAGCGTTCTCCAAGAAAAAAATTTCTTCAGAAAATTTTTCGCAAACTCTCTGGCGTTCTCCGAGAGGAAACAAAATTGGTCATGACCTTGGCCCATTTTCAACAAGTCAAAAAATAGCGCTGTCCTCGAGCCGAAGACAAGGCATTTTCGAGGACTTGCAGGCTTCGAGGCTTAGGACTTTACCTTCGAGGCCAAGGCCAAGGACTACAAATTGTGTCTTCGAGGCCAAAAACGTCCTCCAGGACTCCACCTCTGCTAATAAAGATAGTCACAGGGGGAGCCTTTTTTTATTTTATCTTTTTTTTCTATAAAAACGAATTCTGAACGAATAAACTGTCAGGCGTGCACAATTGTGACGTTTTTGAATTATATTGTGACGCTTTTTATGGCAAATTGAACCTCTTCTCTCGTTCCACATACGACGGATTTTTGTCGATACCAATATAGCCATTGTTTTGCCTGTGATCTAACGTTTTGTCCATCCGTCCACCTTCTGAGATGTTTATCGTTAAACAGCTTTATATAAGAACTGTTCTTTCACTTGCTATGTCCGCTTATACTTGACCGATCGTCGTAACTAGCTAGTCAAATCTTTATCTTCTCTTGCTGATGAAATGTGTTGGGGAGTTAATTGTTATTGTGAGATCACAATGTACTTCATGCGTTATGGTAATCACTTCACGGAGTAAAATTATAATGGCACTATACTCGGATTGCAAACAATTATGGCATTAGGACGCATGGTGTAGCCTAGAAATTTACGAATTAACGTAAACATTAAAGTAGTTTAAGTTATAGTTAATAAGTTAACTCACAAAAGCTTTTTAACTTTTTAATTCGTTAATGAAAAGCTTAACGAATTGACGAGTTAATGCCCAAAACTGATTGTGAAGCAAAAATGATAATTTGTGTTGTAATCATCGTATGATGCTTAAACGAAATCGTCTGTCAGTACCGCAAAGTTCTTTTAATTTACGCTTTTATAGCACCTAAAAGGCTAAAACACTATACAAGTACGCATGATCAAGCTTGACATTTATCAATTCAAGCCCGAACCCGACCCGAAAAGCTCGGTCCGACTCTCTACTTCGCCAATGCGAGTTTGAGAGCGATTCTTTGCCACTGCGCCATCCACAGCAAGTTCAGGGATCTCTGCGAGCGGCAAAAAAGCGCCGTGTTCCCCCTAACGGCTGCTTGTGCTTGTCTGAATTGCATGTTGGCTATCACATTACCGTAATTGGATACGGTTATCACACCAGAGTTGTACGTCGGGCCGGGCCTAAGATTGCCAAAATATCGGGCTTGACATACGTACTTCCCTTTTTTGTAATTAAAATAACTTTGGAACACTGATTGAATGACAACTTTATGTACGCATCATTCGATCATCATTACAAAATCATTATTGCGTCACATTGATTAGTAGCAATTAGTTCTATTTTTACCGCTTACGGTTACTTATAATAACCGCATCACATTTTTTGGCAAAACTTAACTTTCGTTCTTTTTCGGGCCTGGATTGGCTTCAAATTACTTTTCGGGTTCGGGCCTGTACTAGTCAGCCCATTTACACTATATCACACTAACGTAGCTAAATTAATCGCTTTAGTCATTTTTAGATACATTTTTGTAGTTTCAATAACAACAATGCACAAGTGAACAAAAGGTAATAAAAAATATCAAAAACTAACAAATAATAAAATAATCAGCTTTTGCAAAAAAATTAGAAGTCGAAGATATTTCAAGAGGAATATTTTTATATTTTTGCATTTTAAATCAAGCTGTACGCTATTAAAGAGAAACAGATTGAAGATGATTCTGAAAACGATTTCTGCTGCCTTATCAAAATTTAATTAGACTTCATGACAACAAAAGAAATTCTATGATAAACTATAATATACGCTTCAGACAGTTTACCAAATTATCATAGCGGTATTACATTTCATGTTACAAAATCCAGAAAAAACAATTTAAGATTAACAAGCGTGTGGGCTTTTGTTGGTACCTCCTAAACTCGGCATACGAAAATCATGTTCATGTTTTTAATCATTTTTCCAAAAAGAGACGAGAAAAATTTATCTTTTCTTTGGAAAGAAAATTGAGAAAGGTGCAAAATAAAAAGACGTGCAACCTATTGCAAATTATTTATGTTGTTTTGCAAAATTTAAGTACGAATACGCTACAAAACAATGTTTCTGTTACACGCAGCAGTAACGTCAGTATTATTAGAGATCAGCAGCAGCGAATGTATTTAAACGATATATTGTGACATACCATAGTTTTAGTTTCATTTGAGTTGTTTCTTAAAGATTTTTTCTTGTGCTGACGTCTCGAAATTGCATTTTCATCCTGATGTTTACAGGAGTCGGTAGTTCTCGAGAATTCCTCGTCGGTTGCTAAACACCTTGTTTTTTGGACTTTACAGGACCGGCTATATTTTGTTGGGCTCTTTTCCGTGCAAAATCGGTTTTTTACTTTTTTTTGAGAAATTTTTTCCAAAACTCTTTCGGTTTCTTCTCCATAAAACTCCAATACATCTAGTTCGCTTTCTCTTGCTTTCTTGATATTTTTATAACTTTGCTTTTTCGAAGCCATGGACATTTTTTCACAGAATTGTAATTGTTGATGCACAATAAATATTTAGCTACTTCGACCAAGTTTAAAGCAAATAAGCGATAATATTGATTTTTAAGTTTATCTAATAAAAATATAAAAAAATTAAGCAAATTACCAAAGCTGAAACCACAATGTATTTTAAACAGGCTCACATCAGGCGGTTCTTATAATGGAACCTCCACATAATGCAAAGTTTCGGTTCTTTTCTACAACACTTTACTGAATTTGCAAAATCAACACGTTCAGAAATAAAAAAACAATTTAATTTATGCTATTTCTTATAATTTAAACTTTCATTGTTCTAAAAGACTTTGTTAAAATTTTATACAGCAGCCTATAGAAATCGGAAACCCTACTGCTTGTACTTTGGTTCTTTAACTAATATCAGCAGTGTTGCCTATGAACGAGCTATTGTAATAAATTACACGTAGCAAATCTCCACGTAATCATGTACATTTGAAATCAAGTTTGTTTTGGAATTCGCATTTTTCAATTTCACTTCACTGCTAGTCAATGACCTTATTATTGTGCTGAAAAATCACTTGACTTTAAGTTACTTTACAGTCAGTTTTGACGCAAAACGATTTATTGGCATTCAAAATACAATAAATTTTGGTGTCAAAATAGTATGTTCGACATGACAACTATTCAAAGAGCATATTCGATATGACAAACATTCATTACATTTGCAATAAATTATTTTTAAAAAATTAAAAAGGATTTTTTGATTATGTGCAAATACATGCTAATGCTACACCAACAGATACAGCACATTTTGCCATACAATACTACCAATTATAAAGCGTCAGTATAGCAGGTCAGTATTAGGTTTAAGAATAAATTGGTTTATGGATATTACAGTAAGTTATATCACAAGTTTCTGTCAGCATTTCAGTCTAGAAAAACGCGTTTACGAATTCATGTTTTAGGCTTATCATTGAAAAAGAATTTCACATGAAAAATACGGATGATAATTATCAGACAAAACTAAGAACCAATGCAATATCAAACAAAAACAATTAGAACAGCATAGTGTACATGAAAAGGCAGCCCTCGCATACATTAGTAACATTAACTATTACTTTGTTAAATATTACTTTGATAAATAAGCAGAAAATCACACAGAGAACTTTATTCTAAAGTTGTTCATATCTTTTTGTAAAAACACTCAGATTCCAACCAACAATTAACTTGAGATGATCAGTTCGCTTACAAAGACTCTGCTGCTTAAATAGGTGCATAATTTACCGAATCAGTTGGCTCATGCAAAAGAAAATAAAGAATAGCTCCTGCTGCTACAGCACGGCATATAAAATCTAATGTCGTTCGAATAGCTCCCAGAGCACAGCGAGTTGTCGAAAACGAAGACAAACGTCTCAAAATAGGCTTAGCTGGCCCAGCACAAGCTAAATTAATAGATTCATCTGTCAATTGAGAAGAAGCATTTGTTGGAGTACTGCAAAAACTTTCGTTGGTGGCGTCTGGAACATCCGAATCTCTGAGTTGCGTGTCACTGAAAATAGAAATAAACGTATCAAGAATCATTCTTTTTACATGACCTTTTTTCTGGCTTTGTTTTGATTTCTCCCCCCTCCCAAAAAAAAAAAATAATAATAATAATTACGATCACTTTTTAACCTTTTAACTTTTAATACGTATTTTAATGCTGGGGTAATCTGCAATGATATTTGCTCTAACTCTTCGTTATTGAACACTTTTTGAAACCCTGATTATTAAGCACAGACTAGTTAATCACTGAGCGTTTTTGAATCTATATCAGCACGCCAAATTACAATTTACAGCAAGATCTATTGGCAATATTGAATTACAATGCTATATTGCTATTGCTCGAAGCTTTCCAGACCGAACATAAACTGTGGAAATTGTAATAACACTTGATTCACCAAGTTGCCTGGGCCAGGAGACGACTAAAGGACCTTGCAGTCTTCGAGTCAAGCTGCCATCTGTCCACAGGAGCGTAGCCATAATTTCATGTAGGGGGAGGGGGTTTGGAAGGTTGAGACTACTATGAGCGACCTTGACCCGAATTTTCATTGCTCTTGAATCAGATTGAGGCGGTTTTTCCACCCAAAAACAGGTGATCTCCAAAAAAAAATGTCTTCACTGAAATTGAAACGGATTTTTCGGCCGAAATCGAAAATTCAAACGGATTTTCCGCCCAAAAAAAGGACAATCTCAAAAAAAAAAAGGGTCTTCACCGAAAATCAAACGGTTCTTCCGGCCGAATCACGGCAACTCCTTCACAGCTTCGGCTCCCAAATCCCTTTGGGGGGGCTGTTTTCATTTTTTGAGCAAAAATTGGCCTCAAAAGCACTAAAAGCGTGCGATTTTGCATACATTTCAGGCCAATGGGGGAGCTCGAGCCCCACCCCGCCCCCTTGGCCACGCTACTGCCTGTCCTCCTGTCTACTACACACGGTGGAGGTTTACTCTGTCACTTTTAATGCTGAACGTCAAGCAGGGAAGCTGTGAATACCAAGTATTATAGCCTTTGGTTTGACTTGACCAAAATACTACAACGGTCAACGGAATCGATTTTACGACCTCTTGAATACGAGTCGGACGCGTTAACGTATGCAGCAGATGGGTTCGATAAGTATCACGAGGAATCGCATGAAGTCTTCCTCTTATCATGTATCAATTTATGACTAAAATTTGCGTATCGGTATATCTGGCGCATGTGTTAATGCATCTGGCTGGAATAAATTAGAAAAGCGTACATCTTCTCTGGGTTACGTGGGCTCCCGAGCCTCCATCTAGCCCTGATTTTGTCACATTAAGTTTAGTTTGGATTACGATATTAACCTATCTTTTTTACATGTCTATTTTTGCAGCACCGTTTTATAGTTTCAGGGTATGATTACGGATTCTATATACTCTTCAAAGTGCGGTTATTTATTTCCAATTTGTTATTAGCCGGTAGGCCTATTTGTAAGTGGTTAAATGCAATTTAATTTTTTCATCTTAGGTATAGGTATTATTAAAAATCGGAACTACTAAGTCAAATTTGAAACAATTACGTCATAATTAGAATTAACTTTCAAACTGTGGCGATTCAATTTCAATTGTGGCGATGTGGCGTAACAATGTGTGTAGTGATAAGGAATAAAAAAAAGAACATAAAATCACCCCTTGTTCTCAACTTCTTTTTATCTATTCAATTTTTTTTCAACTTCTTTCAAAAAGTAAACATGCAGAAAAGGTAACTGTTAGCTTACTCATTAAGTTCATTGATGTGGTAAGCTCCGTTGTCAGCACAGGAGTCATATAGAATGCAGCGCTTGTTGATATCATGCTGAGTGGACTTTTCTTTGGTGGCATGGTGAACGCAGTTTGGAATAGTGCAAGGTTGAAACGCGGAGTTTTCAAGCAAACAGTCTTCAAATAAAGTTGATTTTAGTCATCAAATAATCGTTGAATTTTAGGTTTTAGACACCGTGGACCGCACTATAAAATATGTTTGGCAAAAGCTGCAAATGTAAGATATTTTTATTAGCTTCACTATGATGGTTTTTGTGGATTTTAGGTGGCCACAAAAAAAAAAAAAAAAAATTACAACCCAAAATTTTAAGCCAAACTTTATGGGCTACGAACTAGGGCCAGAACGCAGATGATGAAAAGGATAAAGAAGCATATTCTTGATTTTTATCTAGTCATCAAAATTTCGTCTGTAAGCACTAAAACTAACATCAATTCAACTTAACGTCTGATTTTTGGCCTGAACCAATAGA
Source organism: Trididemnum nubilum (assembly GCA_963965965.1). NCBI lineage: Eukaryota > Metazoa > Chordata > Ascidiacea > Aplousobranchia > Didemnidae > Trididemnum > Trididemnum nubilum. Next base: position 14,210,490 of record OZ014480.1, read on the forward strand.
TTTTTAAATATTGGTGTAGCCCATTAATTGATTTGATGATCAACCATCACAACAGCTGAAGCAGTGAAATTTGGTGGTTCAATCGTAGGAGCAAGCCCCCCAAAGCAGAAATGTGAAAGCGGCAGTTTTCCATGCAAGTGTAAGCGCAATCATCGAAAATTTACCATTTTCGTTTGTTTTTGTTACCATTAAAACTTTTGAAAATTTCTATTTTGAATTATCAAAAACAATAATGGGTAAAGATTTTTCGGTTAAGATTTACTTAGTTTAGCTAAAATTGATGGGTAAAGATTTATGTGATATAAATATAATTGGTTAAGATTTATTTATTATAAACATAACATAATCGGTAAAGATGTACGTTTTATAGGTTTTTGTCACTGGTGATAATTAACTTATTATATTGCTTAATAATATTTATGTTTAATGGATCAGCCATGTTGTAAGATCAGCAATGTTGCATAGAAGTGAAACAAGGTGCTTCAGTGAAAAAGCGATGACAATTTTGAGAAGAGCAGGAAGAAAGATGATTCGAATAATGAGGGGTGTCAAGCTGTTAGATCGAAGAAACAGTGAGGAATTGATGAACATATTGAGTAGGTTGGACAAGATGGCTGAAGCAAGTAGTATACGGTGGTACGGTTGTATTTTAAGGAAACAGGATGAAAACGTAATAGGAAAAAAAAAAAACGGATTAAAAAAGAGATGATGAATGATGATCAATATTTAAAAATCAATAAGCCAATTGCAGTTTATGTTATGTAAACGCTTGGTCGTAAAACAACATTATTTCTATCTAAGTTGCCGGTAACACGTCGGCAGCGTGGCCGAATGGGTAAAAGCGTCGTTTTTTCGACGACCCTGATCAATGATCTGGGTTCAATCCGCGCCCTGGTCACGTTGTTGCGTCCGTGGATAACACGCTTTACGATGATTATCTCTTTTCGGTGGCTTCAAGCAAGCAACAAGTTCAGTGGACAAGAATTCAAAGAAATTCACAGGAACATTGGAAACTCCTAAGCTGGTGCGGATTTTCCAATCACAAAGTAATCATTGGAATGAAAAGTGAGTGTATCGTCCAATTTAGCCTCTGACACTGTCCAGTGTCAGGAGGATAAATATGCGCTACAACAACAACATCGACGCAAAATCCAAAAAATGTTTCGATTATATTCCAAAAACTCAGTGGCGTAGGAACCCCCCCGCAATATCCGCAGCCGCGGGGGGGCCCCGCACTACAGGGGCCCCATGCTCAGGATTCCAGTGTTGCTGCTATGCCGCTGTGACATATAAAGACATTTTTAGGTTTATTTAAGCATAGCTGGCGCAGCCTTCCTTAACGTAGGCAAAGAGTTCTTTCCGTCTAGTCCAGTTGAGAGGCCCCGCATAGCCGGTCGCCTAGCAGTAGACTTTTTACAAACTAAGATACTTCGGGACCGAGCACACAGTACAGTTTAAGTCCTGCATACTCGAGCGATTAATTGCGAGTCTTTGTGACGTCATAGATAAACGCGAGATGCGTTGAAGGTTTCATTTGAAATCCAGTTACAAGCAGAAAGGTTATCAATCCAGTAATCGAAAATAGTGTCACGAAATGTAACAGACGAAAAGAATCAAAAATCAAACTTCAAATTATCCAGTTTAAAATACATTTCCGAAATTTTTCCGGGTCAAGTTCGATTTATTTTTCTGGTTCTATCTTGAAACAAACAGAAATCTCGAAATTCTCTATTTTACTGAAATGAAAGTTGCAATAATGATGCGTTGGACAAATCTTATAGTCCAAAAGCCTTGGAAATTTTAGACATCTAAACCGAATAGTTATCTTGCCCAACAGCTCGAGGATATTGTTCTTTTTTTTCGTTTTTAATTTTTTCGTTGGTGTGGTTTATTTACCCTTGCAAGGTTCAACCCGGCAATTCAGCCATGCAGCATGTGTTACTAAGGTTGCTATAAATTGTTTACATGTTCCTGAATGCTTAGCGTGCTTATGTTGCGATACTCCCACATCTGAATGCTCTTATTTTAATGCTTGTGCGTGCCTTCTGGGAACTACACGTTGAGAAGTGCCCACACATACTTGTTCTGCAGCAATCCCGATTGCATTGTTTACAACTGTGCAGCTGTTTAGAACTATTGTAAATTATCAGATGTATTTTTCATAATGAGTAAGTTAAAAATGCTGTTGTTAATTGATTACTTATACTTTGCTGGGGTGTCGCTGTGTTGAACCACAATACACCAGTGCACATCACACGATAGTCGTTTTCCGTAAAAAATATATTTTTGAAATTTGCAGGTTTACTGTGAACTAATGATATGTTTTTTTGCATAGGTAGGCAAGTTAATGCAAAACATTAGCTTCGTTAACCACTAGTCCGCTAACAAACTTCACACCTCCGTTAACGTTAATTCGTTATTTTCAGCTTTAATTTACGGAAGTTAATAAAGTCCGTTAATTTGTTAACATTTTGCGTGTAATTTACATTTCTTTTTATTCACTCGCTTTCAGAACACGTATTGACGCTGTTGAGCAGATAGTAAGGAAATCAAGTGTTACCAGTGCAAACTGGTTTGTACCGCTATGATGAATGAATGGTGCAAGATATTAACGATAAAACCTTAACGGAAGTTAACAGAACTTAACGGAAGTTACTCTAGTCCGTTAACAGAACTTAACGGAAGTTAATTTATTCCGTTAACATGAAAAAACTTTTTAACGGATTAACGATTTCAAGAAAAAGTTAGCTTCGTTATTAACGATTAACGGACTTGTGCCCATCTATGGTTTTTTGCAATGTTGCACTGTATGACCCCTTTAATTTCATTTCATTAGTAAAGTAAGCTAGCTGTAAACTGAAAGCATACACTATTTTTGTTCTCTTTTAAATATTATCACATGCAAGACTACAGGAATCTATCTGCACTGCGCATATTCTTTATTGCGTGCAATAACCGCGCATTGTCTACTATACACTATTCATATTGAGGTAATTCTAAAGTAACAAACTCAAAGGGGGGGGGCTTAGCCCCCCAGACGTTGACAAGCTTAATAAAGATTTAGGGCCCCTAATTAAACTCGAGGGGGGGCCCTGCACGTTCTAGCTAAGCCACTGCAAAAACTACTAGTTTTTTTTTATAAGAACCAATAACCTTGGAGCTGAGCTGTTATTAAATCTTCAAATTTATTTCTCTTAAATTTAATTGGAGAATAAAGCACGGTAACAAATTCATTATAACTGGTTAAAAAATGTCTTTAATTATTGCTAATCATGATTATTAAAATAAAAAGTTTATGGACAAAGTAACAATGGCTATATAAAGACCAAGAACGCTGGGCTGATTTCTTGCAAATGCTTTGTATACATTACGTGTTTAGCCAGTATTTATTTTTTTCATACCGAGGCTGGCATTGTTCATAAATTTTACAGAAAAATTATTATACTCGTGCTGTTATAAAAAAAGAGTTTAGAGAGATCATTCTTTTTTCTTAATTTTCACTCTATCAATCTCTGCGTTGTTGTTTAGTCCAGTTTTGCCTTGGCGTATGTACACCAATAACTAGGTATTTTACAGGGTGGGCCAAAAAAATGTTACCACTTTTTATATTTTAACCATTTTCAAAATTACTAAGACTTTTGTTTCATATTTCTGCTCTTAGGAGAAAGCAGGGAGTCAATATGAATAACGTCATTTACCAGCAAGATGGTGCTCCTCCACATTGCTCAAATGTCTCACTGGATTTCCTCAACGAGTACTTTCCTGGAGATAGACTCATCTCACGACGTACGAACAACCCAAGGCCTGTCTACTCTCCTGATCTTTCTCCCGCAGACTACTTCCTATGGGAGTACCTGAAGGAGAGGGTGTACTACAACAACCCACAGACCATTGAAGCCCTAAAGACCAACATCTGTCAGGAAATTCGAAGAATCCCTCTTGAGATGTGCGGCAATGTCATCACAAACTTCAATGTGCGTGTTGCAGCTGTACTCCACAGAAGAGGAGCTTGGATTAAACATGTTATGAATTATTGAACTGTGTAAGAAACAAGAGACAAAGTGAAAAGACTTTGTTATCAAATTTTAATTGGATATTTTTGTTAAACATCTGTGAAAAAAAATTCGAATAAATGTTCATTTTAAAAATTTGTGTATGGATTAAAAGTGGTAACATTTTTTTGGCCCACCCTGTAGTCTTTTTTAGTGCATAGAGTTTGGAAGTAGTGGAAGCAGAATCGATCGAGATAAAAACGGAAGCGATTGAACCGCAACTCTAAAGCTTCAGAATATAGCAGACAATGAATAGAGATAAAAGAGAAATTGCTAAAATTACCTTCGTTTTGAGAGCATAAAATGTCCAAAGCTTTTGGGCAAATGGTATCTTCGGTATTTTCATCTTGACAGCAAGATACAAAACCACGCAAAAAGTTTATGTCCTGAATTGCTTTTTTGTCCATGTGACATTGATTGAGAGTAAACCTTTGTTTTTGGGATGACGCTGCACTAGATCGAATTTTTTTGCATAAGTAATTTCCCTTTTTAGCCAGCTTCAGTAGCTCAGCTTGAGTTAAACAATTACAGAAATTCTGCGAAGTGAATTGGTTCGAAAAATGCACACTGCTATCCTTAAGACGTTTCAAATAATCATGTGAAATTCTTTGGGAAGACCATGGTGACTGTGGAAGCATTGAATCAGGAGGAAGATACTCAATTAAATCTGGCGACTTTTTATCCCTCGAAATGTGTCGAGCATTAGATCCAGGATACACTTGCGTCGAAAAATTCTGCTGTATTTTATTTTTATCAAAAAAATAAAAGTCAAGAGGTTCTCGTCTTTTATTGCCAATATTTTCATCATTGCGATTAAACCGACTGTCATCATCACCGAATGCAACGAAATCGCTTCTATTTTCTAGATCAAAAACTCTACTATCAGTTTTAGCAAGCATATTATCTTCGCTTGATATTGTGCTTCCACGTTGAGAAAGAAAATGAATGGATTCATTTGAATTAATGGTCAAACGTTTCTGAGGCTTTCTGGCGCTTCTCGGTCGGTCAAGCTCATCTTCATAACTTGACGTAGCAAAGTCATCGCCAAACTGAACTTTGTTCAAAGAAGGACTACTTTGATCGTCAACAGATGAGTTTGATTGTGATAAATGATTAATGTCTGGACTATGCCATGAAGGTTCTACAAATAAACCATGTCCCGACGCCGAGGCTGCCCGATGACGATGTCGTTGTTTTCGAGTAGAAGGTCTTGAAGAACGTCGCCTGCGCTCGTGATAAAGTGGCCTATTTGGCATCTTTAAAAAATGATTTCCATTGCCATCTCGATCATATGACTTATGTCGACTTTGTCTGCTTTGGTCAAATGACTTGTGTCGACTTTGTCTTCTTTGATCATATGACTTATCATCTCGATCATATGACTTATGTCGACTTTGTCTTCTTTGGTCAAATGACTTATGGCGACTCTGTCTTCTTTGGTCGATTGAAGAATTTTTGGTTAATGATGAAGAACCGTTTTTCTGCTCAATTCGAGAAAGAGTAGAACGCCGCTTAAAATAAGGAAATGTAAAACGATTTTTGTTATCACGGTCAGCAGGTATGGAACGCCTACTTCGACTGTCAGAGCTATCTGTATTACGTTGCTTGCTATGGTGCGAAGAAAAACGACGACTTTGTTTACGAGGATGTTGTGAAAAATCGCTTGTAATGCTATGAGGATTTAAAGAGAGTGCATTTGATTCGCGGGTGTTTGCTCGCGATCTTCGCTTAAAAGAAAAGTAATTCTGATGATGAGCCAAGGCTGACGGGTGCATTTCTACAGCGCAATTAGGATTTTGGTTTGAAAGTCTTGATGAAGAAAACTGTCTATTGCCGCTTTTGAAACTAGAATCTATTCTGCATTTAGTGTTTTCTCGCACCTCGTTACTGTCAGCACGCTGAAGTAATTGTTTTTTTTCGTTATAATAAGTTGAAGGATCAATTTTTCCATTATAATTTGAATCCAAATTAGATGACGAGAGGTTACCACTTTGAGATGATCTTTCTAAACCAGTAGCTGTCTCAAATGTTTTGCTCAATGATGAAAGTAAAGCGGTTTTCGAGATTGCATTCTTGTTTTCATTCCATCCAGGCTGCCCAGCTGAAGGGGTTGGAGAGTTTGCTTTGTTTTCAACTTCTTGAGCTACTGCTGGAGTTTTAGTGTTGATATAACGTCTAGTGGTAGAGTTAGTCAGAACAAAATTTGGAGATTGAGATCTCGAAACGACAAACCCTGCAGTACGAGAATCATTGCTGATATTTGTGGTTAGGCGGTCATCTTCAAGTTGCACCGTTCTTGTTTTCTTAATTTTAGAAATATTTTGATCAACAACACTTGTAACAAACACTTTTTGAGATCTTATATCATCATTACGCGAGATAGTGAATTCAGCGACAAGAGAATCTTTACGAATATCCATTTTTTGATAATCTTGCTCTTGTTCATTAGCAATAGTTTTGGTGACTGCGGAAAAATTGTTTTGAAAAGTGTAATCTGCAACTGCATGACAATCTATAGCATCCTTATTTTGTGAAAAAGCTTTACATGCAAAACGACTTTTCAGTTCATCTACAAATGTTCTTTTTCCGATAGTAACCATAGATTTTGGAGGAAGCAATTGGTTTTTATCGGCGGAGGAGTTTTTAAGCTTAGCTATGTTGCCGATGCTGGTTGTTCGAAAGGACAAAGATTCATCATTTGCTTCTGATTTTTCATCCAAATTTAATTTCGGCAATCCAAAAAGCCTCACTGTTGCTTTCGATAGTTTTTTGTTGGCAACAAACGGTTTGTAATCTGTAGGAGATTGAGGTAGTTGTTGCTGAGAAACACTGGATCGAACCATTTCCATAATTTGCTGATTAGTTTGTTTTGCTGATATTTTAGTATTTTCTGGTGTACCATCAGAAGTCAGCAAGTGGTCAGATGAGGTTGAAACATCCTACGGAAACAAAAAGCTAAGTGGATAATATAAACAGCATTAACGAGTAGCCTACTCCTAAAATGGTACACGGATCGTTGTATCTATGTCAATTCTTGCACTTAGTCAAGCAACCACAGTAACTTTAAAAATTCGGGACAATCTACTGTAGCTTTACTATTGGAAACCAAAGACAACAAACGTCGAGACCCTACGAAAATCACAAGCTCAGTCGCCGGAATACATCAATTTTTAACATAAACATTAACCTACCTTATTGCTTTTAGCCTCATTTACATCTGCAAAACATAAGAACTTATTAAAATCTTAAGTTAGTTCTTACTTCTTGAAAAATATCTTCAAAATAACCTGTCAATTCTGGCACTGTCAACTGAATGGAATCGTTGGGCTGATTAGCTCTTAAATGAGCAGTAGTGTAATTGAATTGATTAGAGACTTTATTAGCTTGTTCCAGTGCAGATTTATCTACTGATCTGAGATCCGCAACACCAATGTTGAAAGACAGATCTAAAAGAACGTTTTCATATGCTTCAATCATCCTGTTTCCATATACCCGCTGTGGCAAAGCTTGTTATCATCCACAGGACAAAAGTTTTAGTTTATATAGATTTGTAACGCAAAAGCCGAAAAAACTTGGACATCAGCGGGACACGGAAAAAATGTGGGGTAAATATGTGGTACGACTCCCACAAGAGTGATGGCGCATGTTATGTTTAACGTGGTGTATATTCGACCAAAAACAAACTGGTCATGTGTGCGGGACACTGCAGGTAACTTATGATTTATGTACCGTTTTCATTATAAAATTTTTTGCTGATAAATAAAAATTTAGCTAAACCAATGATGCAAAACCAAATTTTTTGATGGTGTCATTTAACTGGGGTCCGTGTTATCAACGTTTTGTCGTGAGCCTGAGAAGTTGGTAACAGTAAAAACAAAACAAAGACGATGGGACCATACTTTAAGTTTGGCGCGAAAGTTGTGCGAGTGTTTTTTTTCCAAACGTTAATCTCTTCTGTTATTAAGAAAACTGTAAAATTTTTACCTCAGTTAAGCTATTGCAAAACGCTGAGAAAAAGTTTTCTTTTCACCACAAAATAATTTAAAAAATTTACTACAGCCTACTTACCTTTATTTATTTTCGAAGAACTGTTGATTTCAAAGTGCATTGATTTTCCTGGACTGATATCGTCTTCTTTAAAAGAGACACTTTTTGCTTTTGGCTCATTGACTGATTTTTTCGCGGATGTAGGTTGCTGGTCTCTTGAACCCACGTGTTTATTTTCACAACGCTTCGAAACTGGAACATCGTTTTCAAGGTGGTTTAATTGGCTGTTTACGTCAAAAGACAAAGTTCCATTTCTTGAACTACAAGTAGGTAATTTTGATATTGATTCACGTGAATTTTGTTTGGGAACTATGCTGCAACTGTGGGAGAGAATTGACTGCTTGTGAGCTGGATTAGCCGGTTGACTGTCACTTATGTCAAGCTTCTTTTGCTGCTTTGGGGTTTTAGATGGTGTTGTTGCTTCCCAGATTTCTTCACCACAAGAAGAAGTTTCTGGTGACTCAGTTGCAGAATTTCTCTGACGTTTAGTGCGACAAGAAGGATGAGGAAAATTTTCATAATCATTTTCAAAAGCACAGCCTCCCAATTTCCTTTTATCTTTGCAACATTTAAATGCTTCTTGAAACTGATTTTTATTCAAAAATTTTGAAGCAAATTGACTTACTACACTTTTCCTAGTATCGACAAAAGAACTCGAACTGCTTGCATGAGATAAATGTGAAGCACTATATTCGTTGTAGTTATGTAGTTTGAAGTTTCTTGAATCGTTGCTTTGTTCTATTAGGTATTTCCTTTTTCTAAATGCGTTCGACTTCAAAGTAAGTCTAGATTTAAATAAAGGCCTTGGATGTGCAGGATAAGAACTACTTTGTTCTTTTGATACCGATATAAATGGAATCTGTTTGGACTCGTGCTTACTTTCGCTAGCTTTGCCACAGCAATATTTGTTGGATCGTTTTGTTACTTTGTTAAGTATTTGTTTGCTGCGTCTTTTGAACTTGGGCCTAGCAAATCCATCTCTAGCAGAATCTGAGCTACTAAAGCTTTCAAAATCATGCTCAGTAACATGTAAACAAGTAGAACTTTGAACGCCTTTGTTTAATTTCTGGCTTGGAAGACTGACTTGGATAATTTGGTTGTTATTGGCTAACTCAGCCACGAAATTAATTAGACTGCGTTGCAGATCGCTAAGCATGAGTGATAACTGCTCGGAAGCTGAAAGATTGCTCAAACCCTTGCTTACTTGGGGAACGTCAACTTTAGTTTGCAATGAGATACTAGGTTTAACTTCGCAATTGGGAGAACTCACAACTTCTCTAACTCCGTTCATTTCTTTATTCAGCTCATTCAGAAGCTTTTTAATGCCTCTTCGAGGAGTTACATTTTCATTAATGCCTGTTTTTTCTGTTTCAATGGAAAAATCTCTACAACTCTGATGTTTTGAGTTATTTTGATTTAACTCATCGACGCATTTTTCTGATCTGAGTGTTGGAGAAGATCTAGGCATTTGATCGGAGTACGATTGCTCTAAACCAGAAGAATCCAAAGGTTTCTCAGATACCACTGCCTTTTCACTTTTAGTTGACATGGGATTCGTTTCCGTGTTTTCAAGTAGCATGGTTGGCTGCGGCAAAGGAGCACGCGCATGTGGGGCAAGTTTTCGAGTATTTCTTTGGTGATCCACAGCTAATTCACCAGCTGAAGGAGTGATTTGATTTTCAAATTGATTTTCATTCAAAATTTTCTTCAAACTTTCATCGGAAATCTTCCATAACGTTTTTACGGTTGAATTCGAAAGATTTTTCGTAACCTTTGACTCGTGACTTCTTTGATGCTCATCTGAGTTCGACTTCAACTCCTGGCAATGCAACGGTGTGGAAGAGATTGTTTGTGCTGGTTTCGATGATGTTGGATGAATGGTTTGAGTTGCAGCATAAATCATGACATCTTTGGTCTGCTTCGTAATGGGTTGGGTTATCACCTTTTGCTTAAAAGTCAATGCATTGTATTTTCTATCAAGAAATGAACTTGCAATTGAAGGAATAGATTGCAACGATTCAGATTTACTAGGTTTTTTCTGGGATCGATTGCCTAAAGAAACATTTTGACGCGACAAACTCTTTTGGCAAGAAGATCCGGAGTAGAACGAACTGGCTCTACTCCATTTGGGTGTCGATTTTTGCTCTTTGATAGAGCTGTCAGTAGAAGAGCTTTCATCCGAATACTCATAGGTGGTGATGCTGCTGTCGCTGTCAGAATATACTGCTTCAGAAACGTCATTTAAAATTCTACTGGCACTATTTGATAGCTTGTAGGAAGAATAGTTGCTATAGCTGTCAATAGACTTGCTATGATAACTTCCTTGAGACATACCAGCTGGTTCTGGCACTTTAGAATAATTCTTCGGACATTGTGATCTCGTATCAAAACATTCTAGATTTCTGTGACATGTTTCATCTTTTGTGGCCTGTTTAGCAAGGGGAGTTTCAACTTTGCTTTCGCATGTGGATAGAGATGTAAAACTGCTATTGGCAATTGATGAATTCGAATTCGTATTAGAGCATCCTTCAGATCCAGAAACAATTTCAAAAATGACGTAATCGCTTTCACTAGAAAGTTCTTCTTTTTTGTTTTTTGCAGAAGGATAAGGCGATCTTGCAAATTTGTTGGTAAAAGTTTTGTAATTGCTTTCCGATGAAGAGTATTGACTGCTGCTGCTATAATTCATGGCAAAGCGCTTGACAATATTGCCGAACTTTTTTATCAGAGTTTTCGGCGTGTGGCCAAAAACTTTCGACTTTTTCTTGGTTTTTCTCTTCTTGGTTATTGAAACAGACCCAAGAGACTTCGTAAAGAAACAAGAAGAAGGCCTAAGTTTGGCACTTTTCCAAGACTCTTTCTGTGAACGAATGATGTGAGGAATATCAAACTGACTGCTCGTCGAAGCTTGAAATTCATTATGGCCCATTCTTGATTGCCTAAAATTGATGACAAATTTTACCTTGGCATAAATAAAAAATTATATCATCTTTAAAGTAAAATAATATCTTTAATAAATTTCAGCAGTTATTGGTATATCACAAACAACAGATCAAACACTGCATTTACAAGCAAACAACAAAACTATTAAAAGCAATTTAGGAGGTTTTGAATGTGATTCTTCTCCGTGTCAAATATACAGTACTGTATAGAAAAATGGTCCCAAAAATATCGATTCCCAAACATGGGTCGCAAATGGTCAAAAAATGGGTCGCCCAAGAACATCCCAAATCTGTCAAAAATGAGAGATTTTTCATCATTTTTTAAAAGGAATTTCTCTTTTAATCATATTTTTTTATACATTTGTCACAAACGAATAATTATAATTATTGCTAGAAGCAGTTTTGACAGTATTCAATTACTTGCTTCAACAATAGTTTCATATCTCGTGAATCGAACCCGGGACAGCGGTAAAGCTTTCACGTATGAGAAATGCTAGAGCCAATGATTTTAATAAAGTTTTTATTTATTTTTCTACGTGCTTCAACGATAAAGCAATTTATAAATTCATAGATCTTTAGCGATTTCTTTACGCAGTCACAGTATGGAAAATGAAATAACAAACTCTATTATGACTCTCCTCTCTAAACCAAAATTCAATCAAATAGATTTGTAACGAAGCCACTTTAACTAAAAATTGTTCATGACGTCAGTGTGGTGGCGTCAACAATTAAAAACCAATCTTAAAAAACATAGGTGGGCAAGTTAACGCAAAACATTAGCTTCGTTAACCACTAGTCCGCTAACAAACTTCACACCTCCGTTAACGTTAATCCGTTATTTTCAGCTTTAATTAACGGAAGTCAATAAAGTCCGTTAATCCGTTAATATTTTGCGTGTATTTACATTTCTTTTTATTCACTCGCTTCTAGAACACGTATTGACGCTGTTGAACTGATTGTAGGGAAATATTTATTGCTATGGTGGTCTTTTTGTGTTTTGGAAGTTACATTTTACAGTCTAATCTAATTTCAAGATAAAATGAATTCGGATGCACCAACAAAGCTGCGATCGGAAAATCTTTGCAAATTGTAAACAGCGATAATTAATTGGCTGCAGCTTATTATTTGCCACAAAAAAGAGTTTCTTTCTTCGGTTTTTCTTCTATAAAGCTCGTGCTAATGCGCAACAATTAAGTATTACCAGTGCAAATTGGTTTGTACCGGTACGATGAATGAATGGTGCGAGATATTAATGATAAAAACCTTAACGGAAGTTAACAAAACTTAGCGGAAGTTAATTTAGTCCGTTAACAGCACTTAACGGAAGTTAATTTAGTCCGTTAACATGAAAAAACTTTTTAACGCATTAACGAGTTAATGAAAAAGTTAGCTTCGTTATTAACGGATTAACGGACTTGTGCCCACCTATGTTAAAAAATCATTTTTGTAACAGATACTCTCAAGCATAATTTGATACTCTTATAATCTGCAGTTGGGAAATTTGCTAGGAGTCATTTTTTACTTCTTCCCCCATGTAAAAAATGTTAGAAAAAATAAACCCAACACAAAGCAGAGTAAGTACAATGGCCAGCCAGACAATAAAACCTTTTTTAACTAAAGTTTCAATTTGAAGGTTAAATTATTTTCCCTAAATTAAATTCTTTTTATTCAAAGAATCCTATCACATGTGAAACTAAGCATCAGTTGCTTGCAAAACATGCATAATGCTCTTTACCTGTGAGCTTCATAACTCAATTCAGACGATGGTAAACATGGCAAAGTTGATTCACTTGTATTATAGCTATTGGTAACGCGTTTCCATCGGACCAGATGATTTTCTTTGAAAGTGGCCGCTGCTTTTACATGTTTAAGCTGAGAATTTCTCTCTCGAGTAGGCCTATGTTTTCGAAGGCAGTATGTCTCGTTTATGAATTTCTGAATTGAATACGGGAGTCTGCTGCGTTTTACCGGGATACGGCAATGATAACTACTGGAGCTGCAACTGCTTAAAACATCTGTTGAAGAATAGTGTCTTAGCTCTCTTAAAAGCTCAATATTGTCACGTGATCGCGGTAGCTGTATGACTTGTCGGCGGTTGATTTTGCCTCGATAACGTCCTGGATTTGAAAACAGTTCATGTGAAACGGCATTTGATTTATCACAGTCTGATGCAATAAACTCAATTTCTTCTTCTATGTCTGAGATAACTCGTAAAGGTGATTTGGTTATTTTTATGCGGTGAGCAGAAGTTTTCGTGACAAGTTTTTCTTTGGAAATAGATTGAGATACGTTGTAAGCTAAATCAGCAGCTGGTTTAGAACTGAAAGCATTTAACTGCAGCTCTTCAGAAACTGAAACAGCTCCAACCAGATCGTTCAATAAATTTTTCACCTCGTGCTTTATTAATGCAAATCGTGCATTCGCTTGCGACCATTTTCTAATACTTCCAATGGAGGCTTTCGGAATGGAAGAAACCGGCATATTGTAAATTCTTGGAGCTTTAAATCGAATAGTATTTGATTTAGGTTCATTCCGAGACTCTCCTATACGTTTAGCATCAAGGTTTGTTTTAAACAAGGAACCTTGCATTTCTTGTACAGATGTTGAAGAATCAGTTGTTTCTGCTAAAGCAGAAATGTTGATGTCCGTCACACTAGTGACACTAGCTGCGGTGCTATGAGGGGACCGCTGCTTTATGTAATTGTCAATGATAACAAAACGCTTTGCTCGGGCAATGATCTTGGAGGCATATTCAGCAGCAATTACTTCGTCGATGATGCCACGAATAGGTTTGGTCAAAGCTTTCTCAAGTTCAACTTCTGCTTGTATTTCGATTCTAGAAGCATTCATTGCATTTCTAATCAAACAGTTAGCTATACCTTTTTGAAATGATCGCGTAGCCAAGTCTTCACCAAAATCATCTGCCTGTTTCTGGTAAAGATCTGCAAAAGTTCTGCGATAAATATCCTTTCCTCCACGAATTGCTGATTTTACTAAACTACTAGCCAATGGCATTAGAACTCGTTTTTCGTACAACTGAGGAAAAAATGGTTTAAAAGTCAGACCACTGGGATAGAGTCCTTTTGATTCATTCAATTTACCACCATTTGAATGCTCGGCGCAAGAATGCATTGTCTTTAAACCCTTTTCCAACAATAGCTTAGTCTCGTTCAAACTAACCGATAATTCTTCACTCGGAAAACAACAACGCCAGTTTCGAACTGGTAGATGTTTATTTAGATCCACGTCTGAGGAAACACTGCGCACGTAAATGCATTGGGGATCATTGCAAATCAGCCTAAGATTGTGACTTCGGTAGATTGATGTCACCGAACTAGTTTGCAATCTTCCAACTGTTTGCAAACAATGAATATCTTCCAAGGAAGGATAACTCATTCCATATTTTCTGGAAGAGCTCGATTTGCTTAGTTTTGCAGTTGATTTAGACAAATACTGTGACATTAGCAATCCATCACCTCTTAAATACAAAAGAGCAGCTTTGGCTCGGAATTCGGTTTTAGGTGCAGTTCGAGTAGAAACCACAGGTAGCGGTGCTTCAAACTGATTAAACCTAGCACGTATTTCTTCCTCATCAGAATCTAAGCAAGGTGGCAAACTATCTTCAGCGCTTATTTGCGTACGCAATGAGCTTTCACCATGACCTTCCCACCATGACGACACCATTGAAATATTTGTCGACGAATAATCCATAGCCCCCAGCTTCAACAAGTCTTTTGGAAAATGAGCTTCTTTGATTTTACAAACGCTATTTGAAGATACCGACTCAACAGTTGAAGGCAATGCCTGGCTTGCGCAAAAGCTTTGCTTGCGTTTTTCGGAAGATGCTGCATATTGACCTTGTAAGCATTTTGGCGAAGCAGATCTTGATAAAGCAGCTGCTGCTGTTGAAAATGACTTTCTGAGCACCTTTGAATTAGCGGCAGTTACTATAGCAACACGGTCTAAGTTCTCTTTACAATTTTCAGCAGAAATACTCTTTTCAATTTTACTGCTTGTAAGTGAACTAATGGTCGAAAGACCATTGCTAATATCTAAACTTGACTGAACTTCATTTTTGTCAAGTTTTTCAATAGTACAATTTAAATTACTTTGATAGGGTACAGCTTCAGTCTGGGGCAGTTTTTCAAAAACTTGAGATTCGCTGTCCTGAGAAATTGGGCTTTCTTGAGATTGATTCGAGAAATCAGTTTGCATTGATTTTCTCGCGTCATCACCAAGACTGGACGAATACGATTCTTTTACAACGAATTGGTCTATTACATCAAGCTTATTAGCAACCAACAGCTGACGAATCTTTGATTTGGGGTCGTCACTGCGACTAGGGCCATGAGTTATTTTTCCTTTCTTTTCAAGCTTATTTGATGTAGGAGCAGGTAGCAGTTTTTCTTTTCTCCATTTTCCTTTATGCCATAATGGGACATAACTTGAAGTTACGTCGGAATTTTCAGTGGCGTCATGTTTTTCTACAACATCAAAATGTTTTGCTTTCACGTTCCTTTCTTTTTGGTAATAACTTTCATTAACTTTACTATTCGTAGCCTTGTTGTATTTAGAATTTTTATTGTGTGAACTTTTTACTAGTGTTTTTTCCTGTTTAGCAACTTGCTGTAGTTGAAGATCAAGTTGGTCATTTTGAACTTGCTTAGAAAGAGCAGAAACGTCATTTCGTTGATCATTAGTTTGTTCATAACATTTTGAGTGTACAGTATTTAAAATGCTTTTTGATACATGTTGTTTTCTGCCCAAATTGGGTGGTGGAATTCGAATTGAACCTGGAAACCCGGGAAGCTCTGAAGCTTTTTGACAAACGCTTGATTTTTTATGTGGTTGGAGCCTACCAAAGTCAAAATGTTGTGCTGGATCTCTGGCTTCACAACAATCTACAACAGTTAATGGCTCATAGTTTATACTACTATAGTTTTCTGAGTTTGAATTAACTTTAATATCATACAATTGTTTAGTCGAAGTCTCGGAATAAGTAGAACTTGAATGCGTAATCTCGCTGTACGGATATTCGTAAGTGATATCGTCTTTATAGTTGCTGGAAGTAGTACTAGAGCTCATGTCATAATTGGGCCCAGCGCTTATTTCAGGGGCTTTGATAACTCTTTTTCTTTTGACCCGTGTCATTTTGCCATCGTTCTTGCTACTTTTTGCCGATGTCTTGAGCAGTTCCTTAACAACTTTGGACCATGTAAGAGCATTTACCAATTTCTCGTATACTGACAGTTTGCGAGACTGTGGGGACCGTTTTGCTTTTCTTCTACGTTGTTTTCCTGCAATTTGGGCTTTGTTCTTACAACTTTTTCGATCTTGATAAGTTGAGCTTTCGTTTGATTCATTATTATGTTTCACGCTGTCTTTACTATGCCTTATTCCAATCAATAACTTGTTTTTATTTAATGAAGTTGACGAAAATACTTTTTTTATTTGAGCTTTACTTTCTTGAAAAAAGTTTTTAACATTAGCAGGAACAGATACTGACATGCAATAATCATCAGTGTCTTGATTTCGAACAGTTAATGCATCAGCACATGCTTGTTCGGAAATGTATGACAACATTTTGTGCATTTGATGCATATCCTTGTTTTTGCTATACGTATCAAATGACGATTCTTTGAACTTGGACTTTTTGTCCCGCTTTTGAATCCTTGATCTACGAGCACCGTTACCATTGACAGAATAAAGCCAGCTGTATTCAATGTGATTAAGAGATGCGTCCGAGTAGCTTTGTTCACTAGAGGATAATAAGCGACTTTCAACATCACGTCTTGATGGTAAAATATGAAATAATGATTCTGTTATTTCACTCATGATCACATTAATGCTTTCGCATTTGCAGTCTTTCTCGCCAACGTCTTCAGTTATATTAGTTTTTTCAGATATTTCTAAAGAACTTGGAACGACGTTTTCATTGGGATTAATTGAAAAAGGTCTGGGGCGTTGATGTTTTCCTACATGTACAAGTTTGTTTTCACTTCGTTTAGAGATAGACCCACTGATCTTCTTTGCGTTAACTTGGAAAGACATTACGGCACTGGGATGAGGTACAAACTGGTTTTGCCCTTCCGAAGCACCAACTCGAACACAAGGAATTGATACTGGTTCTGAATAGCAATCATAGACTTTGTAGTTTTTTACGCAATAGGCTTTTTTCCACTCTTGCTTTTGATTTGAAGAGCAAACAGAATCATCAGTTTCTTCGGTAAACTTTGCACTTTCAGTATCGGTTAATAGATTCTCACGTTCACATAGACGGTTGTAGTTTTGACAAACGGTTTCATTCGGAGCACATTTACAATAATTTGAAGAAACTTCGTGATAATAATGGTTTGCATCTTGTAGCTCATCAAAAATACTGGGATGTACATAACGCTGAAGCCCCCTTTCAACCCAAGATTTCACCATTGTTGAGAGTTTATTGTAAAATCCTGCGTTAGATTCTGAAGAGCTCTCCTCTTCACTATTCCGGGCAGGAGTTGCATTGTACGAACATGAATAATCATTTTTATCATCAGTGTCTTCAAGATCAGGTCTTGTTGATCGCAGTGACTTTAAATGTTGTTTCACCATACAACCGTTATACTTAATGCATTGTGCATCAGTAAGGTCATTGAGAAAATCGTCATTATAGCAGTTTTGGATGGAATAGTCCGAATCTTGAAAAGGACTTTGATCACAAGTAAATGCGCTATCAACTTTAGGTGGGTTACTGTTCAAGCAGGTTCCAAATGTTGAAGGTCTTTTACATGGTTTGTAGAAAAAATAAGTACATGGTTTATAAATACTCTCTGGAAAGGCTTTCAGAGAATTAACGTGACCTTCCGTAGTTGCTTCAATATCATTACGAATGTGTTTCATTTTTTCTGCCAACTTTTCAGATTCCGAGGAACTTTCGCTGCTTAAATCGCAACAAGTTTGTTCACAGACTTGTCGATTTCTGCCTATAGTCAAAGGCCCTGATTGCTCACAAACGTAGGTTTGTTCGCACGCATGAGTCTGTTCATGCGAGGAAGATTCACTAACTAAATCGTTTTGTTCTTCACATATTTCACCATGTATTTCCTTGGACTGTTTGTAATCAGTGCAAATGCCATTGCTTCCATTACTCTCACTGGTTAGTAGATCAAGGCTTGAACTTGCTTTTTTACCCCACAATAGTTTACCAAACATGTTGGAGGCTTGTTTTAAAAACTGATCAAAAATTCCTTCTCTGTGAGGACAATCTGCGCACAGGGTACTGTCGGACGATTTTAAGCAGTCTTTCGGAGTCACCATTTTTTCAGTGTACAGCTCAATTTTACCAGGAATTTGATGGCTAGGTAAAGTTGCAACAGAATCACCAGAGCCACTAATAAAACTTGTCGGTTTAGAATCTCTTCGCTGTTTCAAAGTTGCTAATATCACTACTTTCCTAAAAATATATAACAACTACTAGTCTAAGGCAAGCTTATAACACTTGGTAATAAAAGCATGCCGCATCGGTAAGGCAGAAACATTTGCGGCTCTACAGTCTACCTCTACACTTCAGCATTTTTTTTTTCTATTTTGTAATAACTTTGAACTTTTCCACTGCATTGATATAGGAATTTTAATATCTATTAAATATTCAATAGACTCATCATATACGGTAAGTAAAAATCAATGGTGCAAAACTATACGTTTACAGCATACCCTTCACTTAAACTAAACTAAACTATAGTATTTGTAAAGCGTTCTACTCGTTTGTTCATAAGAACCAGGCACTCAGCTTCTGCTTTACAACAGCAACTCAGAGCACTTTTTGGAGTTATGTTTGCAAGCCTTTTGACAGGCTGGGCCACCACAACGTATAACTGCTTGTCCCGAATGGGAAACAAGCCTAAAGTGTCTTTCCCAAGGGCACTACGACACTTTGCCAGTTCGACCTTTCGATCGCCAGCCCGACGCTCTACCACTGGGCTATCGCCACCAAAGCGTTGTACTGATACTAATACAAGACGATAGCAGTCCATGCTCTTTAAATTCGGAGCAAAATTATTTTTCAGCGCTTTTGTGCCAAAAGTATATAGCAAGAATCGTGCACTTATATTTCAAGATTTCTACATAATGCTAAATTAAGCATACGTTGAGAAAACAGATCTGCCGTTTATTCCTACAGCCACATGCAGCACTTTGGCCAACCGTACATGGGCAAGTCGGCAATAAATACAGAAGCGTTTGAATGAAAAAATAAGTTGTGGATGTCGGCATAATTACAATTCTAAAATTGCTTCAATAAGGCTCTCGGTTCATGTTATATAATTGAAATAAATATCGAAAGTAACAAACGGGAGCGATTTTTTGCAACGATGTCTTGTACAGGCTAGAGGTTAGTTTTGATCCAAGAAGAAGAGATTGCTGCTATAGTTGATTACTACTACTTCATCGGCTTCGCACTGAAGTTGGTCCCTTTAAATCAAACACGGTCAAAATGGGTTTGATGACACCTAGCGAATGTGGGAGCGGCTTTATGCAAATTGCAACACATAGTTTTTCTAAAATGGCTTATTTTTTTAAAGCCTCCTTGCACCATTTCTGACACTAGGAACGAAGACGAGGTGGAATACCCATGAATGTTGACTTTTAATACATCACTTTGTGTATACGAAAGAAGAAGCACTTCATTGATTGTTAAACTAAACCTTACCTTGAAATCCCACTACTGTCTTGTACATGTCCTATAAGAACAACAGGACTCCCATCAGGAAGCATTTTTTGAACAGTTGACATGTACATTCCTTTTTTGTCATATAGATTTTCTCCGGTACTAGGATACAGCTGATTAGAATAAGTTACTTCAAGTCCCTAAAAAATGGCATGTAAACTTTACCACGGGCTTACTCGCGATGAAGGAACTGCTATAGAGTAAGTGAACGTTATATCAGAACAAGCTATTGCAAATCACACCAAGTGAAGTCGAACAAGTCCACAATCATTTTTAGAATTAGAAGCGCTATAAGACACAGGTAATTAGCACTTCGCGCGAGTAAGACCTTTGCTTTTACTCGGCCATTTCGATAGATTGCGTATGACTAAAAAACGGTTAAACCTAAAACGTTGAATTTTAGACTCAACATAAGAATTATTACAAGCGTCGTGGGCCAATTTTGGGATCCTAGGTCACGTGATCGTGAATTAGGACACAAAAAATAAGCAAAAAACGGCAATTTGGGGTCGAAAATTTATTAATTCGCTCATAACTCAAGTCCCGTTTCACGTGCAAAGCTGAAGTTTGGACAAACATGGGTGCTAATAGAGGTTTTTGCGTACCGAGTTTGGAGGTGCCCGGTCACGTGACCGGAATTTTACAGGCCGAAAATCGACAAAAAGTGGACAAATTTGAACTGGTATATCTCAGTAACTACCCATATTGATGAAAAAAGGTGTGTGATTTTTGAACAAATCATCAACCACCCTTCGTTTGGGTATGTTTATTTAACCCAACTAGGATAATAATATTTTTTCACTTTTTTCTTTTTCTTCTCTAGCTATCTCCTTTTTAACCACTAAATGCGCAGTTTTCAAGCTTTTGGCAATTCTAAGTATCAGGGAGGACCAGGTCCCGTCTGAAATCGGGAATGCCACGTTGCGGGATCCCCTTCAAACGGGTTCTCCAAAAGCTTTGAACTTTTAAGAAGGTAGAGCTAGATGGATCAAATTTTCGGAAAGAGTAGATATTAAAAATAAACAAAATCCAACAAAAATTGGGGGTGTCCCTACGTGGGGTTCCCCCAAATAGGACCTCCAAAATTCAAACTTTTTAACAACTTTTTACGACTAGAAATTTTCAAGATAGGTGAATACAATGAAAAGATAAAATTTGACAAAATTTGGGGTGCCTCAATGAGAGGGCTCCCCCAAACGGGTCTTTAAAATTCGAACTTTTTTAGCACTTAAGCCAGACAAATGAAATATACAGAATAGATCAGTATAACAACACAACAGAAAATGACAAAATTTGAGGGTACCAAAATGAGGGAGTTTTCCTCAAACAAGTCTGCCAAAATTCAAATTTTTTAACCACTTAAGCTAGACATATGAAATAATCAGGATCGGCTAATATAACATCACGATAGAATAAAATTTGAGATTGCCAAAATGAGCGGTTTTCCCAAACCTGTCCGCCAAATTCAAAATTTTAACTACCTAAGTTAGACACATGAAATTTCAGAATAGGTTCATATAACTACACAATAGAATATGACAAATTTTTGGGGTGGTCTAATTAGGGGTCCCCCCGTAACGGATCTTCCAAAATTCAAACTTTTCAATACTCAAGTTAGACACATTAAATTTTCGGGATAGGTAAACATAAATGAAAAATAAAATTTGTGGGTACTAGAGTTGGTCTTCCTTCCCCCAAGCAAATCCTCAAAAATTAAAAAAAATTTAACCACTTTCGAGAGACAGATGAAATTTTCAGGATAGGTTAATATAACAAAAAGATAGGTTTCGAGTTATGACACAATTTTAGGGTGTCACAATGAGGGTTCCCCTCAAACGAGTCCTCCAAAGCTAAAAGAATGTTAACTACTCAAGCTAGATTGATGAAATTTTCAGGATAAGTAATTTTAAAAAAAGGCATAAAATTTCACAAAACTTTCAAATGCCTTGTCAAGGAAACCTCCCCATGAACCCGCAAAATTAAGACAAGCCAAAACAGCCTCTCAAAATTTTAAAGTTTTAGTTCCATGAGCTAGACAATTGAAATTTTAAGGATATGTAAATGAAACATGATAAAATTTTGATGCTGCCACATTGGGGAGGGGGGTTTCACCCCCATAGGACCTTTAAAATTTTTAACACTTCTCAAGAAAACAGGTGTACTGTAATTTCCAGGATAGATTTATATCAAAAGAGATAAAACATGACAAAATTTTGAGGTGCCAGGTTTAGGGCAAGTCCCTAAACGAACCCCTCAAAATCTAAATAAAAACTATACTTGAGATAAGCAAATTTAGATTTTCATAAATCAAAGATAAAGCATGACAAAATTTGAGGGTGCCATGTTCAGACAACTTTGCCAAATGAGCCCCTTAAAATTTTTAACTACTCCAACCAGACATAAAAAGTTTTTACAATAGGTTAATATAAAAGATAAAACATGACAAAATTTGGGAATACCATGTTGGAAGATTAATCCTTGAAAGGACACTGAAAGTATAAGATTTTATGCCTTATGTAATTGTACAGTAGATGGTTGAAATTCTCAGAATGAGTTGCGATTACAGATTTATAAGTATAATTCTTAGTCAAACTTGGGGATTCCAAATTGGGAGATTTTCCCCAAAATGGACCTCCAACATTTAAAGGGTTGAAGTAATTGAGCTATATAGCTTTGATAGATTCGATATAAATGGCTGAGTTTTTCACTAAACTCTCACTTGTGACGTTGGGAAAGCCTATCTTACCTTTTCCTGTGGCTCAAGGTTTTTGAACAAGGTAATTAAGAAAGTTTTAGTGCTAAATAATGTATTTAATATACAGCGCGTTTCCAAATTAGGGTCCACCTCTACAGCTTATACTAAAGTTTATAAAGTTTTCTTCATTAGATAGTTTGAAGTTCATTAATGTAAGTTTCTACTAAGCAATTTTTCATTTCAAATTTCTATCATTTTCATGTCGAATATCTGAATTAGATAAACCCTCATAGCTAATTAGGTGGTGGATTGACAAACCTGGTTAAAGCCTAAAATGCCGGTACATTCTCAGCATTTCTGACCTAAATCTGCATAAAACCAATGTTGGGGAATCATTTCTACCAATCGTGTTAAAGGGCGTATAAAAACCTATGATGATTTACCAAGTTATTCTTATCGACCTATGATGATTTGTGAGTGAAGTACCAGGAAAAATAAAATTTTGATCCTCCACCTTTTTTGCTACTTGCTAAATTATACCCTCAAGAATGCTAGCTATGAGATAAATATCTGAACGGCCAAAAAATATTAACGATTATGTAAAAACGCGTAAATAAAACTCTCTTCTAAATCTGTATAATTTTAGTACTTTTTAAAAATTTCAGTTTATGCTGTAGAGGAGGGGGTTTTAATTTTGAAGCATCTGCACAGTATAGTATTAAATACGTTGCATTGAGATGCGAAAGAAAAAGTTATCAAAATCATAAACGGCTGTAAAATGCGCAGCATTTTTCTGGCCGTAAGTAAAATGCGCAGCATGTCATGAAATTTTGCTGGAGAGTCGTTGGGATTTTGAAGACTGCTTTATGTTATTTCATAATGGAGTGAAACACGATTAAAGACTCATTAAAAGTGCTGGGCTATGGAGTTGTAAAATCTGCTTTTTGACATTAGCTGATTATTTTTGATAACTTCAAGAAATTTAAATTTTGAACTCGAATAGCCATTGTTTAAGTTAGTGAAACAAAAGTTGAAAGGAGCGTATTTAAATTAGTGATCTGACTATCAACGACCATATTTACAAATTTATTTAAAGCAATCGGATCAGAGATGGAACCGGTCAGGATTTTCTCGACCCGACCGGTAAATTTCAAAATCATCGCCGGTTGACCGGTTTCTGACCGGCCCGGTCGACCGTTTTTTTTAAAGAAAGTTTTTGTTCACTGTTCAATGTATCTAACGAAAAATTTTCAAAAGGGGGGATGCATGGATGAGATGTTAAAATTTGTGACTTTGGACGGGGGTCTCAGAAAAAAAACTCAAAAAAACTTTTGCGTTTTTTGCAAAAATGCCTCAATTTTAAGACCTTTTTTTGGTTAAGTTTCGGTTTGAATGACCTGTTTTGAGCAGCGTAAAACGTGCACAAAATAAGCATAAAAAGCACCGGAGGACACAAGCTAAATTATTAGACTTCTTTCTAATGATATTTTGCAAAAGGCCAGAAAATGAAGTTACAATTTTTTAGCTATTGGTGACAGATTATTTGCAATTTGCCGAGCAGCTAACACTAAACTTTTTTTCGGCTGTGCTGCCTTTGCAGTTACAAAAAGATAAATGAGAAAAAAAATAACAGCAAAAGATAGGTAACAGTAAAAACATACGATCATCACAATACTTGTACTATTGCACCCAAAAATGGAGCAATAACATTATATGATGTTGAAAATTATGTCACTAACAGCGTGAAAAAAAGGAATACTGAAAAATTATGTCACTAACAGCGTGAAAAAAATTGATAATATTCATAACAACTAGGCTGCTTCACTAACAGTTTGAGAAAGTATGAAAAGGATTTATTGCAAAACATTATGTACTGGAAACGGTTTTTAGCTCCACAGAGATTTATATACGGACGGAACAATTAATATAAATCTCTGTGGAGCAAAAAACCTTTTTCCAGTACATAATGTTTTGCGATAGATCCTTTTCATACTTTCTCAAACTGTTAGTGAAGCAGCCTAGTTGTTACGAATATTATCAATTTTTTTCACGCTGTTAGTGACATAATTTTTCAGTATTCCTTTTTTTCACGCTGTTAGTGACATAATTTTCAAAATTATATAACGTTATTGCTCCATCCTTTTAATGTTTTTGGGTATAATAGTACAAGTTTTGTGATGTTCGTATGTTTTTACTGTTACTTATCTTCTGCTGTTATTTTTTTCTCATTTATCTTTTTGTTACTGCAAAGGCAGCGCTGCCGAAAATTGTTCTGAAGAAGCTTTCTGGTTTGGGAAGC
This sequence comes from Trididemnum nubilum, assembly GCA_963965965.1. Taxonomy (NCBI): domain Eukaryota; kingdom Metazoa; phylum Chordata; class Ascidiacea; order Aplousobranchia; family Didemnidae; genus Trididemnum; species Trididemnum nubilum. Next base: position 14,235,232 of record OZ014480.1, read on the forward strand.
GAAACAAACCAATAAATAAACTCATCGGTAGTACGAGACGTTATGAATAACTATCCCGATGCACTCAACGCGTCCGTTATTTTCATTGAAAAAACTAAACTGCTATGACATTGGCTAGAAAACATACGAAATATAATGTGCCCCAGCGTTTGTAGAAATGCTGCTACTTCAGAACAAGCCATGGTTAGTTAGATATAAAAAAATAAGAGCTATGTCTTTCTTACCCAGTGTAGAGTGTGGTAAATTTAAGTTGAAACAAGCTTTTCAAAGCGGCAAGATTTTAGCATGTAGTAAAAAATCTGAAATCTGCGCCACTTCTACTTTTAAGCTGATTAAAATGATGCTAAAATGCCAGGTAACGCAAGCCTCTTCCTCATGCATGCTTTATTAGAATCTGATCACGCGATTTTAACGTAAATTATGCACTTTTTTGCTTTGTGCCGTGGCCCAAAGTCGGGAGGCATGGCGCAATACTCCCACCCTAAATACGTCCCTGGATGTGCATGTCTTAATGGTCACAGAATATTAGTCACAGCTAGAAACCATTCAACAAGTGTTTTCGAAAGGTGTGGTTTGTTAATACTGATTTTTTATAAAAAGTTTTATTTATGATAAAATATATATTTATGATAAAATATATAAGTATATTTCGGTGGTGCTTTGATGTCTTTTAGTCGCCAGAAAGAAGAATTCGACCGGTGTTTTAACCGGCTTGACCGGCCGGTCGAAGAATCTCGACCCGACCGGCCGGTTGACCCGACCGGTTTCCATCTCTGAATCGGATCACTATTTTGAAGCTTAATAGAGTTCAGTAAAAGTTGGATACTGCCGCGAAGTTCCCGCATATCGCTTGCAATGTCACGTTCAGTGGCGTTGCTATGGGGTCACCATTTTGGGGTGACACCATTGTATGATATCAATCAAACAAAAAAGAAAACAACAATATATCGACTATCATTGGAAATTTTTAGCACACTGAACTTGACTAAAAAATGATTTGAAGCATTTTTTGAAACATTTGGTTAGAGGGGGGCGCTAATTTGCCAAAAATATAACTCACAAATCAGTAATAACTTCGAAAAATGGCCAAAACTAAGCTATAAAATTTGACTGCATGTTGAAACATGTTAAATATAGGTTTAATCAAAAAACATGTAAGCTCAGGAATAGTGGGGGTGGCGTGGCTATTCAGCAATAGTTGATTCCCAATTACTTCGGCTAGAACATCGTTCCATAAGCCCCTTTCCCAAATTATCTTTCTCTATTAAATATAGACAAATTGTAGTACTCCTTGCGCTTTCATTAAAGTACAAGATTTTATGATTTATGGTACCAGCAGCTTGCGAATAAGAGAACTGAAATTTTACCATTAGCGATTTCCCACATAGCCATTGCCCATTTATGCAACCAGCTAAATCATGCTTTTGCACTGTTAATTTCTCTGCCGCGTTCTAAAAGCATTAATTTTTATCAAAATAGGCCTAAAGTTAAGTTATTTTTGCAAAAATGGCTGACGGGGGAGGAGCTGCCACACCCTCAACACAGCTCCTCCTCCTAATGGATATTTCTCGTTACGTCTGATACTCAATGTGTGCTGCTCTTACTTTCAAGTTTTAGATTTTAGAATGTTACAATGAGAACTTATTAAGCTAGTTAAATAACAACCCGCTATCTACAGAAAGGAAGTAGTACGCTATTTTTAAAATATATATTCTTTTGCAGTCTACTATACATTACAAAGAGTGAGATCACGAAATTCCGCCCAGGGTGTCAACATCTTTAGCGACGTCACTGGTCATGTTGTAGTATTCTTACCGTTCTTTTCTTTGTTGATTGACGCTTCACACCAGGCATTCCGCTGGGATAGGTATATTTAGCAATAGCATTATCAGAATTGGAAGTATGAATATGCCCTTTTGTAGTTAAAGCATAGCCAGAATTCTCAGGTATTTTCTTTTTACTTTTCGCAATGTTGCTGCCTACACATCAATCAGTAATGTCGCTAATCAATATTAAGGCTACCTGCTTCGGCATAGTACAGCGAGTACAATGAAAGATTTAAAATTGTGGCATGCTCTGTAAGAATTTGGGAAGCAACAAAGAGTTAAAGTAATTTTTTTAAATAGACTATTAAATTGCGTATCACCATCTCAAATTAGAAGCAAACCTTTGTGTAATTATCAGAAACTAGTCAAAATTGAAAAAAAAAAATCAACCTGTTCAAGACTTAAAATCTAAGAAAACAACGGTTCGTTGTTTTACTAGGTCTTCTTATTACGCTGTTACGGAGAACCCGATTTAGTTTGGAGTAAACTTGTTGAAGCAATTATAGAAACATTTAGGTTAGACTGATGAAGGTTCCGAACAAAATCGAAATCTTTCGTTTAATTTCATTTTAATTTTATTGATTTTCGGCTGGTTAAAAAATTTTTACTTATATCAATAGGTGCTTAAACAATTCTTACTTTTAGCTGATCTACTGTATATTTCAATTACCTAGTAAAGGTCTATAACTATTAACTCGCTGAACACTTACTAGGTTCAATATCTTCATTCAAAAAAACATGAAAACTGTTTCGCTTGTGCTTCAAGAGCGGAGAAAGTATTTCGGTGTTTTTTTCTTTTTCCAGTTTTTTCCTTGCAGCAACAATTGCCGTGTCTGATGCTCTGCTACCACAAAAATCATCACGTTTTGTATATGATACACCATGCTGTCCATGATAAAACAATGATGGGACACTGCAATGTTCAAATAAAACATCAAAATGTACCTACTGCGGCTAGTAACATAGAGGTCGGTCAGAGGTGGTCAGTAACGAAGTAGTTCTACTTAAGTAGACTACTTAAGTAGTATTTTCGGTAACGAGCGACTTACTTAAGTATTTTTCATTCCTGATACTTCTACTTTTATTTCAAGTAAAATCCTCTCGAAGTAACGCTGCTTGAGTAGTAATGACTTTTATGTAAAGTAGAAGTAAACACCTAGCCATTATTCCACCTCACAACGTGTACAATAACGAAGTAAACATTATTCCACCTCACAACGTGTACAATAAGTACGTATCGAGTTAGTCTTACTGTACAGTACTACGAAACTTATTGAATAGTTACGCCGATTCATTTACAGGTCATCTAGGGTAGTGTGTTTTTGCGTTGCATCAAATACCAGGTGTTGACTCAGTCTCACTAAAAAAAAAAAAACATACCGAACCCTGATTAGCATGGTACAGTAGACAAACTAGACATGCGCATTACTCCTGGTTCATACGAAAAAGATTAGCGGTTAACGGCGTTGCGTTTGCAGCAGCCCGTCTGGGGTTCAATTCCCTAGCCGGTTAACGAACAGTGTTGTTAACGACTCGCCATCGCTGCGACATTTCTTCTCAAGCTGTGTTGTCCAGGCGCGGAGATGAGCCCAGAGTCCCTACTAAAGTACTAAATCGTATTCGTAACACGCTTCGGTGTACTTTCAAGAGAATATAATAAAACTTTGATTTTTTGATATGCTACCGTAAGTATGGCTTTGCTTGAACACTGATCGTAAGCGTCACAACAGCAAACCTTCGAAGAATAAACAAACACGTGAAATTCGAAATTACTTTCTACTTTCATTACTTAAGTAGAATTAATTTTGACTACTTTCCTACTTTTACTTAAGTGGAAATGTTTCGCCATACTTCTACTTTTACTTGAAAGGCATTTTTGAGTAAGTAACAATACTTCTACTTAAGTAGATTTTTCGACTACTTTGTCCACCTCTGAGGTCGGTGTATATTGCATTGCAAAGAACTAACGATAAATCATTTTCTCATTTTTCTTTTTTATGAAATAACTTAGAAACAGGTTTTTCATAACGCCCTTATTTCTAAAATTTGTCCGTATTTTGATGGTGTGTGTCTTGAAAAATTTTTAGTCTTAGTTTTAAAAGAAATGTCCTTATTTTGACTAGCGTACTAAAGAATAAGTAATCTCTAGCGAAAAATGTCTAATTTCACGCGAAGACCTTTTTTTTTGCTTTCTTTTTGGTCATTACCATCAAAGCGGCAGTAAAAATGCCTAATTTACAGACGAAGACCTTTTTTTTTTTTTGGTCATCGCCATTCAATCGGCTGTAAAAGGCCAAATTTTCAGGCAGAGATCTTTGTTTTTAGTTCGCTGAAATGATGGCGGCCCGCTGAAACCTTGTTGGGCTTGGCATGGCCCCCCCTGTCCTTATTTTTTGGTTCATGTCGATGACAGCCTGCCTAGAACATCGCGTTTAAGCTTACGATTTGTAATTAACAGATGACTGCAATAAAATAATATAGGATGCTCAAGCAAGGTCAAATTGTGGTTGTAGCCAACACTTCTAATCATACTTTTCATCGCTTTTTAATACAAGTACGCCCGCAAATTACTATACACTTTTTTTTATTAGAATAATTTCAAAAGAACAAGAGCCTCATTTTTGCTCAAAATTTAAGAAATTAAGCATAATGACAACCGGTTAGTTGGTCGAGCGGTAACGCGTTCGTCTTCGGAGCGGGAGGTCTAAGATTCAGATCTAGGGCCGGTCAAATTGGACACAATGTTGCCAACGGTTCGCCACCGTTGCGACGTTTCTGCGAAGGAAGCTGTGTTGCCAGGGTGCAATGACGCGGAGTTGGGCCCCATAACTCGTTACACGCTTCGGCGTAATACAGCAAATATAACGAAAGATTTGATTTTGAAGAGTAATGCTTGCCTCAGCATGAAAAAATAATTTAGAACACGGGCAGAAAAACCCGTTTCAGGTATTACTAGAGTACTTTTGACCTTTTCTGTTTTGTTTTGATTTGTCTAACAGTCATAGTAGACAGCGAAATCGGAGGGTAGGAGACTGGGACCCAATCCACCGCCACTTTTTTTCAGGAGGGGCCTTGAGAGGGGGCAAATTTACATGTGTATTTCTACAATAATACCTGTCAATAAATGAATTTGCAACGTAATTCCATAGATGGCGAAACCAAAAGAAAGCGCGGATACCACTTTTTAGCTGGGTGGTGAGGGCAGTGGGTCCTATACTCAATGCACTAACTTTTAATACAATCACTCAAAGATAAATCTATTTGTAGCGTAATTTCTCGTAATGAGCCTTTCACGGGATTGATTCCATTCCCGGTTGTCATGCTCATGCTAGAAATACGACGCCTTCGGTTTACGTTTAATAGAGCTGGCATTTAAACAGCTATGATGTTTACGTTGTTTTCTTAGATAATGGCTGATTTTTCCATCACGCTTTTTTGGAGCAAGGTTATAAAGGCCTAGTCTCTACCGAGAATTTCCCAAATTTTCCAATCTGCGGAAATTCCGCAACGAAAATTCGTGGAAATTCTCGAAGAATTTCTCGGTGGAGCAAATACGCTTCACCAAAATATTCCAACAGAAATTTCGATAATTTTCGCTGCGGAATTTCTGCAAAGTGGAAGATACAAGAAATTCTCGATGGAGCATACATTATTTGGCAAAATGTGCTTATATACTCGAAAAGTCATAGAAAAACTAGTTTTCTTGACGAAAGTCTCAAAAACAATTGTAGCAAAGCAGAATATAAGACCAGCAAAATAAAGGCTATTATTTAGCAAATTTGGTTAAAAGTTTTAACAGCGATTTCGCAGTAAGCCTAATCAAGGCTTGCCCAATGCTGGCAAAAGTGCTGAATATCTAGGCAAGCAATCATTGGCAACCGGTTCTCTAAAGTTAATAACCGGTTTGCGTTATCGGTGCTAACCGGTTGCATAACACCACTGGTCAAGAGCTACGGCCTGACAGAGGTGGTAAACACTATTTCAAAAGATTTCACAAATAAAAGTTGCTAGCCTAACTAAAATGATTAAATTATTTAAACAATAAGAAGCATAAAAATTGGTTTAAAATTTAAGAAAGAAAGATAACGAAACTTGATTAATTCGAAATGATTTTGCAGACAGATATGTACTCTTCCGATAGCAGCGACGAAGAAGATATTCCTTTAAAAGAAATAGTTGTAACGAGCAAAAAAGACAAAAGACAGCAAAATATGTGGGTTAGAGATTATCGCCTCATGAATTCCTGCCCGAGCATTTTTTTTGGAATTATCTTTTTGTGTGCACGCGAACTTTTATCGAAAAGACAAGGGTACTTATATACTTCACACGACAGCTGTTGTGCCGAAGGTTTCTCAACCCTGGCACCAAACACCAATCACAACAAAAGATATTCATGAAGTTAGTGTTCTTGATGGCGTAATCAAACAATTGTTACGTCAAAAACACACATTTCTTTCTGCCAGTTTGACGTAGAGTAACGTGTAAAAGGAATATTCCTTTACAATTTAGTGGAAGAAATATCAAAAAGTTCTGATATTTCTTCGAGCATAATTTTCCATAATTTTCGCGGTTTGGAATGTTCTCAGTGGAAACATAAAACTGCCAGCGAAAATTCCGAAATTTTTCAACGTACATTTCAGAAATATTCCGAAAAATTTGTCGCATATTTTTGACGCAAATCTTACGCAATTTCTGCCGGAATGGAAGATTTATGTCTCCACCGAGGAAATTATGGAAAAATTATCGGAATTTCTCGCAGCAATTCCTGGTGGAGACAGGGTCTAACAATCTCGCGACGAATTTACAATCATCATGCGTTATCACTTATAATCACACTTGTCTAATGATCGCAGAATCATCAAACTGGAAAGTTGTTTGTGGTGTAGCCAAAAATAACGTTGAATAGTGAAAAGACATACTTTTGATAAAAATGCGATTCTTTTTCTTACGAAAATGCTGGTCAAGAATTATCTTATGAACACTCTTCACCGTCTAATGCTTTTGATTCTCTTTCTTGGCAAGTGGCTAGTTGTGCAAACAGTAACACAAATACCGGGCTATTTGCCGTGTTTCATGTGTGCTTTTACAGTATACATTACTATTTTACTAACAACCTATTAATTTAAATTTTTCTGTCTTAAATTTGCTGATTTGATAATTAATAATGGATAATCCTACTACACTAGTTTTTTGATGATGAATTAACAATTACAGTTTGGAATGATGTTTTTGCGCGCAGTGCGCGCTCCATTTAATCAAAATGCATTGTTTCTGCATTTTTGGTAGACCTTATTAAACTGCAATAACTGGTAATAAAGCAATGAAAATCGCGTTAATCTTATAGCTACATGGAGTGACACAACCAGGGGTGGAGTAATCAGTCCCCCTTTAGTCAAGTGACTTACAAAACTTGGCCCCAAAATGCAAGCGTTTGAAAATGTTTTGGACTTGACCTGAAACCAAAGGGGGTTGAAGGGACTTTAATTCTTCAACTGATGGCTTTCCAATTTTAGTTACTGAGTTGTTCCAAATGACTCTAAAAATGTGCGAAACGTGATCCAAACAGTGTTAAAACGACCATTTTTTTCGAAAAATTACAAAATTTGCCTAGCGACTGGGGGCTTCGCCCTCAAACCCCAATAATCTCCGGCAAAAACTTCATTGTGATATGCTTAAGTTACGTCAGTTTCCTCACCCAGCAAAATTTGAGACATTTCTGGAACAACATTTTTAAAATTTTTTAGCAAAATCCTGGTTGCTCGACTAGCCACACAAGAACATGCGCAGTGCGCTGTAGCCGTAAGCAAACTGGCCACTGCTTTTGGGCCCCCTTTTTAAATATGGTTCCGCCATTGCTGATGACAGTAATCATGATCTATTTCAATTTCCAAAAGACAAGTTTTATAACCTAACAAGAATTATTTTGTGTCACTCTAATTTCCAAAAAGTTTTAGAACAAATTAGGCTGAAAATTCGTGAAAATTAAAACATTAAGAACAGACAACCTAAAAAATGTAATTGGATTTAATTTTAAGAGTAATTTTCTGATCTACTTTCAGGCTTAAAAACTTATAATGTTACTTTTTCCAGTACTGTTTTGTTGGCCGCTAACTTGGCCTATTTTTGATAACGTTGCTGGGCTGTTGAAATCAAAGGTCCTTGAGCACTTGAGCAGTAATGTACCGGTTGTCAGCTCAATAGTTTATGGCAGCGTATGTTGTTGCAGTACTATAGCGTATACTGATTTTTCATCCTGTCATATGGTACCAGTAGTTTACTACTTATTAAACGTAGAACTTCGTTAAAATAAAAGGGCATTTAGGTCAAATTTTTCCCTCTAGACCAAAATGTTGGGATAAGCCTGAAATACATTCCCACCAAATTTGGAGTTTCCACGCCTTCAAGTTTTCAAAATATTGCAGCTCAAAATTAGCTGTTTTCCTCTTACTTCAGTGTTTCCATTTCGTCAGGGTTGTGACAAAAGACTAACTTTTGGAAAGGTGGCTTACATTTGTTGAAAAGCAGCTACTTTTACATTTCTACTTTTTATTTTATTTTACATTTACTTTGTTTTACATTTACAGCTATTTTACATTTACTTTGTTTTACAGTAGCTCTGCCGCAAAATATTTCCGAGAATCAATATCATGCAGTAACTTTTTTTAATTTTGTTTCTAATTTGCAACCCTAGAAAAATTTCTACGGGGAAAATTTTTTTCTCAGGGGAAATAGAATCTGTTATATCTCAATAACGGAAGGTCGTAGAATGCTTGAATTTGGTGATGTTAGTCTTCAGATCTGTCAAAAATTTTTGAGAGAAAATTGAGCAAAAAAAATTCCGACCTAATACCCTTTCAAAGTTAAAGAGGCACTATTCGAAATCGGTTTTATTAAAGAAATGAGAACTACTTGAGGTAATGAAGAGCTGCCCAAACTTTTTTCCACATTTACCCTTATTCGTGAAACTGTAATTTAGTCCGTTTGACTCCGCACCATTGGCAACCCTGCAATTTGCAATTTTGTGACATCACAAAAGGCTGATTTAGCAAAAATTCTCGCTGACTAAGAAACGTGATTACCAACTGGTAGCAGTAGCCATTAACCAAATCAGAAAATTTGGCTATGTTACTGGTATCTGTTGATTTAGGCCACAGTATACTAATATACAGTATACAGTGGGTTCACTTCAAGCAATCAAGCGATTACATTGTTAAAAATGTCCAGCATTTTTTTTGCATATGTTGCGTCATATGGATTTTTTGTGTGGGTTACGTTACTTCTTCAAATTTAGAGTTTCCAATTTTTTTCGATTACTTTGATATTGCATATTTTTTAAAAATAGCTGCGGGCTTTCTTATTTAAAATAATAGACTTTGGGTTAAAAGAAAGCGCAGTGGGCAAGCATACTGTTACATTTGCGCTTTCTCAATTCTTAGAAATCAGCACGAAGCACGCTCGAAGAAATCGGGAGTCCGCTATGACGTCATAATGCTTGTTAAAAATATGGTATTTTGAAGTGTTTTAGTGCAATCATTAATCTTAAATCAAAGCAAGATCTTCTTGGCTGCTCAAGGTTTTCTATCGAAGTAGAGTAGAGGGTGAACGTGACACTTTTGTGACGTCATTGTGCATGTTAAAAACATGGTATTTTGAAGTGTTTTAGTGCAATCATTAATCTTAAATCAAAGCAAGGTCTTCTTGGCTGCTCAAGGTTTTCAATCGAAGTAGAGTAGAGGGTGAACGTGACAGTTTTGTGACGTCATTATGCACATACACTTAGTTTAATTTTCCGTTCATGCTTGCTATTGGACATTCTGCTTTAGCCTAACGCACCAGGGTTGGAAATATTGACTTGAAAATAATAATCGATATCGTTATTCGTTACCATTTGGTTATCGAATGCAAAAATTCTTTACTTTTTAGTTTCATTATCAAATGTGCCTTTTCCCTACGTTTTTCCCCGGTAAATCGATAATAATTAATCGATTTTTTTTCAAGTTAAGCAAAATTTTTTTGGAAACACGTAAATCATTTTTTCGAGTACTGCGGTTTTATTGTGGAAGTAAATACAATTTTACTTCAATTAATGTATGCATTAGTTTAAAATTTCGCATCGCAATCATTTTGACTCCATTCCAAGTTATACAAACACAATAATGCACTTTTAGCCACTGGTAGCAGTGCAGAGTGTTGCAGTAAGCCTAGTCAAGTAGTACTGTTAGGTGTCAGTTCCTAAATTCTTTGCAATGTGCCGTCATGCCGAGTAGGACTAGGTCAGGTGGTACTGTTAGGCACACATTGGAAAAGCAAAAAGCTCAAGTAATTATCAGAGGTTGAGTCCTCGAGGACACATTTTGAAGTCCTTGGCCTTGGCCTTGAAGCCTCAAATCCTCGAAAATTGCCCTGTCCTCGGCTCGAGGACTGCACAATTTTTTGTACCGTTGAAATCTTTTTGGAAAACGCCAGAGATCTCGCGGAAAATTTGAGAAGACCTTTTTTGTCTTCCGCAATTGGAGATCGCCTGAAAAATTTTATTAATGGCCAGCGATGCAAGCGAATCTGCTACCGTTAGGTAAAGTCCACCTACACATTGCCTTGGCCTCATTTGAGCCTAATGCAGCTGTACGTTGTATGTTATTGTTGTTTTGTTTGGTTACTGGTCGAACTCAGAAAGCCTTCCAGCTTCCTGTAAGTACGTGGCCAGCTTATTAATGTTACATTTCCTTACCACATTGTGAACAGTGGTTTTGGTGATTCCAAAATATTTAGCACGAATATCTTGGTAAAGCTTGCAATAGCCTATATGATGATTTGGTGCTTCATGCTCTGGGCTACATTTCGGACACAAAGAAGACTCAGCACGACCTGTAGTTTTCTTGTATCGCTGTAGATTGCAGTGCCTTGTTAAAACTTCCACTCCTCTATTTAATTCAGGCCTCTTAAGGTTAAGGAGACGTATTGTTAGTCAAAAAGACGTCCAACCTACAGACTCGTTCATCCTCAAACAGTCTTTCCGTTTATTCCACATAGATTTTCATCTATCTGTGGACCAGTCCCTCACCGTGCTAACACAGCTGGCATACGTAACTGTAGTAAAACGTTCAGGACCATGTATTTTTGATTTAGATCCTGATTTGGCTAGATAGTCTACCACTTCGGTACCATGTACCTCTGCATGTCCAGGAATCCAGGCAATACTGACGTGGTTTTGTTTACCTAACTGATTTAGGTTTCTAATGCAGTTGAACACTGTAATTGATGTTACAACACACTTTATGAGTGCTTTGGTAGCAGCTTGACTATCAACCAGCACTACAATACTTTGATTGTGCATTTTTTTGCAAAAGCAGGTTCTTTGCTACTTCTAAAATAGCTAAGACTTTTGCCCGGAACACAGTACTCTAAATTCCAAGGAGGAAAAATGCTTGTCTTGGGAATTTGTTTGGGTATTCGGCATAAAAACCTGCACCTACTCTCTCATTAGTTTCGAGCCATTGGTATAAACCTTGGCAGTGTTCTGATTTAGAACGCTTTCAGATCTGATAGCACTCTTTTTATCCATAATTTGACATTCGAAATTTCTCTCGAATACCTTAGTTTTCTTCATTCGGTCAGCTGGCATTTGCAGCAGAAAAAAGAATCTTCTTGACTCATTGCAAACATCAACAAGGCTTTTCGTTTTCCCAAAGGAACCAGGTCGGTTGACATGGCAGAGCCCACTAACAGTGATTCTGTATGACCCTCGCAATGGCTCAGCAATAAAAATTCCTCAATGGGAGTTATGTTGAGCAATATCTCCAGAGCACTAACTAGTAGGGGTGCCAGGAAAAGCTGATGAAAACACCAGGCAAGCAAGTCTCTGCACCTTTGTGAGTTTCCTCACTAGATACTTTTTGTTGAGACCGCCAGCTCAAGACACACATGCATACAACATGATTGGACGTATCATAGCTGTGTAGCCTATATCCATTTCATCATAAATGGTTTTATTCCTTACGTTTTACCCACAAATTGTATACATTGCATCAATACCATAGGCGTAGCCAGGGGGGGCCCCCCAATTAAAATACCACCAATGATAAAAATTACGACAACATATAGGCTAGCGCTGCTTACTTGCAGCTTTTTTTCAGCAATTACGCACATAACAGTTAATTAACAATAACATTAATGACGATGAGGGAGCCCGGGGCCCCTAACTAACAATCAGGGGGCCCCAAACCATCGACTATGTGGCCCAAATCAACAACTAGAGGGCCCCGGGCCCCTAACTGATAACCAGGGGGCCCCGGGGCCCCTAATTGACGACCAGAGGGCCCTAGGGCCCCTAACCAACAACCAGTGGGCTCCAGAGCCCCTAACTAATAACCAGGGGCACGGGGCTCCTAACTGACAATCAGAGGGCCACAGGGCCCCTAAATAACAACCAGGGGCTTTGGGGCCCCAAACTGACAACCAGGAGGGCAAGGGCCCCTAACCGACAAACAGGGGGCCTCAGGGCCCCTAACTCGCAACTAGGGGTCCCGGGGACCCTAACTAACAACCAGGGGTCCCGGAGACCCCCACAGACAACCAGGGGGCCCCGGGGCCTCTAAGTAACAACTAGGGGGCCCCTAAGTAACAACTAGGGGGCTCCGGTGCCTCCCACCGACAACCAGGGGGCCCAGGGGCCCCTAAATGACCACCAGGGGCCCCGGGGACCCTAACCGACAAGGGGGCCCTTAACTGACAACCAGGGGGCCCCTAACTGACAACCTTGGGGGCTCCGGAGCCCCTAACTGACAATCAGGGGGACCTGAATGACAACCAGGGGGCCCCTAACTGACAACCATGGAGCCACGAGGCCCTTAACTGACAACCGGGGGTCCTGGGGCCTCTAACTGACATTTACGGAACCCCAGAGCCTCTGACTGACGACTAAGGGTCCCGGGCCAGGAGCCCCTTAATTCAAATTTTTAATAATTTATATGCAAAACCTTTAAGAAATTTAAGAGTTTTTTCCTAAAAGTTGCAACCCCAGGCCCTCGTTTAACGTTATTATGAACTTAATGCTATAACACAGGCGGTAAAGCAAGCCCCCAATTAAAATACGACCAATGATAAATATAATGAGAGCATAGCCAATACGTTGTTCTTGTCCGGAATTGCAGTTTCTTTAATTTAGGATTTACGCGTACAAAAGTAAGTAATAATAATGACGACCATGTGTCCACGTCGTAATAATGTCGTGCAATTCTTGTACGTTTCAAAAAACTGTAAAGTGACTTGACTCGAGTCCTCCACGTTTTGGAAAAAAAGTTATTTTAATTTTGCTCTAAATGTTTTTTTTTATGAAAGAACTTAAGGGCGCGATCTTATCTCAAAATCATAGGCGAAGCCAGGAGGGTGGCCCAGGGGGCCCGGGCCCCCTCAATCGAAATGCCACCAATGACAAAATTTTGACAAAAAAAGTCTTGTTTCTTCATTTTCAGTTTCTTTTTAGCATCTTTGCGTACAACAGTACATGCGCAGAACAGTAATTAACAATAAATAATATTGACGACTAGGGGGCCCGGCGCACCTCCTTATTTCAATTTTTTCCAACTAATTTAAACGTATAACCAGGGTGAAGTCAAATTTTTTGTCCTAATAGTTGCTACCTCAGGCCCTCATCTAAACTTTTTATGGACGTAATGAAATAACCAGAGCCGTATTTGCCATTTTGCGCAGTGCCAGGGGCCCGCCCTCAGATAGTAGGACTTTTTTGGTCTTCACTTATATTTGGCAGGAAGATGTTGCAAAAATCCCATAAATGCAAGAGGCACCGCGCAATGTAGATCCGGCCCTGGAATAACATGTTTAGTAAGCGTAACCATCTATTGGACCATTTTTCAATAACGATTCACCTCCACCTCGCCAGTTTTTACGCACAAAATACTTTTAAAAAAATAGCTAGGAAAATGCTCATTGAACAAATTATTGAATTTAAATTGAGGGGTCCTAGGTCCCCCGGCCGTAAATGTACTCCTATAACTGGTTAACTTCATGAAAGGAAATTCTTTAAGTGGATTATTATTTACTGCTAAAATATTGCAGAACGTAATGTGCCTTACTTACCCCTGACTGGAACAAATCACTTATCATTAAAATTTCACACCATAATGCAAGATTTTAAACGTGTTTTGAAATTTAATTGCAAGTAAAAGGAGGATTGAACAATCAAAATTTTTCGATTGGCTTTCAATGTGTGGTGCCCCACATCCTCCTGTTCTTTCTTTTTTTTTTCAACACTCTTTTCCCTCCGTCTCCTCTCGCTTTCTCACTCCGCCCTCTAGACTGTCATTTTTTTCCTTTTTTTGCGCTAGTATATAATGCGAGGTCTATCACACGTGGCTCTCTTTCTCGTTTCGCATGCTGTCGTAAGCACTAAAAAGATGTAGTTAATGGACATGTGTATTTGATTTTTTTGTGGTGGATGGAAAACACTGATCCCCCACAAATGCTAAAAATCTAGTTCTTTCAAATGGCTGTGAACACGTGCCAAATGTGATCCAATGGGATTAAAACAGCTTTTTGTTCCAAAAACTTACAAAAATCGCCTAGCGGCTGGAGGCTTTGCTTACAAAAATCGCCTAGTCCTTGGCGTTGGCCTCGAAGGTCAAGTCCTCGAAAATTGCACTGTCCTCGGGTCGAGGACAGCGATATTGTTAGAAACGTTAAAATTTTGTAGACCGCTTGAAAAATGTTTTTGAAGACCGTTTCTTCTGGCAATCGCCTACAAAATTTTTTGAAGATCTTTTTTTTTATTGGAGAACACTTGCTGCCTGTGTCCTAGGCCCTTGGCCTCGAGCATTCCTGTCCATGGCCTCGAGAGGGTCTGTTCTCGGAAGGGCTGTCCTTGGCCTCGGATTTTTTTGTGTCATTGGCCATGAGCCTTGTGTCCTCGACTCCACCTCTGGTAAATTGCTAATGTAATGTCATATATGGTGTCTATGCTTAGTGATGCTAGCGCAATGCGGTTGAGCTAAGTGGAGTGCCAGTGTGATGCTGGTCGAGAATTCTCTTTCTAGTGACCTTGTAGTCAGACTTTGATCAGAGTAAACTGAGAAGAGGGCACGATGGCAAGTGCAGAAATTGTCCTCGTGTGTGGTTTGAAGGTTCGGGTGGGCTGCCATGATGGGCTATGTGTGAATTCAGATGCTGATAAAACACTAACCTAATGGGATAGCAAATATGTGAGGAAGTGCTACCCCACAGTTGTCAAAAAAAAGGAAAAAAATTCTCATTTCTTCAATAAAACCGATTTCGAGCTGTATCTCTTCAAGCCTAGCCTATCTTTTTAGGTCAAGTGGTGTACCTTCGAAATTTCTCGATCTTCTTCTGATTATTGTTTGTATAAAGTGAATTAATGCTTAAATTACCCAAGGAAAGAGACTTCGAGAAATCAAATTTAGTCTTTATCAAAGAATGCCTAATTTCGGAAGTGTTGTAGCTGCAGCTGTAATTTCCATTGTACAAAGTAGAAACTGTTTCTTCTGACGAACTAAAGCTGACAGACAATCCTTTAACATAAGTTGCAGTTCTTGACTGTTTGGAAGCAGAATTTGCCAAAAAATTTGGCTCTTTTTTAACCATTTTTCTTTTCGATAACAATTTGCATTCTGCATCGCTGGCACAACCTGGCAGCAATTCATCGTTTGGTGAGATGGTGCTTTCAGATGATGCTTTACTTTTAAAATCTGGTTTAATCTGTTCTTGCCACAGCCTCTTAATCTTAGTCAATGCATCTGTAGAGCTACCTGACGAAGATATTTCTACACTTGCTCCACTTTTAACACCTTCTCCACTGAATGCCTCTGAACTTATAGGCTTGTTTTTTCTGCTTTTTAAAATTGGCCTGTTGGAATATTTCGCGCCTAAACTTGCGGAAGCTTTTTTTCTACATTTTTGAAAGGGACTCGATCTTGGTTCAGCAGCAATTTTCTCATGTCGGCAAGAGGATGAGTCAGAAGACGAAACAACGTAAATGTTGTAAAAATGAGCTGAATTATAATGTCTTGATAGTCCAGTTAACTCTTCTTTTACTTGAGTCTTTGAGGGTAAACCCTCAATTGTTTTTAATTTTTCCATCTCTAATAATTTTTAAAGCTACTGGAAACTTTCCACAGTTCTTCAATCAAATGAACATTTCTAGATTATTCATAAGCCTACCCCTAACCCCTAACTTTGAATCCTTGGCCTAGATTTTTTAAAAATGCCTAATTTTTTGCTACATTTTGTTCCAATTAGTGGAGCCTTCCAAAAAAAAATGCAATTTTTTTGTCTTTTTTTGTGTGTTTGGGGTAATTCCTGTTACATCACCACAACATAATTGTCTTTTGTTATGATGCAATAAAAATCCTTAAAAGGGCATATTAGTCGGAAGTTTTTTAGCTCAGTTTTTTCTCAAAAAATTTTGACAGATCTAAAGACTAACATTACCAAGCGTGAGCTTTCTTCGACTTTCGATTTCCGAGATATACAGTAACAGTTTAGATTTCCCCTTAGAAAGGCTTTTTCTCTTTAGAAACCAAGGTTGCCAATTAGAAACAAAATTTAAAAAAGTTACTGCAAATTCGAAATTCTCATTAGGTATTTTGCTGCAGAGCTGTAGTCAAGCCCAAGTAAAGGGTCGGAAAGCTCAATTAGCTGCTTTTCATATAAATGTAATCGTGCTCTCCAAAAGATAATCATCTGTCACAACACCGACGAAATGACAACCCTAGAGTAAAATCAAAACAGTTAACTCTTAACTGTAAAATCTTGAAAACGGGAAGAGGCAGAATGCTAGAAAGCTCAAATTTGGTGAGAATACATTTTAGGCTTTTTTCAACACTTTGGCCAACAGCAAAAAACTTGACTTGAGTGCCTTTCAAAGCTTGGGAGAATAATGGTGAGATCATAGACTAGAAACAAACGTGCGGAAAAAAAAGAGAAGAGCATTGAAGAAAAAAGTTTGTGTTCTTTTGCGAAGTTTTTTTGCTGTCACGCGTATTCGACTGATTTGATTGGACATATTCCTAGAACAAATAAACCGTGAAAAAAAGTCACGCTGATTCGACGAATCGACATATTTTAGAAAAAAGTAAACCGTGAAAAAAATAGACAAAACTGTCAATTTCCTGTCCACTAATAAAGAGTTTACGGTGTGATGAATTTTAAACCTGCTTTGGAAACTGGCTTTTTTTGCAAATGCAAAAATACTACTAAAGACTATTCACTTCAAAAGGTCAAAGCTAGTGAGTTACTTTTGAAAGCGGTGTTGGTAGCTGCACAAGTGCAAAATGGTCATAATTACGATGACGCGTTTCGACAACTCAATCAATTTTCTTAGAATCGGAAACATGTTGATGTCACAAACAGTCTTTTTTCAGTTTTATTTGTGGTTTAGCGAAATTTCAACTGTTAAGAATAATGCATTTGCACTAAATCCTTATGAGAAATGTAAACGGGGTTAAGCATTCAGCCAATTCCGGTAGTTTACAATAATTAAAATTGAAATCTAATTTTTGAATTTTTTTTTTTTCGTTTCGGTGCTGCGGTTACAAAGATATTCAAGATATACAAAAAATATCCTAAAAAGTTTTTGCAAACCCTAAGTTTGTTCTACCAGCGTGAATTTCCAGAAAAGGAGAGTTTTACCAAAATTGGCTAGGCCATGTGTATTACTGGAAGGGTAAAGATTATTGAGTTTTTTTCCCTGAAAGTTCAGGGTGAGAAAACAAATTCAGGGTTTCCAAAAAATTTTTAGGAGAGACAACTTTTTGTATTTGTTGAATATCTTTGCAACCGCAGCCCCAAAATGAAAACAAAGCATTTCAAAAATTATATTTAAATTTTAGCTATTGTAAACTTCCGGAATTGGCTGGATGCTTTTCTCCCTTTAACATGGCATTTACTGGAGTTTACGTTTTTCATATTTTGTTTGAAGAAAATTGATTACAAATTACAAAATTATTTAGCAAAGTACTCGCATACTTGTTACAAAAAGTCAAAGAATCAATAACCAATAAGGTAGGGAGCAGCACAAAGTTATTTGGTAACCGAAACAGAGTTTTTAATCGAAGCGTGAGCTGTTGTCAAAGATAAAATTTAAACATGTTGCAATTAGGAACAAAAATCAAAGGTAAGGCAAACCTTAAATGTAATTTTTGAAGATTTACGCGGCTACTTTTGAAGAAAAACTAATGAAACAAAACACAAAAGATCTCAAAAATTTATCGTAACTGCTCTACATGATTTAAGTTAGGCAACAGACTCAACAACATTTTTTGTTTGATTTTATATTGCTCACAGTATAGTTGTCGTTGTGTAGCCAACAGGAAAAAATTTAAATCTTCATAAGTTTCAATACAAAACCATTAAACTTTGTTACATTGTTCGCGTAAAAAGTTTGTTAAAGCAAATACAAAAAGGCGAACTTACGATTTATTAATTATTCCACAGTCTTCAAGGTAAATCAATTATTCCACAGTCAAAAAACGACGATAACAAAAATAATCTAATCGCATGCCATAATTTAGTTACAGCTAACACAATCAAGAAAACAATCTATTAATGACTGACTAAAAAGGTTACACATCGTCACCATACATCTGAAATGTCTTACAAAGAAAATCCAAAATCTTCATCAATATTGTATGTTATTTTTAGGTTATGATTTCAGATGGTGTAAATGCGTATAAACATAAAGCCACGTTTACACGGGCGACTTTTTTTGCGTGCGATTTTGATTAAAATTGATGTGGCAAAGTTGCATATTTCCAATAATGGTTCTCATTGTGATAAAAGTTACCTTACTGCTGAAAATGACTGTCTCAAGTTGTTTCCATTCCGATAGTGATATTCTAAATCTTTTTAAAGCAAAATCGAAGCTGATCTCATAGCGATTTTTTATCGCAGCACCGATTCTCTTCCAAAGTTTTCGATTACAACAATATTGGTATGAAAACAACTTTTAAGACAATTATTTCCATCAGTAAGGTCCCAATTATTATGATCAAAACCGCCGTTGAGCAAATGCAACTTTGCCAGATCTATTTTTATCAAAAAATCGAACGCAAAAAAGTCGCCCCTGTAAATGCAGCTTAAGATTCACAATGCGAAAATAGCGTATACGCAGAAATTTTTTCGGGGGAGGAGGAAATCAATTTTTAATCGGCTATTTTCACGGTACCATAGCCGAAAGCTAATGAGCCCCTGGCGCTGGAAGCCGTGAAAGTCTTCCACTGGCTTTTTTTGTGCTTTGTATTGTATCAAAAGGTTGAATTCTGGAACTTCTTTTCTATCGTACGTCCCTGCCCACTTCTATCATTGATAATAATAATAATAAGAATTGAAATTTGTATCCTCTTTCAGATAACACTTACGCGCTCAATACTTTTTTGTCCTCCTTCTTTTGTTCCTTTTTTTAAATAAAAGCATGACTGAAAAAAAAGGAACGAAAAACAACCAGAATTGAAAAACGGCTTCAAATTCATGTAGGACCTGAGCAATAGTCAAACTGGGAAATTGTTCTGAGCCCATATCCTTGGGGCAAACTGGGAAATCGCTTTGAGCCCATATCTCTGAGCCCATAAAACAAGCTACTGCTTATTAGGCCTCGCGGTCTCATTTGTATCGTGCCCAAATGCCCCATACTCATAATGAGTGGTCATAGTTGCAGAATTAACATTCATTTAGGCTGTTAGTTGCACTCTTTGAACTAACAAAAGATGTTTCGAATGTAGATTTATTACTGCTTAGTATGGAAGTGATTGATAGCTTTCTAGTCGAGATTTGGTTTTTCGAAGATGTAGCTATCGCATCTGGGTCCTTGAGGGGGACAATTCGAGGAATTTGCCTCCCATTTGTTCCCTTTGGATTTCCCTCCCAAGATGATGCTCTGTTGGGATAATGCCTCTTTTCTGAGCGCTTTTTCTGCTTTGCACTTTTAAATCCATCTAAAGACATAAATTCAGTGGTTTTTAAGAGTAAAGACTTGGAGCGATTTCTTTTAACGGGTAAATCAGATATGTCGTTAGATTTAGTTGCTTGTCTATACGATTTTTTCACTTCCTTTCGAATATTTTCCCTCGAAAAACTGTATAATATTGCATCAGCTATGGGAGAAAGAGAAGCAAAAACCAGACACCACAAAAATGCAGCTTCGCAGGCTGTTTTGTTCAAATTACTACGACTATTTGTTAAAATTATTTCTTCATCTATAGCGGAAAAGGAAAGGTCTGAGCAAGTTCTTAAATTGCAAATTGTTCTTAAATCCTGAGGAATTACTACAATTAGGGTGGCTAAACAGTATATTTGGAATGGGAGCCAACTCATGCCATAAGCAACAACAATGGCAATAGACATTCTGCGAAACTGTCGAAGTTTTCTTTCCTTTCGTTTTCTTCTTTCACGAACAGCCTTCTTTAGAGTCATAAATGCTTTGACAGAAAAAGCTACCGTGGCAAAATCCGTATTAGTACTTGAGGCTGTAGAGTCATAGACCCTCGTTTCGACTTGAGATAATTGTAACCGTTCGCCTGATCTGTTCATACTAAAAGGTCTAGTTTCCTGAGGTACGGCTAGAGTTTGCGTTGTTGACTTGATTTGCATTCGATCGTCAATGCGTGTTGGTGCTTCATTACTGGCTAGAACTTCTTCGTTCGAACATAATTCCATATTTTGGATGTTAAGAGATGGCTCAGTGGTTTGAATACACCCGAAAATCTGCTTTAAAAATGACTTGAAGTTGAATTCGGGAGCGGGCACACTTGGAGAATGGTCAGGGGTTTCATGCCTGTTATTAAAATCACAAAATCTCAGTATACAACAAGTGAAGCTTAAATTCGACTGATTCAAAAAAGGACTCGACAACAGATATCAAAAAAAAAGTCAATATCTGTTACACTAAAAAACTAAAGGAGAAAAACATAAAACCCACTGGCTTTATCACCTCATTCGGAATCATCAGGGAAGTTGAAAATCATGATGATCCCTTTAAACTACTTTGCCAACCTTAATATTCATTACATAAGCAATAAATAGAATGTATAAAATTGTATTGGCTCTTTTCGTCTTTTGCTTTTCATTGAGATGAAAAATCGTTTCGGATATTTTGCAGTGAAATCAAACTGTGGCAATTGAAAACGAATTCTATGAAAACAATCTACAATATGTTTCAGGATCAGTTTGGGCATCTTTTGATTGCTATAAAATTACAAAAATAAGCGGAAACACATTTTTCTCTTCATACGACCTCACCTGCTTGCTCTTTTGTTTAGCGAATAATGAATTTGACCATAGATGAGAAGCAGGATTAAGGTTGCAAAAACGTAGAAAATTAACTGGATAGACACTTGGGCAGTTGAAGCTGGATACACAAAGGATGTTTGTGCAGTGAAGCATGACGCGTTGCACGTTGTTTCAATTTTCCTGCTAGAATTTTCTGCAAATTTATGACTTAGATCAGTTGTTCTCAGCAAAAAATTTTGTTGTTGAAAATAAAAAGTTTTGTTAAAGCTATTTTTTAATGGCAACACTGCAGAGAGAAGAGGCGATAGCATTGATAACGCTGCGATTATCCAGCCAATGGAAATAAAGAGCAACGTTTGTTTTTGTCTCAAAAATCGATTTGAAGGCCGTTGCGTCAAATCAAAGCGATCAAATGCCAACAAGGAGTTGCCGACAGCATTCAAAATGCAGCAAAATAGAATAAAGCAACGAGCTCCGGTATAAAATCGTCGCTTCCAAATCGTAGGTGATGACGGATCTAACGTCTCCAACGCTATAATTAATGGAAATACAATTCCACTGAACAACAAATCTCCGACGATCAAGCTCATCTAAAAACAACAAAACAAAATGAAATTGAACAATTTGAACTCCAAAATCTGTTCGGTGTTTTTGCAATGCCCTCAAAAATAAAATGGTAAACATAATAAAAAGTTGCATTGTTGTACAGCTTGAAAGTTAGCATGGAAAACTGAAAATAAGCTGTGATATATCATGAGCTTAAGTTCTTGCTCTAGAATAGCCATTGAATAATAATGAGGTCCAAAGGATTTCAAATCTCTGATGGACTTTGAATCTCGTAACGAATCTGATTTGCAATAATTGCTGTAGTTTTAGTTCGTAATATTTATTTTCGAAAAAAAACAAAAAACTTGTGTATACTCTGCAGTGCGCATGGGCCATACTGTTTGATTTGCCATATTTCCCACTGTTGATGAAATTTTAATGCAAAAATTTTGCCTGAGGTGAGATACCAGTAAAAGTTTTAGCAGGTATAGAGAGCTAGAGGCATTTGCAAAATGTCCAGTTTTTTCCTCGAATCCCTTGTGATTGATAGAATGTTTGATCTAAGCCCCAGGCTGCTGAATAATTCCTGCTATCCTATAAAACTAAAATTGTCGATAACGCGATCCAAACATGTCTGCCGGAATTCTCCTGATTTCGCGTTTGGTGTTCATCTTCAGTCTCTTAACTGTTGGAGGATTATCCTCAAAAAACTGATTTTTCGAGGAACCCCAGAGGAAGTAGTCTGGAAGCTTGAGATCTGGGGAATACGGAGGCCATGGATTGTCAGTCCTTCTCAAAATTAAGTTGTGTCCTGAAAAGTACTGTCTCAGGTACACGAGAGTGCGCGGTTGGAACAATAAGGAGACGCTCCATTCTGTTGGAAAACAACTATATTCATGTCAACTGCCCTCTTACTCCGTATTGCTGAAATGAAGCGTCCCCACAGTATGTCCATGTACCACTCCGAGTTAACTGTGAGTGTTTATCGGTCATCGTCTACAAAAGAATAAATCGGGACCAAAAATATCTTTTTTTTTGTAATCCACACCACAATTGTGGAAAGGACAACAGAGTGGTGAAGAATTCCGGCAGGCATGCTGAAGCTTGTTATCCACAATTTTAATGTTAGAATGGCAGGAGTGGTTCAGCAGCGTGGGGCTTGCGATTGAACATTTTGTCAATAGCTAGGGATTCGAGGAAAAAAACACATTTTGCAAATGCCTTAACCTGATAAAACTTTTGGTGGTACCTCACCACTAAAAAATTTTTACAAGAAAATTTGGACAACTATGAGAAATAAGGCTAATCAAAACTGCACGTTTTTTGTTTGTGGCCCAGCACCATATAAATTAAATTAAAGTATAGCATAAAATTTTATCATATTTTTAGTTTTGGAGCAATAAACTATCATAATTCTTATAATCTTTAGAAAGTAAATAATTTATACTCAAAATTGAATAACTTTCGTATCTAATCGTGTCATTTTAAATGTTTGCTGAATTTGTGATGTACTGTGTTTACTTATGCTCCCAACAACAGGTTGCTACTACTTTCTGCTTAAAATATTATCAGCATTGGTGGGCACAAATTCGTTAATCGTTAATCCATTAACAACGAAGCGAACTTTTTCATTAACTTGTTGATTCGTTAAAAAGTTTTTTGTATCAACGGACTAAATTAACTTGCGTTAAGTTTCGTTAACGTACGTTAAGGCTGTTATCGTTAATTTCGTGCATCATTCATTCATCGTACCGGTAAAAAAACAATTTGCACTGGAAACACTTGGAGCGCATTAGCACGAGTTTTACGGAAAAAGCGAAGAAAGGATCGTTTTTTTGAGGCAAATAATAAGCTGCAGCCTCATAGGTCTGTTAAATTATCGCTGTTCGCAATTTCCAAAGATTTGCCGATCGCAGCTTCGTTAGTGCATATGAACTCATTTTTATCTTGAAATTAAATTAGACTGTAACATGTAATTTTCAAAACACAAAAGACCACCATAGCAATAATTTTTTTCTTAATATCAGCTCAACAGTGTCATCAACTGCTCTAGAAGTGAGTGAATAAAAAGAGATGTAAATTACACTCAAAATGTTAACGAATTAACGGACTTTATTGACTTCCATTAATTAAAGCTGAAAATAACGAATTAACTTTAACGGAGGTATAAAGTTTGCTAACGGACTAGTGGTTAACGAAGCTAACGTTCTGCATTAACTTGCCCACCTATGATTATAAGTAAATGATACATGTATTAGTATTTCTGTACGTACGTGCTACTGCAAATTAATCACAAGCATGAGCTACTGAAACAATTCGCTTAAACTTACGGTAAACAAATTTCCAGGATTTTGAAAAGCCTTCTCTTTGCGGGAATACGCAAAACCTGCAATTAAGTTCAGAAAACAACCGATGATGGAGCTTATTCCGAGTGCAGTAATTGGCACTACTTCTGAAGCAGAAATTCTCCTGCCAGTGTCATTGAGTAACAAACTCTCATTTGATGTCCCCACATAAATAAACATAATCTTACAAAATATTGCACTTCAATGGTAAATTCTACAATACAGAAAATTTAAATATTTTTTCAACTACATTTCCGGGTGGTTTTCGGAGGTAGCACAGTTTACCACACAGCACCGCAGGTCCTTTAACTCTTTCTTTCTTTTTTTCGAATAAAGTCCTACAATACATTCTTTTTTTTTAAGATCCAGTAAATCTTGGGTTGAGGCTGATTGTTCTTAAATTGTCACTAATTTTAGGCCTATTTATTCTTAGCTTGTTCTTAGCAATTGCTTTTTTTGTCAATTATTAAAGCTGCAGTACCAAAACAGTGTAGTTCCACAGTCGGCACTGACTATCGCTAAAACTTAATACATACTATTTCGTTACACTATACGATGCTGTAAAGTAAAAATTAAGTTTTTGGTTTTTAAGTTGGCCACTGGCCAGAGTTCTCAATATTTTTTTCATGCCGAGTCTGGCCTTCTTCTTAATTTGTTCTGAAACTTTGAGCAAAAATGAGTCTCGTGTTCTTTTAAAATTGCTCGTATAAAGCAAAAAAAGAATGTCTTGTTATATTTCTGGAGTAGCACTAAGCAAAGTTTGTACGTAAGCTTGAGATATTGGAAATAGCATCAGAAATGACTTTTGCTTTGCGTAGCATAGTCGGCAACTTTCACAATTGGTCGGCTGCGTGGCCGAATGGGTAAAGGCGTTGTTTTTACGACAATCGTGATCACAGGATCCGGTTTCCACCCGCACCCTGGTCACGTTGTTGCGTCCTTCGATAAGACGCTTTACAATGACTATTTCTGCTTGGTGGCTTCGAACAAGCAGCTAATTAAGCGGACAAGAATTCGAAGAAATCTACAGGAACATTGGATCAACGGAAACTCCTAAGCAGGTGCGGATTCCTCCAACCACGAAGTAGTCATTGCAATGAAAAGTGCGCGGATTGTCCAGCATTTTGCGTTTGACGCTGTCCGGTGAGAAGAGGATAAATATGCGCTACTACACCAGCAACAACATAATGTCATCCATGACTGGTAAAAAAAACATTGCAATTTTCAGGAAACTATTCATGTTTTTCCACTGAAATTTCGTTGGTTGGCAAAAGAAAGGTTAAAATGTCAATTATTGCACTTTATATCTGAAGGGAGAAACTTGTTGCGGTGTTGCAGCGCACATTACCGTAATCTTCCTGTCGCTGGACAACTGATGGACAATCCGCAAGCTTTGCATTACAACTTCTTCGTGTTTGGAGAAATCCGCCAGCATCTGTTTAGGAATTTCTAGTGATCAAATGTTGTTGTAGATTTCTTCGAATTCTTGTCCACTGAATTTGCTGCTTGTTAAAAGCCACTAAGCGGAGATAGTCATCGCAAAGCGTCTTATCTAGGAACGCAATAATGTGACCAAAGTGCGGGTTGAGCCTGGATCTTGGAAACAGGGTTGTTTACGACGCCTTTACCCTCTCTTCCACCCTGCCAACTTTTTGCTACATTGATCCAAAATGCAGTGGATTACATGTAGTAAAACATTTGATACAAAAAAGAAATTGTTGAACTTAATTGGGAGCTCAGAGTGTAAGCAATCTTTTGTACTTCTTTTGACCTTAAGTCTCATATTCTTTTTTATTTTACTTTTATTACGTTTTACTTTCACTCATATTCTTATACACAGAGGACTGGGCACTCTACTTTGTTTAAATACTCTTTCTAATTTACCATTTCTCAACTGAATCTATAAATAAATGGCAGGTAGCTTTCAAAATAAAAACTGATACGTCTTTATTATTAGAATTCGCTAGAGTAATATATCAATATCGACTGACCGAAAAATAAAATAAACATTTAATGAGCTGGTAATTAATTGCTAATCCAATCATACTTAGCTAAATTTTTGACTGCTGGTAAATAGTCGTAAATTTTATAACTTTTAATGTTTTAAATTCTGAAGGGTTGAAAATAGATCCAAAAATAACTCCTACTTTATTTGGAACGCCCACGTTTTAAATCAAAATTTGAAAATGAATTAGGCTTTTTTATTTGCATTTCATCCGCAAACTCTATGAATAATTCAAAGATCTGACAATTATAACTATTTCTTATCAAAAATTCTATATTTTCTATCATTATTAGAGGAAAATATAAGTCATTTTTGATGGCTTAGTCTTTTTGTTTATGACAGAAACTTAACTCATGCCAAAATCCAGTAATGAAGTAATGGTAAAGTGTTTATTCCATAGAGAAAGGAAAAAATTAACTTCAAATTTTTTTTTTTGCTTCGTAACTTGTTGTATTTTGGTGATATTTTTGTGCATACAAAGATTAAGAAAGAAAAAAAAATGTTTAATGGGCGTTTTATTGGCAACAGTCACTCCAAAAGCAAACAAAGTTATAATGATATTAACAATTCTCATTGCTGTTATCATTAATTTTATTGCTTTTCTACATTTATTTTACCTCCTACCTTGTCAACAAAATTATCTTATGAAAAATCGTAAAACATTGAAATTTAGTTCTTTATGAAGTTTACTTTGGCTACACACACAAAAACATCGGGTTAAAAGCGCAGTCGTTGCCCTTGCGTCTAAGATATTCATGAATCTAAAACCCAGAATGTAGAAATTAGAAATAACGTTTTTTCTGTTAACGTTTTTTTTTTTTGTTTGTGCTAGCAGATGCTTTAATCCAATTTGGGACACAAAATATAGTCTCTAAACGTCTCCCAGCCCAAAGTAGCTTTTGCATTGCTATGGTCTAATAAATTACTGCACACTGCAAGTTAGCGTAAAGTATAAGGCCGAAGCGTTCAAAACGAGATTAATTTTAGAGATATATTAGAGCCAGGGTATTAAATTATTGGTCTGTGTGAACCAGATATTGATTGATTTCATTATGCAATTTCGTTCATGCTTATAAACCAAGCAATCTACTCCAATCTAACCACATGTAGAGCACTTTTTTTCGGGATTTTGTAGGCTAGTCTTTAATCACGCTGGATTCCCACAACGGTCAGACTATTTTGGCTCCAGCAAATAGGAAATATATATTAACCGTTTGTGTCTTTCTCAAAAACACAACGCATTCCCATATGCAGTTTGGAAATCGAACCGAGAGTTAGTAACCTTTCAATTACCAACCCGACGCTACTACTGGGCTATCGCCGTCGTAACCAATTTATTAAATCAGAATTTGATTGATTGCAATGAAATCTTGCAATGGTTTACATGATTACGATGAAGATCTTCCGGCCGTGATTTTAGCGACGATGTCGCTATCCCTATAAGCGGATTACCACCCCCAAAGGTTTTGGCGACTTTTCAATTTTTTTACTGTTGCTTGTCCAAAACCGCCAAGATGAGATAACGAAGGACAAAACACCGTAACCGGGCCATCATGGTGCAACTTTAATTCAGTTCATGCAAACAGGGTCGTTGCGAAAACGACGCTAGGCCTAAAAATCCGTCTCCAGGCATAAGAAGTATTTTTCTTCAAGAACTTTTGGACTAGCTGCTAGATTTTTACTTTCTAGTCCCGGTCTACTCTGTGCACAACATCGAAAGAGTACGATTGTATCCTTAGCTAATTTTAAATAAAATTCGATACGCGCCGGGCGAGCCAACGTACAAGCTTACAGTAGTTAGTTAGCATAAACCAAGATTATTCGGTCGTACACCCAGCACGATTTTACGCCCGAAAGACCGGACCATACAACCAAATTTGATGAGGTCTTAGAAATCGTTCATCAATAGTGCCTTTGCATGAGTCTTGTTGGGCGATCCAACAATGCCGCTTCTTCTCCTAATACATTTTGTACTGCAGTGTTTTTCATTTCAACTAATTAATCTGAAGTTGAACTTAAAATTAGTAATAATATTACAAAATTGTTCCAGACGACTAAAAATACATCTTTGAAACAGCATTTTTAGCTTTAAAATCAAACTGGACGGAATTTTTCGATGCGATTTAATTGACAGATGTTTGGAAAGATAACCAGTCACTTTTGCAAATTTTATTGATTTTTTGATTCTTACTGTTGGCCACTTATAAATTCATTTATGCAAGACATCGTAAAAACTATCAATACTGTTGTAGATTCTTTGAAACAACAACAAAGTTAAAATCGACTTAAATCTTGGATAATATGCGGCCCAGCAGCTAGGTTTCACGATGTTGTTGTAATAAATTGAGAAATAACGATGTAAAATATTGGTTGCGAATTGTATAGTCTATTAAGGGATTTCTCTGTACTGTATGCTTATATTGCTTAAGATAGTTTACTTAATTTGAACCCAGAGATTATTCAATCTGTATAACTTGTTCTTTAAAAAGAAATACAGTTATAATTGTAGAGATTGCTGTGATGTAGTGCATGGCGTAAAAAAATGAATATTGTACTTTAAATATTTGTTCTAAGCCCAAATCCATTCATACTGTATTGGCAACAGCAAGAAAATGAGATTGTTCTAGTGCTTTATTCTGTTGTATGTTAAAAGAACTGTGAATAAATAGGACATCAAAACTATATATATCATCTTTTTTGAGGACTTAAAACAAAACGATGCGTACTACTTCATAAAAGTAAAAATTTGTGAAATAGAGTGGCCATTACTCGGTCAACATTTCGTTGTTTCGTGGTCTCCTTATGTATCGTACGTTTACATGCAGCAGTATATTCCACACATGGATTTTTCTTTGCTTGCATGCACTGGTACATGAATAAACTGGGATTGAATAACTGCCTGACTTGCCTCGCTACCCTACATACTACATAGATATTTTTGGAGTATAGGGACAATAAAAATAATTTTTTCACAGTTTTTGTCCAAAATTAACCTTTTTGTTTCGAATTACCGTACGATATATTGTGCATAATCACTTTACTAGGCCCTTGTAGCGCCACTGCTGTTCATCGATAAAAATCCCAAGTGATTGCAACATGGTCAATAATATTGCTTAGTTATTGCTTACATCGGAGCATTAAAGCGTGTCATATACGAAAGATTCCAAAGAAGTTAAACTTTGTCAACGAAAAAGCTTGCATTAAACTGAAATAATGCTATAAATATCAAATAATAGGAGGCCTACAGATATTTACGGTGCATAGGGACCGGGGCCTAATGTTTGTGGTTTACTTTCTTTACACCTCATATGGGGTTACATACTGCTCAGTGTTTTTTGACTGTCTTATTCACAATTTTACGGAAAAAATCTTTTAACGCCATATGAAGGCAATTTTAAAGACATAGAAGAACATGGACTTTACGAAATGAGGAGATCTGTAGATGAAAGTCTGGATGAAGGACCTCATACACTATATATGACTTGATCGTTATCATCACTGAGCAATATTTTGTTTTTTTGATTTTTAGCATAACAGGAAACCTCATTTGAAAGTGTCAAATCTACCATTGCCTTATAAAGATACTTCTCTAAAGCGGTTTTATTAAAGAAATGAGAACTACTTGAGGTAATAAAGAGCTGCCCCAACTTCTTTCCACAAATCCCTGTATTCGCGAAAATAAAGTTTTTTCCGTTTGGCTCCGCACTATTGGCAACGCAGCATTTCGAAAATTAACGACATCAAAAAAGACATAATTTTGCGAAATTCTCGCAGACTAAGAAAAGCAATTACCAACTGGCAGCAGTGAGTAGCAATAAACAAATCAGAAACTCTGGCTACTGCTACTAGTATCTGCAGATCTAGGCTACCAGTAGGCCTACAGATCGACAGCAGTAGGCCTTTTGTGATGTCACAAAATTGCAAAGTGCAGGGTTGCCAATGGTACGGAGTCAAACGAATTAAAACGTATTTTCGCTCATAAGGGGAATTGTGGAAAAAGGTTTGGGGCAGCTCTTTATTACCTCAAATAGTTCTCATTTCTTCAATAATACCGATTTCGAGCTGTATATCACTTTAAGAGAATAGACAGACAATGTTCCAATTTTAAGGTGATTGTTCCAACAAGAAAGTTGGATCATATCCCGGGGGAGCCACACGGGTATTCGTTGCGCAGCTTGACTCCGGCTTACTGGCCCAGCGTAGACTTCTCAGACGTGGCTGCACTCAGTAACACTAATATAACGCGAAGACTGTATTTTATCAGATTTTTTTAAAACAGAGACAAACAGGCCACAAAATATAATCTAGATTTTTGTCGGTAAAATGAACTTGTTCCAAATTAAAATTCGAAGTGTTTAAGATAAAACTGTGACTGTTTGCTCCACAACTAAAATTCCAAAAACCAAAAGCGACCAACACTCGCGAGACAGGCCAAAGTACCACGTTAGTGTGACGTAATTACAAAATGCGGTGCGCAAAGTTAACAAAAAAAAGGTTATTGGCCAAAAGAACTTTGTATATGGGGCGCCGTTTGTGTACCCTAATTTGTGCAACGTTTTTTTTCATATTTAATTAAATAGTCATTTTAATTGAATGTGCAAAAATATATAGTCAAAGTCGAAATAAATAGTCAAAAAACCTGTGCAAAATAAACTGTTGCAAAAACTAGATGGGAGTTTGCCAGCAAACCCAGTGAACGACCGACGCGTAGTTTATAATGCTGTGACGCTCAAAAGTACTCTTTGTCAACCGTGAAATCAGCAATTATTCAAAATATTTAATTTTGGAACCTTCATAAAAGTACAAATCAAGTCAAAAAATTATCAACGTTATCGTTTTTGATCCTAAAAAATAACCCATCAGGTTAAGTCATTGAAAAATCAATTGTTGGAGGGCAAATTTATGGTTTTTGGAATTTACAGGATATTGAGCACCAGTGCTGGGCACCGCAAGTTTTTTTTTTTAAGTCCGCAGTCCGCAAGTCCGCAACCGAATTTCAAATTGCTTAATCCGCAACCGCAAGTCGGCAATTGCATGTTTTTAAGCTTAATCCGCAAGTACGCAACGACGTTTCAGGATTCTTGAATCCGCAACCGCAAGTCCGCAACTTCAAAATTCTTGAAGTCCGCAAGCGCAAGTCCGCGACTTTTTATGAACCGAGTGGAAGAGTTTTGCAATCAACCATGTCCCGAAGTGATCTGCTCAGAGTTGATTAGCAAACATAAGTCAAAAGTTGTGACTTGTGGGAAGCATAGCAAGCGTATGGTGGATACATTCCACACAATACGAAGAATTACCAAATCACATAACCATTGATTGTAGTAAATGTAGCACAACATAACTTGTTGTTGAGCTGCTTTTTCGAGATGGCAAACTTCAGAATTGCCCAGCTCCCTTTACTTTTAGGTCCAGTTCAAGACATATGTATTATGTAAACAGTTGTATTTTTGGTTAAAGTTTTTCGGTGTCTTGGCTAAGGGGAGTGTAGCCCCCAACCCTCCTATCTTCTTGGATACCCAAGAGGGTTTGGAATTTCAAACATTGTCAAAATATATATTTTATCGACAACTTGTACACTGTCTTCCCAGTTTCCAGTAACCTTTTCCATAGTTTGTCTTGTCTAAACCTGTGAAGGTGATTAAACCTGAGTAACTAAACCTGATTAACTTGTACAATGCACATGCGTTATTTTATCGACAACATAGCGACTGATAATAATAAAAAAACAAAAAAACATCGTATTCAAGCGTAAGCCATTGGAACTATGTCAAAATATTTGTCTCTTAAACATCTGCTGGTATAAAAAAAAAATTAACGTCCTAGCTTGAGCCATTCAAAAAATTGATTTTGGGGGATCCATTTGAAGGGGTCCCAAGGAAAGTGGTACCCCAAACCATGTCAAAATATTTGTCTCCTAAATATCTATTGATATCAAAAAAAAACTGGCACCCTAAGTTAAACCAATAAAAAAAATTATTTTTGGGGGTCCATTTTGGGGGGGTCCCCGGGGGAGTGGTACCTCCAAACCATGTCAAAATTTTTATCTCTTAAGTGTCTACTGATATCAAAAAAAAACTGGCACCCTAGGTTAACCCATTAAAAAATTCATTTTTGGGGGTCCATTTGGGGGGTCCCCGGGGGGGTGGTACCCCAAACATGTCAAAATATTTATCTCTTAAATATCTACTGATATCAAAAAAAAACTGGCGCCCTAGGTTAAATCGTTAAAAAAATTTATTTTTGGGGGTCCCCGAAGGGGTGGTACCCCCAAATTATGTTAAAATATTTGTCTCTTAAATATCTACTGATAACAGAAAAAACTGGCACCCTAGCTTAAGCCATTCAAAAATTTGATTTTTTGGGGCCCCATTTTGGGGGGGTCCCTGGGGGGGTGGTACCCCCAAATCATGTCAAAATATTTTTCTCTTAAATATCTACTGATATCAAAAAAAACTGGCACCCTAGGTTAAATGGTTAAAAAACTTGCTTTTGGGGGGTCCATTTGGGGGGGGTCCCCGGGGGGGGTGGTACCCCCAAATTATGTCAAAATATTTGTCTCTTAAATATCTACTGATATCAAAGAAAAATGGCAGCCTAGGTTAAATCGTTAAAAAATTTATTTTTGGGGGGGTCCATTTTGGGGGGTCCCCGAAGGGTTGGTACCCCCAAATTATGTCAAAATATTTGTCTCTCAAATATCTACTGATAACAAAAAAAACTGGCACCCTAGGTTGAGCCGTTCAAAAATTTGATTTTTTGGGGGGGTTCCCGGGGGGGTGGTACCCCCAAATCATGTCTAAATATTTCTCTCTTAAATATCTACTGATATCAAAGAAAAATGGCACCCTAGGTTATATGGTTAAAAAAATTTGTTTTTGGGGGGGTCCATTTGGGGGGGTCCCCGGGGGGGGTGGTACCCCCAAATTATGTCAAAATATTTGTCTCTCAAATATCTACTGATAACAGAAAAAACTGGCACCCTAGCTTGAGCCGTTAAAAAATTTGATTTTTTGGGGCCCCATTTTGGGGGGGTTCCCGGGGGGGTGGTACCCCCAAATCATGTCTAAATATTTCTCTCTTAAATATCTACTGATATCAAAGAAAAATGGCACCCTAGGTTATATGGTTAAAAAAATTTGTTTTTGAGGGGGTCCATTTGGGGAGGTCCCCGGGGGGGTGGTACCCCCAAATCATGTCAAAATATTTGTCTCTCAAATATCTACTGATATCAAAAAAAACTGGCACCCTAGCTTGAGCCGTTAAAAAAATTGATTTTTTGGGGCCCCATTTTGGGGGGGTTCCCGGGGGAGTTGCCCCAAAAAAATTTCAGGAGACACATTTGCGTATGTACCTCAACAACTTCACACAAAAATTAGATTTCTATGTTTTGTGGTTTAGGAGAACTCGAGCGTACAAGATTTAGGAAGAAAAAAAAGGAAAAAAAAAGGAAAAAAAAGGAAAAAAATAAGAAAAAAACCTCATCGCGGCCGAAAGTGGGTTGGTAGGGATGAAAGGATATCTTAAGACATATAACCATGAGAAATATTTTTTGCCGTACTTAAGCCGTTTTTGACTTAGACCGCTTTTTACGCCAAACTTTCGGGGCGGTTTTCGGGTCATAAACCCGAAGTCACGTGACTGATTGCCTCGAAATTTGGTACAAACATAAAACTCATTAATCTCAAACTGCTGTCAAAATTTCATGTGGTTAGACCAAACGGTTCTCGAGTTATAAGCAAAAGTCTGAAATCTCGCACTCGTTAGTTAGAAAATGGCCGAGTAAAAACAAAGGAACACGCGACGCGAGCGTCGGTCGTTCCAATAAATAGTCAAAAAAACTGCGCAAAGTAAACCGTTGCAAAAATAAATAGTCAAAAACACTGCGCACAAAATAAAGCGTAGCAAAAATGCGCTGCTGACTTTTTTGTATATTTGGTAGTGGAGCGTGACAAAGCGCTCTCGGCTGCTCTTGGAGAGCGTTAATGACCAGCCGAGAGCGCATCAAAGAGCAGCCGAAAGCGCTTTGTCACGCTCCACTCCCAAATATACAAAAAGTCTACAGCGCATTTTTGCAACGCTTTATTTTGTGCGCAGTTTTTCTATTTATTTTTGCAACAGTTTATTTTGAGCGCAGTTTTTTTGACTATTTATTTTGACTGTGACTTTATATTTTTGTACATTTAATTAAAATGACTATTTAATTAAATATGCAAAAAAACATTGCACAAATTAGAGTACACACACGGCGCTTCATATTTGTAACAATTGCGAAAACTAAAATAGTGCGAAACTAGTCAATTAGGTGAAACGGCAAAGTGGCACGTTTCGCAATTTAAAGGTGATGCTGAAACAATGATGTCCCACTGGCGATAATTTGCTTGCTACACGGTTCGACAAGTAACTTGCGATAATCTGCATATTTACCAGTTTATTGTCTGTTAAATCAGGGTGTCGAACCGTTTCAAATAACGGTTCGGGTTCGGGTTTAGCTCCTGCTCAAAATATTTTAGCGGTTCAGGTTTGGTTCGGGTTCCCTTGAGCACCATTTTCGAGGTTCAGGTTTGGTTCAGGTTCACTCAAGTAAAATTTTACTGGTTCAGGTTCGGTTCGGGTTCATTGACTTAAAATTTAACTGCCGTTACTCGTTTCGTCCAGAAAGAAAAAGAAGAAATTGTTGATCCTGTTATTGATCACCACTGCTCTTATTGTGCGTGTACCAGCGCCAGCGGCATTCGGACATGGAAAAATATATTTTTACTTTTCTTAGGGGTTCAGGTTCGGTTTGGGTTCACTTGAGCCCAATTTTGAGGGTTCAGGTTTGGTTCAGGTTCACTGAAGTAAAATTTTGCTGGTTCAGGTTCGGTTCGGGTTCACCAAAATGAAACGGTTCATTCGGGTTTACGGTTCAGGTTCGGTTCGACACCCTGTGTTAAATTTCTTGGTGCTCTTCTGTCTTTCTTATAAAATCGAACGATACCTTGGCACAGACAGTGAAACATAGTCGTAGATTTCTTTTCCCATGAAAAATTATTTTAATGAACACCTTCTTATTTCTTCATTACCCGCTTTTCCGTGAGGGATGCGGGGGCAGCAGCTTGAGGTTAAAACGCCACACTTCACAGTCTTTTATCACCCTCCATCATTAAATCCCAAACGATTCTATCCAAGATTGCCAATGTAAGTGGTCCAACTAGTTCTAGGTCGTCCAACTGGTCTTTTCCCATTTTGCTTTGGCAAGTAAAGCTTGTTTGCGGAGTCTTTCCTGAGGCATTCTGCTTACATGGCCAAATCATCTAAGCTGCGATCATTTAATTCGGAGAAGTAACGGCTCGATGTACAGAGATTTTTGAAATTTCAGAGCTACGAACCTTGTTAAATAGTGTAAATTCCTTCGATTCTTTGTGAAAACCTCATTTCGGACGCTGTACTTGTGATCGCACTCTTTCGGTGATTAACCAAGACCATAAGTGAGAATGACCATAAGTGAGAATGGGGACAAAAACTGTTTTGAAAATTGAGAGCTTTGCCTTTTTCGATAATTCTCGTTTTATGACAATCGAATAGTACAAAGCTCGCATTACTGCACTAGCCTTGCCAATTCGGGTATCCAGCAGTTCCTCGTCTTGCCTTCTGTCACTCGTGAATGTAGCTCCAAGATAATTAAACTTCACTCCCTGCTTCCGAGTCGCTCCATTCACTTGCAACACGCACTGATCAGGGTTTCTTGAAAGATGAAGTACGGTACCTCAGTTTTGGCCGTGCTTATTTTCATTGCGGAAAGCATCCGCAAAAGTATTCAATACGCGTTGGAGACCAGATTCTGTGGAAGAAAGCAGAACCAAATCATCAGCAAATAACAGACGACTGGTTTTGCAATCACCAATCGTGGCACACTTATCAACTAGGCGGCATTTGTCGATCCAATTCACGTGAACAAGGAAAAGGAGAGGTGACAGAACGCATCCTAGCCGGAGTCCAACGCCAACATGAAACGTCTTTGATTACGTGCCGTTAACCCGAACACAAACCTCCAGTCGGCAGTAAAATGAGTAAGTGGCACGGGACAACTGACCATCAACGCCATACTCTGGCAAAACCTTCCAAAGTTTATCCCAAGGAACTCGGTTATATGCTTTTTCAAGATTGACAAAGTATGCAAAGAGATCTTTGCCATACTCCCAACATTTTTCGAAAATTTGCTTCAGAGTGGAGATCTCATCCTTGTTGCTGCGACCAGGACAAAAACCCCACTGGCCTTCCTCCAGTTTTGATTCCACTTTATCTCGGCGTTTGCTTTCAATAGGCCTAAACAAATTATCATTCAAGTAAGGGCAGGTTTAACCACCGGAGGCCATTGGGGGTTGGAGGGCAACGCTTTCAACCCTGGCATGCAGGGGGGTCTGAGGGCGGAGCCCCCAGCGTTCAGAGATTTGTTGTTTTTTTTTTGCTCTTTTTTGCAAAAATAACTTACTTTTAGGGCTATTTAAGCAAAAATTAATGCTATGAAAACGATACATAGAAATTAGCAGAGCAAAAACATGATTAAACTGGCTGCGTAAATTGGTTTTGAGGGCGATGGCTAATGATAAAGTTTTCAGCCTTTTTATTACAAGCCAGTAAATCATAATATAAAAATATCACAAGTTTTTGCCTAACTCGGACAATGGTTTCATTATAAGTGAAATGACTGGTACCTTCAGTATCCTGTGTTACAGAACGCTTGGGTGTGAATTTTTTCCCGCCTACTGCAACATCTGACGTCGCAGGCCCGCCTCGGACTGGGCTGTTTTTGATGGAGGTTGGTGTAGTTAGGGTTGAGAGGGTAACTTTGACCTAAATTTAGTAGGCTTTGTTGTTCAGCCTGTGGCATTGGATGTTCCTGTGGGTGGGGAGATTGTGTTGTTCAAGTGTTTACCCTGCTTTGTGGTATTCGGTATTATCAGTTTTTGGCAAGCTCACACTTACGCCTGTTAGCCTACTGTTAAGTATTACTCTAAGTGCAGTTGACTTTGATGACCGCAGTATTGTCTTTTCACTGATTCCTTCCTACGTACTTTTAGCGTTTGGTAAAATAAACTTGACTTGACTTGATATACACTTACAGGCAGTGGTGGGCAAGTTACTTTCTAAAAGTAACTCGTTACAAGTTACAGTTACTTGGCAAAAAAAGTAACTAAGTTACAGTTACAGTTACAAATTTGAAAAAGTAACTAGTTACAGTTACAGCTACAAGTTACAGTTACTTTTAGTGTTTAAAAATTTGGACTAAAAACAGGCCTGTCGGCACTTGCCAGATTACGTCTGTTTGTCTCAACAGTATATTAAGACCAAACCAAGGATGTTTCTTTGTCACAAAATTAAGTTTTGTCTAAGCATCAAATTTCATACATCAACTTACTTCCAAAGTCGCATTTGTGTAAGAATGCAAAGAAAAAAGGACTAGCTAGATCTAAAAATATGCTCTGATAGTTACAAAAATTTTGAAAACAGAAAGCAGTTAATTGCCTTTCAAAAAGGCTAACATTTCAAAGTGTTCGTCACTGAGCCCACAGCATTTTGGTTCTAAGATCTTTACCCAAACTAAATAGTCTCTCCACTGCTGCACTAGATGGTAGGGTAGTGTTATATTGAAATTGTAAACTAACACTGATTGTTAGTACACGTACAGCTGTGCAGTAGGCCTACTCAGCACTGAATCCCCAAACGGTTTCAATCACCAGAAAGCGAAGTTGGAAAACTATCACTGCCTTCACTTAACCAGCAACCACAAGTATAGTCGCACAGTGAAGAAAATATGGATAAATTATAAAAGGTTTTGGTTGATCAGACACGCGACTGTGCGTCCTGTGTTGCCAGTGTAATACAATTATTTTGAATGGAATTCATAAAAAATCTGTAATTTGCAGAAGTGAAGTCGAGAACACAAGGCTCGAGGCCAAGGCCAAGGACACAAAAAAGAATCCGAGGCCAAGGACTGCCTATCCGAGGACAGAACCTTTCGAGGCCAAGGACAGAAATGCTCAATGCCAAGGCCAAGGACCGAGGACACAGGCGCAAGTGTTCTCCTAAACAAAAGGTCTTTTTCAGGCGATCTCCAATTCATTGGCGTACCCAAAATTTTTGATTAAGGAAGGCCTAAACCACAAATCACATGATATGACGTCATCAAAATTTTTCCAAAGAGGAAGTTTTTGCGGGACAAAGATATCGTAAGATGAAACATCTGAAATCGTTGTTGCCTGTTTGCACGTAACCAGGATTTTGCAAAGGGAGAAGGCTTAAACTAATAGTTGAAAAATGCTAATATCTAACTTTGGGAACGTGTTGAGAAAGCTTGTGTAACTCAAACGTATCCCGGACGGGGGTTTGGGGGCAGAGCCCCCAGCCGCCGGAGGCTTTGGGGGTCTGGGGGCGAAGCCCCCAGCCGTTAAGCGATTTTTTGTAATTTTTTGGAAAAAAAAGCTATTTTAATGCCATTGGATCACATTTTGCAAGTGTTCAGAGCCATTTGAAAGCACTAGATTTTTGACATTTGAAAGCCAATTGAAAAAATCAAATTGTTTAATCCTCCTTTTACTAGCAATTTAAGTCCAAAACACGTTTAACATCATGCATTTTGGAGTTAAATTTTAATTGTAAGTGATTTGGTCCATGTAGGGGGAAGTAAGGTGCATTGTCTCTGGCTGCATTTTAGCAGTAAATAACTATCCACTCGAAGATTTTCCTTAGAAATTTTTGTTTTGTCATGAAAATAACCAGTTCTAGGAGTACCTGTTTGCCAGGGGGCCCAGGACCCTCGATTGAAGTTTAATGATTCGTTCAATCAGCATTTTCCAGGGCTAATTTTTTTAAAGTCAGTTTATGCGTAAAAGCCGGCGAGGTTGGAGGTGAAATACTGAATTGATTTTGAAAAATGGTACAATAGATGGTTACGTCTACTAGCCATGTTATTGCCGGGCCGGATTTACATCGCGCTAGGCCCCTGGCACTTAGGAGATTTTTGCAGTATCTTTCTCGGAAATATAGGTGAAGACCAAAAAAATCTTACGATTTCAGCTCGGGGCCCCTAGCTGGTAGGCTACTGCGTCATATTACGTTAAATCCGGCCCTGATTAATGCATTACGTTCAGAAAAAGGCTAGATGTGGGCCTGAGATAGCAACTTTTAAGACAAAAACTTTCCGTTTTCTCCGGGTTATGCGTTTAAATTGGCTGGCAAAAATTAAATTGAGGGGGACCCAGCGACCCTGGTCTTCAATAGTGTAAATTAGTTATACTGTTGTCAGCGAAAAATGCTAGAAAGAAACTGAAACTGAAGAAACAATAGGCCTTATTGTCACAATTTTTGTCATTGGTAAATCACCAATGACAAAAATGTGACAATAAGGCCTATTGTTTCTTCAGTTTCAGTTTCTTTCTAGCATTTTTCGCTGACAACAGCCTGCCTGCCTCCCTCCCCTTGCCTACGTCTATGCTCAAATTGAGGAAAACAAAAAAGGTGTTCGCAAATTTTCCGCGAGGTTTCTGGCGTTTTCCAACAAAATTCAACTGTTCAGAAAATAGTGCTGTCCTCGAGCCGAGAACAGGGCAATTTTCGAGGACTTGAGGCTTCAAGGCCAAGGACTTGAAGCTTCGAGGCTAAGGCCAAGGACTTCAAAATGTGTCCTCGAGGACGTCCTCGAGGCCAAGGACTCCACCTCTGGTAATTTGCTTCAAACCATGTAGTACAAAAAGTAACTGTAACTTTTTTTAGGGCTCTAAACTGGTAACTAGTTACAAATATCGTTAAATCTGAAAAAAAGTAACGAAGTTACAGTTACTAAAAAAGTAACTAGTTACAGTAACTAGTTACAATTGTAACTAGTTACTGCTCACCACTGCTTACAGGTTACAGAGCAGAAGTTTTGTTTTGTTACTATCTTACTGGAATACAAAAGGCGGTAGGCCTACTGCCTCCGTTGCCCCCTTGGTGAAAGGGCAGGGGGCGGCTTCTCCTGTTCTCCCCGTTCCAGCACCACTGGTTGTGAGCCTGAGAGATGGTAAATCAATAAGCTAAATAAAGGATATGATTACGGTTTACCGTATGTTTCAAATATAAGTACCAGTAGCCCGCTTTTTGAGTCGTTAATCGCTGCAAAGTTTGTCTACAGAGTCAAACCTAAGCTACCAGCTACCCAGTTGGTTATCCAAGTTGGAAAAATCAAATACCTTGCGCTACACCGAATTTTTGTACAAGCAAAGCATTCTTATGTCAAGCCAATCAGATTGAATAAAACACGTTGATTAAAGTGGAAAAATCTAAATTTATCCACTGGTACTGTTTACAATAATGGATGATACTTGCAACCATTTTAAATTATGGTAATGTGATGGTTTTACTTTTTTGTGGAATACTTGTTTGCTCTGCCTGGATGCTCCATCCTACACCTGACGACTGTGCCCTTGAGTCTTCATTTCATTTTTTCTATTCTAATGGACATTATGTGGTTTTAATGTGTTTCGCTCTGGTGCTTTGCATTGGATTGGCTTCAAATTATTATTATTATAAAAGTCATTCTTAACTAATTGTAAGATTTTTTTTCACTGCAATTGAATCTCTAAAAATGGTCTTTATAAAAATCGCAAAGTTACCAGACAATAAGACATGCACGCTAAAGTTTACTTTGTAAAAGGGACTTTTCTTGGTTTTGTGTCGCGCCCAAACTAAAAAAAGTTTGCAACATCTTGACGGACTATATAGTTTTGATTTCCGTGGTCACGCAGAGGGGAGTCCTTGTAGTAAGGATAGCCTATGGCTGTCCTTACTACAAGGATCCAGCGATTTATCACTTGTTTCTAAAGTACCACAAGTGAAAAATCGTTTATTCCCTACTAAGCATCTGCCTCTCTGCAAGCCATTAAGGTTTGCCAGTTAGGCCAAAATGTTTGTTCAGCTGGGAATACCTTTGAAAAGATAGCTGAGGGCTGCCGATGAGAGCTAAAAGCTCGAAACAGCGCTGTCCAGCTCTGTGCTTAAAAAAAGTTTTTTTGCGCCATTGAGGACAAACTTTTTGTTGATGTATCCGGCGCAATATGCAAACTTTTTTATATTAATTTCAACCAAAATTTTGAAATCCTCAGCATTTCAACCTACTGTACAGTAGGACTATATACGTTTGTGCTTTTCTTTAAATTTTGCTATGGTGCTACTGAACGAACGCTGTCATAAAGAGCTAATTTTCACGATAATAATAAAAATTGATTGATAATAAAAAATAAATGAATTTTCCAATATAGGCCTACTGGTCTGTGGTAGAATGCTATGATTAGGCTCGTTAGTTAGGCTACACCTACAACACCATTAAGGTAGGGCGTAGGCCTGATGATCTTGAGTTAGATTTAAGAGTAGATTTAAATTCCTAAGAAATTTAAAATAAAACATTCTGCATTCAACATTGATTCAGGATTGAAGCAAGTAGCCTACTGGAGTGGTACCATAGTAAATATAGGCTAGTTTGAGCTAGTATAAGTGGCCAGCTGGCAGTTAACTAATGCAAAGCTGATTTCGTAAAATTGTCTGTTGCGGTAGCCTAGGTATCAATCAGTAGATAAGATCTGGGTTCTTCAAACATTAGTAGGCCTAGGCTAACGTGGAGTTGTGGCATCAATATTTAAAGTTAGATTTACTACCGGTATTTACCGTACTAATTTGACAAAATCTAACTTTATGATTTCTCTAGATCTAGCCTATCCTTGTTTATTAGTAACTCAGTGTTCAGTGTTTTTGTTCCACTGTACCTTCAGTGGTAGGCCTACTAATGTAATAGCCTACTCTTTTATAACTCGACTTTTTAAACTAATACCTGATACTGCATCACTACAGATTAGCAACATTAAAATACGCTACCAAAAGTTATCATATCTATAACTCAACTAACGGTACAGTGCTACTACTAAATTCTTATTTTTTATTGATTTGCCAAATTTTCAAGATGATGAGAGATGTAGATACAGATTTTCCTCATCATTTTTTGGTTCCAAAAATTGAGACGCAAGCAAGCAATTTTACTGTCAAATTCCCGGAATTTGATGGAAATGGAATCACTATTGCAATTCTAGATACTGGTGTTGATCCTGGTGCGCCAGGTCTTCGGGTAAGTTGAACATTTGTAAATAGAAAGTTGCTGATGTTTTTGTAGGTGTCTATTTTGCTCCCAGAGGCAAAAAAGCATTTTCCTTTTAGGGTTTGGGTTAGGGTTAGAG
Source organism: Trididemnum nubilum (assembly GCA_963965965.1). Lineage (NCBI taxonomy): Eukaryota > Metazoa > Chordata > Ascidiacea > Aplousobranchia > Didemnidae > Trididemnum > Trididemnum nubilum. Next base: position 14,277,449 of record OZ014480.1, read on the forward strand.
GGATGTTGGTAAGCACAGAGTATAAGCCATTAACTTTTTTTCGGAACCTCTGGAACTCGTGTATGAGCGCGTGCATGCTCTTGCTCCTCTCATACTTGTACTCATTAGGGTTAGAGCTAGATTTGGGGAATAGCTTAGATAGGAGAGAAGGAGAGAGAGTATGTGCACTCATACACAGGTCACAGAGCTTTTGAAAGAAAAGTGGACGACTTACTTGGGTTAGATTTCGCATAAGGGTTAGAGTTGGGGTAAGAGTTAGGGATTGGGTTAGGGTTTGGGCTGTTTTGGCACCGAAGGCAAAATAGTCATTTGGGCCATTGCCTCCAATGCCATGAATTGCACTGCCTTTTTTTTACTAGTAGTTGTGTTGTTCTGTTTTGTAGAAGTTTTAGTGAAATTTTTGAGACCAGCCTGGTTAAAAGTAGGTATTTCATAACAGTAACTAAGTAGATACTGATAAGTCAGCTGTTTAGCTGATTTAGAATTATGAATACCAAACCATTTAATTCTGAAATAATTAAGTGCATGAAAATCTGTTACATAGCCCACAGTATTATAAGTATACTGGTATAAGATCAACCAAATTCAAATTTGGTCAGTACTTGCTCGATACTGAAAAATTATAAAAATAAGCTAATCAAAGATCTGAGATATCTTGAGTAAGTATTAATTTTAATGTTGCATCAACTCATTAAAGGTTTCTGGATTTAGTATGCAATTTTTTGTGTTAGCTCAAGTGTATTTTTCTATTTTGGTGTTTTCTTAACATTTCAAATTTTTTTGTTGCAGTTATGTCCGGATGGAAGACCAAAAATTATAGATATAATTGACACTACTGGAAGTGGAGATGTAGACACAAGTGCTGTAGTCACTCCTAATGCTGAGGGATTTATAACTGGGTTAAGTGGACGAAAACTGAAGGTATGGGTATTTTTGTGCTGGCTGTTTAGGTCATTACTAATGTTATGCTACAATGTGGAATACTGCTGCTGCGTTATATATCTTGTCCTTATAACCCATGTCATATATTGGTAAGTTTTTTCTGATTTCTTTGCACTCAAAGAAGAAGCTTTTAGTTCTGATAACCTTATTTTAAGCCACAAAATAGTGATGCATTTATACTGTTTTGTGTTTGAACAGTTTTGATTAAAGCTGAAAGGATGTAAATGCTGCTTAAACCTAAAGTTATGCATTACGCTCTTGTCAAATTTCATGTTGTTTTGTTATTTCTGGATATGAAAGATCTTGTATTTATCTTTCTGCATATGTTTTATAGATTCCTTCTAATTGGACTAACCCCACTGGAAAATACAACATTGGCTTAAAAGATCTTTCTCAGATTTATCCAAAAGGTCTTAAAGATCGTCTTCAGGTGAAAAATAATTAAAAACTGCGTTAATTTAATTAGTTAGATTTTCTTAGCTTATTATACTATGAATGTCTTCTGGTAAACTATGTTGAGGCAAGCTTTGTACAAATATAGAATGCTTTGAAATTGGATAGTTTCGGGAACATTTGTTTGATTCTTAGGGATTTCTAAATACCAGTGCTATGACAGTCAGCCAAACCATTAAAGCCAATTTTTGTTAGAAAATCAACAATTCGGCTTATGTCAACTCATCTTTTTGTTTGATTTTTGATTGTTTGCTATAGGAAAAGTACTGGTTTTTTGGGTGCAAGCTGACTCACAGTTCTAATTATTAGCTTTTTTCTGTAAAGTATTATATATTTCTTAAATTTTTAAACCATAATTTACTTACTTAGAAAGAAAATCGGGAGTTATTGTGGGACCATTTCCACAAGAAGATCACAGCTGAAGTACTAGCCAAGCTTCAAGAATACAATAAAATCGACTCAGAATTATCCACTGTAAGTAAATGTGAAATTTTTGTATGACTATTTATTGCATATAATCCTAAAACAATTTGAATAGTTGTAATTATCTATATTAGCACCATTCACAAATGTTTGGAACAGTCAAGAATATTTGTGGGTTATTGAAAGATCTGATGAAATTTTTGCAGTTGCTATAGTGTTGTACTGGTTTGACTTTAAATCATAATGAATGAAAAAAACGATTTAATTCTTTCTGGAAGTGCCATTTGTATTTGTTAGTGTAGTTAGACTACTGTTGACCATAGGCTGCCAATCTCATTGTTATGCATTGAGCATTTGGTACCTTTCAAAAAGTTCAAAATTAATCATGGCTTTTGAGAATTGCAGTACAACTAGTTTTTTCTTATAATTCTACTGTGTAGTATCTGCAACTTGTTTTTGATTTTTTAGGAAGACAGACATTTGAAAGAAGAGTTTCAGGCTCAATCCGAGATTTTAGACAAACTTGATAAAGCTTGGAAGGATTGTGGGCCAGTAGTTGATTGTGTAGTCTTTCATAATGGTGTTACATTCCAGTAGGTTTTTATTTTTTAGAAAGACAGACATTGCTTTAGGCTCATACAAAGTTAACAATGTATAAAATGTTCTAGACTGAATGATCGATACCAGTACTTTAAGCTGTAATGTTAGTGTTGGGATTAATGAAAGGTGTTTCATAAATCTCAATGAAAGAAGATATGTGCTATGTTGAACATGATTTCAGTAATGCAGTACATTATAAATGCAAAAAAAGCAATTTGCTGAAAAAGATACAATGCTTTGATACTGAAAAAAGAATCAGAATTGGTGGAAAACAAATATTTTGTGGCTTAATGCAGTGGCAATATAGTCTTGATTGACGGTTGGCAAGCTGTGGCTCGCCAGGGCTTGCTGACATAAATTTTGTGGTTCTTGTGGTGAATATTTATAAATTTCAAGTTTTAACTCTTAGAACTTTTTTATAAATTTCAAGATTTAACCCTTTGAACTGCCGCTTTCTTTGATAGTATAATCGACAAAATATTATTGTCACGTTACTACAAAACAATCAGCCAAGTTTGCTCGAAAAAGGTAGCTGCAGAATGAGGTTTTAAACTGATTTTGCAGTCTGGTCTGAATTATATGTTCTTTTTTTTCTTCTTTAGGGCATGCTTAGATTTAACAATGACTGGTGATCTACAGTCATGCCATGTGCTAGCGAGTTATAAGGATTCCCAGCAGTATTCTACTTTTACTGGAACCACGTTCCTCAATTATTCGGTTAATATTTATGAAGATGGAAACGTTCTCAGTATCGTAACTAACGGAGGTAATTCTGGCAACTTATCTATTTTCAAAATATTGCTCTTCATTCCTGAGAGCTTTCAAACGTAACAAGCTTAGTTAGAATTTGCAATCTATACTCTAGAAAGTATAATTTTAGTTGTCCCTTTTTCTATTGAGCTGTATTAGCACCACTAAAATGCAATGAAAAACGTTGTGAAGAGCTGCAAAATTAGGGAACCTCCTTTATGGAATATCGTTTCCTTTATTTTCCTTCAATAGTTTTTATTTTTCATCCCAAATGCAACCGGTTTTGTATCAGTTTATCTTTTACTTGTGTCTTTGCACTTTTTTCTACAAAAACAAAAATTTATATTGCCGGCAGTCGCTAAATCAAAAGCTGTCTTTGCTTGCAACAGGTTCTCACGGCACGCATGTTGCCGCCATTGCTGCCGGTTATATCCCTGATGATCCTGACAGATCAGGCGTAGCTCCATCTGCTCAAATTGTTGCTATTAAAATTGGTGATTCTAGACTTGCGACCATGGAAACGGGCACTGGACTTATTCGTGCGGTAAGTGATGATGTTTTACTATAGTAAGCTCCGGTTCCTCATGTGTGATCCCTCGCTAGTTCAAATGTGACTTTTAATGGCATTTTCCCTACTTACCTCAAGAAAAACTGTGACGGAAAGCTTGACAATCTGATTTTGCTGCTCATTATGATATCAAAACTTAGAACTAAATTAATTTGGAACCCACGACACTTGAAGATCCAGTTTTGAAAAGGTTGCCATTTGTTATTTTTGAGCAAATTTTCTTGGAACGAAACCCTTTACCTAAGCAGTGTAATAAGAGTCCACGACTTTTCGGCGCGCCCACTTTGGCGCGGACCTTTTCTGCACCAATATTTGGTGCTTTTTACTCACACTAACCCAAACCCTAAATAAGTGAACTGTCAAAGAGCACCGAATTGGCGCCGAAACGATCTCTGCAGAAAACGTAAGGCAACGAAATAGGTGACGCCGAAATGGTCGCACCGAAAAGACGTGATCCCGTGTAATAAAGAGTCTGGTAAATAAAACGCACCGATTTTGCATTAGATAGCTTGCAATTACAAAGTATTTAGTCAGATATCCAAATCTATTTGAAGCAAAGTAGCATGATAATGAAGCAATTAGAATCAGTAACTCAATAGTTCTTTTCGTTTTTGTTAAATATGATAATAATCATACGTATATCGCATTTACTTCACCACTCATTTGCAACTTGTGAACTAAACTTTCGTGTTTCTTTAGATAAATGAAGCAGTGAAGAGAAATTGTGATCTTGCGAACTTAAGTTATGGCGAGGCTAGTCACTGGCCGGTCAATGGGTGGGTGAACAAACCTAACTTGAATGTTTAATCGCGTATGTGTTTCGGACCTGTAAGACAACCAACACGTCACCATTAGAACAGCAACTACAAACAAGCAATGCAAAAAAGTTTCCTCCCTCAGCATCTTCTTAAAGCTTGGAAATAAGAAGTTCTAAACTGTGTTCATGGTACGGCATACTGGTTGAGCGGTTAGCCTGCTTGTTTTCATAACAGAAGGTTTTGGGTTTAATTCCCGGACTGGTCAATCGGGCACAATGTACCAACGGCTCTTGACATTTCATCACACAAAGATGTGACATGAAAATGGGTCTCGCAAACTCGTTACACTCGTAGTCAGTATAGAGCAGCAATAATAATGAAAATTTAATTAGCTATTTTGTGATTTCAGCAAAGTATGTACGGCCATAGAGGAAGCTATCACAAAGCACAATCTCGTATTCGTTTCCAGTGCTGGGAATAATGGGCCGTGTTTATCTACAGTAGGAGCTCCTGGCGGCACCACAACAAATGTTATCGGTAAATTTGGAATTGCTCGAATATCAAAGATTTTTTGCTTTGTTTTGGTAATTTTACAACCGCACATTACGTTTTCATATTTCTGCTATATTTTAAATAAGTTTCAAGCAACTTTCCTAAAGGTGTCAGTTGCAGCTTTGGTGCGGATTTTTTTTTTTTGGTTAAGTTATTTTTTAAATCAAAATTTTTCTCACCGGATTTTTAGAAATTAGCATTTTATACAAAATAAGGAAAAGCTAAAATGGGAAAAAGAAAACCCATCAACAAGCCTATTTTTGAAAAGTTAAAATTCTAAGATAGATTGGGATGAAATTTTGGATTGAATTTTTGTGTGGTTTAAAGGCTACCTTTTTTGACTTTTGTGTACTAGGAAAAAAATCAAAATGTACCTAAAATTTTGGCCATCAAAAATTTCCTACCAAAAATTTAGTAATGGTAGAATTATTTTCTGTACATTTTTAGGATTTTCCACCACTTCTGGATTAGTCTTTTTCGTCTAATTGTAATGCTTAATTAATTGGCATTCAAACACTACTTGTGGCGATTTCAGGTGTTGGAGCATGGGTATCTTCAGACATGATGACTGCCGAATATTCTATGCTGGAGAAACTGCCTTCTAATCTTTACACGTGGTCTTCGCGAGGGCCAAGGTACTTTTTCTCATTTTTATCGCAAAATTAACGAAAATTAAAAATTTAAAGGAAAGTTAGGATGAAATTGTGCTACTGGTGAGGTTTTGCAGCAGAACCATGTAGGGTTTATTTTCGCTCTATAGCAAGTATTTTTTTTTTCAGTCACTTAAAGCCCCTGCAATCTAATTTTAGGTCTTGCATGCAAAAATTTGCCAAGTCATAGATTTTTGTGGTCTTTAGCCGAAATGGTTTATTTGCGAAAAACGACGAAAAAATTATCGGAGGTGTAAGTATTTGAATCTAAAGTTGTACTCATCAGTTGGCGAATTGTATCAATAAAAACTTGGTAGTACATTTTTTATTGTTAAGATGTTTAATATCTTTATTCTTTACCTCATCAAAACGAAAGGATAATAAAAATTTGAGGGTTTAGCATACCTCAATCCTCACCAATTAAAGGAATCTACCAGTTTACTACCATTACTTAAAATTGTGATTTTTCAGTACCAACGGTGCTATGGGTGTTTGCATTTCGGCACCAGGTGGCGCTATTACGTCGGTACCAAACTGGACTCTACAAGGGTCCCAACTTATGAATGGGACGTCAATGTCGTCGCCCAACGCCTGCGGATGCATAGCTCTCGTTCTGGGTGGTAAGCTACCGTGAAGTGTGTTGTTCCCATGTACTTCTCTAAATAGCATATCGTTTGATTCAATAGAAGAATAATTTTTGAGAAGCTTCGGGGCAGTCATATTGTTGAGCCCTTTAAACAAGTCGTTCCGGTCTTTCGGCTTGTCCTATTCGAAGAAGACCACGGACCACGCCCATAGGTCAAAGACTGAGAAGGAAAAGCAAAACAAAGCCCTTCAGAGGATTTAAAGGCAGGACATTTGAGAAGAAACGTCTTGCCACGTAAGGTTCTTCTAAGGTGGCGGGACGTTTCTTCTCGAATTTTCTGCCTTTAAATCGTCTGAAGGGCTTTGTTTTGCTTTTCCTTCTCAGTCTTTGACCTAAAGGCATGGTCCGACTGTTGGGTTTCCATGGAGTTCCTCTCTGCATACAGCCCTCTGGAAGGGCCGGTAGCGCCACTCCCAAAGGGTAATATTTTCATGCAGGTACACTGGTACAGAAGAACGATTCGTAATAATGCCTTATTGTGTCTTGCAAAATGTCACTTAACATTAGGACCAAATAGTCTACCTGCCTTGATGGCCGCGTTTGACGAAAGACTTGCAAATACTGTAAAACCAAACATAATTATTTGTGTTGCTGGTTAGACGTAAAGTTGGTAGAAAATTGAATCAACTTCTTCACAACTATACTGTGTTTTGCAGCGTTAAAGAAGCAGAAAATCGCATATACTCCACACAATGTTCGGCGTGGCTTAGAAAACAGCGCTTTGAGATTAGACAACATTGAACCTTTTGCACAAGGCAGTGGCCTGATTCAAGTAAGCCATTGCCAAATTTCTCAAAAATGATTGGCAGATTCAAGAGTTTTGGTCTTTTTTTGCTGCAGTGTTTTGATTAGGGATAGGAATTAGATCATTTCAAGACCAAAAAAGAGCCAGTGCGACATGATCTTGTATTTGGTACCGTGCAACATACATTGCGTTTTGTACGATTGTGACAAACACTGGTATTGAGTGCGCCTACTGATATACTTCCTAGAAGAAGTAGATATAGGTTGAATGCGACAACTTGGATTAATTTTAATCCTATGGTTAACAACACTGAAATATTAATGGATTTGCCATAAGTATGCATTAGTAATTTAAGGATTACCTCTTAAAACTTGCGAATTCTATAGAATTTATTCTAGTAAGGTTAATGAAATGGAAGATAGCAAACCTATTAATCCCGGATTGTCTTAGTTTTAAATGTGCACTCCACGTTTAATAGATTATTTTTGTCTTGTCTCGCAATAAGATGACTAAGAAGAATCCACCTACATTTTAGCATTGATAGGTGTAAAAACTTGGTAAAGGTTACTGTATAGACAAATACCTACTTGGTACCACTGATACTTTCTTTAACATTTATTTACCTGCACTAATGATACTTTTAGGTGAATGAATGCTTCAATTATTTGGCCAAATACCGTCTGTCTCTTGACGATAAGGTTCTTTATGATGTCAGTTTTTCCAATGGGAACAAAGGTGAATATAACTTTTGTTCTGGCACATATCTTCGCATTGTACGTTTGTTTAAATACTTCTTGCTTATGCGTTCATTACTTAAATTTTGTGTAGTGTATTAGAGATAGAATGAGCTTTTGCGTTTGATGTAATATGCGTTTTATGGATATCAGAAATCGAGAATTGAAGTGTCTATTAGTCCTTTTTCAATAAGTACATGCTTTTATCTTAGCATTCCTTTCGAGTTCTGGGAATTTTTATGTAATGCCCAATCATGTACTCAAAACATCGACGACTGAGATTTCCAAAAAAAAGAAAAAATTCGCCGAAGTTTTTGCAACAATAGTTCCCAAACACCAAACTTGACTTGACAAAACGTGAAAGCCGTTTTTTGTCGTTTTTATAGTTGTGATAAATTTTCAAGTTTATGTGGGAGTTACATTATGCATTCGCAATTTTTTTTTTAATTAAGATTATAATAGTACGAGTACGGTATAAAATTGTGATAAAAACAGTAAATAAACTTTTGTTTAGGAATATATCTTCGTTCCATTGCTGAATGTGCCAAAGTATCACGGCATGTTGTGTCCATCGAACCTAAATTTTACGTGACTGCGGGTACGAAACAAGTTAACTGACCACTGCAAACTGACCACGAATCAACTGACCCCCAACATGCGAGTTAGTTGGTGGTCAGTTAGCGGCGGTCAATTGCCGTTGACTTTCGTAGGTAGAATCTCTTATTGTACCGGCAGTGGTCTTGTCCACTGTTAACATGTTTTATGAGTTGTTTTTTGGACATCAACGATTTGATGTCATAGTTTTTACTTAACCATTGCTGGTGTACTAGGATTTCTAATTTTATGGCACAAACAAAAACACGAACATTTTATGGGATACCATTGCGTTACAAATAAATAAAAAATATTTTGAAGTGACTTTGAAAATGATCTACGAGTAGCTGGAGCAGTTTTTAATAGCAATGATAAGATCTATAAAAGTCCAACTCAGTGATTCTTAAACTGGGTTCAATGAGTCAGTATCAGGGGTTCAACGGAGATTGGGATAAGTGTACACACGCTATGTGTATAGCAATTACTTCAATCGACGCACACAGCTAAAAGTTTCTCATTGAGTGAGATTGGAGTCTTCAGAATTACTACAACGTGAAAATATATGGCAAGTTACTATCAGCATTGTTTAGTCAAAGCTTGTAATTGAGCATTGTGAGAAAACGGAACACCATGAAACGCATTGATTTAGGCTGAAGTTTGTTAACAGATATATTTTGAATTTCACCGAAGGATTCGGTGAATACCCGCAAAAAACGTGCTGGATTCGGTACTTTCAACAAGTTTTGGATCCACTGGTCTTTACTGCAGAAGTATAGTTTTTGTGTTGTTTCTGACTGTACGATACTAATCGTTAAGCATGCAAGCGCTATTTGTTGTTAAAAAATATCAATATTTTTAAATATTTAATCGTTTGTCTAAACGATTTTAGTTCTTATCATCAACTGTAGCAATATAGAGTATATCTAAAATTCATGAATTTGTACGTAATTTTGGCTCATATTTCCAGATGCGAACGAAAAAATCAATTTCTGCATGCATATGGCCATGCTCAGTTCTCAACCTTGGGTTTCGTGTCCACGCCATTTTGAATTAATGAATACAGTTAGATCTTTTACTATTAAGGTAAGTTTTGGAATTGCTGAAATACAATACCAGTAATTAATGAGTTAATGTGTTCGTTCATGTGGTCTAGTGTGTTTGAATATTTGGTTTGCGTTCACAATGCTGTATAAGACTTTATTGCTTACCACCATGTTATTATTTTTTGGTTCAGTTCTGTATATGCCAAATAACCACCAATAAGGAACATAAAAATGGGATCGGGACAGTTGAATAGACTGCTTAAGTCGCCATGGCTCGCAATTTTGTGCTTGCATGCTATTCAGGTTTTAACCCATACGATTTTAAAACCTCATTTCTACAAGCCTTGAGTGTGACCCCTGTTACCCGTGCCCCTCCGTAACTGTCGAAACTGATTTGGATAGTACAAGGTTAAGATGTATTCCTCACGCATTTTTACTCGTGCTTAATTTCATTTCAACCACATTTCCCCATATTAATCACGAAAACGTACATCGCCAAAGTATTTTTTGGAAGCATTACGCAATTCAAATTCCCTACTGTTTCTGACGAGTCACTGCTTTCAACATAAATCAAACAAAGTCTCACAGTCAGTAAAATTTAAAATCAAATCGCTTATGCACCGCATCATGACGGTTTTTAACCTATTAGTACCAAACCGTCTTAAAATAGTGTAAATCCATGTTTATTTTTGCCAAACTACTTAAACTAGAATACAGCGAAGAAATCTTTGCGGTCTTTAAGTCAAGCTGCCACCTACCCACCAGCTTACTACGCACGGTGGTTGGCTACACACTTTCTCCTTTTAATGCTGAACGTCAAGCTGGGAAGCTGTTAGTACCAATTTTATAATCTTAGTTTGACCGAGAATCGAACCTAAGCCTACTGTCTCAGTAGCAAACTCTCAAATAGCAGATTAATTATACCGTATTGGTTTTAATGCGTTTTTTTCTATCCAGGTGGATCCAACAGGCTTAGCAGCTGGCGTCCATCATGCTAAGATCGAAGCTTTTGACGCTGAATCTCCTCAGAGAGGAGTCCTTTTTGCTATTCCTATTACAATCGTGAAGCCGGAACCGTAAGTGACGTTAAAATAAGAAAATCCGACCAATAAAATTAATGATGGTTCGGATTTAAATCGAAACGATTTGAAACTAATTTGTTCCATACAATGTGGTCTTTATTCTTAAAGTAAAACTATTTTTAGCTTATTTTGATTTTTTGCCTATAGTTGTATGTAAAAAGTTAATTTTTTTCGCATTTTTTTTGTACTGTGTACTGGTTTTAAAAACTTTGTCATGTTTAGACTTACCATCTTTGCGCTTTAGCACTTTGACGTCTATCCTAGCGTTTTGACGTCATTTTTGCGCCACAATTTGGTAGATGTTGTTGCATTTTTTTGCTCTCCATTTTTATTTTAAAGGTTTTTCGGTTACTAACGATGATCCTTGGGAGTGTGACCGAAATCGATTTTAACATTAGTTTTTAATAAATTGATTTCAAAATATTTGACTGATTTTGTGTAAGCCTTGATTGTTCCACTCAGAGAAGGAACCGGTCAGGATTTTCTCGATCCGACCCGACCGGTAAATTTCAAAATCATCGCCGGTTGACCGGTTTCTGACCGGCCCGGTCGCCCGGTTTTTTACAGAAGGTTTTTGTTCAGTGTTCAATGTATCTAATGAAAAATGTTTAAAAGGGGGGTGGGCATGGGTGAGGTGTTAAAATTTGTGACTTTGGACGGGGGCCTCAGAATAAAAAAACGCAAAAAAATTTGCGTTTTTTGCAAACATGCCTCAATTTTAAGACCTCTTTTGGTTAGGTTTCGGTTTGAATGACCTGTTTTGAGCAGCGCAAAACGTGCACAAAATAAGCATAAAAAGCACTGGAGGGCACAAGCTAAATTATTAGACGTACGTCCTTTCTAATGATATTTTGCAAAAGGCCAAAAAATGAAGTTACAATTTTTTAGCTATTGGTGACAGATTATTTGCAATTTGCCGAGCAGCAAACATTAAACTTTCTTTCGGCAGTTCTACCTTTGTAGTTACAAAACGATAAATGAAAAAAAAATAACAGCAAAAGATAGGTAACAGCAAAAACATACGAACATCACAATACTTGTACTATTGCACCCAAAAACATTAAAATGATGGAGCAATAACATTATATGATATTGAAAATTATGTCACTAACAGCGTTAAAACAAAGGAATATTGAAAAATTATGTCACTAACAGTGTAAAAAAAGGAATACTGAAAAATTATGTCACTAACAGCGTGAAAAAAATTAATAATATTCAAAGGTGGGCACAAGTTTGTTAATCGTTAATCCGTTAATAACGAAGCTAACTTTTTCATTAACTCGATAATCCATTAAAAATTTTTTTATTGTTAACGGACTAAATTAACTTCCGTTAAGTTCTGTTAACTTCCGTTAAGGTTTTCATCGTTAATAATTTGCAACATTCATTCATCGTACCGGTACAAACCAGTTTGCACTGGTAACACTTGTTGCGTAATAGCGCGAATTTTATTGAAAAAGTAAAGAAGCTTTTTTTGCGGCAAATATTAAGCTGCAGCCTCATAGGTCTATTAATTATCGCTGTTCGCAATTTCCAAAGATTTTCCTATCGTGGCTTCGTTAATGCGTTCGAAGTTATTTTTATCTTGAAATTATATTAGACTGTAAATGTAACTTCCAAAACACAAATAGACCACCACAGCAATAAATTTTTCCGTAGAATCAGCTCAACAGCGTCAATACGTGTTCTAGACGTGAGTAAATAAAAAGAAATGTACCTTACACCCAAAATATTAACGAATTAACGGACTTTATTAACTTCCGTTAATTAAAGCTGAACATAACGGATTAACGTTAACGGAGGTGTGAAGTTTGTAAACGGACTAGTGGTTAACGAAGCTAACGTTTTGCATTAACTTGCCCACCTATGATAATATTCATAACAACTAGGCTGCTTCACTAAAAGGTTGAGAAAGTATGAAAGGGACCTATTGCAAAACATTATGTACTGGAAAAGCTTTTTAGCTCCACAGAGATTTGTATTAATTGTTCCGTCCGTATATAAATCTCTGTGGAGCTAAAAACCTTTTCCAGGACATAATGTCTTGCAACAGATCCTTTTCATACTTTCTCAAACAGTTAGTGAAGCAGCCTATAGTTGTTACGAATATTATTAATTTTTTTCACGGTGTTAGTGACATAATTTTTCAGTATTCCTTTCTTCACGCTGTTAGCGACATAATTTTTCAATATTCCTTTTTTTTCACGCTGTTAGTGACATAATTTTCAATACCATATAATGTTATTGCTTCATCATTTTAATGTTTTTGAGTATGATAGTACAAGTATTGTGATGTTCGTATGTTTTTGCTGTTACCTATCTTTTGCTGTTTTTTTTTTTTTCATTTATCGTTTTGCAACTGCAAAGGCAGCACTGCCGAAAACTGTTCTGAAGAAGCTTCCCGGTTGGGGAAGCGAAACGTCAAACCAATAAATAAACTCATCGGTAGTACGAAGTCGTTATGAATAACTATCCCGATGAACGTAACGCATCCGGTATTTTTATTGAAAACACTAAACTGTTATGACATTGGCTAGAAAACATTCGAAATATAATGTGCCCCAACAGTTTGTAGAAATGCTGCTACTTCAGAACAAGCCGTGGTTAGTTAGATGTAGAAAAATAAGTGCTATGTCTTTCTTGCCCAGTGTAGAGTGTGGTAAGTTTAAGTTGAAACAAGCTTTTCAAAGCGGCAAGATTTTAGCTTGTAGTAAAAAATCTGAATCTGCGCCACTTCTACTCTTAAGCTGATTAAAATAATGCTAAAATGCCAGGTAGCGCAAGCCTCTTCCACATGCATGCTTTATTAGAATCTGATTAGGCGATATTAACGTATATTTTGCACTTTTTTGCTTTGTGCCGTGGCCCAAAGTCGGGAGGCATGGCACAATACTCCCACCCTAAATACGTCCCTGGATGTGCATGTTTTAATGGTCACAGCATATTAGTCACAGCTTGAAACCATTCAACAAGTATTTTCGAAAGGTGTGGTTTGTTAATACTGATTTTTTATACAAAGTTTTATTTATGATAAAATATATAAGTATATTTCGGTTGGTGCTTAGATGTCTTTTAGTTGCCGGAAAGGAGAATTCGACCGGTTTTTCAACCGGTTTGACCGGCCGGTCGACCCGACCAGTTTCCATCTCTGGTTCCACTGTCCATGAATTGAATCCACAAAATCGTCACCTAGTGCCTCTTCGGTCTGGGTTATATTCTCTGCGTTGTCCTATCGATAATCATTTGTTTAGAGTGGACGAAACGACTGAATATCGCAAACAAGTTCAAAACTTCACTTTCAAACCAGGGCAACTTTATAGAACCTTTTTCAGTGTGCCAAATGGGGCAACTTGGGCAGGTATATTTGCGTTTGTGTATGTTTTTCCCTTAATTTTCGTTTGTTTTCCCTAGCCAATTGAAGTACATGTACCCCGGATGCAAGACGGTCGCCTGTGATCTGGTTTGGTCTCAGTTTTAATGTCCATAAAAATAGGGGTTTTTGGCACTTAAAAGACTGTGGTTTTCTGTAAGACAGGAAAATAGGATAAATTTTTTTAGAATTTACTTTGTTAACAGTTTAGGGAATGATTTTTGTGTCCTTCGGTTTGACCGGCATGAAATTCCTTGCATGGTGGCTCTAGACCAAGTCACTGGAATTTGTCACTTTTGAAATGATTTTCATTTTTACGCGCAAACCAATAGATGCTTTGAACAATTAATTTTTGGGTAATAATTAACTGATTTTGAATTTCCCACTTAAAGCTATTATATAAACTATATCTGAAAAAAGGAATTTTTTATATTGTTTTCTTAGTGGTTTAATTTTAGCGTGCATTTTCAGTAACACGATTCTAATCAAATCGTTCATAATTATTATCCTTGCTGTATGTAGTATGCCCAAGCGTGTAACGAGTTTGCGTGGTCCACATTCGCGTCATTACGCCCGGGCAACCTAGCTCGTTTGGAAGAAATGTCGCAGCGGTGGCGAGTCGTTGGCAACACAGCGTCCGATTTGCCGGTCTGAGATTTGAACTTCAGACCTCACGCTCCAGAGACGAACGCGTTACCACTTGACCAGCTGACCGGTTAACACGATTCATTGTTTCAGAATTGCAACTTCAAAATCATTCCACCAACCAACCTGGCTCCTTTGTCGTCCACTCCATTCAGCTGCTACCCCAACGAGCTTTCCGTGAACACCAGTTTTACCGATATCTCACAATTGCAGCTGGCGCTGAGACCGAAGTTGCTTTTCCAGTCATTGTAAGTTCCATACGCTGAGAAGCCGTAGTAGATTTTTGTGTGATATTGTTGGTAACGTAAAATTCACAGTCCGCTGTATCATCACGCTTCAGCCAGAATCTTGAGACAAAAGTTTTAGGGAAGCTTTTCGTTCGTGCAGCTAAGCGTTTTCGCGGGAAAGTTGGGTGACGAGCGAAAATCTTCCTCTTCTCAAACGCATTTTTGTCGGAAAAGTAATGAAGGTGCGAAAAAGGTCCGGAAAAAAAGTTTCCCAAATGTTCCTTTTAGGGGCTTTGGTAATAGGTAGTGTTAGGACAGTACTTTGAATTTTTTGTAAAGCCTTTAAAATGAACTAGTTAATGCAGAAAGTGGAAGACCAAATTATGCTGTAGTGTACTTGTTTTTGATCAAAAATTGTACTTATGATGACTCTTTTGTCAAAATTTGTTGTTTTCCGATAAAAAATTGTGCAATCTTACAATTTTTTGTTTCAGGGGGGAGTATGTATGGAGCTTTGCGTGGCCAGATGGTGGTCTAATCTCGGTGACGTCACAATATCTTACACGCTTAAGTTTCACGGTGTTCAGTCGACCACGAAAATCATAAGCATGGTGAGTTCTCGATGAAGGTGAAAGCAATATTGATTTTTTCATTATTTGCCTCAGAGAAAATTTGTTACGTTACAGCGAACCATTAGTCTATTTTGTTAATTCTTGGTAATGCCCACAAGTGACTGATGGTGGAAATTACATGTTTTTGATTTTTTTCAATCGGTCTTTAAATGTTTAATTCAATTGCAATTGTTTGCAATAATTAAAAGATCAATGCACCATCGTAGTTCTTCAGTTTATTATAGGTTACCTATTTGACCCTGCAGTATTTTACACTGGGTATTTGGCCAACACGTTTTGTAAGAGGGATGGGGGAAAAGACGTCACGATCGTTTTTTGAAAAATGACGTCATTGGCGGTCTAAATTTTGTACGTAGATTTGTTTTTTAATACTGAATCATAAAATGCATAAGTCAAGTTGTTACGTCACGAAAACGTCTTATGACGTCATTTAAGGTAAATATTGGTCAAAAATGCTCAGATTTCGGAAAGTGAATTCGGAAAACCTCAAAATTGGGAAACTTTCCGTTACCGTAGCAACTTCAAATTTTCAGGAGTTATTTGTGAATAAATTTGACTTAAAGTCAAGTTAAATCGAAGCAAAAGCTTCTTTCTGAAAAGATTGATCAGGAAAAAAACTGAAAGGGATGCAAAAGTGCCCCCTCCCCTTGTAAAATAGGGTTTACAAAATTCTTTCTTCTGCTAATAGTATATTTTGGGGTCACGCTACAAGATTTTTCCTCCATTTTGTGTAGTTGATCTAAACTTATGATTGATAGGGGAAATAAGTGACAAGATTTTACTTTTTTAGCATGCTGCCGATGGAATTCATCGTTTAGAGCTGACCAGTCTCTTGCGAGAAGAAATCTCCCCAAGCGTTACGCTCAAACACGTGGTCCAGCCCATACGTCCCTCGGAACACCGAATCAGCCCTCTTGGGTCTCGTGACATTCTTTTTGGGGAGCGGCCCGTGTATGAAATGGTCAACACCTACAATCTACGGATCGTAAGCCTCGGGTTTTACCGTTTTTTTACCGTTTTCCGATCGTAAGTCTCGGGTTTTACCGTTTTTTTACCGTTTTCCGATCGTAAGTCTCGGGTTTTATCTTTTTTTTACCTTTTTCTACAAGGATTATTTCTAAAAATCCCTTGAGCAATAAGTCTAGTTTGTTTTAACGACTTTAGCTGTTGGTATTCCATTCTGTTTGAGCTGGACAGCTCATAGCTGATAGAATTTTAGGCATGGATTTGAATTTGCGTCTGAAAAATATTGTTATGGGGTGAAGTTTTTTCTCTAAACAATTTAGAATTGTACTTGCAGTATTACGCGAAAGGAGTAACTAGTAGTCTGGCCCCATCTCCGCGTCATTGCATTGGGCAACACAGCTCCTTTGGAAGAAATGCTGCGTAGCCGTTGGCAACACTGTGTCGGATTTGGCTTCCCCTTAAATTGAACCCCTAACCTCTTGTTTCGAAGGCGGACGCATTCGACCAACTGACCGTTATATTTTGAAAAATAATAAAATTTTTTTGGTTTTACAGCCGAAATCTACAGAGATTGTAGTTTGTTATCCGATTCTTTGCGATCTGCTCTACGAAAACGAGTACAACAGTCAAATTTGGATGATCTATGATTCCAACAAAGTTCTAATGAATGTAGGAGATGCGTACCCACATCAAGTGTGTTTTCACCATGTTTTATCTTGCTAGACTATTATCTTATATCTTGCTAGTTTTGAAGTTTTATGTGATGGTGTCACAGTTTGGTCTAATTGTTTCGTTTTTTGTTCTATCGCTAGAAAACGACTATCCGCAATTCGCATCTCCTTGCACGTTTTGATTTTGTATCTTTTTTCAAAAGAAAGGGACAACAAGGTTGTAGCATTAGGAGGTCCATCCAAGCTGAGGGGGCGCAGTAATCGTGTATTAAAACAAAATTGAAAAGAAACACCATTTAAAAGGTACATTACTTGTCTAATTGCTTTCGTACCTTTTAAGGGGTGTTTCTTTTCAATTTTGTTCTAATACTTTTTTTGAGCGTGAAAACAGACTGTCCTGTGTCCATACACTTTTTTCACATTTCTCATCTTTAAAGCAGTTGTCTTTTATTCGAAAGAATTTTGCGGTTTTTGATTCATTGTGGCGTGTGATTGTTGTGGTTTTTAGCTATGTTTAAACAGTGTTTTTGAAAAATTGTTTATTGAAGAAAAAAACAAAACAAGAAGTTTAAATTTTATTGGAATGTTTGAGGTATATTTTATTGGAAATTTTCAAACACATAAAAAACTGTTATTTTTTCATTTTTTATTCATGATTAGCTGGATGACCTTTGATAACTGAAGATGTTTTCATTTTACCATCTTTAGCGTGTTTCAATATTTTGACCTTTTTTAGTATCCTATTACTCTGGGCAAAGGGGACTATACCATTCGTTTGCAAGTGTCCAGTGAGAGCCGAGACGCCCTCTTGCGGTTAAAAGATTCGCCTGTGACGATCAAACATAAGCTTCCATCGGCCGTCACGCTTGATTGCTATCCTACCCATCGCGATGCTCTGATTGGTGGAAGCCGTATGACGTCAACATACATTGAGCCAGGCAAACCGTTGCCCATCTACCTAGCACAGCTAGCGGAAGACAAGTAAGATAAAACGTCTGCCGTATAAACGGTAGCTTCGGGTTCAATACCTGGTAGGGTCAAATCAAAGACTTTGAAAATTAGTATTTACACCTTTTCTGTTCGACGTTCATTAATGAAAGGAACATTTTGAATGAAGCCTCTACCGTATGTGGTAGATATGTCGGCAGGTGGCAGCTTGACTCGAAGACCGAATTCTTTTGCTGTCTCCCGGCCAAGGTGAATAAAAATGTATGTATTCTTACTCTACGTAAAATCCTTCTTAACCTAGCACTTGAAATATTTAGGGTTGAATTTTATTTGCATTTATTTTGTTTCTTAGCGAGTTCATGTATGTTTATAGGGTTCCAAAATTTTTTGGGTCAGGCTGCTATTTAGATGGGAGTTTCAGTATAATGAAAAGCGAATTAGCCAAGCAAGCCGTAAGTATTGGTTTGAAGTTGTCAGTTGTCTTTGCACATACACTTAGTAAACTGCACTGTTTGGTATTAGGAGAAAATCTGTTGGAAAAAATCGCGAAAGCAGTACAAGGTATAACATTTGTTTTTACTTTTTTTTATTTTGTTTTTGACTTTTTTGTTTTGTGAGTTAGAATGTTTAGCGTTTCAAAACTATAAATGCTTTTATTCCATCACTATTGTTGATAAAATATGCTTAGTGTACTATAATCTTGTAAACTAATGTTTAGGTTAGAGAACTAAGTATGAATTTGTTTCTACCAAAAACCTTGGTCTTGTTGCAAATGCTTATCACCTTTTTGTGATGGAATTCATGATCTTTCAGTTGTCTGGCTCCTAAATCTGTATTTCCGAAATGTACCATTTCTTTTAGCACTTTAATGAGCTATCTTTCTAGATTGTAAATACATGGGAATACTTTGGAAAAATGCCAACTGGATAGTATTTCGTCATTCTAAGAATTTTTCTAACTTCCTGGAGCGTTGGTCTAAGTTTAGTTTTTATTTTTGGCTATAGTTTGGTCAGCAAAAAGTTGTCCGAATACAAGCTTTAAATTCTCATTTCGAATGTGAATCATTATTTTAATATGTAAGATAGTTACTTTCATTTTCCTTTTACGAGTAAACAGCAGTGGCGCTATCCTTTAGACAAACCCTTCCCGGGCTTACCCGTTAGAAACGGTGATTTTCCAAATTTTCTGATTAATATTTAATCTTTTTCATTGAATTTGCTGATTGTTGGTAGTCGCCAGGCCGAGATTATTACCGTAAACCGCTTTATCCAAAACGCAACAACGTAGCCGGCTAGCATTTGAACCCTAATTATACTTGTTTCGCTATCAACAAACTTTTATGTAACAGCAAAAACTTTTTGTTAAAAAACAATCTTGTTAAAAGCTCTCGTTTTAGAATGTGTTCAAGTTCAACTACGTGTTAATCGACGAGCCAAACAAAGGCAAGAATTCTCGTAACGGGAGGAAATCAACGAAGTCCTCCAGCGCCTCCCTGGTTGCGAAGGATTTCGAAGCACGCTCTGATGAGGAGATGAGAGACTTGAAGATTTCCTGGATTACCAAGTAAGCTTTTCTACGTTTTATAAACCCAGAGTTGAGGGTACTAGATTTGTTTAAAGTTTCTTTCTTTGAGAAAAAAACATCCTCACTATGTCGTTTAAGCGTACAGGTCGAGTAAAAATATCTGTAAATCACTCGAACTTGGTTTTATGCTTTATGAGTCCGTTGCTCGCATTTACCAGTACTGTTGACTAATCATTACCAACAGCTAAGTAATTTTTTCTATAGGTTGTCTGTTTAGGTTACCTTCGACTAGCATTACTTTCCATCATTTGAGAATGAACGCCCAGTTTCCAGTAAAAGGAAGATTATTTGGTAATTTTCAGGTTGCCATTATTGTTTGTGTTTCAGATACGATAGACCTGATTTGTTTGACACTTTGAAAGACAAATGGTCGGAGCATGTTCCATTGTACATTGCAAAACTACAGCAACTAGAAGCATCCAAGGTAATTTTAAGCAATAAGCAAACTTGTATAACTGCATTTAGAGAATTTTTGATGGCTAATAACATAACATACTGTAGAAGTACTGTACATTGAACTACCAAAGTCATCCAATTATTGAGGAAATGGTAAAGTTGAAACCGAAACACATTCACTGTAACAACACTATGAAAACTGATATAAAATTCTATATCACTGTCTATGGATATGCGTTTTTTTTTGATCGGGTTCTGCAGCTTAGCTGGTGTTCTATGGTGTAGCCTTTCCGCTGCACCGTGCACTCATCCGCGAAAAAAAGCAGGACACCTCCAACCAGCCAAACCTCAACGCTACGCCCCTCAAAACATTACTTATTCGATTTAGAACCGGCAATCTTTGGATACGATTATATCGTGTGCTGATGAGATATTGGCTCTCATTGACATGGCGAAACTCTCTGCCCATCTCGGCATCAAGCATGATCCGAGACCTGACGCTTCATCTATCAAAAGGTACGCTTTATTCAGTATTCGCACAGAAGCCGTCAGCCTTGCTGAAGCGGAAAAAGCACAAGGTTTTCATTTTTGCTCTTTCAATTTTGCTGTTGCAAAGAAAATTTAAATTTGCTGTTTCAATTGAGGCTAAGCATTAAGCAAACTCGACTATTTTGTGAATAAAAAAATGCTAATTCGTGAATTTTACGTCATAAAACTTAGAGGTTCCCGCACTCCTTTCTGAACAGGAGGTCAGGGCGGGTCAAATCAAACACAGTGTTGCCAACGGCTCGCCTCCGCTGCGACATTTCTTCGTGTAACCAGCACTTTAATCGGGATCGAATAGTGATGCCATTCACCGGGTCGTAAAAGGCGACCAATGATATCCATCAGCTGTAGCCACCTATGACGTGATGTGTGCCCACTCTTAGAGTGGTGTTGAAATGGCTCCCTTTTTCCAGGTTATTCAGTTTAGCTGGGTTTCTCTGGTGTAACATTGTGGCTGCGCCGTACTCTCATCCACAGAAAAGAGCAGGGTGTAGTAACAACAACATTGTGACAAGCTGTGCTGCCCAAGTGCAATGCCACGGAGAAGGGCCCCACCAACTCGTTACACGTTTAATAGAGACAAGCGAGTATAATGAAGATTTTATGTCGGAGCAGAATAAAGGGACGATGTGAAAAGCTTAGACAAAAAAGCCAGAGACAAGATAAAATGAAACATTCTATTTACGAGACGTTTCGACTTAAATTAAAGTCATTATCAATGTTACTCAAATAGAATAAGATATTCTATTTGAATAAGATTATTCAAATATTCTACTTGAATAAGATTGATAATGACTTTAGTTTAAGTCGAAACGTCTCGTAAATAGAATGTTTCGTTTAACTTGACTCTGTTTTTTTTTTTGCCTAAGATTTTGTGTGTTCAATAGTGAAACGGATCGCAACAAAAACCACTTGCTCACCGCTTTGACAATCAAAGGAACAGCTTTGGCAGAGAAAGTGATTACGTACATTGAAGCGGTGAAACTAGCAGAGCACACTTGCACTACCAAGTCTCCTGGAGGTTCCGATGCTGATTCTCCGTCTAATTCAAAAGGTAACCAAAAGCCATTAGGGTTGTTCAATTCGTTTTAGAATTTTAAACCGCAAATGAATCGAAATCATTTCTTTGATTCTGGCAATTCGAAATGATAATTACTTCGTTCATGCTTTCTATTCTGTAATCGAACTGCATACGTTACCGCGCAGGCGACGCATCAAACACATTTTGCTGTTTTACGATCAAAGCTTTAGCCCTTGGTGCTGCTCAATGCAAAACTAGGACAAATTCACACAATATTGTATAGCTTTTGTGTTCCATAATTTTTATGTAATTAGCTTTATTTTTGCGTAAAACTCTAACTAATGATTGTTTATAGAAATAACGAATCAAAAGCAATAATTACAACGATTCAAAAATAACAACGATTTAAAAGTGTGACTCCAAGATTTGAATTTGATTCGAAATCACTGAAGATTCGGTTACAGACATCCCTAGTAACCACTGGTATTTACCTGATTCTTCATTTCTCAGGGTATTTTTGAGTCATTGTTCATATACAGCGGTTACAAACGATACCGCGGTACCACTGGACAGTATTATTTAAGCTTATGCTGGTTCCTGTTGAGGGTTTTATGTTAACCTGAAAACGTTTGAATATTTATGTGTAAATTTTTTTTACTTTGGCTTTGCAAAACTATGAACTCTTCAGCTGTAAAAATAAATTTGTCATCGATTTTGTAGACGAAGATGGGTTGACTGATGGTGACGAAAGACTTCTTCGAAGTGAAAGTGATAAATTGGCTTGTTTGGAGAAGCTAAAAGATACCTACGAGATGTTGCAAATGTTTTTCGATATGACCGACTCCAAGGTATATTTTATGTTACTGTTGGTAGCTCTAGCTCAAGTGTTAAGGCAATCGGCAGCTTAGAATCTATTTGGTGGATTAAAATTTTAACTTGAAGGTAAGCTACAGACTGTCTGTCTATAGCTTACGTCATTGCTTCACGTGACGTAGCTGTTACCACTTGTTTTCAAATTTGCGCCGGTGCAGTGTAGCTCAACTGCTTCCTTGGGAAGTTTTAACGTATTTTTCAAGTTTTAGACTTTTTTATTTAAATTGTCAACTGTCACTTTTTAAATAGTTTGGATTTACCCCTGATGATCCCACTTCCCGGTGAAACAGACTGTTGGGTTTTATTTTGTAATTTTTAATACTGTGGTAGTCTGCTGTAGTAATCAAAAAAACACGTTTTAATTGTTTTAACATTTTAATTTTAAACATCATTAATGATCTAAATAAAATGTAGGTTTTCAAGAGTTGACTTAGTTTTTTTTGTTTTTTTACTCTTTATTAAACCCAAATAAAAATTGCTACAGATTAATGACTTTTTAAACTTCGAAGGGTGGCACAATCTTAATGTTAACTATTAATATTATGCTTTTGATTAAGTTCAAATATCGTTTTGAATAAGTGTAAAAATTGGATTCTAACTCGACGAATTTTCAGTTACTCACGTTCGTATACAAGCATGCTTGTGCTTTCGAACAATATGGGATAGCAGCTAAGACCTTGATGAAGCAACAGGAAGAAAAAGCCAACAAGGAAACTGATTTGTTATTGATCAAGGTACAGCTTTGTAGCTCAGCACCAATAACTTGTAATGTGGCTGCGGCTAAAATTAACTGGTTGCCATTGCTTCAGGAGCGTAGTAAAGGGGGCTAGGAGGGTGATCGCCCCCCTACAAGGTAGCCAAAATTTAACCGATCAGTGGTGTAGTGGATAGAGCGTCTGTTACTGAAGCGGTAGACACGGGTTGGATTCTCAGTCGGGTCAAACCAAAGATTATAAAAATTGGGATTCACAGCTTCCCTGCTTGACGTTCAGCAATTAACGGGACAGTATGAAGCCTCCATAGTGTGTGGTAGACAGGTGACAGCTTGACTTGAAGATTAGTTGGTCCCTTCGCTGTCTCCTGGCCTCGGTAACTTGGTGAATAAAAATGTAATTACAAATTAGTTTTATATTTTTGTTATTTGTGTAACAGCTCTGTACATTTAATGAAGCCAATTAATTGGGCTTTTTGTGAGGTAAAATGGTCTATTTTGGTCTTTATCTGAATTTGCCCTCGAAATTAAGACTTCCGAGACGTTGAAGAGATATTTTAACAAGTTTTTTGCTGGAAATGCCTCCCCGAAATGAAATTCTGGTTACGCCCTGCATTGATAACTTTATTGTGAGATCACAAGTCTTTTTGATATTTGAATTATTTGAGACCATTTGAATTGTTTTGCAATCCTTTTCATGGAGTGATTTGATGCATTGAGTAAATTCTTAACCAAAATGACCAAAAAAATTACAGAATATTTCACTTTCGCTTTTTCTCTAGCTCTAATGTAATAAAAACTTGGCAAATGATAGCAAAAAAATTCTCTTTGTTTTGGAAGAAAATTTACAGCCAAAAGTATCAGTTAAAATTTTCAGTTTTTTGAACACAAGTCGGTCTTACTCACTGTCTCAGCTACTGCATATCTACGTAGATGAGCCGTGTGAGATGAAATCGAATCTGCTGGGTTCAAAACAAAAATGGGAGAATATTTTGAGGCTAATGCCTATCTATTTTTCAGCAATAACATTTTAGCAAGCACGGAAATAAATTCAAGCTTTTTTTGCAGTGTTTTCAACAGCTACGGTGGAAGCATGTTGTTGAACATTTTCAGAAGTGTCATTTGGTCAAGTTTCCCCCCTCGTATATTCCATTCTAACCGCACTTTTGGACCTGTTTCCCATTATTCAATATAGTTCATTCATTGCGGGAGATTTCCACTCTTTCTTTGTTTTTGTTGTAACCAGGTGACCCGTCACCTCCAAAATTTATTAGTGCACTTTTTTGTGTTTAGCCAAAAATATAGTCAATAAATATATGGCATAAAAGTTGTGTTTTTGTTGGAACGAAAGAATTTGCAGACCGAGGTTTATCAGTGATCACGTTCTTAAAGACTTAGCGCACAGCGAGTTCGAAAGATTTTGCGATGATCAGCCCAAATCACTTCCATGAAGAATAAAGAATAGATGGACGCTTATAACTAGATGTAGACCATTTACCTTTTGTCAAAAGCGAGCCGCACCACTTACAAAAAAGTCAATCGAGTGAAACCTTTTCCTGAGTCTATCGTTCGCGTTAAATTCATTCATCCATGTGTAGCAACCGAAAGCACTCTGCATCTGTTTAACCACGCCAACAGAGTGCAACTTCTTGGGGTCTGTTTGCAAGTCTTTCGTCAGGCTAGGCCACTACAACGGGTAGGCTGCTAGGCCCCGATGGAAAAAAAGCGCAACGTCTTTTTTCTCAGGACGATTGATCACCACCGCTCTATCAAGTGAGCAATCGCTTGCGTTAATGCCCCGTTGTTTCTAGAAGTGAAGATTGTGCGTCCCATACTTCGAGGCAATGCCGACTTGACAAGAAGTTGAACAAAGCGTGCGCTACTCAAACAAGCCTGTTTACTGCCGTGTTTTGAGACTGGTAGTTTCTTTAAAAGACATTCGAAAGAAAAGTTACTGAACAAACATTTCAAGTCGACCAAAACAAGTGGCTCTCAAGCAGGGCTTTATTCACATACAAAAAGGCTGCCAAGTCAATATATGAAATTGAAGTACGTATTTAAACGCACGCTAAGTTATGGTTTACAACAAACACAGTATTACATAAATAAAGTTACCGGTACTCAATTTGGAACTACTAAATAGCAAACTCTGGCCCGAGAGCTTGTGAGAGATGCAAAATAGGTAAAAATTTTTAATAATATTTAAAGTACAAATACATGGTATCCATGCTCAGTGATGCTAGCGCAATGCGGTTGAATTCGGTGGAGAGCCAAAGCTATACTGGTCGAGAATCCTCTTTCTCGTGACCTTGATGTGAGACTTTGTTCAGAGTAATCTGAAAAGAGGGTACGATGGCAAGTGCAGAAATTGCACTCGAATGTAGTTTAAAGGTACGGGTGGGCTGCCAAGATATGTGAGAATTCAGATGCTGATTAAACACTAGCCTAATGGGAAAGCAGATAATTATATGAGATAAGTGCTACATCAGAGTTGTGAAAAAAGTAAAAACTTCTGTGTTAAAAATCTCTAAAAGCACAAAGCAGGACTGAAATTTGTGGAATAATAAGCTTGTTTTTTGCACATTTTTCAAAATAATTATCGCTCGCAAATGATTAAGTGAATAAATACCAAGGTCAACTATGTTCGTTTCAATCAATGCCGCCGCCAGAGCAAACGAAGGATAATTATAAGGAGGGGGAGGGGGACCAAAATAGACTAAATTTTTGCACATTAAAACCAATCTTAAACGGTTACAAATTATACAAAATTTTGAAATTGTTGAATTCATGTCTAAAAAAAGACATGAGAGGCCGGCAACATTTCTTAGCCCTTTTAGTCTGCGACCCATAATTGCTGAAAAAATCTATCTGCAGCAGTGACTGCGACCTAAACAATCTTGAGTCTGCTCTAAAAAAAAAGACGCGCAACCAGAATTTTGCTAAAAGTTTGTAGTTGTTTTTTTCGAAAAACGTTTCAAGCTACGTGCAGAGCAAACATACAGTTACTGAAACACTAAATGAATATCGAATAAGCAAAAATGAAAGAATGTGCATCGTGTTAATAAGACGGATTATTGTGTTGCAATTGTGTTACAGCAGTTGGTTACCAGCAATTACGCAAAGAATCGAGAAAATTTCAAACGAGAATTATGTTTGAACGTTACGATTGCGTGCGTTATTATTCCTTTTTGCAGCATTGTGTGTTGTGTTGTCGTTACTTAATGTTCCAAAAAAGTATTTTGAGTTAACCGAAATGGGGGGCAAAACAGCCTTTAGGGGGCAAGGCCCCCCCGTAGCGACCTCACTGCTTTCAATCAACTAAAATAAAGATACAAAATCATCGCTTAAAAAGTAAAACAATAGTAGCGGGAAGCACTAAGAAGGTGTAAGTCAAAGAGAAATCCAAATCCTTTGTTATGCTATCATTGTTTTCTAGCGATGTACGCTAGAATTACACAAAGACATCGCAAATAGCATTGAGGATTAAGTATTATGCTACTACTTTTGAAAGCAGAGTCAATTCTGCTAAAGTACAATACAAGCAATTCTAAACTTGCGCACTTTTGAGTGAAAAAAACCTTTTCTGGCTTTTTCCACATATACTGTATGTTGTATATAAAAAGTCACCAAAACTAGCTAAGTTTCCACAAAAAGGCAAAAAATCAGGACAGCTTACTGATTAGCATGAATTTACATGAACTTGGAAAAATAGTTAATTAATCCAGTGCATTTGGATTTGCTGAAAATGCCTCCGAGATTTAAATACAATTTCATTGCAAAAAATTATACTCAAAAAACTAGACTAAAGTAACATATTGACAGAAACATCACGTTAAAAAATTGCCAATTTTCAAATACAATTCAATAAAATATTCTAAAGCGAGCAAAGCTTATAATCTTCCAAAATTCGAAGTTCGGTCACGCTAGGTCGTAGATAGTTGTAAATTGTACATGATTATGATTTCAAAAATCAAATGTGCCCAAGCAAGACAAACTACGAGTTTTTTTTGTGTTTAGTATTCAAAGCAAAAAAAGGAAGCCAAATCATTGCGTAGGTAAGAAAAAATACAGACAGTTTAGAGTGTGATACTCTGTATACAAAAAAATAAAACATGTAAAAAATACAGAATGCAAATCATAAGGTTGAACGAACAAAAAATTCCATAGAAAACTTTCATCAAATCTTTTAATAGAATCTTGCCAAATTTGAAAATACATAATGTAGCACCGATCACCATATAGAAAAAAGATATGGGCTATTGGTTCACGATTTTGTCACAATAACACAAGCTTATATAAAAAAAAAAGAAGCAAAAAACATAAACTTGATCACTTTGCAAATCGCGCACGTTGCTGATGGCGTCGCATTTGAGCCTGGAGCTGAAGCTTATTCGTGAAGAACACCTAATAAAATAATATGATTTCTTAGAAATTTAAAAGGCCTAAAAAAGATGCGTTTGCGTGCTAGTGTGGCTAGACAGACAAAAAGTGTCTGGCTTGTAAGCAGAGGTGGGCACAAATAACATTATATCGAAAGCGCAGCGCAACAAAGCGCAACGATTTTTTTAACCAGTAAAAGCGCAGCGCAAAATCCGCAATTTAAATTTTTTACTTTCTGAAGCGCAGCGCAACTTCCGCAATGAACTTTTTGATTCAGTTGAAGCGCAACACAATTCCGCAATTGCGGAACGGTATTTTCGTACCAAGTTAAAGCGCAACCTAACTTCCGCAATGAAAATTTCACAACACAAAGCATATACCGCATTTTTTTAATTTCAGACTGAAAACGAGTAAATAATTTGCTAAGAAGGCCAACATTGATCAATATTACAATCGAAATAGACCAAAATTAAGTTCAATGTATAGAATTGCGCTTTTAAGCGAAAAAAATTTTGAAAGCGCAGCGCAATTAAAGCGCAACAAATTTTAAAGGCTTTATTCCGCAACGCAACTTCCGCAATGTTTCAAAATAAAAAATTAAAGCGCAACGCAACTTCCGCAGTTGCGGAGGTTGCGGAAGTTGCGATTTGCGCTTCTAATTGCGCTTTGCCCACCTCTGCTTGTAAGTATGAAGATTATTTCCAATGGTAGTACGTTCTATGAACACCTGTGGTGTTAAATCGAGCTCCTTCCTTATTACTATTACAACCTTAACTTACACAATAACTATTTTATAAAAAAAAGTTGATTGGTGGTACAGAACTTGAGAATTGCGTTTTAAAATTAACATGTTCATTTCTTCAAAGCAGCTTTACATTTGATACTTGTCAAAAAAAATCGTCAGAATGGATAGCGCAGGAAAAAGAGCGGTTAATTACACGAAAAAGTCGAGCTGTGATTCGCTGGAAAAAGACCAATGAGAGAGCGTCATTAGTGTAGAATCTTTGACAAAAAGCTGCTTGGAAGAAATCAACATTTTAATTAAAGCAATTTCGTAAGAACACGAGGCTAATATTTGGTCAAAATTTAATAACAAATAAGGCTGAAAATTGGCAAAAAATTAAGAACAGCGGCCTCAACTCAAAATTTACTGTTTTACCACAAGTTACCCATTAGAAAGTTGTTGGGTTCAACTCCAAAAGGTATCTATGAACTGCAAAACAAGCTAGCAAATAATATCATGATAAGAGCTTGTACGTACATGCTTCCAGCCTACTTCCGAGGCATATTGCTTCATTCCTTCAGTGACTGTATCGCAATGCCGCTCAACAAAATGCTCCCATAACTGATCAGAATCACAAATCTAAAAGAAAATACTGATTTCCAAAAAGCTAAGTGATGAATCCTCGCAATGGCTAAAACTTCCACATTTCCACAGCCTCGGGATACAAGATCAAACGATCCATTTTGAGAGGCTACATCACTAAGCTAACTTTAATAATGGTGGCAACATTTCAATTAGGCAAAACTTGGAATGTTTATTTACCTTATGAAAATGTTTGCTTGTTTGTGCAAGGTGGCCAATATCTTCCAACTCCAAAAAAGATATGATGTAGATTTGAAGAGGATCAGAAATTCGCGAGATATAATCATAATTTCCTTTGCATAATCCAAGAATGTAATCCAACATGTGTTCACCAAACACTCTTTTCACCTCAGCTGCAATCAAGACCATACAAAAAGCGAAAAATCATCAGAAAATAGTAAAATAGTGCAATGGCACCAGTGCAATCCCTGGAATCAAATCATTTGTCTGCTCTACTGCCCTACGCCTCAATGTAGGTGACATGGTCTTGGTTACTTGAAAATATGAGGTGAAAAGGTGGTTTAAGTTTCAGAAACCATACTGTTTGGTTTCTCCAAAGCTTTTCGGACCATAATAACCAAAAATCAGATCTCTAATGAGCTTGGTTTGCTACTAGCTTTTAACATCCTAATAAGTAATTTTGATAAAATGAGTCAAAGCTAGTCGATGTTGTTGTTGTTATCTGTTCGAGATTGATTAATAGTTAATCTTTATCCACCTGTCAACAGTTTGAAAGAAGGTGATGATGAGAAATGGCATAATATTTTAGGCTCCAAATAGCGTTTTTGAATTATTGTTTTAATGGAACTGTTACTGGTACTCTACTTGCATATTCTTTTAGCTCTTGAGTGCTTTCAACCTACTTTGCAAATCTGAGTCATGCACAAAGTCTTGATGCGATTCCTTTTTTTCAATTGGTGAAACTTTTACATCCGGTCGAAGACAATGAGGATTGATTTTCCATTGCCTCCAGACAACCTAAAATTTGAAATAAAAGCAAGAAGTTTATCACATCAATTCAATCATAAACATTTGAATATCATGGGAACTATACATTACCAATACACAAAAGGATGGCCAGTGATCTCATCACAAAGTGATTTCTCTACAATATTATTCAGCTATCCCCAAAGCTGTCTTGTCTTAACCCTAATTTTGTGGCAAAATCACCAAGACGAAATCACTAGCAATGCAAAATAAAATCAAAAGGCTTTAAGTTAATCAATATTTTAATGAAAATGCACTAAACAAATACCAACTTTCATTAAGGCTATGATTATTCCAAGTCCATGGGTTTACAATCAAATGTGCACCAGTATATACAGTACATTATACACAAAGTATATACAAGAGATGAAAATCAACAACAACAAAAAAAAAACTTTTAAATCTTGGAGATCGAAAAGCTGCAAAGTATATTTTTTGGTCAATAAATCTGTATCGTTACATTCCTAAAAAAAAACAACAAAGTTTATTTTCCAATCAGCCAATATGCTACACATTTTGCACATGATGTAGGCCTACAGCAAGAACAGTCAGGTAGCATAATGCAATGTAGGCCTAATGCAATCAAAACCCCAACAAAAATAATCTTTTTTAGTAGTCAGAGAGGTAAGCCCAAGAATGGGTAGGCTTATCGCTAATAGCAGATCAGGTTTTTTGTCATACAGTACTACTTCAAATAACATTGATAAAATCTGGATCAAAACTTAAAGTACACAGTCAAAATAAGTGCAAAAGCTTTATCGGTGCAATTTTTTAATTTAAAGACATAACCTTCTTCAAAGCCCCAGCCCCACTACATTAAATGAAAGTAGGCTATACTTACATTAGAAAAGGTAATGCATATATTAACATAGTCTTTGCTGGGAGGAGGGCTTTGAACACTAGCATCAAATAAAATTCCTTCTTTTTCCAAAGGTAGCATAATTATTGTAATTCAAATGATTAATATATAACAATATGTATTAAGCTTAAATTAAATAAGAGGTTTTCAAGTAAATCTGAAATTTTAACTCCACAATTTGACAGCCTTCCACCAATAATGATATAAAAACTATTGTTATTTATAAAATTTGCATATCTTATTCTGAAACATGACAATAGCAAATTGTACAAATTGACAAAGAGACTGAAAAAAGAAAATTAAAACAGAACTATACCAGCAAATTTTGTTTTACTCTACAATAAAGATGCACGTAGGATGGTTCTTTTATTTTCAAATTATTTGGTTAAGTTAATGTAGTTTTCACCGATATATTGTATATCAACATGGTCCATGGTAAATGCCTTAAAAAAATTTTTCAGCAAAACCTAGTACATACGTCACAGCCCACTTTTTTCCAACTCCTGTAAGCAGATTCTGGGTTACATCTAGGTAACTTGGCCAGTTTTCAGTAGGCCTTTGAGGTAAGCTGTGCACTGTGAATGCAGCACACAGTGTTCCCAACAAGAGCGCCTTAAAAACATCAGATTTTTAGAAAATAAACATCCAAAACAGATTTTTTTTAGCAAACGAAAAAAAAAACAGGAGCAAAATTGGGCTTAAAACCTTTTTTCTTTTGAGATCACCTTTCTTTCGTCCAACTGTTGATCTTAGAAGAATGAGATAAAGACCTTTGTCAATTAATTCATTTATTTTTTAAAACTTGACCACCACAACAATAGCAAACGCATAGTAACACACTGCACAGTAATAACATGTAGAGTCAGGAAGAGGAAGTAGTGACACAATGTCAGACCATAAGACATGCAGTGGATATTGAGGGCAAAAAAGCGATTTTTATTTAAATGGTTGCTACATCTGTCACACAAGTTGAAGTATGCGCAATGTTGTTGTAGTGCATATTTACCATCCTGCCACCCAACAGTGTCAGACGCTAACTTGTTGGACGATCTGCACACTTTTCATTTTAACAACTACTTTGTGATTGGAGGAATCCGCACCTGCTTAGGAGTTTCTGATGATCCAATGTTCCTGTGGATTTCTTCGAATTCTCATCCACTGAATTTGCTGCTTATTTGAAGCCACCAAGCAGAGATAATCATTGTAAAGCATCTTATCCATGGACGCAAGAACACGACCAGGGTGCGAGTTAAACCCAGATTATTTGATCAGGGTCACCGTAAAAACGATGTCTTTACCCATTTGGCCACGCTGCTGACTTATGTGCAATGTAGGCCTTTTTTAAGAGATCACCTCTTTTTTAACAGCTTGTTTTTCCAGCTTATCCAAACAGAATTGGGTGAATACAGAATAGGCCTAGACCTTTTTGTAACCTCCTTTCCAACCTCTTTTTTGAACTTGTCTCTTTTTTGTTCAATTTACATCAGATTTTCGTTAAAAACATCAGATTTGCTTCAAACAGTTTGCATCAAACAACAACAGACACCCGATTGCAAGTCAAAAACTTCAAAAAAACATCAATTTTTACAGACAAAACTTCACATTAGACAACATCAAAACCACAAAACTGGGTTTTTGCAGGAAATTTCCAACAGAAACATTCATGAACAAATGAATAGAGGGAAACTGAGCTGCAGACCTCTCCTTTTTTCTTTTTTTTTGAGATCACATCTTTTCTAACCGCTTTTTTTTTAGATCACTTCTTTTCTAACCATATTATCTTATACAAGAACACAAATCTTATGCCATGCCAGCTTCCATCTGGGTATCAAGTTGTGTTGAATAACTAAATGCTAAATTTGTGCTAATACTTTGCTATGATCTCCACTCTGATAATCTGTAATGGTCACACACATAGGTGGGCAAGTTAATGCAAAACGTTAGCTTCGTTAACCGCTAGTCCGTTAACAAATTTCACACCTTCGTTAACGTTAATCCGTTATTTTCAGCTTTAATTAACGAAAGTTAACAAAGTCCGTTAATTCGTTAACATTTTGCGTATAATTTACATTTTTTCTTATTTACTCGCTTCTAGAACATGTATTGACGCTGTGGAACTGATTGTAAGGGAGCATTTATTGCTGTGGTGGTCTTTTTGTGTTTTGGAAGTTACATTTTACAGTCTAATCTAATTTCAAGATAAAAACAAGTTCAAATGCACTAACGAAGCTGCGATCGGAAAATCTTTGGAAATTGTGATCAACGATAATTAATAGACCTATGAGGCTGCAGCTTATTATTTGCCACATAAAAGAGCTCCTTTCTTCACTTTCTTCTACAAAACTCGTGCTTTTATGCTACAAGTGTTGCCAGTGCAAACTGGTTTGCACCAGTACTATGAATGAATGGTGCAAGATATTAACGATAAAAATGTTAACGGAAGTTAACAGAACTTAACGGAAGTTAATTTAGTCCGTTCACATGAAAAAACTTTTTAACGAATTAACGAGTTAATGAAAAAGTTAGCTTCGTTATTAACGGATTAACGGACTTGTGCCCACCTATGGTCACACACCATCAGTGGTTTCCTCAAATGATCATTATGAATTAATTGAACAAATCCTGTTGTATCTAAGATTGATGGTTGGATTTGTACTAGTAAAGTAGATGACTTACCGGTAGTAAAATCACCAGCAAATGTGACCCAACTTAAATGGTAGCGCTTAACTACCACATCAATAGCCATTAGCTTTTTAACTCAAATGGTGTAGTTTGAAAAAAGAAACATATTGGTTGTTATTTTGCTCTACGTAAAGAGAGATGCCCTCAGAATTTATAGGATAACCGCTTTTCTTGGAAGACTTGAATGAAGACCTTTTTTGTTGAACCACCTCACTTGCAAAGCTGTTTCCCAAATGGAATAGATGGATTTAGCTTTCTTAACACTGTTTCGTAACTCACATAAAATTTTCATCCAGAACATAAGACTGCAAGTCAAAAACATCAACACTGGCATCATTGGCAGCATAGCTTCTGCGTCGCAATGACGACAAAAAATAGCGGAGTAAAATATTTAAAAAATCCTTCATTTTCATACAAAATAATCTGCTAGTTGAATTAGATGAGAAAATGTTTTTCAAAACACAAAATCTTAAAAAGAAAAAGTCTATATAAGCTTTCTTAAAAATTATTCTACTATTTTTTGTAATGTTCAACAGCACAGCATGTGCTACTTTCAATGAACTTTAGTTTTGCTTGAATCCATTCCATGTTCATTGAACCAAAAAATATCAAATTGCCGTGGAATGCGAAATTGTCCAATACAACCCTACCCTGTAGAACTGGAGCCGTTTAGCATTGACTACCGATACCGTATCAGCATTCAGTATGCTGCAACGGTAGGACTACAGATAGCGAGCAAAACTTGTGGCAGTAAAGGCAAGAACAGAAAACTATCGTCTTTACTTTTGCAAGAGTTGAAAACTTTGGGTATTTCCATTTTATTTTGTCTTTTGATGCATTAATATACGGACCGTAATCTCTTCCTGAAAAGCAAATGAATTAGCTTACTGTATATAAAAGCTTTAACTTAAACAGTCAATGAATACCGATAGCTAGCTGCTACTGGTAGTTCATCTGGTGATTTGACTTTATTTATGACCATCACAAAATAAACTGAATAAGATTAGCGTACTATACCCAGTACCAGGACATGCATTTTCTGGTGACAAGGTAGCCTAGGTCTACAAGTACCGTTGTAACATTTGAAATTGATTTTTATTCTTTGTTTTTACTTAACACTGTTACAGTATCGTACTTCGGTTCAGAATTAAACTGAACGACTGAGATAGGTGAATAAATTTTAGCACAATTGCTAATTTTTATTGTGTCACAATTTCACAAATGATCAAGCTTGTGCTGTTGGTTTAGAGAACAATTAGCCTAATTCAATGCCGACTCTTAATTGTACCACTATCAATTGGCAAAAACAAACGTTTTGTCCCACAGTATCAAAATCCAGAAAATTTTAATTTTGAGGGAAACATATAAATAATAAAATGAGATTTAAATCTGAAATACACTACTGTACAGTTTAGTCCTAGTTTACCCTCTTGAGTCTCTGACAGTAGTTTTAAAAATTACATTTGCAGGCTATTAAAGA
This sequence comes from Trididemnum nubilum, assembly GCA_963965965.1. Lineage (NCBI taxonomy): Eukaryota > Metazoa > Chordata > Ascidiacea > Aplousobranchia > Didemnidae > Trididemnum > Trididemnum nubilum. The sequence goes on from OZ014480.1 coordinate 14,312,334, forward strand.
GAATTTTTCAGTTTTAGGATACCAGGTTTTGGTTAGAACTTCTCTTTATTCATTTGTTGGTGCTTAAATTGATTATTGTCTCTCTATACTGTATTTCAGATATAGCAGTAAGGAGTTAATTAATGCCTAGTATGCACAGTTAGTTGGCGTGGCACTTGGTGTAACTGATAATGAATGCAAGAAGTTTTACATATTTAATTAAGTTTAGAAACGTGACATATCGATTTCAAAAGTGTTGCTACCAGTACTGTAATGTTTCCCAAACTGCAGTACAGACTAGAACATGGACTTTCAAAGTTGAACCATACTGGAAACTTATTGCTGAATTGGATAGTTGTAAATTAAATGTCATGTCATATGATCCTGTCAAAAATGTTGATGGAAATAAATTAATAGTTGAAGCATATTGTGATCAAGGCAATGATTCAAGTAAGGGCATATTGTTATTTTTTCTTTAAATAGATGTACTATCATCTATTTCTCAAAAAAATGTACTTGTTACTAATTTTAGTTCTATCATTTGTCATTCTTTGTCCAAAATTTTTGGCAAATGTTGAAAAACATTGAGATTGATTATGCTGTACATTGCACTGTGCAATGATTGGTGAAAAACTATTTTTAGATTCAGATGTCTGCAATGCTAAAGCTGATGAATCCTCAAAATGTGTCACATTAACTAGCAACTTTCCATCACTTCGGGAAATAAATGTCTCAACACCCCCTGCTTTTGGTAAGTATTCTGTTTTTTCAGCAGAAATTTACAGAGAAAACGGTTCATGAACTTAATCAAATTAAATCTTTTGTTATATATACTTGCTGTATTACGCCAAAACGTGTAACAAGTTTGTGGGGCCCAACTCCGCATCATTGCGCCCAGGCAACACAGCTCCATTTGAAAAAATGTTGCTAAGGCGGCGAGCCGTTGGCAATACTGTGTCTGATTTGACTGACCTGAGATTTGAACCTCAGACCTCCCGCTCCAGAGATGAATGCGTAACCGCTGGACCACCTGGCCAGTTCATGTACTTATTTGCCAGCAAATTAATATGGCTATTTGCAGATTTGAGTGTGAATTTAAGAGGAGATGCATCTTTATCAATTTCAAACCTCGAGTCCATTTCTGTTGCTGCCTATATTCAAGATGGTGATATCACATTGAACAATATCAAAGTGAGGTGAATGCTGATGTATGGCCTTTGGATGTAGCATTTTTGTTAGCGCAAGAGGAGCATAAGTTGTTTTTATTTCAGACTTGTGGTAGTAACAAGTGTATTTCTCTTTAAGTGTCAAAAAGCAACTAACTAGTTTCAATCGGTCACTTTCACATTACTGGTAGTTCAAATTTAACATAGAGTAGAAAAAAAGTAACTTTGATGATTGATGAATAACAAGTTTAATCAAAGATACAATTTGTTTGTATACAATTGTGTACAAGTTTTAATTTCTGTTTGCATTTTTAAATGATTTATTAATTCTTTTGTGTATTTGGTACTTTGCACGTGGTTAAATGTTATTGTAATTAGTCAAATCAATTTAAAAAGTGCATTCAAGTTGAAACTTTACTTAGCTTTTGTCTCTACAATTTTTGACAGATCTGATGACTTCATTAAATTTGAGCTTTCTACGACCAGCCTGCTTCTGTTTCCAAGATATGAAAATTTAGATTTTCTCTTGAAAAGGCTTTTTTCTTTAAGAAATTTTGCCAGGTTCACCAACTACAAACCAAAAATAAAAAAGTTACTGTATCTTTGAAACCCTCAGTTAGTGTTTATGGCAGAGTTGTAGTCAAAACCAACTAAAGGGTCGGAATTTTAATTTAGCCGCTTTTCAGGTAAACTCAAGCCACCTCTTTTAAAAGTTAAGGCTCTGTCACAATACCAACAAAATGGCAACACTGAAGTAAATGGGAGATTATTAACTTTGCAATATCTTGAAAACAGCAAGACGTAGAAAGTTCAAATCTGGTGAGAATGCATTTTTGGCTTTTCCCAACATTACGGTCAACAGTGAAAACTTAACTTAAATGCCGTTTCCCTTCTATTAAAGTGAATGAGAATTGACAAATTGTGATGCTCTCTATTCTCAAAATGTGTTTAATAGTTTCTGGATACCAAATTACGCCCCATAATTTTACGCTATCAATTTAGGCGCAAAACGTAACTTTATCTGCTGCAAACGGTAAAATAATTTCAACGAAGATTTTGCAAGGAAACTTGAAGTTGAAAGCAAGCACCATCAAAGCGGATAAGATACAGTCTCCAGAAGCCGAATTGTTTGCTGCTACAGGAAACATTTCACTGAAAGACGTTTATACAGAAAAATTTTCTGCCGTTTGTGAAAGTGGGGATGTAACGTGAGTAACTGAAAGAATTTACCCAAGTTTTTTGTGCATCTCTTCAGCTTTACATTATTTGGAAACAAAATATGTGACACGGTGTTTTTCTGAAAGCTTGATGTAAGCACAGCAGTAGTGGAATAGTGCAAAAAGCAATGTTCGCCAACTCTAATATTACGACTAGCATCTTTTTCTAGTGCTAAGTTTTCATGAAAACGCATTGCCATTCGAAGTTGCGAAACGCCACGGTTTTAATTTTTTGGATATGCAGAATACAAAGCTTACATGGAAATTCGGAAGTCACGACTAGCAGTGGAAATATTGCAATCGGCACATTGGAAGGAAATGCAAGTGCCATTACACAACATGGCGATATAAACATACATTTGGCTGACACTCATCAAGTGCATTTATCGTCCGATACAGGTAATATGCGCTGGTTTTCGTACATTACGATAATAATTTACGACTTTGCAAACAGTGTAACCGATCAGTGGTCGAGTTAAGAGAGCGTCTGCTACTGATACGGTCGACTTGAGTTCGATTACCGGTCAGGTTAAACAAAAGACTACAAAAACTGGTATTCATAGCATCCCTGCTGGACGTCCAGAACAGTGTAAAGCCTCCACCGTGTGTAGTAGACACTAGACAAGCGGTAACAAATTCGGTCTCTTTGCTGTCTCCTGACCAAGGCAACTTGTTGAATGAAATGTAAATACAATTAGCTTGGGCCCGATTTCGATACGTTTAGTGTCAAACCAATAGTCCAATACGGAATCGGATATCTGGAATAAATATCGAGCTTAAATAGCGATATTGGTTTATGCTTCGATTGACATACAGTGATGCTGTATTTAGGCAATATTTTTATTTCTCTTCGACAAGATTCAGAAGTGGCATTCGACCTATCGACAGCAAGTGTTGTGGCACATAATTTAGACGTTGGAAAGGAGACAATAAGGGGTAAGGATACCGTAATGCTGTACTGCAAACTGCTTTGAAGTTGTACAACAACTCGGTGGAAAATCATTTAAAAAAAAGTATAATTGTGTGTATCAAGAATCAAAGGAGCAGGGTTACGCAAAAAGATAAGGCAACTAGTTATGTAACAAGCATATCAAAAACGATGCAAAAATCCAAACTACTTTGTCCAATTTCCATGTGATACGTTGGGGCTAATTTGAGCCCATTCTTTCAACGTACCAACCTGTGAGCAGTCGAATACTGGCTGGGAATTTGTGTATTGACAGCTGGTAAAAATATCACACCAAAGGTTTAAATCTCTACTGCAGCCGTCATAAAGTTTCCGATCTACTTTGAATAGAGCCATCATTTACTTCCAAGTTGGGGCTTTTAGTCTCTTTTCTAACCATTACACTTTTAATTCCTCGAAGCACAAAGTACCTGCCTCGATAATATTGCACGGTTAAACGTAATAGTATTGGCTGTTTTACACACAGTGAAAATTTTTGATATATACAGATGATAAGAAAGACGGGCCTCTGGTAAGCGCCACTGCGAAGAAAGGTTCAATTGAGTTCGAGTTTTCGTCTTGGATGCAGCGAATTCAGAAGTTTCGTAAACAATTCAAGGCATCTTGATAACTCCCGTGCAAACCCCATCATTCATTTTGATCAACAAAGTCGCATTTGATATCGAAGAGTTGCCGGTCGTTTCAACAACGATCACAGGAGAATCCTAAACAAAACATTGATATAACTAAACCAAAGATGGTGGTGCAAACCTAAAAAAGCTCGTTACTCGTATAGCGAACATCAGAGCCAAACTACGTGTGTGATTTTGAACAAATATGCAGTCTGATCAACTATATTATTTATTGTCACGGACTCTTTGTTACACCGATACGGTTTTGTAGCATGTATTTAAGAATAGTAAATTAAAAAGATTCTGGAGTTAAAACAAGTATCAACATAATAAATTAGTTTTTCTTGTGAATCGTTATTGGAAATCTATTTCTTATGCACTAAAACGCAGAGGTGGAGTCATCGAGGATACATCGAAGCCTCCTCAAGTCCTCGAAAATTGCCCTGTCCTTGGCTCGAGGACAGCACTATTTTTTGAACCCGTAAAATTTTGTTAGAAAACGCTAGGAAAATTTACGAAAACGTTTTTTTGTATTCCTCTTTCGGAGATTGCCTGAAAAATATTTTTGAGGACCTTTTTTTTTGTTGATCACTTGCGCCAGTGTCCTTGAACATTCCTGTCTTTGGCTTCCAGAGGGTGTGTCGTTGGCCTCGAGCCTTGCGTCCTCGACTACACCTCTGCTAGTACAGGCCAAAAAAACACTACTACTTCAACGAGAAAGAAAATGCCGACGTATCGAAAGAAAGTCTACCAAGACACTTCTTTTGCAAAAATTTGACGCTGTATTTATTGTACAATTGTTACTTTTGGTGGATCTACTACGAGAACGCAAAACCATGTTTAGACAATTTTCTCGAAATTGGTGCAAACGTACCAACGCAGGCCATTGCTTGGCTGCTTCATCGCATAAAGCTGCAATGGGTCCAGCTAGACTTTCGTTGCCTTTTCCTTTGTGTCCCAAACACAATCCTTGCATGTCCGTGCACACAACTCCTTGCGCTTTTGGCTTTGACATTGCTTCTATTAACTTTTTTTCGATGACACCTTCCATATCAATTTAATACACTCTAAATTGCTATTCAATCGACAACTAACCATTAACCAAACAAATTCTAAAAAAAACATAAAACTCGAAATTGATGGTTGTACTGCATGGTAATCTAATTTTTTAGACGATGAGACTACAAACGTTAAAAGATTGAAGTAGCAGTTAAAGAAATTGGTTATGCCCTAATTTCGTAAAACTCGCGGTGCAGCGCCGTTGGAGGAGGCACCGTATGACAATTGCTTATTTGGCACAGCGACTTACAAAAGCAGCTGTATAGCAAGGAAACGGTAAAAATATGTTATTGGCAATCCTCAGTGATTTTACAGTTGTACGAAAAAATTGATCGCTTCGAGGAGACTGGCCAAATATACTCATAAAAACGCGAGTAAGCGACTATTGCACTAAAATCAGAATACGAGCTGAAATGGAAGTCCAGCGACTAATCTTCACAAAACGAGTGAATGTCTTGCGCTTTAAAAAATTTTGTTCAGCTGTTTGTACAGATCACGATGACTGATATTACGTCAAACACTGAAGTTCCCTTAAAGCTTCGATCATCATGCGAATATGTGCTTTAACTTGAGCCATGGAATTGGTTGTAATTTTCGCTTTTTCTTCTAATAATTTTACTTTCTTTGCAATGAATTTCAGAGCTTCTACATGTGTAAATTCAACGTAAAATCCAAAACCAATACTGACAAATATCCTGGAAGAATCTTCACTGAAAAATAATACTTGTTATTTAGAACGAAAAATCAGTCATTGCAGAATTCTTAACCATACAAAATTATTTGCATTCGTTGTATTGCGTTTGAAACACTCATGTTCTCTAAAAAAATATTAATGTATATGCCAAAGGCTTCAGAAAAAGCCGTAGAGCTTCAAACCATTTAAATACCTGGCTTATTATTAAAAAATGACTGCTTTAAAAGCAACAAAAAATTAATACTTCACTGGTAAAATGAGAAAAATGGTACAACAGTATCAGTACATAACAAAACATCCACATGAAATCAGTACTACGGTACTAAAAAAAATCATTTAATTAACTGCAAAATGCAGTGTATCAGAAATGAAAGAAAACTTTAGAACACAATGGAATATTATATATAGCATCAAGCAGAACCAATCAATAATTGAATATGCGTTTGTGAATGATCATTCCAGGTGAAGTAAGTCAGCTTTAAGTTTTTAACTACATTAGAATTACATAGTTCACTATGATTGGGTCTAGTCCTTTTTAACAAATAAGAAACTTGTGGGTAAAAATTCATTTCATAGGCCTTAAAAATAAAAAATGGCTTGGTTTGCACTGCACTTACACCACAGCTTGACCATAAAAATTGCATCCCAGATCTACTTGAGTATGGAGTGATTTTTCATCAGATTTGTTTATATTTTCGATAATGGACTTTAATTGATAGTATTGAGATATTTCTTCAAAGCATTTTTCTCTTTCATCACTTAATTTTCTAAAAGATAAAAATCAGAAAAATTTATGAAAATCACTTTCAACCTTATGGGTAGTCACTAGTAATTATATATCAATGCCCGGACCAATAGACGAATGTTGCTAAATATGCTACTTTGGAAATTTTTTACTTTTCAAGTAATTCAAAAAAATTGTCTACTAATATTTACACACAACACAAGTGAAAGCATAAATTATAATTAATGAATAAAGAATATATTTTTATTATCATCAAACCGCAAAAAAGCCAGATATTGGATGATAGCAGACTGTTGATATCAACACAAACAAAAACGATAAAATCATTAATAATTAAATCTTTTGCCGACGGAGCTGTCTTTGCGACGGCCCTGATCACATGATCTTGATTTAACCAACAACCTAGTCACCTTGTTGCAACCTTGGAGAGGACACTTTGCGATGATTATTTCTGCTTGGTGGCTTTGAACAAGCTGCAAACTTATATGAGAAGTCAAACGTAAATCGGAAAGCTTAGAATACGGTCAACTCATAAGCGGGTAAGGATAGTGATGTGAATGTTTTCTTTTTTTTTGCCTTAGTTCTTTAAAAAAAAAACATGGCCAATCAAAAACTGTTTTGTTTTTTAAAGAAAATTTTGTTGTAAGTGGAAATACGGATTGTGCTTTGCTATTAGATGGCTTCTCACTATAATCCAATGGTTCTTAATCTTCGAATCCCTACTTTCATCAAAACATTTTTAAGGGCTCGGCGCCGTGGGTTAATGCATTATGCTCCCACGCAGTTTAGGCACATATAAGCAGTAGCGCAACCAGGGTGGACTAAGGGTACTGAAGCCCCCTCAGCCAAGTCTTCTTTCTTCATTGCCCGATTTTCCGTGAGGGTTGCGGGGGCAGCAGCTCGAGATTAAGCCGCCACATTTCACAGTCTTCCATCACATCCATCATTTTGCTTGGGTGAAGCCCCAAGCGATTCCATCGAAGATCCTCAATCTAATTGGTCCATCTAGTTCAAGGTCGTCCAACTGGTCTTCTTCCATTTGCTTTGGCAAGTAAAGCTTGTTTAAGGAGTCTTTGCTGCGGCATTCCGCTTACATGGCCAAACCATCTAAGCTGAGATCTTTCAATTAGAAGAAGTAACGGCTCGATGTTAAGAGATTTTCGAATCTCAGAGCTACGCACCTTGTTAAACAGTGTAACTCCTTCGATTCTTCGTTAAAACCTCATTTCGGACGCTTGCACTTGTGATCGCACTCTTTCGGTGATTACCCAAGATTCATAACCATAAGTGAGAATGGGAAAACTGTTTTGAAAATTGAGAGCTTTGCCTTTTTTGAGAATTCTCGTTTCAAAACAACCGAATAGTGCAGAGCTCGCATTACTGCACTAGCCTTGCCAATTCGGGCATCTAGTTCCTCGTCTTGCCTTCCGTCACTCGTGAATGCAACCCAAGATACTTAAATTTCTCTACCTGCTTCCGTGTCGCTCCATTCACTTGCAACACGCACTGATCAGCGTTTCTTGAAAGATAAGGTGCCTCAGTTATAGCCGTGCTAATTTTCATTCCGGCGGCGTCGCATGCATCTGCAAAGCTATTTACTGCGCGCTGGAGGCCAAATTCTGTGGAAGAAAGCTGAACCAAATCAGCAGCGAATAGCAGACGACTGATTTTGCAATTACCAATCGTGGCTCACTCATTAGCGTGGCTGCATTTGTCGATCCAATTCATGTAAACAATGAAAGGGAGGGGTGACAAAACACACCCTTTAATCCAAAATACAAGCGTTCAAATTTGTTTTGAACTTGACCTTTAAGAAAGGATTGGACAATTTTCCTCTTTCGAATAACTTCTGAATTTTTTAGCCATTTAGTTTTTTTAAATGGCTTCACAAACGTGTAAAATTGTGATCTAAATGGTGTCGAAAAGTCTACTTTTTTTTCGAAAAAGCAAATATATCGCCTGGCGACTACCACCCTTTGTGATGCGTCTTGAGTTACATCAACTTGTTCAATACCATAGGCGAAGCCAGAGGGGAGGCGCCACCAAAATTGAAATGCCACCAATGATAAAAATAATGACGAAGCCTCTTGTTTGTTCAGTTTCTTTTAGTATTTTCGTGTACAAGAGTACCAGAGTTGTAAGTCGGGCCGGGCTTTTCGGGTCGGGTTCGGGCTTGAAGTTGACAAAAATTTTGGGCTTAATTCGGGCCTGAGACGTACTTTTTGTCTTACGTGCACAAAAACATAATCGAAATAACTTAGCAACACTGCTAAATTTTTCAGACTTAACTTTCCGGTTTTTTTCGGCATGATTTGGGCTTCAAATTAGTTTTCGGGTTCGCGCTAATATTTTCGGGTTCGGGCCTGACCTAGTCGGCTCTTTTTACAACTCTGAACAGTACACCAGTAATTAATAAAAATATCAATAATTATGACTAGGGCCCGCAAAAGTATTAAAATTTTGTAGGTCAAAATAAACATGGCCCTAATTATGACCAAGGGGCCTGGACCCGCTCCATTCAATTTTTTTGCCAACTAACCCGAAAGAAATTCCGAATTTTTGTACTAAAAGTTGAAACCTCAGGTCCTACTGTAACCTTTTTATAAACCTTATGCAATAACATGACACGTAACCATCTATTGTACAAACTTCAAGTAACAATCCACCTCAACACTTTTTACGTGACAAAATAATTTTGAAAATTAACTTCCTTTAAAATGCCAGTGAACTAAATGACAGTGGTTCATTAACTCACAACAAGTTTCTTTAACATAAGGCTTTTATTGTTAATCTCTTCCAGCATTCATTCATCATACCAGTACAAACCAGTTTGCACTGGTAACGCTTGTTGCATATTAGCACGAGTTTTAGGGAAGAAAAAGCAAAGAAAGGAGCGGCAGGATAAAAAGAGCAAGCACTGGATCAAATTAGCAGGCGCAATAAATGCTGCAAATACAATTTTAATCATGCAAGTATAAAGTGGGTTAGATCTTAGACGAGTTGAACTGCGATACTGTGGTAGGTCTATGATGCATCCATGAATTCTGTGTAATAGGTCGTAAGATGAAAGTGGACTAGGAGAGTTAGTTGGCCTAGCCAATATCCCTATTCGCACCTTTCAAAGATTTTCCGATCGCAGCTTCATTAGCGCATTTGAACGTATTTTTATCTTGAAATTAGATTAGACTGTAAAATGTAACTTCCAAACCACAAGACCACCATAGTAATAAATTTTCCTTGCAATCAGCTCAGCAGTATCATTACATGTTCAAGAAGAGAATGGATAAAAAGAAATGTAAATTACACTTAAAACGTTAACAAATTAACGGACTTCATTAACTTCCGTTAATTAAAGCTGAAAATGACAAATTAACTGTAACACCGGAATGAAGTTTGCTAACGGACTAGTGGTTAATGAAGCTAACATTTTGCAATAACTTGCCCACCTGTGTATAGCATGTCTAAAGAAAGGTTTACCAGTGTCGATGAGATGTATAAGCCCAATATACTAAAAGCTGCAGCTTGACTAAAGCATTATATATGTATCTTTAAAGCACTTTAACCTTGATTGATGCTAGGACTAGATTAGGATTCAATTGCATTGAGAATGTTGTCAACACTATCGTGTTAGTAATAAAATAGGTTTAGAAATCAGAATCAAATCTTGATAGATTCAGATTCATTAATTTAATCCAAAATTTTTAACACACCACAGACAAGTATAAAAGGTTGCGGGACAACAAAAACACTGTAAAGTCATCAAAATAGGTTGCCCCCTCTACAAAGGATTGATAATTAAATATAAATAGTTAAATATGCCCCCTCTACATACGATTAATAATTAAATGCCAATTAAATTTGGAGATTATTCAAACAAATATTACACAAAGAGAAAACGAAACAGCAGACCACTGTAATTGACAAAACAGAAAACAATGACACAATAAAAGAGAAAAAAAAAAAGGAAAAAGCCATCCACTAATAACAAGCCAAGTAATTCTTCGATTGATAATTATTCAGAATAGCAATCAAGCACAGGAAAAGGCTCAGTGCATGTTCCGTGTGCTCAGACACTTTATTATAAAACCTAACTTTTTCACAGTGTTTCCTCTAACTTCTTGGCTAATTAGCCTTTGCCCAAATTTTTTGGAACAATTGTGCCAAAGCTCTAAAAAGACGTTTTGGTGCCCTAAATTTTGTCCCAATTCGGTATTAAAGTATACCAAATGCCATATTTCCACAAATTTGTTGAATTTTCTAATGCTATGTTTACCATTTTGCCAAAAATGATTTGTTTTTGTTCCAACAAATTGCTGAATCGCTGAAAAAAATCGGCTTAGCAGGAACACTGCCTATATATAACCGTAATAATCAAAATAAAAATTTCTGAGAACAAGTCTTGGTTGATTTAAGGAATATTTGTTTTGTTCAATGAACCTTATTTAAGGAATGTTTTTTTAATTGCGGAATCTTTGTTGATGTCATCAAAAACTTTATTTATTTAAGGAAAATGCAACATGAACGTTCAGTGCGCCAAGTCATTTCATTAAGTAGATGTATAATCTCTTTTCACATTAATATTTAATAAATCTAATAACAAACGATTTTATTTTGTTTTTGTTGCTCTCATCAATAATCAATAAAACACACCAAGTAAAATATTCAAAAAAACAACAACGATGCTGCGAAGTGACTGGTTTAGGGTTTTCAAGTCAAGCAGTCACCCAAAAAGTGAAGGTTTCCACAACACAATAAAATACAAATACCAGAGCACTACAAGGCAAAGCAGTAAACTTGTTAAAAAAAAAACAACTGTAGTTGAAAAAGAACTTAAAAAAAAGAAAAAAAACTATGACATATAACAACAACGCACTATTATAGGCAAAAAACATGTGGCAAATTCTAAGGCAGGCTATATTCACTTAAATGTAAGAATGATATTACCAGGAAAAAAGTACACTAATCGAGTTAATTTGGAATACTTATTGTGTGAAAGTAATCTTTAATAAAGACCAAGTAAACATTGTTTGGACTTTTTCTTGAAAATTTTAAAGGAACTATTTCTAATTCCAGATGAAATAGACAGAGGTGGAGTCCTCGAGCACATCCTTGGCCTCAAGGACACATTTTCAAGTCCTTGGCCTCGAAGCCTCAAGTCCTCAAAAATTGCCCTGTCCTCGGCTCGATGACAGCACTATTTTTTGAATGGTTAAAATTTTGTAGATTGGCTGAAAAATGTTTTTCTAGAGCGTTTTCTTTTGGAGATTGACCAAAAAAAAAATTTTAAGACCTTTTTTTTAGGAAAACACTTGCATTTGTGTCCTTGGCCTTGGATTTTTTTTGTGTCCTTGGCCTCGAGTCCTCGACTCCACCTCTGGAAATAGAGTCCCAGATCTTAATTCCGTCACATTCTACAGAACATCGCAGTCGAGATGTGTTGTATTGCAGAATAGCAAACTTACAAACTAAATTTTACCTTGTTCTTAATTTGTGTACAGTATCTGTTTTAGAAAAATACTCCAAAAAAGTAATTGGAAGTTTATTATGGCAAAATTTTTGCATGAATATTGCAACTTTACAGGTATAGATATATGATAATTTAAGTATTTTGTTTTGCTTGTATAATAAAGACACACTTACCGAAGGTTGAATAATATGTGAAATTATTAGTAATTAATCTTAAAGCTTTATTTTGTAAGGACAAAAGTCTTTGCAAGTATGATTTATAGGTTGATCCCATACTACAATCCCATACAACAGGTGAGGATGAAGTATAGCATAGTATAGTATAAATAAAATTGAGACAGGAGCATAATGTCTTATATTTAGAAATGATGCCAACTGACCGAGATACTTTTTTCACATTTGATTTGTGGTCAAAAAAAGTTATTTTATTGTCCAATATTATGCCAAGGTATCAGAAGGAGTCGACTATTGATATTGGCAGAAGTGGGCAAGTTACTTTGTAAAAGTAACTGAGTTACAGCTACCATTTTGAAAAGTAAATAGTTAGAGTTACAGTTACTTTTAATAAACCTAATTACCAGTATGAATTACCGTATTTATTCATTTATAAGTCGCATGCGTGTATAAGTCGCACCCCCATATTTCACATGAAAAACAGGACAAAATTTTTTAAACATTGTTCATTCATTGCAATTACAAAACAAAAAATTAAAAACCATCACAGTCATCCCTGCTGTCATTGTACTCAAATAGTCCCATTTTACCTCTGGAACATCCTCATCAGCATACCATGAGGGTGACAAGTGATGCAACGTAATGTGACTTGCGTGCATAGGTGATAACTAAACATGATACAAGGTGAAAAAAAGGCAACATTGTTAAAAGTGCTACGTTACTCGCATGAAAGGCGTTTTAAAGTAATATGATCATACGAAAGGCAACAGCATAGAAATCGATAGCAACGAAATACCTCCGAAAAATTTTGTGTGGCATACACCGCACTTCGTGCATTCGTGTATAAGTCGCACGTGACTTTTTTGGCGATATTTTGGTACAAAAAATGCGACTCATTCTCGAATAAATATGGTAAGTATCGAAAATGTTGATTTTGTACTTTGGAACCGATATTAACTGATTTCTTTCTCTATTCATTTTCTAATTTTCATGAGGTGCCTCTGCACAAGCTGCTTATGGCTACTGTTGCTGTTGTTATAACAAAAATACACAATGTAACAAATTGATGCACTTTATTTAATTGCCTTTCAAGAAAGCAAGTATCTCTAAATGTTCATCGCTGAAACCAGAACGTTTGGGTTTCAAAATGTCTTGGCCCAAGCTAAAAAGCAGTGCAGGGCACTTCTGCAAGCCAACCAACAAATCCGTAAATTGTGGACTCAAGGTTTTGGTTTGCAGATTTGCGAATCGATTTGTTACCGCAAACATTTGCAGATTTGCAATAAAAAAATTGAAATCTATGTCAAATCAACAACATCACTGGGATTGTTTCTGCAATTTCCAAAAAAGTACGTTTTTACGGTTCAATGTATCGATAGATTTGGGTGGATGTACTTCTAAAGTACAACACCCTCTCACCAAGTTACTCTGCTGTGGAACGATTATTTCAGACAGGTGCTGCTATTCTTACAGCAAAATGAGTTGGTTTAAGGTCAAGAAACTTCCAACGGCTTGTTTTTGTAAAGGAAAACTTAGACTTTTTCAAGTGACAAAAGGTTGCAGAAGACGACTTTGATGATATGCCCAGCACATATAGTAAATAAACAGGCTGCAGGCCTACCAACATTTTCAATCTTAGCTTTATCTTTTTAGTCTTTTTGTTTTTTGTTCCGTTGATCGTCTTTTTAGAAGGCATGCTTTAGATTACATGCGCTGCCGCTCAAGAAATTTCTAAAGATTTTTGGAAATTAATATTACTGCCCGCTTTAGAATCCTGGAAAAAATTTCTGTATCTTGAATAATTTTGTGATATTTGGTGATGTATACGAGTAATACAACACTTAGCCTTTTTGATTTTCCAAAGTTAGTGTATTGTGCAAATGATGTGTCAAAAAGTTTACCCTATCTTTTATTTAAGAAATGGCATAAATTGCTGAACAGTTAATGATTTTTGCTTGTGAAAATTCATGAGCAAAGTTAATCATATTGATAAACTTTTTGGTGAGTAAATTGCTATGGCACATTGATCTTTAAGAAGATTTTTGGCACCACCAACAAACTGGCCCCCATCGAAACAAATTTCTAATTTAACAGTGACCATTAATTGAACCAACGTTACACACCTATAACCAAGACTTAAAACCCAAATTTTCTATTTTTGCAATTACTTTAGGTGCTGAGTGCTTACTACTCAGTGCTAAACAGAAAAAATTTTAAATGAGAGCAACTTTTCAAACAAAATTAATATCTGCACCCAGTGGTGTTCGCAAAAAGTTTCCATGGGGGGGGCCTAAAGTTTCGTCGCACTGTGACACTACAAAGCAATATTATGGAGAGTGCCAAAGGCAAAACCATTGCAGGGTGGTCCGGGGGCATTCTCTGAAAAAAAATTTGCAAAATTACACTAAAAATACAGGTTTTTGTGCATTCTGGAAGCAAGTTTTAGTATACCGGGTAATGCTTTTATGAGACTTACTAGAAGAATGAAATCGTAAAATGAAAATGCTTCAAAAACATTACAGAATTAAAAAGCTAGGTCATTTGTGAGGGAAGAAAACAAACTGAAACAAAGATCGACTTATTTTTGCATTTACAGAGCAATAACGTACATCATCTTAGAACTGTTGGTTTTGCTTTATCGTGTTTCATTTTTAGGGTCTGAGGGAAAGGCCATGGCACAGTGGCCTTCCCCTAGGTACGCTACTGTCTGCACTGTAATTATATTGTAAGCAGTTTGAAAGTTTTTAAAAGACTGCTCTTATCCAAAGTTCGACTAGAAGTTCAAGCGTTAGAATTTCACGTAGCCATTAATCAGGACTGTATCGCAATTGAAATAAAACAACCAAACGAGCCGAACTTTAGGCTTGTTTTTCTTAACCTAACACATTTTCATCTTTGCTGAAGTTTGCCTTTAAATGAACTTCTTTCAAAACAATTTAAAACATTCTTGCAGCAGTACAGAAGCAAAAAAAAAACGCTAAACTGCAATTATCACCTTTAAAACTAAGTTATTTTAATCGTGATCACAAATTGCCATGCATGATGAAGAGAGCAGGAAGTGACATCGACAACAACCCCCCCTCCATTCCGTCACTCAAGCAGTAAATAGTAGCCTATATCTGATATGCCTGTAAAGTGTCATTTTCAAGAAGGCAAAAACACAAGTTCATGCATCTTGAGTTTCTACTTTTCCGCAACTCCATAAAGATTTGTGCAATGTGCATCTCTGTTTGTCCTATACGACAAGTACATGTACTGTACAATAGGGTGTTGCAGGCGCCCCGACCTTTATGGATTTTGCTGAACTATTTTTTGGTATTGCAGTTTGATCAGTAGATCATGAATACCAAGTTTCAAAAGTTTTCATCAATGTTTACCTTCCCCGCCGAGCCCATTTTGAAGCCCACTTTTCCAAAAAAAAATTGCCTTTTTTGCCACTAGATGGCGATATTGATAAATTGTGCTGGTGGACATATTTTTAAAAGATGCCCCATGTTAGTCTCCACCTTTTAAAAAAAAGTTGAATGAAATCGAGTCATCCTGTCCAGAGATATTGCGATTTTATTACACTTTTAATAAGCATTGCTGCCACCAAGTGGTGAAAATTAAAGTTGAATATATCAAATATTAAGCTTTTTGATGTTGAATTTTGGTATATTATTCATTTCAAAACTTTAGAAGTACATTTTAATGCAACATTTGGTGAGTATTAAATACTGATTTATACGTATTTTAGTAAAATTTTAATACTTAGTTTTAAAAGATTCATATTGTTTTTACAAAACATTTCGGTCGGGTGGGGATATTACAGCCTCTTGAAGAAAATTACTATCAACTATTTCAGAAGTTTTTTCAATGGAAAATTTATTTAGTTTTTAAAATGTGGTACAGAATCAATGGTAGTTCATGAACTATGCTTTTACTGAACTAAACTAAGATTAATGAATGTTGCAATTGCACAGTATAGGTTTATTAGTTCACATGCAATATGAGTGCCCAAAATACTGATAAAATGCAGCTTGCTCAGGTTGAATTCCAAATAAACTAAAACAAGTGTTTCCTTAAAGCTCGACTATGCTTTAGTACATGCGCTACTATTGCGTTGTACAATAATGCGGGGAGCCAGGTATCTTGCATCCACACAAAAATTAAATTTGTACAAAATCAAGGAAAAAGAGGCATTGTTGGCGCTCATTTCAGAGATTCAGTGAACCAATATTGCTCACAATTTTAGATTCTGTAAACTGATGGCTTATTCAATTTTAATGTGATTGTTGATCGGTGATAGGAGAGATCCAGAGAATCAAACCCAGACCGAAAAAGCACAAACTGACGATTTTGTGAAGACGATTCATCAATAAATGAAACATGGAGTACATTATGTCACTGCGCTTTTGTTTTCAATCTTTTACGCAGTGACTTCATTTTGTATAGCAAAGTTTAAAGCAGCGTTGTTGCACTGTTTTGTCCCTTTTTAATTCTCCAACCTACTTTTTTTTTAACTGTTGATGGTCTTTTGAGACCGAAATGGATTTTAACTTAAATAAATTTTAGTACTTTTTAAGAATAATTGACTGATTTTGGGAATGTACTCCATTGTTCAAATTTGAAGTTGCTAAATTTAGGTATTGTTTTTTATACAACAAAACTAAAAATTCATTTCACAATTGTTTTTGTAAAACTATTGATCGTTCTAGTCAAGCTCTGAGGTAGTTGGCTGACTGCAGCAATTAACACATTTTTCGTTTCTGCACAAAATTAATAACAGAGGTGTATTTAGTATCAGAGTCAAGATTTAGAATTGCATTTCTGCAGATATTAAAGTATTCTAGTGAAAAAAGTTCAAATTTTGTTACAAAAACTGTTTCATGCAGTTTACATGTTTCTTTTCATATTATCGACAGTTCTCTGGGTAAATGTAGAGATCCAGTACATGCTCACAACGGGTGGTAGACTTGAAGTCTTCAAAATGTTGCAAGTCTAAGACAAAGCCATTTAACACTTCCATGATACAGGTATGAATTTCCTCTCTGATAAAGAGAGTGGTTGCTTGACTTAATAACCATAAAGTTCTCAGCAACTTTCCTGTTGCCTTCTTTAAAAAATGCCAATTAATTTCTACTTTGTGCAGTTACCAAGGAACGAAAGAGAGCTTGTTCCCTTAGCCTGGTAAGATGAGGAACTTTAATGGCGTAAAGTGACTCCAAATGCTGATAGAAAGTTTTTAAAAAGATTTGGTGCAGGATTTCGAAAGCTGGTGATGCTAAAAATGACTTTTTTTTGTGAGTGGTTATGCCATGGCAAAGGATACTATCTATAGTCTGCGAGTGTGCAATGACTCCACGATAAGAGGGATCAAGTTGGTTACTGATTTTCTTCACCTGCTACACCAGGAAGAAAATGTACAAAATCGTGTATTCATTGCGAAAGACAATCTTAGAAAAATCCCTAACCTAAGAAAACGTCCTTTCCAATTTGTTTAATGTGGTGCTTCTGCATTGTTGCTGAATAATTTTTGCCCTTTAAAATATAGGAAGAATATATTGCTTTGCCAGTCAAATCAGTTGAGTTGAAAATCCAAAAAGCTAGCTCAAATTGATGGATGTGTAAAATCGAGTAACTCATAGTGACCAACTCTTAAACATTATAGCAATGTTCTTAAATTCAATCAATTTTAGATTACAACAACGCAATACCTAATATAGTCGAATAGTGACTAAATGCCTAAAAACAAACACCAAAATACTATTTTGCAACTTTGCAAGGGACAGTATGCACAAATTCAACATTAAAATGCTTAATATTGTTACATTCAACTTTAATTTTCACCACTTGGTTGCAGCAACGCTGGTTGAAAGTGTAATAAAATAGCAATATCTCTGGAAAGGATGATTCAACTTTATTCAATTTTTTTTAAGATGGAGACTAACATGGGGCATCTAACATAACAGTTTGTTATTAGTACTTCAGCCTCTCATATTGCTTGTGAACTAATAAACCTATACTGTGCAATTGCAACATTCATTAATGTTTGTTCAGGCTAGTAAAAATCATAGTTCATGAACTACCATTGATTCTGTACCACATTTCAAAAACTAAATAAATTTTCCATTGAAAAAACTTCTGAAATAGTTGATAGTAATTTTCTTCAAGAGGCTGTAATATTCCCACCCGACCGAAATGTTTTGTAAAAACAATTTGAATCTTTTAAAACTAAGTATTAAAATTTTACTAAAATACGTATAAATCAGTATTTAATACTCACCAAATGTTGCATTAAAATGTACTTCTAAAGTTTTGAAATGAATAATATACCAAAATTCAACATCAAAAAGCTTAATATTTGATACATTCAACTTTAATTTTCACCACTTGGTGGCAGCAACGCTTATTAAAAGTGTAATAAAATCGCAATATCTCTGGATAGGATGACTCGATTTCATTCAACTTTTTTTAAAAGGTGGAGACTAACATGGGGCATCTTTTAAAAATATGTCCACCAGCACAATTTATCAATATCGCCATCTAGTGGCAAAAAAGGCAATTTTTTTTTGGAAAAGTGGGCTTCAAAATGGGCTCGGCGGGGAAGGTAAACATTGATGAAAACTTTTGAAACTTGGTATTCATGATCTACTGATCAAACTGCAATACCAAAAAATAGTTTAGCTTAAACAAACAAGTTTTTAATTTTTATGGGGCGCCTGCAACACCCTACTGTACAAGTATGCAAATCAAATAAGGATTTTCAACTCAATGAACATACTGTAGATAGAGGTTAGAACAAGTGACGAAAGTGACTGGCAGGTGAGGTTACTCTCTTCCAAGTGTGTACTCCAGCCACCAGAGTCGCAGCTGTAATCCAACTCCGGTCACTGTTTTGTTTAAACAAACCTGCATACATTTCCACTCAGCCATGCTGCTGACATGTATATTATAACTCACAAAAACAGAATATTAAATAAACCGAAGAAAACTTACTGATGTTTATTACAGGTCTGCAGCCAATATGGAAAATATTAAGCATTGTTATATTGGTATAGGTCTACCCTAACTATCAAACCAGGAAAAAAAAACCAAAAAGTTTGCAGTTTAAGTTTGTGGAAGTCATTTGCGGTTACAGAAGTGCAAAAAATTACCGCAAACTTGCGAGTTTGCGGTTGCGGACCACCTATCGCTATTTTGCAGAATAGAGTTTAAATTTGTGGTGCCCAGCACTGCTGAAAAGCCTTTCAACTGCAGCGCTCAAGGGCAGAGAAGTATTGTAATGGACGAACAGTTTTTTTAGCGTTGCATCAGCAAAGAAATTATCATCTATCTTTTTCACTGGTACTGCTGATAGAAACCCTTCTATCCGTTTTGCAGCAGCATCTTTTTTTTGGTTCAGATTGGTTGAACAAACAACCAAAAAATTCGTCGTTATTAACGAACTCAACATCATTGTCGCTTTCACCGCTAAGCTTGTTAGCCCCGTTAGTGCACAATAGCACCTGTTAGCACGTCCCACAATTGCTCCTGTTAGCACGTTAGTGCACTATAAAAAATCCGTAATCCATAGCGCCAACAGGGACTACATAGCAGTGTTTCATTAAACCAAAATCTAATGATTAAAGAATTTTTTTTAACAGGACCAAAACTAAAAGTAACTGTAACTAGTAACTTTTAATGTCTCCAAATCGTAACTAATTCCCACTTTTGTTAGTTTTTTGAAAAAGTAAACAAGTTACAGTTAAATAGTTACTATAGTAACTAGTTACTGCCCACCTCTGGGTATAGGGATGTCATCAATTAAAATTGGAATAGTACCGTACTTGAAAGTGATCTAAGCTTAAGAGCAATAATTATAGCTTTGCATTTTGAAAAATTCATTATGAGTTTATTAGCCGATGACCGTTTTTCAGTACAAAGCAGCAACTTATTTGCTTCAGCATTCAGAGTGTCAAGATTGACTTCATTAATTACAAGACAAGTGTCATCAGCATACTATTTCATGCTAATAAGCATCAATATTGTTGATGTCAATGATATATAGTAAAAATAGAAAGGGACCCAGTTATTGACGCCTGTGGTACACCACAGCTTATCCGACTAAAAGCAGAAAGATGACCATTAATGCTTACACATTGAGTTCTGTGATTTGGGTAAGATGAAACTAGACTGAGAGCTCGTATTCCATGTTCTAGTTTTAAAAGGAAAATTTGATGACAAACAGTATCAAATGCCTTTTTGTAATCAATAGAGTGTATTGATGTTATCATAAGCAGTTGTTACATCTAATAAGGCACGACTTGTGGAAAGGCCACTGCGGAAACCATATTGATTATGATGTATTATCAAATTTTTATTGAGATAATTTATTAGTCTACAGTAAATTAGTTTTTCCATTGTAATGGAAAAACCAATGTACAAAATGCTAAAGTTGTTCCTCTGTTTAAAGCTGGCAGTTACAGTGAACGATCAAACTACAGGCCAATATCACTGCCAAAGTGCTATCGTGTCTGTTTATACTTAACTTTAAACAGTTTATACGTTAAACTTTAGTTTATACATAGTTTATACTTTAAACAGACACGATAGCACTTTAGCAGTGATATTGGCCTGTAGTTTGATAGTTCACTGTAACTGCCAGCTTTAAACAGAGGAACAACTTTAGCTACGCAATTTGGCAAAACACCTTTAGAAAAGGACAAATTACCCAAAAAGACAATGGAATTGCAATAATGTCGCTAATAATAGAAATACTCTAGATCACTCGTTATCAGGTTACCTCATACTACATTTTTAGATAGCCAAATGGAAAAAATACTAGCAGCTCTTACTAACAATTGAGAGTAAAAGAAACAATTCTTACTTTAAATCATTTCTTAAAGTTTCATTTAAAAATTTCTCATATTGCAAAACCTTTTCCTTGGGTGGTTCATACATGATACATCACAGATCCAACGTCTAAATCACTTAACAAACCTGCCAACACTTGTGATTAAAAGCACAACTCTTACAGTTATAATACAATGGTCATTAATTCCTCACAAGGAATTAATTCAAATAGGCTACTGCAATGCTGTAGCTACTGTAAAACCTAATACCTTACCAGTAGGATGTTATGTTACCGGTTGAGCTACAGGTACCTTTTAGATACATACGGTAGCCTATTATAGAATTTAGAAACTAAAATTCGAGTTGGTGTCAAAGGTAACATTAGGGATTTACCAAGGCTACTGATTAGGCCTAACTCAGAACTTAAAGATAGAGCTAGAGTTGGGGCAAAGTTAGGCTACAACCAGAGAAAGCCGAAGTTGAAATAAATTAGATTGTTTTTGAAACTCTAATGATGGTAAGGTTACAAGTAAGCCTACAAGACCAAAGCTGAGACGACTCAGGCCTTATCACTTAGCCTATCGATATATATCAATTTGATTTGATTTTTGTAGATACTTTATCTTTTTAATTGTTTTTTTAACTGCTTTGAGCAACTGTCTGTACCAGTTTTTAACTAATGCATGCGGTACATGTTAAGCAGTATAAAGCACTCAATTATTATTATTGTATCAAAGACTTTTTAATCAGGCCTGTAGGCTATCTGATATCTGCAGATAAATGCTTTTTATATACTTTTCAATCTAGTCTGATTAGTAAGGCCTATCAACTTCTGCTCTTGCCCTACTCAGTCTATTGAACCGGTTTATTACTTCTTCCTTCTCCATAAAGTTCAAGCCTTGGCATTGGCACTACCTCTAGCTACACAATGCAGTAGGCCTATATCATACTCTGTTTCGGTTCTTGTGGTACTTGTGCAGAAGTAAAATAAAAAAATTACCCTTCGATCGATTCAAAATACTTCTTTTTCTTTCTTCATTGCCTGCTTGTCAGTTAATATTTGTCAGTTAAATATCTCTTGATATTAAAGAACATTGGCACCCTAGCTTGGGCCATTCAAAAAAATTGATTTGGGGGGTCCCCCGGGGGGGTGGCACCCCCAAACTACGCCAAAATATTTGTCTGTTAAATCTCTGCTGATATCAAAACAAACTGGCACCCTAAGTTGAGCCATTCAAAAAATTGATTTTTGGGGAATCCATTTGGGGGGGTTCTCGGAAGGTTGGCCAGTGATGGCCTTAGGAAAGGGGAGGGGCCTGTGCAAATTAAATGGGGGGCCTCTTCTTTACACACCATTTTACCATGATTTATCTGCGCATGCAATTAAGCACAACCATGCATTTCACAACAAGACCAGAAGACCAGTGCTATTGCAGCCCTAATTAATTGTAATTGTATTTAATAACATTCTATTCACCAATTTGCCTTGGCCAGGAGACAGCAAAGGGACCTTTCGGTCTTCGAGTCAAGCTGCCACCTGCCCACCTGTCTACCACACACGACGGAGGCTTCACACAGTCCCTTTGATTGCTGAACGTCAAGCGGAGAAGCTGTGAATACCAAGTTTTATAGTCTTTGTTTGGACCCGACCGGGAATCGAACCAGAGTCTACCGTTTCAGTAGCAGGCGCTCCATCCTATCGACCACTGATCGGTTAAAAATCAAAATGTTTGTTCATAAGTTCCTCTCATCCAGCATATCAACTCAATTAATTGTAGTAACCTAACGTAAACTTTCAGCAATTGCTTTCAGTATGCTAGTGCTATTACAGAATATGTTTAAGTACTTAACAATAATATTTGAATGCTTTATACTGCTTAGCATATGATATACTGCAGGGTTGGTCAAAAACCTATTACTGCCAGTTGCTGAAAACAGTTGAAAAAAAACAAGTGGAAAAACGACTACCTGAGCCATAGGCGTAGCTAGAATTTTTGATTGGGAGGGGGCCCAAACTACAAATCACAAGCAATGACGTCATGAGAAACTTCGAAAAAGGAATTTTTTGTGGGGGCAAAGATATCGCAGAATGGAAGATCACAAGCCGTGGCCTGGTGTTGGCACGTAACTAGGAACTCGTTCAAGGAGAGGGCTTAAACCAATAGTTAACTTGCAAAAATGTCTTAAATTGGGAGATGTGCTTAAGTAAAGAAGTGCACTGTAATTCCAACGTATCACAGGCGGGGGTCACGGGGCGGAGCCCCCAGCTGCTGGTGGTTATAGGGGTCTGGGGGCGATACACCTAGCCACTGGGCGAATTTTTTGGAAAAAAAAGCTATTTTAATACCATTGGATCACATTTCACGTGATTCAGAGCCATTTGAAAGTATTGGAATTTTTAACATTTGAAAGTCAATTGAAAAAATTAAGTTGTCCAGTCCTCCTTAGGCTTGCAATTTAAGTCCAAAACACGTATAAATCTTGCATTTTGGGGTTAAATTTTGTAAGTGATTTGGCTCAGGTAGGGGGAAGTAAAGTACGTTGCCTCCTGCAATATATTAGCAGTAAATAAAAACCCAGTTGATTATTTTCCTTAGAGATAATTGTTTTGTCATGAAAACAACCAGTTATAGGAGTACATATACGGCCAGGGAGCAAAGCCCTCTCAATTCAAAAATTTGTTCAATTAGCATTCTGCTTACTGTAGCTAATTTTTTTCAAAAGTATTTTTGTTGCATAAAACTGGCGAGGTGGAGGTGAATTGTTATTGAAAAATGTACGATAGTTATGCCTACAAACCATGTTGTTGCCCTGGCAGATTTACATTGAGTTGGGCTCCTGGCACTTTAAGATTTTCGCTATATACATTAGGCCCTCTCAATTCAAAAATTTGTTCAGTTAGCATTCCCCTTACTGTAGCTAATTTTTTTCAAAAGTATTTTTGTTGCATAAAAACTGGCAAGGTGGAGGTGAATTGTTATTGAAAAATGTACAATAGTTACGCCTACAAACCACGTTATTGCCCTGGCAGATTTACATTGAGTTGGGCTCCTGGCACTTTAAGATTTTCGCTATATTTTCCTGCCAAGTACTGGTAAAGACCAAAAAAAGTCTTATCTGAGGCAGGGCCCCTGGCACTGTGTCATACGTTAAATCCGTCCCTGGTTAATCGTTATTGCATTACATTCATAAAGAGGTTAGATGAGGGCCTCAGTTAGCAACTTTTAGGATAAAAATGCCTAATTTCACTTGGGTTTTATGTTTAAATTGGTTGGCAAAGATTAAATTGAAGGGGTCCTGGCCCCCTGAAACAATATTATTGTTGGGGGCCTATTTAAATTGGGGGCCATTTAAATATTCTTGTAGGGGCCCATGTAAATTGGATGGCAAAGATTAAATTAAGGGGGTCCGGGCCCCCTGGATCAATACAATTGTTAATTACTGCTGTAAGAGTGTACTGTTGTACGCGAAGATGCTAAAAGAAACTGAAACCAAAGAAACAATAGTCTTTTTTGTGACATTTTTATCATTGGTAGCATTTCAATTAAGATGGGGGCCGGCTCCCTGGCTACACTTGTAACCTGAGTAGCCTTAACAGTAGCAAGCAAAAAAAAAGAGTAGGCTAGTAAGTTGACTTTACCAGTAAATTTTTATTATTTGGTTGCTAAATCTGACTTAAAAGTTAAAACTAATATTGTCTTGGAAAGGGGGATATGTGTAATAACACTTGAAACAAGTGCATCTTAAGGGAGGGGGTACATATGTAATGACACTTAAAACAAGTGCATAAACTTTGCGTCATGATTAGCAATAAATTTTCACAATCAAATTTTTCTGCGCGCGATAGGTCAAATGGGGGGTCCCCCCAGAAGTGGGGGCCCCTGTGCATTAGCACACTTAGCACATTCCTAAGGCCACTACTGATAAGAATGTTGCTGATTCAAAATACAATATAAGAATCATTTGCTGTCAAATTACACTAGATACTTTCAGTTTTATTTTGGGAATTTTGATGTGACTTTATCTTCTGTGAGTATTATTGGACCAGTAGCTATACCACATAGGGATTCGTCCGCGGACCATGCTGTGGAGGCTGGCTGGTGAGATGTATTTCTTCGCTCGAGTTTGCTACTCTTTACCGAACGACTTTTTATTTGAATGTTTTCATTGATGGTGGAGCGAGACTGACTGGGAGGGTGGAAGTGTGTTCTCTTGGGTGGTCTTCACGGTTTCTATTTGCGCTTCTCGTTGCCCATTTCACTGCTACTCCTTAATTAATTACACATTCGCACTGCACGATTGCTACGTTTATAGGTGGCTGTTCGACTCGATAACCGAGAGGTTTTTTCGCAGCTTCCTGTTACAATTTAACTCCTTGCTTTTGTGTGCTGTGTGTTGTTTTGTGCGAAATAAAAATGACGATGGCTATGTGCTCTTATCACCTATCAATAATACAAGATCTCATAAAAACACCCTTATGTTTTAGCAAGACCCCTTCACATTTATGAATTCATTTCTTTGAATTTATGAAAGCATGATGCAAGTAAAAGGTACAAGCATGATGCAAGTGAACATCCTAAAATCAGGGCATGGTATGGAATGGAAATTTCGGTATGGAATATGAAAGATGCCAGAATGAAATGGAAGATTTCAAAAATGGAATGGAAGACAATCTTCCATACTTCCATACCAATTCCATACTAGATTTCGAGCATTGTATTTACAGAAAAATACATACCGATGTCGGGTAGCGATAAATAATATTGTCACGGAAGTATTGAACTTTGATATCGATGCTTATTATAGTATTTGTCGACAAATCGCGGTACTTTGATTATGTACATTGCGCAAACAGTGTATGTATTGCATCATTGTAAGTACATTGCAATTTAATTGCAGCATTGATGTTACGGTTGACGACCTTGATAGATTTGCCTTGTTGTTTTTTTTTAGGCTGACAATTTGCCCAATCGTAAATTTTGTTTTCTTATATCGTCATGAAAACTCGTGTTTGCTATTTCATCCCCGTTTCAGCTTAATTTTATTTATATTTTTAGTTCTTAAGCTTATAGTAATTCTTTTTGGTGTTAAAGCTTGGTATTTCTATTACGGTAAATGTCCTAGTTGATTTGAGGGCAAACTTGTATGGTAATCATTAAACCATGGAAGTGACTATTTCACCGGAGATCGGTCACCGAAGTGGAAAAGTCACATCTGCGTAACCGACTTTCGGTCACGGAAGAATTCATTTCAGCACTACGGCAACCGGCGGTCGGTCACGCAAGATCGAAAAGTAACAGTTCGGTAGCCGTTTACGGTTGCCGTAGTATCACTTTGAAAGTTCGGTAACCGATTTTTCGGTTACAGAAGTTTCAAACCAACACTACGGTAACCGATGCTGTAGGGTTAACTAAATAACTGAGATATTGTCAAATTAGAATGCAAAAAATGAGAAATGGACGTGCAGTTGTCCAAAGTGGTGCAGCGATTAGGCAATACGCATTGAATGATAATCATGAACCATTAGGAAAGCTGAAGGGAAAGCATAAACCTGGTACAGGTAAACAAGTACCGGTAGCTTATTCGTGCTGTACAGTATATACAGTACAACCGGTATAACTGTCGTGCGTATTGGTAATTTGCCTGCGTGTTAGTACAAGTTAGCAGATGCGGTAGGCCTAGTAGATATCCTACGCAGTCAGTTGAGTTACGGATTTACACTATTGCAGTAGGCTAGCCTACAAGTCAGAAGTAGACAGGTAGGCTACTGAGGAAAGTGCAGCATCACTCATCAGGCATTGTTTGTTGCCTTACTTGCTCGTTAGGTACACTACAGGCATCACATATTTAGGCCTATAAGCTAGAGTCGCCTACCATGTATAGGTCAATAGTTCTATTTCTATGGATTTTCACAATTTAGGTGGTAGGCTACCGGTAGTTTACGGTACTTTTCTTTCAGAGTTGGATCTAAGCGCACACTACAGATAACCTAGACAAGATCTATCAGTAGGCTACACAGAACCAGGTTTGTCGACCAGCTGCAGAGGTGGGCACAAATAACTTTATATCAAAAGCACAGCGCAACGATCTCTTCAACCAGTAAAAGCGCAGCGCAAAATGCGCAATTAAATTTGGAAGGCTTTATTTCACCGAAAACCGGTTACGCAACGAGAAAAGTCGTATTACGGTAACCGAAAATATTTCCTTATAAGGTCACAAACTCCGGTTACGCAAGTGGGAAAATGAATATTACGGTGACCGAATATTCCGGCTACAGTAGTTTCACTTGTAATAGTTGGGTAGCCGAAAAATGTTTGGGGAGAAAAACAAATTTTTATGTTCTCTACTTCAATTTTTATTCTCTCTATTTGAAATTTTTTCTCATTTTCATATGTGAGTTTTTGTCTTTCTCTCTCATCTGTAATTGCTCTTCTTTTGATACTGTATTCTATTTACTTGTTGTCACATCCTTCGTTTCCGACATTTTCTCTCGGCTTCACTTAGCTTTTTCTCTCGGCTTCACTCGACTCTTCCAACTTTTACGTGAACTCACCTTCGATCTTCACGGGTTTCGAACCCGGATCCCAACGCATTGATGATTCACGCTCCGAAGTCGTTACCACTCGACCATCCAAGCCTCTGATGGATACCTCACAAATGGCGGTAATAAACCAAGACATAACGATGAGCATTGAAGCGTATCGCCGGTCACCCAAGTGCTAAAACCGACATTTGCGTAACCGACAACCAACGACGTTTGTGCATTTGAACTTTTGTGTTAGCTATATCTGATTAAATCTTGTTCCATTAACCTCCTCTACCAAAACAGTGCTGCCAAAGGTTCGCCACTATACTAACTACATTTCTTAAGAACGAATATTTGCAAACAAGCAACTGTTCGAGAGCTGAAATGTACTGGCTACAGCTTTCTTTGATTGACGGAAATCTCAAATACCAGAGGTGAAGGACACATTATTGAAGTGAAGTCATTAAGGTGAAAGACTCAAGGACACATTTTGAAGTCCTTGGCTTCGAAGGTCAAGGCCTTGGCCTCGAAGCCTCAAGTCCTAGAAAATTTTTCTGTCCTCGGCTCAAGGACAGCACTATTCTTTTTTTGAACGGTTAAAATGTAGTTGAAAAACGCCAGAAACCTCGCGGAATATTCGCGAAGACTTTTTTTGTTTTCCTCTTTTGGGAGATCACATGAAAAATTTTCTTGAAGACCTTTCTTTTTGTTTTTTTTTTGGAGATCGCCTGAAAAAATTTCTTGAAGACCTTTTTTTTGAGAACACTTGCACCTGTATCCTTGAGCATTCCCCTTTGGCCTCGGATATATTTTGTGTCCTTGGCCTCGAGCCTTGTGTCCTCGACTCCATAGACCTTAGGTTCTCAAAGTGCTCCTTACGGAGACCCAGGGCTGCGCTAAAAAAACCTAGGGTCTCCGCAACCTATTCGTTTACTTTGTTTTTAGTTTAGAAATTTATAGTGGGGTCCGAAAATAATGGTCAACCTCTTCAAGGGCTCCATAACACCAAAAGTTTGAGAACCCCCGATATAGACGATAGAGGTTGGCAAACGCTGTAACTCGTTGTCTTTTGGCCATGAGCTATACTTACAAAACCATGATGAAATTACAATGTCTTTCTTTATTGATTACATTTTCTAACTACTGCAAATACACTAGTTAGGTTTCTGACCACAAAATTAACCCAAACTTGAAAACACACTAGTACACAAGTATTTCGAAATATCTTATAACGGTATAAGTAGAATTTATTTCCAAATTCGCACATTAATAAAAATCAGTTAAAAACAAACAATACAAAACATAGCCAGGTAAAAACAATTATTTTATCTCCGATTCTAACACCTTTTGGTAAGTGTGCATTTAATTTAAATTCAGGGATGAAACGACTCTAGTCAGAGCTTTGACCAGAGTCGCATTTTATGACTTTTTGAAACAACTCAAGCTGCATTTCTGTAGAAGATTCAACTCGAATTTTAATGCCAACGACTCAGTCATAGTTTAGATTAAATTAGTTAATGAAGGAAAAAATTTAATTATATGTTTGGATCAGGCGCGTAGCCAGGATTTGGAAAAGGGGGGGGGGGGGGCTTTTTTGAAAGAGTGTGAAAAGTGCAAAGGAATTTAACCCGAATTTTCATTATTCTTGAATCAGTTTCACATGGTTTGTCCGAAATTTGAGACGGAATTGCTCGGAAAGAAAACAGGTGGTCTCCAAAAAAAAAAAAAGGTCTTCACCGAAATTGAGTCTGATTTTTCGGCGAAAATCGGAAATTCAAACAATTTTTCAGCCCAAAAACATGTGGTCTCCAAAAAAAAAAAAAAAAAAAAAAAAGGTCTACACCGAAATTGAGTCTGATTTTTAGGCCAGAATCGGAAATTCAGACACTTTTTCACACCGAATCACGACATCTACATCACAACTTCGGCACCCAGTTTCCTTTGGGGGGGGCTGTTTTCAATTTTTCACCAAAAATCGGCCTAAAAAGCAACAAAAACGTGCGATTTTGCATACTTCACAAGCCAATGGGGGGGGGGGCTGGTTTGGATTAATGTTAAAAAAGAACAATTTTTTTCCATACTAGAATTTTTTTAAATGACGTGAAGCGCCCTTGAGGTTGTTGGTGGTTAAACTTATGTTTATATGTTAACAGTAACTTTTGATTTCAAAATTTTTCAAACGTGACCAAGTCGAAGTACACTTTTTTTTAGAACCGGTAAATCTTGAGTCGATACTGGCTGTTTTTATTTTTTGCAGGTTTTCAGCCTCATTTGCTCTTGATTTTGTAAAAATTTTGAGAGCCTCGATGTCAATTTCAGCGGCCATGTTTGTAACTCGGTTTAATTCCTATTGCTCTGTCTGCTTTAAGTAAAGCTTTCTCCACTGCTTTTGCGGCATCGTAAATTTGCAAACGAGAAAAAACAAGCTTTTTTTCAAGTTGAATTGCCAACAAATTTTCTCAATTGCTTGCACAGAGCAACAGCACTCTATAATCTTGGAATAATTGCAATTTTGCTTGCAAGCACAAAATCACTCAAATTTTTTCGTTTGTTTTTTATTTTGCTGCCGAGGCTGGCATTGTTTTTCTTATTTTTCCTTATAAAAAGTATGTAATGCTAATTTTGTCAACTGGTGCTACGCAATTTTTCCTTATCAGACGAAATAGCAAATGGTTCTAAACATAGGCGTAGCCAAAATTTTCCATTGGGGGGGGGGGGGCAAACCACAAATCACATGCAATGACGTCATTAGAAACTTCGAAAGAGAATTTTTTGTGGGGGTAAAGATATCGTAAAATAGAAGATCAGAAGCCGTGGCCTGGTGTTGGCACGTAACTAGGAACTCGTTCATGGGAGAGGGCTTAAACCAACAGTTAAAATGCGGAAATGTCTAAATTGGGAGACGTCTTTAAGTAAAAAAGTGTACCGTAATTCAAACGTAACACAGACGGGGGTCTGGGGGCGGAGCCCTCTGCCGCCAGAGGCTATGGAGTCTGGGGCGAAGTCCAAAGACGCTGGGCAATTTTTCGTAATTTTTTGGAAAAAAAAGCTATTTTAATACCATTGGATCACATTTCGCACGTATTCATAGCCTTTTGAAAGTACTGGATTTCTAACATTTGAAAGCCAATTGAAAAAATTAAGTTGTTCAGTTTTCCTTTTGCTTGCAATTTAAGTCCAAAACACGTCTAAAATCCTGCATTTTGGTGTTAAATTTTGTAAGTGATTTGGCCCAGTAGGGGGAAGTAAATTGCATTGCATCCTGCAGTTTTTTAGCAGTACATAACAATCCAGTCAAATATTTTCCTTAGAGATTGTTTTGTCATGAAAACAACCAGTTATAGGAGTACGTATACGGCCAAGGGGCGCAGGCCCTCTCAATTCAAAAATGTGTTAAATGAGCATTTTCTTTATTGTAGCTAATTTTTTTAAAAAGTATTTTGTTGCATAAAAACTGGCGAGGTGAAGGTGAATTGTTATTGAAAAATGTACAGCAGATAGTTACGCCTACAAACCATGTTATAGCCTGGGTCGGATTTACATTGAGTAGAGCCCTTGGCACTTTGGGATTTTTGCAATATTTTTCTTCCAAATACAGGTGAAGACCAAAAAGTCTAATCTGAGTGCGGGGCCCCTGGCACTGAGCCATATATTAAATCCGTCCCTGGTTAATGGTATTGCATTGCGTTCATCAAAAGGTTAGATGAGGGCCTCAGTTGGCAACTTTTAGGAAAAAACCCTTAATGTTACTCTGGCTATACGTTTAAATTGGTTGGCAAACATTAAATTGAGCGGGCCCCCTGGAACTATATTATTGTTGGGGGCCCATTTAAATTGGTTGGTAAAAATTAAATTGAGGGGGCCCGGACCCCCTGGATCAATATTATTATTAACTACTGTTGTACGCATGTACTGTTGTACGCGAAGATGCTAAAAAAAATTGAAACTGAAGAAACAATATATTTTTTGTGACATTTTTATCATTGGTAGCATTTCAATTAAGGGGTAGCATTAATTTCAATTAAAGGGGGCCCGAGCCCCCTAAATCAATACTATTGTTAATTACTGTTGTACGCGAAGATGCTAAAAGAAACTGAAGAAACAATAGTCTTTTTTTGTGATATTTTTATCATTGGTAGCATTTCAATTAAGGGGGGGGGGGCGCCCCCCTCCCCGGCTACGCCTAGGTTCTAAATGCAATTCGCTTTCTCAGCAGTCTAATTGCGAACATGGCGACGACTTTAAGTAATTTTCAGCAAAAATTCGCTTTAGGTAGAAGTTTTCAACATTTCGCCATTGAATTTTTGGGAACCAAAAAACATTACTCGCACGCTTGAAGAGCGCTTTAAAATCTTGGTTAAGTTGGCGAAAAAATGTGACGTATTTTTACTCAAGTTATATCTCGCAATCGATCCAAACAACTTGGCGAGCGAAATGATGTTAGCCAGCTCTCAGAGCTCCAGATAAACGTGTAAAAACAACCCCTTACTTTTAACGAGTATTTCGTTCGGTAGCCTACCTTAAAAAATTTTCGCAACTAATGTGTACGAGAAAACTTCTGTCGTGTGGGCCCAAACTAGTAAAATCCATGATGTAGTTCGCTTGAGACCAGGTCTACACTGCCTTTTTTTTTTAACTGAATTTAGTACGCGCGGCGTACCGCCTTGCTATCGTACAAGATTCCAGTTGGCGAAAATAAACTAAGGATACGCTCGTACGTTGATGATTTTATGCATAATGAAGACTGGGCCATTCGATGCGATCAAGGCGGACGTTTTTGTTTTTCTTTTTTTTTTCTTCAAAATATTCAGAGATTTTAAGAATATTTTCACCAAATTTCATCTTTCCACAATTTTCCATTGAGCCATTTTCAAGACATGAAAGTTAAAATGTAAGGTTTTCCCCTTGCAAATTTTGTAAAGTTGCATTAAAAGCGAAATTTTAAAAGTTACTACTTGTTTTCAACTACTAACAAGTGTTATGAGAGAGCGTTGCTGTCGAAATGCAATTGAGAAGAAATTGCAAATTAGCAGTCTTTTGAGTAAAAGCACGTCTCACTTTTCTAAAAGTTAATCTTCTATCATCATAACCCTGACAAAATTGCATTAGTGGCAACTCAAGAAGAAGATTGTTAACTTTGAAACACAGTATCTTGAAAACGGTAAGAAATAGAAAGCTCAAAATTAGTGAGAATGCATGCTTAGACTTTTCTCAACGTTTTAGTCAAGACAACTTGAATGCACTTTTAGTTTTCACAAAACATCCAAAATGAATGAGCAAATGATGATAGTTAACACAATACATAAATCGGTCCGGCATGTTTGTATAGCATATACATCACATGCTTAAAAAATAAACTCGTAGCTTCTGTTGAGGTAAACACGATTTAGAAGAATTCAACTTTTCAATGATGTAAATCAAAAGTTGACAGTGAAATATCACAAACCATTTTACAACAAAATCTCTTTAAAATATTGCGTGGTTTTAAAAGCTCCCTTTTCAGCGAAGAAGAGCATCTTCTTCATTTGCAAGATTGGTTTAATTGAAATAGCGTAGCCTTTTTTTGTGCATTACATTTTCTTCCCATGATGCAAGATAACTTCAGATTCTTTTTCATATCCGCTGTTTCTAAAAAAATATTTAGCAAATAAATAACTACATTATCATCAAAAATGGTGAAGTCTGTTTACACCAACGCATTATGTATGTTTTTTAACTTTTAATGCTATAGTAATGCTGTACAATATTATCTGAACTACAACCAATGGCTATAAATGTTAGTAACAAATTATGAAAGTCGGCAAATCGTCGACTTTTTACATCAGCAAAGATAAAATTGACAAACTTTCATGCTAGCCTTGGGTCCAAAACAACTGACCATGACAAACTGACCTTAAATCAAATGATGCCGATTGGCTAAGAAGGGCGATCATGAAAATATTTTACTATCCCCAGAGCCATCTTGCCCCAGAAACCCTCACTTTGTGATGAAACCGTTGGCTCGCAGTCAGTTTGTAGCGGTCAGTTGAGTTGGCTAGCTTAGTCTATTACTGTATTTTAAACTAGACTTCCATCAAATTATGTTGAAAAACCTTTTCCTTACTTTACTCAAGGTTTAACTACTTTTGTTCCTATTTATTTGTAGTGTGTTCCAGAAATATTATTCATTATTTAAACAAATCACCCTAAATGCTGCATGTATTGGTAACTAAAGAGTGCCGACAGTGATATGAAAGTAGCAGTACATTTTAAACAATCACAATGATTTCTCACACAAAATTAGTTGGTAATGATACTATAAGTTGTGTAATATAACATAAACAGATTTTTAAAGTACTTACTGTAGAAGTTTTCACAGTTTTTGAGAATGAATCTTTGAGGAATTTGATGACTCGTTACTCGTTCAGTCATTGTTGCTGTCATTTAGGGGCACCATTGGGCCACTTGTGTAATTTTGTGGCCATTTGTTGTTTTCTTAGATCAGATACTAAAGGAACATGGTCGAGAACATTTGTATATTTTTTGAAATTTCTTGACGTTATCATTTTGTGCAGCATTATTTTAATAGTATGTTTACTTCTTTTCAGTATCATCTTTACTATTCTGTATTGTTTATTCTTGGAAGTAGAATCTATCCTTGAAAACACAGAACATTGCATAAATCACCCAAATTCCATCTTCTACTTCATGCTGTAATTGTTCAAAATTACAAACAGCCTTTTTGACTTTATACATCACTGTGTTTTTAAATCATGCAACACTTCAAGCACAAAATGCATGTTACTGACATACCGTTGACATATTATAGATTATGCAAATGATAAAATTTCTTCTTATTACAAAATCTGGAAAACATAACCATAGAATTAGAATATCTAAAACACATTAAACATTCAGCAATTGAAATACCAAACTGTAGCAAAATACCATAACTTTCAGACCATAAGGCACACTTAAAATACCGTTACTAAAATTTTCAAAAAACTACAGTTGTGCCTTATATATGGGTCCACGGCTTTTCGGCGCCAACATTCTGTGCTTTTTACTAACACTAACCCAAACTCTAAATAAGTGAACTGTCAAAGAGCACCGAATTGGTGCTGAAACGATCTGTGCAGAAAACAAACAGCAACGAAATAGGTGGTGCCAAGATGGTCGCACTGAAAAGACGTGATCCCCTTATATATGCAGGGGTCAAAATTAACTTTTGTAACAACTTGCCCATTGAGCAAGTGATATCAAATTTCATCTTGCTCGAAAAAAATAGGTGCAATAAGTTCAGAGGTTGTTTAACTTTGGAAAAAAATTTGTGAAATGTACTTCTCAGTTCTAGGCAAAAAGCAGTGAATTTGCAAAATACACGTAGTTGCATATCCTATTTCGAGAATCAAGTTTTTGTAGGCGATGCTATGTTAATATGATGCAGTAAGTAACTCTTTCCAATCATGCACTACACAAAAATTGATTTTTTGATTGTATTTATTTCAATCATTACGATACATACAGTGATATTGACTAATGTTGCAGTTTTTCGCAAACAAATTTTAATTCAAATATTGTGGAAACTACACTAATTAAAAAGCTGAAATTTTTTGCAATAGAAGCTAAAGTATTTTCAAAATAATCATAACAAAAAAATTGCAAAATTCTTGACGTTGCTTTCACATAGCGCAGTGTAGCGCTTGTGATATCTGATACAGAGGTTTATGAGGCAAGCGTGGGAAATTTTTTCTTAAAAAAAAAAAGTAACTTTTTTGTGCCAAAAAGTTCCAAAACGTGTCTGGGTATTAAAAATGTACTTGCGATTAAGAAGAGTTAACTGCAATTAATAATGTGCGTAAGATTACAACAAAGTGTTAATTGTGACACTTACAAAGTGCTAACTAAAATAAAGGAAGCAACAGCTTTCTCTACTTGCATATTCTACTTTATTGCAGCAAAAGCAGACCTAAAATGCATCTGTGAATAATCTTTGTGATGTTGTTTAATACGCTGTATTTTGTCAGATTGCCCATCAGGCAAGCTAAGCCGAAAAATAACTTGCTTGAGGCGATTTCAACTTGCCTTGAGCAAGCGGGCAAACGTTAATTTTGAACCCTGATATGAATTAGTTTATACTCTTTTTCACTCTACAATTCAAATCAGAGCTATTTAGAGTTTTACAATTTTTAGACCTCTTTAAGTAACATCTCATATATATAGTGCACCTTCTATAAGAAAATAATAGCAATAAAGGTCATGTATTGATCATGCACTTTATAGTTCAAAAAATACAGTAAATCACAAAAATGAAGTCATTGAATTCAAATAACAAGGCACTAATTAAGGGTTTGATGAGGGTTGCAAACTCAAACTTGAACTCGAATAAAAACAATCAATTTCTCGAACTCAAAAAAATAATTTGTCTAAACTCGAACTCAAATAAAACTGATCGAGTTTGAGTTCACTGAAAAGAACCTCATAAACCTAAAAAAAATGTCAGAAAAATTTTTTTTGTTAATTATGCAGGGTAAATTAAGATTATCATTCATTTGTTTATGCTGTGGCAACATAGAAACACAGCATGTTGTATAGAAAATGAGAGCAATTAACCGAAAAGTAGACTTAGCATTTTTGTCAGAATGAACTCCAAACTTGAAAAACTTGATATTTTTGCTGTATTTAAACTAAAAAAAACAAAAAAACTCACACTTGTCAGAATGGACTATATTTCAATTCAAATAAAAATCTATTGAGTCTGCACCCTGGGTTTGATGATGATTATGAACAGTTTTGGGCATTAACTCATTAATAACAAAGTTAAGTTTTTCATTAACGAGTTAAAAAGTTAAAAAGTTTTTGTGAGTTAACTAATTAACTACAACTTTTGTTAAACTACTTTAATGTTTTGACGTTAATCCGTTAAACTTCTAGGCTACACCATGCGTCATACTGCCATAATAATAGATATAAAAAAATGAATTAAAAAAAGGCTTCCACTTTGTCTATCTGTATTAGAATAGTAAATACCGTAGTAACAGAAATCAGGAATAATTTTTATCTTGTATGGAAATGGAATCATCTTATTGGGCATCAACAGCGGATTAATATAGAATTTTTTTAAAAATTATGAATTAACAATTAACTTTAACTTGCGTTACTGTTGTTTTTCAGTTAACTACTTAACTTTAACTTATTTAAAAAGTTGTTAAAAAATTCTTAGCAAATTAACTCTTACAGAAGTTAACGTTTCTCATTAACTTGCCCAACACCGATTATAAAGTATGGTGATTAGAGAGGTGAGGGGTATGATTACTGATACCATAAGGAGTATATAATATGGAGATAGATAGCCTTGGGTTTTGATTACTAAATTAGTGGCCAAAGGACTGTGAGGTATGATAGCCTCAAAGAGACATTGCTTGAGATCAATTTTATTAAGATGAAAACTACTTGAGGTAATAAAAAGGTGCCCCGAATCTTGTTCCACTATTTTCCTTGTCCAAGGGTATTCCAGTCAAGTTGATCACTCTTGACTAAAATGTCGGGAAAAGCCTCAAATGCATCCTCAACAAATTAAAACATCCTATGTCTACTTCTCAAGATATTGCAGTTCAAAGTTAACAATTTTTTTCTTACTTCAGTGTTGCTATTTTGTCAATTTGTGACAGAAGATTAACTTTTGGAAAGTTGGCTTGAATTTACTTGAAAAGCAATTAATTTACAATTTGGACCCTCAACTTTGTTTTGGCAACTACTTTACTGAACAAGAATTGTTGAAAATTACTGATAACAAACATGCAGCAACTTTTTGAAATTTTGTCTGTAGTTGGTAACCACGGATGTGGAAGCGGAAGATGGAAGCAGAAGCGGTTAATTTCAGATTTTTTGTGGAAGCGGAAGCACTTTGATGAAAAAGACTGGAAGCAGAAGCGAACTCGGAAGTGACTAATTCTATCCAGAGCAGGAAGCAAAAAAATTCCAAAAGTGAGGAAGCGGAAGCGAACTCAGAAGCATAAAACTTCAAGAGGAGCTGGAAGCTGAAGCATTAAAAATTTGACTGCTTCCACATCCCTGTTGGCAACCCTGGCAAAATTTCTAAGAGAAAAAGGCTTTTCTAAGGGGAAATCTAAACTGTCATATCTTGGGAACGAAAGATCATTAAAAGCTCAAATGTGGTGAAGCTGGTCTTCAAATTTGTCTAAATTTTTCGAAAGAAATCCCAGCAAATACATTTTTGATGGGAATGTCCTTTTAATCTGTTTGCCACAGTACAATTGCAACCCTTTGTTTTGAAATTCATGACATCAAAAAAAGATCGCTTTGAAAAAATGCAAATAATTTGCAAAATTTCTAGCGATGCTCTATAATTGAATATTGTGTTGTTTATTCAGCAGATTTTGCAAAGCTACTGTATCTTTTTCTGATGACACAAAATTTCAAAACACAAGTTGTCAATGGTGCAGAATCAAGCAGATTAAATCTAACCTATTTGTGCAGATAAATAGGATCTGGAAATAAGGGAAGAAGGTTTGGGAAACATTTTTTTTACCAAAAATAGTTTTCACAAAACTGATCTTAAGCAGTATATATTTCTTTCGTTGCCAGCTCTATCGCAAAGTGATTTTGCCAAAACGTGAAAGTTAGGGCAAGACAGCTCTGAGGATAGTACCAGTACTTCGTAGGATAAAGGATTATTTCAAATTCACTGACTGCTATTCTGAGTCGATGCTTTATTAAAGAGAAACTGCTCGATATTGGTTTCATTAAAATGAGAACTACTTGAGGTAAATGTTAAAGAGGTGCCCTAAACCTTGTTCCACTATTTATATCCCTCGTCCGTGAAAATAGATTTGATCCACTTGACTTTATATCATTGGCAACCTGCATTTCAAAATTTTGTCACACTAGAAAGAGAAACAAAAGACTTTCAAAATTTCTTGCACAGTGCAGAATAACTACCGGTAAGGACACAATGTTCATTCATTATATATACATCGAATTTCTTATTCTCCAAGAAATGTTGCAAAGTTGTCCTTTTCTAAAATTTCGCAAAGACTGAGCCAAAGATAAGTTAATTTCTGCCTCTTGTCTAGCATCTATAACATTAACTGCACAATGACAGTTGATCAGAGGTGGGCAAAGTGCAATTAAAAGCGCAACTTCCGCAAACTACACAATTGCGGAAGTTGCGTTGCGCTTTAATTTTTTATTTTAAAACATTCCAGAAATTGCGTTGCAGACTAAAGTCTTTAAAATTTGTGGCGCTTTCAATTTTTTTTCGATTAATAGCGCAGTTCTATACCAATTCAATTCAATTTATTAAGACAGCGAAAAGACTATTCAGTCATCAAAGTCAACCGTCACGAGTTCATATTTACAAAACATTTTTACCAAACTAAAGCGAATAAGCAAGCTAAGTATAGCAAGAAACAAATCACTAGGAAATTTACAGCAAAAAATGACAAGGTTATGTTTAAAGTCATATCCCCGACAGGTACCTCCCACCCCCCAATCCGAAATGATAACTACTGGTAGGTATCAATTAAGATTCTTTTAAATTCTTTTTTGAATCTGTAAAAGTTCATCTCTTTCACTTGCAGTGGTATTTGATTCCAGATTTTTGGTCCAATATAAATTAAACATTTTTGGGCTTGTTTTGTTGCAACTCTTGTTATGAAATAATTTCTTTTGTGTTTTGTTCTGGTGTTATATGAGTGTAATTCATCTAGCATGGTGTATTTGTGTATTTCTGCATTATGAGTGTTGAATGATTTGTTGTAGACACGGTGCATTAATTTAGCTACTTCAAGTTTATATATATCATGAAGTTTTAATAACTGTAGACTTGAAAATAGTGGTGATGTGTGGGTTCTGGGATTGCTATGGGTGATGATTCGAACTGCTCTCTTTTGTAGCAAAAATAATGGTCTCATGGCTGAAGCAGAAGCACTACCCCAAGAGCTAATGCAATAATTTAAGTGTGAGTGCATTGTACTGTAATACACCATTATTAATGTTTTATAATCCACATATTTTCTTAAGTGATAAAGAGCCCAGCAAGCACTGGCTAATTTTGAGCAAACTTTTTGGATTTGTGCTTTCCAATTTAGTGAGCTGTCTATGAGTATTCCTAAATACTTGACGCAACTGCTTTGCCGTATGTTGTTTTCATCAATTTTTAATGAATAATTAGGGTTTGCTTTTTTATTAGTTATAATTACATACTCAGTTTTTTTGTAGTTAATTGATAATTGATTTAACTTCATCCAGTTACTGATGTGCTTTAATTCATCATTTGCCACTTTTTCAAGATCATTGCTGTTATGATGAGATACAGTGAGATTTGTGTCATCTGCAAAAAGTCTGACTTTAAGTTTAGTGGACAGAGGCAAGTCATTTACGTAAATGATAAACAGAAGAGGGCCTAATGTTGAACCTTGCGGAACACCACAAGTTATATTGTTAGTGTCTGAAGGTATGTTATTAACCATAGTGTATTGTGATCTATTTGTTAAGTAGCTCTGAAATAGTTTAAGTGGCTCACCGCGAATACCATATTTTTGCAGTTTTTTTAATAATATGCCATGATTAATGCAGTCAAATGCTTTAGACAGATCTAAAAATATAGATAGAGTTGTTTTTTTCTGATTAAGATTAAGCAAAAGTTCATTATAAGCATCAATTACAGCATCACTGGTAGAGCAATGCTTCACAAATCCATATTGATTGTTGTTTAACAGTTTATTTTTTGTAAAGTAATTATACAGCTGATTATAAAGACATTTTTCAAAAATTTTTGAAAATGGGCTAATAATGGAAATGGGACGATAGTTTGAGCATAAGTTTTTTGGGATTATCATAATACCATTATCATCATCATGTGTATTTATTTACCAAGTGACGTCATATCACAACAAAAAAACTGCAACTTCCTCTAGGTCTATCACCAAAGCATCGAAATATGCAATTCCTTTAACATCAAAAAACTTGCAGAGTCAAAGCGATATTTAGTCACTTGGTGAGGAGACAGCAAAGGACTGAAAGGTCATACCAGATACACTGAACTTGATTTCATTTCATTTCGAGCATAATTTTGATAAATGCCGGCCTTCTTTAGCAAAGTATTTACTACGGTACTTATTTTTGCCTAAAGTTGCAAAAAAATGCAGTATTTCCATTGTATTGGGAAATTTCTATTGCGGAAGTTAGATTGCGCTTTAACTTGCTTCAAAAATGCTGTTCCGCAATGGCGAAATTGTGTTGCATGTCAACTGAATTAAAAAGTTTAGCCTATTGCGGAAGTTGCACTGAGGTTCAAAAATAAAAAAATTTAATTGCGCATTTTGCGCTGCGCTTTTACTGGTTGAAGAGATCGTTGCGCTGTGCTTTTGATATAAAGTTATTTGTGCCCACCTCTGCAGCTGGTCGACAAACCTGGTTCTGTGTAGCCTACTGATAGATCTTGTCTAGGTTATCTGTAGTGTGCGCTTAGATCCAACTCTGAAAGAAAAGTACCGTAAACTACCGGTAGCCTACCACCTAAATTGTGAAAATCCATAGAAATAGAACTATTGACCTATACATGGTAGGCGACTCTAGCTTATAGGCCTAAATATGTGATGCCTGTAGTGTACCTAACGAGCAAGTAAGGCAACAAACAATGCCTGATGAGTGATGCTGCACTTTCCTCAGTAGCCTACCTGTCTACTTCTGACTTGTAGGCTAGCCTACTGCAATAGTGTAAATCCGTAACTCAACTGACTGCGTAGGATATCTACTAGGCCTACCGCATCTGCTAACTTGTACTAACACGCAGGCAAATTACCAATACGCACGACAGTTATACCGGTTGTACTGTATATACTGTACAGCACGAATAAGCTACCGGTACTTGTTTACCTGTACCAGGTTTATGCTTTCCCTTCAGCTTTCCTAATGGTTCATGATTATCATTCAATGCGTATTGCCTAATCGCTGCACCACTTTGGACAACTGCACGTCCATTTCTCATTTTTTGCATTCTAATTTGACAATATCTCAGTTATTTAGTTAACCCTACAGCATCGGTTACCGTAGTGTTGGTTTGAAACTTCTGTAACCGAAAAATCGGTTACCGAACTTTCAAAGTGATACTACGGCAACCGTAAACGGCTACCGAACTGTTACTTTTCGATCTTGCGTGACCGACCGCCGGTTGCCGTAGTGCTGAAATGAATTCTTCCGTGACCGAAAGTCGGTTACGCAGATGTGACTTTTCCACTTCGGTGACCGATCTCCGGTGAAATAGTCACTTCCTTTTATATAAGCTTTTCCAAGATCTCCGGCGTGGAAAAATTGTCACTTTGGCGTAGGCCTATCGGCGCGAGTTGAAGAACTGCTACGACAATCGGCGTAACACTGGCGCAAGATTACCAGCTGCTCTGGCGTAAGCCTTTTTTTAGATAGGGAGTTTAAGTTACAGGCACGAAACTCGCAGCATGCTATTTCGTATTTGCTTTAACCTTTTGTCTTGACCGCCGACTACCCTGACCTTAAATTGTGCACGCATCATGCTTCATTGATCACAATATTTTAGACAATATCTTTTTACCTGTTTATGCTAGAAATAAAGCCAAAACATATAATAACTATTTATTGCACTTTTTGTCTAATTTTCAAAATCCAAAAATAATTTTTGAAAATACAACTGTAACGTTTTGTCAAAAGGACGCGTCCCAATGCGGTCGACCGGCTCGGTTGAACAACCTATCGAGCTACTCTCCGGGTTGACTTGTTAATCCATACATCCAGTTTTACTTTTACTTGTGGCTACGTTGGAGCTGACGCTTCACAACATTTTGTTGACATTTCCGTAATTTAATCAGATATGCCTCTTTCCCCTAATTTTTTCTCCACCCATTTTCAGGTCCGAACGCCGTACATACCAGAGGTGGAGTCCTCGAGGACGTCCTTGGCCTCGAGGACGTCCTCAAGGACACATTTTGAAGTCCTTGGCCTCGAAGGTCAAGTCCTTGGCCTTGGCCTCGAGGCCTCAAGTCGTCGAAAATTGGCCTGTCCTCGGCTCGAGGACAGCACGATTTTTTGGAATGTTAAAATTTTGTGGAGCGCTTGAAAAATTGTTTGGAAAACGTTTTTTAGTGGAGATCGCTTGAAAAATTTTTGTGAAGACCTTTTTTTTTTTTTTGGAGAGCACTTGCGCTTTGTGTCCTTGGTCCTTGGCCTTGGCCTCGAGCATTCCTGTCCTTGGCCTCGAGAGTGTCTGTCCTCGGAAAGGCTGTCCTTGGCCTTGGCCTCGGATTTTTTTTGTGTCCTTGGCCTTGGCCTCGAGCCTTGTGTCCTCGACTCCACCTCTGGTACATACATGTTTTTTTTGAAAATGCAATGTAACAGCACTCAAAATTACTTTCTTTGAAAAACGTAATAAACATAGGTTAAAGCATGGTTGACTGCATATAAGAATATGCTGGTTGACTGCATTTGATTGTCATACGAGTGCACATACTATGGGCCTTTTATAGACCTTTTTACAACGCATTTTGCTATTTGGTTCACATGTAAAAATAAATTGAAATTTCTCAAAATTTTCAAAAGGAAACACTGTATTTTTATAGTATCGCTAGTCGCTGTCAATAGCCGTAACGATTGTTGCTGTCAATGGCAATGGCGATAGCAAGTGCAGTTGTCAATCACTTGTCAAGTCGCTGTTAATTCACTAAGTTGGGTTTAATTCACTAAGTTAATTCACGAGGAAAAAAAGCTATCAGCTGATTGAACAAAAATGCCCGAAAGTTCAGGGAAAAATTTCGGCAATGGAAAGAATGACAAGTCGGCATCAGACAAAATTGTTCAATACACACAGTTGCAGCTGGAAAATTTTATACAAACTATGGTAACTTAAGTTACAACACCAATGAAGCTAGAAATTAAACTAGATGGGAGTTTGCCAGCAAACCCAGTGAACGACCGACGCATAGCTAATGCTGTGACGCTCAAAAGTACTTTTTGTTTACCGTAAAATCAGCAATTATTCAAAATAATCTGATTATGGAACCTCCAGGAAAGTAGAGTCAAAATATTTGTCTGTTAAATATCTACTGATATCATAAAACACTGGCACTCTAAGTTAAGCCGTTCAAAAAATTGATTTTTGGGGGTCCATTTGGGGGGGTTCCCGGGGAGGGTGACACCCCCAAACTATGTCAAAATATTTGTCTGTTAAATATCTGCTGATATCATAAAACACTGGCACTCTAAGTTAAGCCGTTCAAAAAATTGAGTGTTTGGGGGTCCATTTGGGGGGTTCCCAGGGGATGGCACCCCCAAACTATGTCAAAATATTTTTCTGTTAAATATCTACTGATATCATAAAACACTGGCACTCTAAGTTAAGCCGTTCAAAAAATTGATTTTTGGGGGGTCCATTTGGGGGGTTCCCAGGGGATGGCACCCCCAAACTATGTCAAAATATTTGTCTGTTAAATATCTACTGATATCAAAAAAAGTAGCACCCTACCTTGAGCTGTTCAAAAAATTGATTTATTGGGGCCCCATTTTGTGGGGTTCCTGGTGTAGTTGCCCCAAAAAATTTTGGGAGAAACAATTGCATTTGCAGCTCAACAACTTTACACAAAATTAGATTTTGATGTGTTGTGGTTTAGGAGAAGAAGAGCGTACAAAAATTAGGAAGAAAAAAAAAAAAAACGGAAAAAAAAAGGAAAAAATGAAAAAAAAAAAAAAAAAAGAAATAAACCTCATCGCGGCCAAAAGTGGATGGGATGGGATGAAAGGGTATCTTGAGACATACAACCCCATGAAATATTTTTTGCCGTACTTAAGCCGTTTTTGACTGAGACCGCTTTTTACGCCAAACTTGCGGGGCGGTTTTCGGGTTCTAAAACCGAAGTCACGTGACCTATTGCCTCGAAATTTGGTACAAACATACAACTCATTAAT
Source organism: Trididemnum nubilum (assembly GCA_963965965.1). Classification (NCBI taxonomy): domain Eukaryota; kingdom Metazoa; phylum Chordata; class Ascidiacea; order Aplousobranchia; family Didemnidae; genus Trididemnum; species Trididemnum nubilum. Next base: position 14,356,687 of record OZ014480.1, read on the forward strand.
CTCAAACTGCTGTCCAAACTTTATGTTGCTAGACCCAACTGTTCTCGAGCTGTAAGCAAAAGTCTGAAATTTCGCACTCGTTAGTAGGAAAATGGCCGAGCAAAAACAGAGGAACACGCGACGCGAGCGTCGGTCGTTCCAACTAGTAAGACAGCTGCTGTAAGCATTGTTCATTTGCATGAATGAGTAAATGTAACTGTTAATTCATAGGAAGTCTGAAGTGACTTGGCAAATGGAACACGCGCGGTTAAATAAACAAAGATTTTAGTGACGTCACTCGTTTTCGGAAATTTTTATTTTGATTATTACACTTACAGGTTTGGGTTAGGGTTTAGGTTAGGCTTTGGGTTAGGGCTAGGATTAGGGTTAAGGTTAGGGTTTAGGGTTAGTTTTTTTAGGCTTTATTTCAAAGTGTCTGCGCGAATGGAACATTCGCCAAGCCTCTTCTAAGTCATATTCTTAGTTACTGCTCTTTTTTGACTACTAGTGGGTGTATTTGGAACGACCGACGCTCGCGTCGCGTGTTCCTCTGTTTTACTCGGCCATTTTCCAACTAACGAGTGCGAAATTTCAGACTTTTGCTTCCAACTCGAGAACGGTTGGGTCTAGCAACATAAAGTTTGGACAGCAGTTTGAAATTAATGAGTTGTATGTTTGTACCAAATTTCGAGGCAATAGGTCACGTGACTTCGGTTTTAGAACCCGAAAACCGCCCCGCAAGTTTGGCGTAAAAAGCGGTCTCAGTCAAAAACGGCTTAAAGGCGGTGAATCATCCAGCCAATTCCGGTGGTTTACAATAGCTAAAATTGAACTATAATTTTTGATATTTTTTGTTTTGATTTTGGGACTGCAGTTGCATAGATATTCAACCAATACAAAAAGATGTATCCCCGAAAAAAGTTTTTGGAAACGCTGAGCTTTGTTCTTCCCACCAAAACCACAGTAGGCCTAATGGTTTAGAGAACTGTGGTAGGCCTAATAGTTTAGAGATAGTTTATTTCTAAATAGTTTAGGCCTAATTAGGCCTAACTATCTCTAAACTATTAGGCCTAATAGTTTAGAGATAGTTCGGCCTAATAGTTTATTAAGATTACAGTAGGCCTAATAGTTTAGAGAACTGTGGTTTTGGCGGAAAGATCAAAACTCAGAGTTTCCAAAAACTTTTTTTGGGGGACATCTTTTTGTATTTGTTGAATATCTTTGCAAACGCAACCCCAAAATCAAAACAAAAAAAAAATCAAAAATTATAGTTCAATTTTAGCTATTGTAAACCACCGGAATTGGCTGGATGATTCACCGCCTTTAAGTACGGCAAAAAATATTTCATATGGTTGTGTGTCTCAAGATACCCTTTCATCCCAACCAACCCACTTTGGCCGCGATGAGGTTTATTTCTTTTTTTTTTCTTTTTTTTCCTTTTTTTCCTTTTTTTTTTTCCTAATTTTTGTACGCTCTTCTTCTCCTAAACCACAACACATCAAAATCTAATTTTTGTGTAAAGTTGTTAAGCTGCAAATGCAATTGTTTCTCCCAAAATTTTTTGGGGCAACTCCACCGGGAACCCCCCCAAAACGGGGCCCCAATAAATCAATTTTTTGAACGGCTCAAGCTAGGGTGCTAGTTCTTTTTGATCAGTAGATATTTACCAGACAAATATTTTGACATAGCATAAGGGTGCCACTTCCCCCCGGGGGACCCCCCCCAAATGGACCCCCCCAAAAATCAATTTTTTGAACGGCTCAAGCTAGGGTGCTACTTTTTTTTGATATTAGTAGGTATTTAACAGACAAATATTTTGACATAGTTTGGGGGTACCACCCCCCGGGAACCCCCCAAATGGACCCCACAAACAATCAATTTTTTGAACGGCTTAACTTAGAGTGCCAGTGTTTTATGATATCAGCAGATATTTAACAGACAAATATTTTGACATAGTTTGGGGGTGTCACCCTCCCCGGGAACCCCCCCAAATGGACCCCCAAAAATCAATTTTTTGAACGGCTCAAGCTAGAGTTCTACTTTTTTTTGATATCAGCAGATATTTAACAAACAAATATTTTGACATAGTTTGGGGGTGCCACCCTCTTGGGGACCCCTCTAAATGGACCCTGCAAAAATCAATTTTTTGAACGGCTCAAGCTAGAGTTTTACTTTTTTTTTGATATCAATAGATATTTAACAGACAAATATTTTGACATAGTTTGGGGGTGCCACCCCCCCGGGAACCCCCCAAATGGACCCCCCAAAAATCAATTTTTTGAACGGCTTAACTTAGAGTGCCAGTGTTTTATGATATCAGTAGATATTTAACAGAAAAATATTTTGACATAGTTTGGGGGTGCCATCCCCCGGAAACCCCCCCCAAATGAAACACGTTTTGGCAGAAGATACTAAGTCGCATTTCGTCGTTTTGAGAACATCGCGTTTGAAATTTTAAAACTCTCAAACAAACTTTGCGGTCAAGTTTAACATGTTAATGAAAAATAACTTTGACAGGTATGATGTACTTGATTTCGCCCTTCTTTCATTAAAATTTCAAGGTTTTAGGTGAACAAATAAAAAAGTTAGAATCAAAAAAGTTTGTTAAATCGCGGTTTTCAATAACATTTGCTTTTCAAGTTAGGCGTGTACAAATTTTGTCTTTGATCAGTCATAGCAAAACTTATGGGGTCAAAAAAAGTTTACTGAGAACTGTTAACTCAAAAGTCGAAACCGGTTCTATGTGCTGACAGCTAACATCTTTCGTAAAAAGTTCATTGACTTGAGCGCCGTCACTGCTGGAGACCAATAATTTTATTTGCGCTCGACGTCATGACGCGGCTTTTGGTTTTAACGAGTATACATTTGACAAATGGTTATTCTTTCTTTTCGTAAACAACAGGTTTATTGCTGAATGGATTTTTTTTTTGCAAAGTTAAAATTACAAAATGAAAATTACAAAAGCCATAACGACGAAAAACTTATGAAATTTTACGACGAAAAATTTTGGAATATAAATAGCACTGTAATACATGATTAAACTGGCTACGAAAATAGGGTGATAGGTAGGCGGTAGTATAATGGTAAAACTTCAATCATTTTATTACATGGCGTAAATATATTACACGCCATTTATTACATTCGAAAAATCACCCTAATTCTTGTGCATTTTATAGACTAGAGAAAGAATCGGGAAAAGAAAATAATGGCAAAAAATGGTTTAAGTCATCGAAATTAATTTCCTCTTTATACTCATAGTTTTTTTTATGAAATCTACACGGTAAACATTTTTCATCAACCGATCAAACTTGATTCCTTGCCGTTTTTTAGCCGTGGTTTAAAAGTTTGTACTACTTTGTAAGCCTAATTTTTGACAAATATTAGCCCCATTTCCAAAACCAATTTTTTAAACGTGGCTTTAAACAATTTTAGAGTAGGCCTACATACTTCTGCAAAAGACTTCATCAAAAACTTCAAAGAAACCTTACTTTCATTTTGTGTGATGTTCTTGTAATCTAATTATCGTTGCTGTTATTTCAAAGTTGTAAACAGGCCGACAAGTTCAGGCCCAAACCCAAAAATGGTTTGAACCTCAAAGCAGGCCCAAAAAAGCCCGGACGTGAAATTAAGTTTGAAAAACGTATACGGATAATATAATTGTTTTTTTCTTTTTTGACTCTTTGCGGTGACTAAATAACAGTGACGTGCGGTGAGGCTTTTGGTTGGTGAGGCACAATTTTTTTTCACACTCATGTTCGCAAAAAAATTATTTAAGACAATAAATGACCAGCCAATAATTGTTTTTATAGCCATTCAGGGCCGCCGAGAAGGGGGACAAGGGGGAGAATGACCCCAGGACCCATGGACTTTAGGGGCCCATGGGCTTTAGGGGGCCCATGGGCTTCAGGAAGGCCGTCGGCTTCAGCGGGCCCATGAGCTCGAGAGGGGGCCCGTCGAAATGACACTGAGAAATCAGCATGTGAAGCCTGAAGACCTTTTTTTTTTTGGAGAACACCTAATTTCGACCGTAAAAAACCGTTTGAATTTTGGTAAAAACCTTTTTTGTTTTTTTTGGAGATCACATCATTTTTCGGACCAAACTGACCGGAAATCCATTATAATTGAGCTGGGCCCGGGCCCACTTTTGGTCTCCGGCGGCACTGTAGCCACTAAACAAAAACCAAATTTTTCGATAATTAATTATTCGTTTAATTTTTACTGTTCACTTAAAGCCAAATCAATTCTTGAAGTTTCGAAAATCCATAAAGGTAGCCTAGCCTATTATTTGGCTTTGATTGTGGACATAATTGAAGTTTTCGTGCTTGCTAAGTCTCTTGGCAATTGTCTAAGTCACAAAAACCCGATTTCAATCCCAACATTATTATTTGCTAAAAACATGAAAGCACAAATGAAGATTTTTATAGCGCAACCACTCTTTTCTTGAGTACGGTTCTACTCTTTTTGATTGAGGGGTTCTTTCGTAATGATGTCTCGAGCAAATCTTTTAAATCGGTTTTCTTTTAGCTTATATTCAATTCAATTCAGATTATTTGTTCACTTGAGTTCAATTTCCAGAAACTTAACACCAATGAAAAAATATATTCACGCGCACAAATAATAGAATGATTATTAATGCCAATAAAGGAAATAAATGTGGGCTAATTTACTGTAACACTTAACAGAAGTAATTGTTGATGAAGGCGTAAAAATTAATAGGCAATTGCAAAGTTTACTAGTATGATAGTTTGAGTCACTTACTACCAAGCAAACAGGATAGCGAAAGACCTGTTTCTGGTCATCGAGTCAAGCTGCCCTTATAACTAATTTATTATTGTAATTATTATAAGTTTTTTTGAGGGGGTAGCTTTTTTTTTAAACCATTTTTAAAACAAACAAGAAACAAAAGTAAGGATTCAACCAAAAATAGCAATTAGCATAAGAAAAGAGCACACTTAGGCTTACCTCGAGTTTATCAAGACTGCAAGTACTTCAGTAATTACTTAGCATGGACAATTTTATTTGCTTGCTAAATGAGTATTTTGGTAATTCTTCAAAAGTTGGTTGAAACATTATTTTATGTTTTTACTCCAATGCACGAGCAAGATCATTGCCCGTTTCGAATTTTAGCTCGTTCCAAATAAAAATTGTCTGCAGTAATCGATCTCGTTTTATGATCATGAAGTTTGCTAGCAGGCGCGTCGATTTGTCGAAATCTTTGGGGGGTTCCAATTTAATAACCAGAACTTTTTTGGCGAAATTTAGCGAATTTTGTTTGCATTGTTTGTACATCGTAGACTTTGTTTGTAATGTTCGTACGTCGCAATAGCACATTTGATGCAGGTTTTTTTTTTGGTGTTGAGCCGTTTAGGAAATAAGCGTACGGTATTTTGGAAGAAAAGGAAAAAAAAAAAACTCATCGCGGCCAAAAGTGGGTTGGTAGGGATGAAAGGGTATCTTGAGATATATAACTGTGTGAAATATTTTTTGCAGCATTTTTTAAATGCGACCTCTTTCACGCCTAACTTTAGGGGCGTTTTTTGGACGTTAATTCCAAAGTTACGGCTTTGAAAACTTTGAAAATCGTTCCGCCAAGCCTGTCTATACTACGTTAAGGGATGACATGGATAGGCGTAGCCAGGGGGGGGCGGGGGAGGCTCGAGCCCCCCCATTGGCTTGTGAAGTATGCAAAATCGCATGTTTTTTGTGCTTTTGAGGCCGATTTTATGTGAGAAATGGAAAATAGCCCCCCCCATTCGAAAACAGCCCCCCCTCAAACGTCTGAATTTGCGAAATTGGACGAAAGTTTGGTGAAAACCTTTTTTTTTTTTATTTATTTATTTTTTTTTTTGGAGATCACCTAATTTTGGGCGGAAAAAGCTTTGAAAATCACGCTGAATTCTGGCGAAGACCTTTTTTTTTTGGAGATCACCTAATTTTGGGAGGAAAAAACCTTTGAATTTCGGATTTCGGCCGAAAGATCACTCTGAATTTTTGCGAAGACCTTTTTTTATTTTTTTTATTTATTTTTTTTGGAGATCATCTAAGTTCGGGCGCAAAAAACCTTTGAATTTCCAAGCTTTCCGAAACATTTCGTCTCAATAATCGGACAATCCGTCTGAAACTGATTCAAGATCAATGAAAATTGGAGTCAAGGTCGTTTGCACACTTCTCACTCTTTTAAAATAGCCCCCCCCCCCTTTTCCAAATCCTGGCTACGTGCCTGATGACATGGATAGGCGTGGCCAAGAGGGCGACAGCCCCCCACCTTCAAATTAAAATGCCCTCAATGATAAACATATTAAAACAAAGTCTACTGTTTCTTCAGTTTCTTTTAGCATTTCTCCGTACAAAAGTGCACGCGTTCAACTGTAATTAGCAATGATATTAACATGGATCTCCAAAGAACCCGATCCCCCTCAATTCAAAATTTTGCCAACCAATTTAAGTGAATAGCCCTGGAGAATTGAAGAGTTTTGTCTTAAAAATTGCAACCTCAGGCACTTATCTAACCTTTTTATGAACGTAATACAATAAACTCGAGCGGATTTCCCAAATGGTGCAGTGCCAGGGGGTCCCGCGTTTAAATGGTGGGCCTAAGAGGTTTTTTTGTCTCAGCTATATTTACTGGAAATTGCAGCGAAAATCTCTAAAGTGCTAGGGGCCCCGCGCAATGTAAATCCAGCGTGGGCAAACACACGATTAGTTATATAGGCCTTACCAATAACCTTCTTTTGTATCAATTAACTTTCAATAACAATTCACCTCAAACTCGCCAGTTTTTACACGACAAAATGCTTAAAAAAAAAATTGGCAAGCAAAAATGCGCATTCAACAAATTATTGAATTTAAGTTAAAGGGGCCTGGGGCCCTAAGTCATTACATGTACTCCTATAATTGGTTAATTTCATGACCTACTGCTCAACATTTTAGAAGGCAATGTACCGTACTTCCGCCTACCTGGGCCAAATCACATACAAAATTTAACCCCAAACTGCAAGATTTTAAACGTGTTTTGGACTTGAATTGTAAGTAAAAAGAGAAATGAGCAATTTAATTTTTCAATTGGCTTTCTAAGCAGGGTTGTGAACGGGCCAACTAGTTCAGGCCCGAACCTAAAACTTTAAGCACGCATCCGAAAACTAATTTGAAGCACAAATCGTGTCCGAAAAAAACCGAAAGTTTAGTTAAGCCTGAATTTTTGATTTTATTTTGGTACATCCAAGACAAAAAGCACGTCTCAGGCCCGAATTAAGCCCGAAATTTTCGTCAACTTTAGGCCCGAACCCGACCCGAAAAGCCCGGCCCCATCCCCACAACTTACAACTATGTTTCTAAATGTTAAAAATCTGGTTCCTTCGAATTACTCTAAAAACGCGCGAAATGTGATCCAATGGCATTTTAAAATAGCTATTTTTTTTTTAATTACAAAAAGTTGCCCAGCGGTTGGAGCTTCGCCCCCCACACCCCCGTCTGTGATACGTTAGAGTTACACTAGATTACTCACCATGTCTTCCAATTTAGACATTTTAACTTTTAAAACATTTACTTCAAACTCTCCCCTTCAGCAAAATCCTAGTTGCGTGCCCAAACCAGGCCACGGCTTCTGATCTTCCATTTCGCGATATCGTTGTCCCGTAAAACGTGCCTCGTTTCAAAAATGTTTGAAAAACGTCATTGCATGTGATTTGGGCCCCCTCAATGAAAAATCCTGGCTCGCCTATGATGGCACCGTCCATAAGTCCCCCGCTCGGATGGCACCATTGTAATATTGAGTGACTATACTGATTTGCTCTGACGCTGCGAGTATCAGTATGCCCTCGCTCCTCAGTGCCCCTGTTGTAACAGTGAGGACTTTCCTCATGTAGACTTCACTGACAGACACACAGTCACAATAATGAGTTTGTGGCGTACACAATAGAACTTGTGCAATATATTTTCTAGGTGATAAACCTACTCGTATTGCGATTATTGGCCATAAAATCTAGGCCTAGCGCTGTGATATGCAGTTTTCAAGATTTTTGAGCACGAAAAATCTGTCAAGACAGAAATTTTATTTTGTTAGTAGCCTATCCATGATAAATAGCAGACATGTTTATTTTTATTGGGGGTGTCCTTTTACTCTTTGGACCCCCCCCCAATGCATATCTTTGGGGGGGTCCGGACCCCCCCGACCCCCCCCCGGGAATCGACGCGCCTGTTTGCTAGCATATTTAAAATAATTGTCTAAATTTTCAGGTTACCTGGAGTTATAATAAGAGTACATAATTTTAGCAATTTCTATAACTTCAAGTTCAGATAAAAAACTTAGTTTAGAAAGTCTCTCAGCTTTGAGACTAAATTTTCTTCCATTTTAGTTCATTTTCTCGTATTAAATTGTTTTTATTCGGCCAGAAAAATAACTTGTTTAATTTCGCAATGAACGAAAGACTACAAAAAAACTGCTTAAACTTTTTCTCATTCTATGACGTCACAGGTGAGGAGCGCCGCAAAATCAGATTTAAAAGCATTATGCGTTGTCAGCAATTTGTTTGAGAAAAAAAGGCATACTTTTAGTTTGTTCATTAAAATTTGCTTAGCTGAAGTGAGGCACAATTGACAATGCCTCACTTCGCATATTTGAAGCGATGCTCAATGCACGCCGTAGTGATAGCAATATTACACCGAATAGTTTGGGCGTTTTAATGCGAAAGACATAACATAAAAGCAGTGAATAGGCTACACAAAAAAAGTAAATATGACAAAAATTAATAAAGCTTTTGATAAATATTTTGATTTGTGTGAAACCATTTTATTTTAATTATATACTTTATTTTCGTTTTTCTTTGCACAATTCTATAGTTGAGGCACGGCCTCACCTGCCTCCCCTGACCGCACGTCCCTGCTAAATAGAGCAAATTATTAATGAATTGTGACGCAATAAGATTGGCAAATTAGGATATTAGACAGGCGCGTCGATTCCCGAGGGGGTCGGGGGGGTCCGGACCCCCCCAAAGATATGCATTGGGGGGGGTCCAAAGAGTAAAGGACACCCCCAATAAAAATAAACATGTCTGCTATTTATCATGGATAGGCTACTAACAAAATAAAATTTCTGTCTTGACAGATTTTTCGTGCTCAAAATCTTGAAAACTGCATATCACAGCGCTAGGCCTAGATTTTATGGCAATAATCGCAATACGAGTAGGTTTATCACCTAGAAAATATATTGCACAAGTTCTATTTGTGTACGCCACAAACTCATTATTGTGACTGTGTGTCTGTCAGTGAAGTCTACATGAGGAAAGTCCTCACTGTTACAACAGGGCACTGAGGAGCGAGGGCATACTGATACTCGCAGCGTCAGAGCAAATCAGTATAGTCACTCAATATTACAATGGTGCCATCCGAGCGGGGACTTAATGGACGGTGCCATCATAGGCGAGCCAGGATTTTTCATTGAGGGGGCCCAAATCACATGCAATGACGTTTTCAAACATTTTTGAAACGAGGCACGTTTTACGGGACAACGATATCGCGAAATGGAAGATCAGAAGCCGTGGCCTGGTTTGGCACGCAACTAGGATTTTGCTGAAGGGGAGAGTTTGAAGTAAATGTTTAAAAGTTAAAATGTCTAAATTGGAAGACATGGTGAGTAATCTAGTGTAACTCTAACGTATCACAGACGGGGGTGTGGGGGCGAAGCTCCCAACCGCTGGGCAACTTTTTGTAATTAAAAAAAAAATAGCTATTTTAAAATGCCATTGGATCACATTTCGCGCGTTTTTAGAGTAATTCGAAGGAACCAGATTTTTAACATTTAGAAACATAGTTGTAAGTTGGGCCGGGCTTTTCGGGTCGGGTTCGGGCCTAAAGTTGACGAAAATTTCGGGCTTAATTCGGGCCTGAGACGTGCTTTTTGTCTTGGATGTACCAAAATAAAATCAAAAAAACAAGATTGCTAAATTTTTCAGGCTTAACTAAACTTTCGGTTTTTTTCGGACACGATTTGTGCTTCAAATTAGTTTTCGGATGCGTGCTTAAAGTTTTAGGTTCGGGCCTGAACTAGTTGGCCCGTTCACAACCCTGCTTAGAAAGCCAATTGAAAAATTAAATTGCTCATTTCTCTTTTTACTTACAATTCAAGTCCAAAACACGTTTAAAATCTTGCAGTTTGGGGTTAAATTTTGTATGTGATTTGGCCCAGGTAGGCGGAAGTACGGTACATTGCCTTCTAAAATGTTGAGCAGTAGGTCATGAAATTAACCAATTATAGGAGTACATGTAATGACTTAGGGCCCCAGGCCCCTTTAACTTAAATTCAATAATTTGTTGAATGCGCATTTTTGCTTGCCAATTTTTTTTTTAAGCATTTTGTCGTGTAAAAACTGGCGAGTTTGAGGTGAATTGTTATTGAAAGTTAATTGATACAAAAGAAGGTTATTGGTAAGGCCTATATAACTAATCGTGTGTTTGCCCACGCTGGATTTACATTGCGCGGGGCCCCTAGCACTTTAGAGATTTTCGCTGCAATTTCCAGTAAATATAGCTGAGACAAAAAAACCTCTTAGGCCCACCATTTAAACGCGGGACCCCCTGGCACTGCACCATTTGGGAAATCCGCTCGAGTTTATTGTATTACGTTCATAAAAAGGTTAGATAAGTGCCTGAGGTTGCAATTTTTAAGACAAAACTCTTCAATTCTCCAGGGCTATTCACTTAAATTGGTTGGCAAAATTTTGAATTGAGGGGGATCGGGTTCTTTGGAGAACCATGTTAATATCATTGCTAATTACAGTTGAACGCGTGCACTTTTGTACGGAGAAATGCTAAAAGAAACTGAAGAAACAGTAGACTTTGTTTTAATATCAGAGGTGGAGTCCTCGAGGACGTCCTTGGCCTCGAGGACGTCCTCGAGGACACATTTTGAAGTCCTTGGCCTTGGCCTTGGCCTCGAAGCCTCAAGTCCTTGGCCTTGGCCTTGGCCTCGAAGCCTTAGGTCCTCGAAAATTGCCCTGTCCTCGGCTCGAGGACAGCACTATTTTTGAACCGTTGAAATTTTGTCGGAAAACGCCAGAAACCTCGCGGAAAATCTGAAAATACCTTTTTTATTTTGCGCAATTCCAGCATAGGCTTAGCCAACCGGGCCTCCCACTCCAAATGAAATTTTACCAATCACAAAAATGTGACAAAACAGCCTATTGTTTCTTCAGTTTCAGTTTCTTTTTAGCGTTTTTCGCTTACACCAGTAGCGAACAACAATATTGAAGACCAGGGGCCCTGGGACCCCCTAAAATCAATTTTTGCCAGCCAATTTAAACGTAAACCTGGAAGAAATGGATAGTTTTTGTCCTAAAAGTTGCTATCTCAGGATCACATCTAGCCTTTTTATGAACGTAATGCATTAACCAAGGCCGGATTTACCACAATATGGCGCAGTACCAGCTAAGGGCCCTGCGCTCAAATCTTAAGACTTTTTATGGTCTTCACCTACATTTGGCAGAAAGATGTTGCAAAAATATTCAAAGTGCCAGGGGCCCATCAGCGCGATGGAAATCCGGCCCGGCAATAACATGGTCAGTAGCGTAGCCAGGGGGGGGGCTATAACTCCTCCCCATTGGCCTGCCAACCAAAATGCAGAATAAGAAAAACACCACGTTTTTAGCTCTTCTGAGACTGTCTTTTGCGCTTGAATTGACTAAAAAGTAATTTAAAGCATTTTTTGGAACATATATTCAGAGGGGAAGGGGGCTAATTCGTCTAAAATTGAAGTCACCAATCAATAAAAACTTTTAAAATGCCCAAAAACAAGCAATCAAAATTGATCGCTAGTGTAAAAACGCCAAACATAGGTTTTATCAACAAATATATTATAAACTCAGGAATAAGGGGAGGTGGGCTATTCAGTGTTAGTTAATTACCAATCACTTCTCTCAAATATCTTTCCATTAGCCCCCCCTCCCCGATTATTTTTCTTTATAAAATACAGACGAAATAGATTACTCCGTGTGAGTTTTATTGAATAATAGGATTTTATGATTTACCAGCATGTGAACAAGAGAACTGCAATGTTATCATTAGCCACTTCCCACGTAGCCCGATAATGCAACCAGTTGAATCATGTTGCGCTGGTAATTTCTATGCCACGTTTTAAAAGCATTATTTTTTTATTAAAATAGCTCCAAAATTAAGTTATATTTGCAAAAAAATGCCAAATTTTTGAGCGCTGGGGGCTCCGCCTCCAGACCCCCGTGCCTCCGGCGGCTGGGAGCTTTGCTCACAGGCCCCCAAAACAGCCCCCCTATTGCGAATTTCTGGCTACACGCCTGAACATGGTTAGTAAGCGAAACTAACCAACTATTGTACTATTTTTCAATAACAATTCATAAATTTACCTCCACCTCGCCAGTTTTTACGCACAAAATACTTTAAAAAAAAATTAGCCATGGAAAATGCTGATTGATCAAGTCGTTGAACTTCAGTGGAGGGGGCCTGGGCCCCCTGGCCTGCACTTCTACTGTATAACTGGTTATTTTCATCACAAAACAAAAATCTCTAAGGAAAATCTTCGAGTGGATTTTCATTTACTGCTAAAATGCTTCACGAAACAATGCACCTTACTTGCCCCTACCTGGACCAAATCACGTACAATTAAACTTTAATACCAAAATACAAGATGTTAAAAGTGTTTTGAACTTAAATTGCAACTAGAAGGAGGATTAAACAATTTAATTTTTTTAATTGGCTTTCAAATGTCAAAAATCTAGTGCTTTCAAATGGCTCTAAACATGTACGAAGTGTGATTCAATGGCAATAAAATAGCTTTTTTTTCCAAAAAATTACAAAAAATCGCCCAACAGCTGGGGGCTGTGCCCCCAGACCCCCGTCTATGATACGATTAGGTTACACTGGTTTTCTAAAAACGTCTCCAAAATTACGTATTTGCACTTTTCAACTATATTAGTTGAGGCCCTCTCCCTTTGCAAAATTTTGGTTAAGTGCCAACAGGCAAATTTTTGACGACGTCATTGCACGTAATTTGTGGTTCAGGCCTCCCCAATCAAAAATTCTGGCTACGCCTTTAAATTGGAGATTGCCTGAAAAACTTTTTTGAAGACCTTTTTTTTTTGGAAAACACTTGCGGTTGTGTCCTTGGTCCTTGGCCTTGGCCTCGAGCATACCTGTCCTTGGCCTCGAGAGCGTCTGTCCTCGGAAAGGCTGTCCTTGGCCTTGGCCTCGGATTTTTTTTGTGTCCTTGGCCTTGGCCTTGGCCTCGAGCCTTGTGTCCTCGACTCCACCTCTGTTTAATATGTTTATCATTGAGGGCATTTTAATTTGAAGGGGGGGGGCTGTCGCCCTCTTGGCCACGCCTATCCATGTCATCCCTTAACGTAGTATAGACAGGCTTGGCGGAACGATTTTCAAAGTTTTCAAAGCCGTAACATTGGAATTAACGTCCAAAAAACGCCCCTAAAGTTAGGCGTGAAAGAGGTCGCATTTAAAAAATGCTGCAAAAAATATTTCACACAGTTATATATCTCAAGATACCCTTTCATCCCTACCAACCCACTTTTGGCCGCGATGAGTTTTTTTTTCCTTTTTCTTCCAAAATACCGTACGCTTATTTCCTAAACGGCTCAACACCAAAAAAAAACCTGCATCAAATGTGCTATTGCGACGTACGAACATTACAAACAAAGTCTACGATGTACAAACAATGCAAACAAAATTCGCTAAATTTCGCCAAAAAAGTTCTAGTAATTAAATTGGACCCCCCCAAAGATTTCGACAAATCGACGCGCCTGATATTAGACATAATAATAATCCATTGAAGCTTCAATAAAATCTTCATTCAGTGATGCGAAGTTATTTGTATTACCGGTATGTATCTACAGCGACCTGAAACATGAGGCACGTATCAGGCCAAAATTAAGCCCGAAATTTTGTAAATCTTAAGCTCGATCCCGAGCCCGACCCGCATAGCCCGGCCCGACTTACTACTTTGTGTTGGTTTGAAGATTTTGACTTTACTTTATTTTTGCCTACCTAGGAGTTTAGTGTTACACTGCAACAAAATTATGAAATAATATTCATTGTTGCTTTGTGGTAAAATGCAGCAGGCTAATAATATTCCAAAATTCAGTTTCCCTGCTCCTCAGCCCTGCTCTAAACCAAACACTGTCAAAAATCTACATAACAGATCGTTTTCTAAGTTTAAGCATGCTTAGATTTGTTTTTCGAACTTGACCTCAAACAAATTGACACCTTTAATTCAAAGCGAGGCAAAAATAAACTTTCGCTACGTCCAGGTGGTCAAGTGGTATAACACGTTCTTCTCTGGTGCGAGAGGTCTGTGGTTCAAATCTCGGGCCGGTCAAATCGGACTAAGTGTTGCCAACGGCTCGCCACCAATGCGACATTTTTTCAAAATGAAGCGTGTTGCTCGGGCGCAATGACGCAGAGATGGGCCCTACAAACTCGTTACACGCTTCGGCGTAATGCAGCGAGTAAAATGAAAGATTTGATTCTGATATAAACACTATAAATGTTATACGCTCGCACGCTCACAATTTTACTTTCAGTGTAGACCTAACGTAAAGGCTGATCTTTTTTTTTGCGTGCACGTAGAAAATTTGGCTGAATATTTACAAAAGTTCTGCTCTTACAAAATTTACTGTAATGATTATTATATTGAAGTCTGACCAAACTACGGCTTCCGCGACAAAGGTTGAAAAAATCGCACCAGAGTTGTAAAGTACAGGCCCGAACCAGAGAAGTGATCTGAAGTCAAAACCAGGCAGGAAAAAAAAAACAAATTTATGTCCAAAAATGAGTTCGGTTATTGGAACGACCGACGCTCGCGTCGCGTGTTCCTCTGTTTTTACTCGGCCGTTATCCAATTAACGAGTGCGAAATTTCAAACTTTTGCTTATAACTCGAGAACGGTTGGGTCTAGCAACATAAAGTTTGGACAGCAGTTTGAGATTAATGAGTTGTATGTTTGTACCAAATTTCGAGGCAATAGGTCACGTGACTTCGGTTTTAGAACCCGAAAACCGCCCCGCAACTTTGGCGTATAAAGCGGTCTCAGTCAAAAACGGCTTAAGTACGGCAAAAAATATTTCATGGGGTTATATGTCTCAAGATACCCTTTCATCCCATCCAATCCACTTTTGGCCGCGATGAGGTTTATTTCTTTTTTTTTCCTTTTTTTTCTTCCTAATTTTTGTACGCTCTTCTTCTCCTAAACCACAACACATCGAAATCTACTTTTTGTGTAAAGTTGTTAAGCTGCAAACCCAATTGTTTCTCCCGAAATTTTTTGGGGCAACTTCACCGGGAACCCCCCCAAAATGGGGCCCCAATAAATCAATTTTTTGAACGGCTCAAGCTAGGGTGCCAGTTCTTTTTGATATCAGCAGATATTTACCAGACAAATTTTTTGACAAAATTTGGGGGTGCCACCCCCTGTGGAATCCCCCCATAAATCAATTTTTTGGATAGCTCAACTTGAGTGCCAGTCTGTTTTGATATCAGTAGCACAGTAGGTATTTAACAAACAAATATTTTGACATAGTTTGGGGGTGCCACCCCCCCAGGGATCCCCCCAAATGGACCCCCAAAAATCAATTTTTGTAAGGCTTGAGCTAGGGTGCCAGTGTTTTATGATATCAGGAGCTATTTAACTGACAAATATTTTGACTGCACTTTTCTGTAGGTTCCATAATCAGATATTTTTGAATAATTGCTGATTTTACGTTAGACTAAAAGTAATTTTGAGCGTCACAGCATTAGCTATGCGTCGGTCGTTCACTGGGTTTGCTGGCAAACTCCCATCTAGTTCATGCTGTTTTTGTTAACATTAGTATTTGTTTATGATTTCTCGCTCAGTCACTGGAAACTAGGTATGTCATTTTTTCCACGGACCACATTTTGATGCATGAGGATTTGGTCAGTTCAGGTATAGTGTAGGCCTACTGAAAGGACATGTTTCTGAAATCTCTATTGTATCTAGTTGAGTTTTTTCTAGTTAGTCAGTTTTTTTGACTGTCTGTGAATTTAGCATATTTTCTGGAGTCTTGGCAAAAAATCAATCGGTACAGTGCATATTTGTGTAGTTACTGATTTCTATTATATAGCTTACGGTTTATCTTGAGGCATATCTTATGTTCTTTAGTGGTACTGTAGTGGTATGGGAGCCAAGAAGCATTCCTTATTAATGGTTTTAAGGGGTTGGATGTGGTAAGTCCAGACATGTGAAGCTTCACATGGTTTCGGTTTTGATATTTCTAAGAAGTTCTGTCAAGTCTTGGTTCTTTTGTGTTTTATGGAAACTGCAGCTCACAGTTTGCGACTCCATCTATTGCTGAATTAAATCAAAATAACTCAGGCTTTGTGTTGTGAAGTTGTGCCCAAGTACAGGTACCATGGCTATGCCGGGAGCCTGTAGTACTGGTATTCTACAATAAGTGGCTTTCTACAGTAGTACAGTAACAACTGCAGTATATATGCAAATGTTATAGTCTGCTTGCAGGCACGTAGCCAGGATTTGGAAAAGGGGGGGGGGCTATTTTGAAAGAGTGAGAAGTGTGCAAACGACCTTGACTCCAATTTTCATTGATCTTGAATCAGTTGCAGACGGTTTGTCCGAAAATTGAGACGAAATGTTTTGAAGAGCTCGAAAATTCAAAGGTTTTTTCCTCCCAAAATTAGGTGATCTCCAAAATAAAAAAAAAAAAGGTCTTTACCACAACTGAGACTGATATTTCGTCCAATTTCGCAAATTCAGATGTTTGAGGGGAGGCTGTTTTCGAATGGGGGGGCTATTTTTCATTTATCACAGAAAATCGGCCTCAAAAGCACAAAAAACATGCGATTTTGCATACTTCACAAGCCAATGGGGGGGGCTCGAGCCTCCCCCGCCCCCCCTGGCTACGCTACTGTCTGCTTGAAAGATTTGCTGTTGATTTCACAAACTTGTATTTTAGTGACTATTTTTAATTTTACAATACCAGAAGCAGTTTGCATTTACATGGTTGAAACTTCGTTTTTATAAAAGTTTTTTTAGTAGAAAGTTTTTTGTTCATTTTATTATTACTAAGTATGTAGAGCAGAGGTGCCCAAATTTTTTGAGCAACTGGCCACAGTGACTTTTGAGCAGGCTGCAAAGTCGGGTCTGCGACATCCTGACGCGACCGACCTGATGTGAGAAAATTCACTCCAGTATTCTTGAGGCCAGGGACATCTTAACGCCCTAACTCTAACCCTAACACTCTCCCTAACCAGTGCTGGCCAGAACTAGAGAACTGTTTCTCCTGAGATTTGATGCAAAGCTGGTGGAAATTTAAGTGAAGACTTAAAAAGGTCTTCACTGTGTTTTGGTGCAAGTTTTGCTGGAGATTTAGGTGCTGGCAAAAAAAAAGGGTCTTCACCGTATTTTTATGTACCAATTTTTGACAGAGATTTGGTGTTGACCATATGAAACAAAGGACAATTGATTTGATTTCTTGCAGAATTTCTCTGCTAGTTCATCTTGTAACTACTTGTTGGCTGCAAACTCTTCCTAGGCATGTGGGGTTTAGGCAGCTCTGGTCTAGAGTAATTTTCCAACTGTTACTTGAGACATATAATCTTCTAGATTTAGTTGAATCTGCTTCTAACATTTTATGTCTATATAATTAGTAGGGCTGCCTTATCCTGGAAAAGTCCTGGATTGTTTTTGCTGTCCTGGAAAGTCCTTGAATTTTATTTATAAGTCCTGGAAATAATTTAAAAAGTTTTTCCATGACTTACCAGGACAGAATGTGAAGTTTTATAATAACTGGTTCCTTGCAGTTATAAGAAGGGATTGTTACAATAATTTGCATTGTGAAGGTCCTTTAAAAAGCTTTGTTGTATTGTTAAAAGACAGAGCAAAAAAAATTGGTATCCAAGCCCTAACCCAACCCGAAATTAAACCCAAACTGTCGCCCTAGCTCTTACCATGTTAATCCTTACCCAAACCCTAACGATAATTTAAAAAAATAAAAAAGAGTAAATGAGCGCCCATTCTTCTGCTCTTTGCCCTCTGATTCTTTTTAAGCAATTTGTACTTGTATGCTGGAGTGCAAATAAGCAAAATTTGCTCTTTGTTGAAATGCCAAAATTTGCTCTTTGCAGTACAGTATATACGTTGTAGAATATTTTTAGTATGTACATTGTACAATATGTAGGTACTGTAAAAATTATAGAATATTTTTAGGAAGAGTGAATTCATGGACACTGGGCAGTAATTCATTGCAATACAATACCCTTAGTAGCAATAGCATAGCGGGCTATAGGCCTCCCATTACCCCCTTGACCAAAACGCGCAGTAAGAAAAATATGATATTTTTTGCACTATACTTCTGAGGCAGTTTTTTGCAGTAATATGGACTAAGTAATTTAAAGCCACTTTTGAAACATTATTTAGATGAGGGGCTAATTTTGGTCAAAATTAAAATCAGTAGCAACTAACTAAAAATGAATAAAAATAAACAATCAATTTGATTGCTTGATGCAAAATACTTAACATGGGCTTTGTAGAAATATAATAACGAGTCTATTCAGTATTTAATTCTGTTAATTACCAATCACCTCTCTCAAATCTTGTTTCATTAGCCCTTCCTTCCAAATTACCTTTTATCTAACATTATAAAATATGGACGATTTGGATTATTACTTGTGAATTTTTTTCAAAGGAAGTGCCTATTTGCACTCCAGCTTGCAAATGAGCTCTACTTATAGAGAATAAGAGAGCAAGAGTGGGTGCTCATTTACTCTTTTACTTTTTAAATTATTATCGCTAGTGCTAGCATTTAGATTTTGAGCTTGGGTTTGGATTAACGTTAGGGTTAGAGCTTGGGTTAAGTTTAAGTTTGGGGTTAGGTCTAGGATAGCAATTTTTTGCTTTGCATGCCAGCTTGCAAATACACTTTGTCTTTTTCAAGTGATAAAATTTTATGGCTTACTGGCTGGAAATGAAGCTTGGACTAAAGTTTTACCATTAACCAAGCCCATCACCCGCATACTGTGGCCCATTTATGCAACCAGTTTAATCATGTTTTTGCCATGCTAATTTCTTTGCCAAGTTTTAAAACAATAATCTTTACCAGACTATGCCTAAAATTAATTCATTATTGCAAATTTCTGCCTTTGCACCTGGCTAGTAGTCAGTGCCTGGAATGCAAATGCATTACTCGAAATTTTTTGTCAATCACAGGCACAAAAAAGTAGGTGCATGGAAGAGTAATACTGAAAATTATGTTTTAAGTCCTATAAAAGCACCTTAAAAGTCCTTGAAAATGACTTTAAAAAGTCCTGGAATTTGATTTTGCGGTTTCTGTGGCAACCCTGCGTTACTCAAGAAAGTATCTTAGAAAATTTAGCTTGCATAAAATCCTAACTGGTAATATTTCTAAGTTTGTTATAATTTTCTACATTTAATCTAGCTATGATCTTGACCTGATACAATTATCTTTTACTGTATTTTTATATGAATGAAATAAGCTGAAGAAGAAGGGTTAAGCCAGTATTGTGTTCAGATTAGGGCATTGTATGGAATGGAAGGGAAATTTTGTTATGGAATATGAAAGATGCCAGAATGGAGTGGAGTGGAAGATTTCAAGGATGGAATGGAAGACAATCTTCAATACTTCCGTACCAATTCCGTACTAGATTTTGCGCATGTCATATACAGAAAAATTTATACGTGTAGTGATAACTAAAAATATGTGGAAGCGTTTAGCAGCTAATCATCTGCGACAAATTAATAGGGTACTACTGTCACAAACATTGCATAGACAGTGTAGGCATTGCATTATCAGATCATAGAATATGCTCATTGCAATTTGCAGTTGCAGTGATGCTGACTGGTTTAATTTTTATTTTGAGAATGACAATTTGCCAAGAGACAAAATTTTTCCATCGTAACAAAAACTTGTATTTACTTTTCTGTGCTTGATTGAGCTTAATTCTTTGTTGTTGTTTTTCTGATTTGCCTTTAAGCTTTTTTGGTATGTTTTTAAAATGTTTTATGCAGTTTGGCTGTGCTAGATTTCATAGCTGCTGTGATTGCAAACTTGCAATCATTAAACCCTGAGCATACGGGTAAATCTATAATCTGTTGATCAAGTGGTTGATATAGGCATTGCCAGGAGGGTCAGGGGGCCTTCTTCCGTTAATTGAAATGCCACCAATGATCAAAATAATGACAACAAAGCCTATTGTTTCTTCAGCTTCACTTTATTTTAGTATTTTTGCGTATAGCAGCAATAATTAACAATAATATTAATATTGATGACCAGGAGGCTCCCCTTAATTCAAATTCTAGTTGGATTAGATCTCGGGATAGCTGTTTCACTGCGTTTCTTCTGACGTTAAGGCGCTGGGGACGACTGCTGTTTCGAAATAGCAACCGTCAATCAATCTTGATTTGCGGATAAGGAAATGTTTGACTAGCTGCTCTAGTAGGCGAGCTCAGTGAGGTCGGCTGCCTGTGTTGAGTAAACTGAACTGGATCTCGCTGGCTACGATTCACCAAAACAGTTCTTTGGTTCAGCTTAAACTTTCTGTCTATTTAGACATATTTCACAATATCAAGATCAATATTTGGCTGAGGCCAACGTAGGTTGACCCGCCTTACAAATCAAATTAGCAGTAAAAACAGCGTGGACCTGTCCACAAAGTCGGTTTTTAAAATGTACGAGAAATGATACAAATCACTTTGCTATAATTATAGCGACAATTAGCATTATGGATAAAAATGAGCATTTGCTACGTCATAAACACAGTTTCATAAGTAATGTTATCGCAGCAAGGGATGAAAAGCGTTCCTTCTGCAGGAGGGCAATTAAATATTAATTCGTCGTTCGGACCATAAGCGGCCCCTGTTATGTGCTGTCGCTAGACACAGTCACAGAACATCAATATGAAGGATGAGGGAGGATGGCGAATATGGCATCGCGGCAATCACACATCGTAAAACAAATGTTACCAAAAGCAATAAGTTTTTAACATGCCAACGTAAACAACATGAAACAAAACATTGAAACTTTGGCAAAGCATGCCTCAACATTGCTCAGATTCTCGCTCGAAGAAAAAAAAAAAAAAATATCACTCATCAAACTCGAGCGGTGCAATTTTCGACAAATCACGTTCAATCAAGGTCACCTCTAGTTTACCAGACTTCCCATCCCAAGTAGAAACTGCAATCTCTGCCCGTCGCACAATAGACTTACCCCGACGAAACTGGGGTAGGACTCTCTCAACTCTACCCAATTTGTAGTGTCCCCGTTTATTCAAATCATCTGGTCCCCCAACAAGAACCATCTGACCAACTTCAAGATTAGGGGTTTGTTTTCTTGTCCGACTCTTTCTTCCACCACTGTCATCAGGCAGGAGTTGTCAAGGCCAATAAGCAGGTCAACCTTAGACCGATTAGGCAAACCACATATGTCCACATGATCAAAGTGTGGGTACACAGACAATTCCTGGTTATGAGGCAACGTGTATCCTTCATCCGACCATGGAGGAATTGCCATGGCTTTCCTTGCATTGAAACACTGGTCAGTGTGAAGAGCCTCTAAATCGAAAGAAACTTGCTGAAAATGGCGAGTTTCACTGCTGGACAATGTATACAATGTGAGGAGAGACTCACCTTCAGTGTTTAGACCAAGCTCTGTTACCAAATCAGATGACATCAGAGTAACTTGCGAACCAGGATCGTGTTGTGCGTAGACAAAGGCACTAATCCCCGTTTGTGGATTCGAGATACGCACAGCCGAAATCCGAGTAAAGACACGCGGTTGCTGTAGCTGCACTGTTTTCACCGAAGAGCGTCCTGGAGGAGGCAAGGGCAAGCTATCAGTAGTATCATCCTGAGAGCTAGAAAAATCAATATGAAGATTGCTCCTAGAAGGAGATGAAGCATTAACAGCGGCCCCGACATGATTTGAAGTTGTGTAGAGGTCGTGCAGTGATGTCGTGTGCTTTTGAGTGTGTGTTTTTGTACAATGTTTGCATTTGTTGAAAAGTGAGCAGTCTTTCACAAGGTGGTGTTTTAAGCAGTTAATGCAATGTCCAGCTCTGACAATTGCTTCACGGCGTTTGTGAGGGGTCATGTGTTGATATGTAGCGCAGTTGTAAAGCAAGTGACGTTGTTCAGTGTTAGGTGTAGAGCAAATGAAACATGCAGGTGCTTGTTTAGACTGTGCTTGAGATGTATTTTTCTGATGCTGTGTCGACGATGATGGTTTGTTTGAGGCGGAATCAATTTTCACATCCACGTTGGTCTGATTTACTCTTAATTTTGCCGATGGTCGTGTCTTGTCAGAAGTACGATCTTGTGACAACCCTAGGAAACGTTGGGCGAACGTTGAGTTAATCCTCTGCAGCTCACGATTTAAGAATTGCTTAAACGAGACCAAAGTCGGTTGATCAAGATGTCGAAATCGATCTTGCAGATAATCAGCATAACGGCCTTTGAAGAAAAAAGGAAGGCGCTCCCCTATGTCGATTATGAATGAGCTATCAAGATGATCTGTCTGTTTAACTGTTCTTTTTTTGTATCTCCAACTGAAGAGAGCTCAATAATCAAAGATCAGAGCAAATTATAATTTTATACACAGTCAAATTTAGATACTCTTAACAGTCTGTTTCACCCTTAACGGGATCATCAGAAGAGAACTTCTAAACAACATATACAAAAACAAATTGATTGGTTACACTTGAAACATAGATCTGTCAGTGGTTATTAACAAAGTAATGCGTCTGCCTAGCCTCGAAACTTTTGTCAACTGGGCCACAGAACAGCTGTGATAGGACTTTTAAGTTGAAAGGCGGGCAACATTGTGTTTACTAAATAATACGCATGCTGGGTTTGCCGTCGGTTACGTTTCAAATTTGAGTGACTCATAATTGGGTAACTTCCATTAGATTAAATTTGGAAGGCAGGAGTTAAAATCATTGCAACGACTAATACGAAAACTTAAAATAGCCCCGCCAGTAGGTTTATAATTTATCCGGGGAAGGGGAGTTGCGGTAAGCGCATAAGTCTTAATCAACATTTTTTATTCAACATTTTTTAGCAAAAATTTGTTTTTGTGCCTACATTTTGAAATTAGCTCGGAGCGTTTATTCAGCAGTCCTTCTGGTTTCGCTTTGATGATTTGCAGCTTTTCTGCCAAACAAAGGCTGCATATTCTTGCACCACAGCGATATGGAGCAGCTTCTTTAATGACGCTCCATTGGATTTGGTAATCGCGGCCTTTATTTTTGTGCTCCCAAACTCGTTTTGATAGTTCGGTACTTTTGTCTAGGCGCTGATGTCGAAACGAAGAGCTGTGGTTGTTGAAGCGTTTTTTGAAAGCAGTTGAGCACGATCCGTAATAGAGGTCCCGTTGGTTTCCAGATGAGATGGTGGCCTTGTAAATTAGGCAGCTTTTCAGGCAATTTCCATTTAGTGGGCAGTTTGATTTGTTTCGGCAGTTGCAATTTTCTGCCAATTTGGTTTCGTCGGTTTTCCGTGGGCTTGCCACGTTGGAATTTTGTTGTTTGATTATAACTGCCATGTTTGGCATGCAGCTATAACTGACTTTTACGCTGCTACGATTGCAAATGGGGTGCAGTTTGTGGTCGGGGGGGAAGTGCTTGTCCAATAGATTTAAAAATTGTGCTCGAGCATACAGTTTATGTGCTCGAGCATACAGCTCGCAGTCATTGAGGTCGGAAATCAGCTTTTCTAGAGTAGACACATCTATCTTGTGAATTTTTGGACCAGATCGGACTTGTTTTACCAAAGGCTCGGAGAGAAAACTGCAACACCCATAGCGAAGGCGCAATGCTTCCAACGCTCTTTTGACTTGAGTGTCGTTACTCCAGCCAGGCACAGGTGGTACCAAAGCTGAAATAGCCTCTCGGGCTTCTTCTTGGCAGGAGGCTCTAAGAAGATCCATGTGGCGATTGAGATCCGAGCAGCGTCGTAAGAGTTCCAAAATCTGGTTATAGTAAAATATAAAGGGGAGGCGTCGACCGGTATATCGGATTTCCCTAGCTTCTTCCAGGAGGAGGTGATACTCTTGTGCATTGCTACCCTGAGAATGATTGCTGTTATGAGGACTGAACTGATAAGTGTGAGGGGAGTTGTGATGTGGGTATGCGTATGTAGATGGACCACTGTTCACTATACGAGTGGTAGCCTGTTGTGTGCGATATGTAGTCACACCTGCTTGTTGCTGGTTTTGATGTGTTGAACTGTACTGATCTGGGCGTGTGTAATGCGTCTGCTGCAACGGCAGATCTTGTGGTCTTGTTGTTGCAGCAGGGAGTGTGTTCGGTGCGTAGTGCAGTTGCTCAGAGTTACTCCCTAGTGACCTAGCATGCTCACTATGTTGAGGGAAGGTATGGGCTCTCTGAGACTGTTCACTACCTAGGGGCGTGTGGGTGAACATATCAGTAGCTTGGCAAGGGCCAGAGTGTAAGCCCGTTTGCCTATGTTGAGCTATGTCAGCTCTGCGAGGTGAGTAATTCTGAAACGCTTGTGTAGGTGGCGTCTGTAGTGAAACTGATGGGTTATGAGCCAATGTCCTAGTCTCTTGTTCCAAATTTGACTGTGTGGGGGGGAGTGGGCATTGAGCTGCTTCTACAGAAGCGTTACTTTGGCTTCCTAAAACACCAACAGGCATGCTGTGAATGAGGCCGAGGCCTATCGGTTCGAGTGATGCTGCCCCCGGTGGAGATTGTGCAATGTGTGCGTAGGTAGTGTTGTCGAATGGTTGAGTGAGCGGCCTCATTTGCTCCGGCATTAAGCTGTGACGAACTGATTGTTTATATGTCTGACTCACACGAGATGCAGGATTAGACAGAGCGAGCAATTTCTCTCTAGCTTCCAGTTCAGCTTTGCGCATGGCAAGGTCCAGCTTCGTCTTCTCGAGCTTAATTTGTTCGCGAAGAATGTCTGGCGGTGTCAAGCTAACCCCACTAGTGCCGGTGTCAACATTACTTATCGAGTCGCATGGTTGCACGTCGTCGTGATTTGGGTTTACCTGTGTACACCATTGTGCATATGCATCTTTAAATGTGCTGTAAATAGTGCAAATTTGGTTCATGTGTTCATTATTAGTTTCTTCCGTTTCACTTTGCACTAATGACACAAGTTTAGTAAATTGTTCGTTTAGATTGTGATACACGTTGTGAACTGTGCTATTTTCTGCGGAAGGTGCGTGACATTTGAGATAAGAAATAAATGAGTCGGTCTCTGATAGTAAACTACGTTTTTCTGCACGTAACGCGCGAGGGTCTACAGGTAGCGGTAGGCCTTTGCTACTGTTAGGCAGATGGTTCCTGCTATTATAACTATTCTGGACCTGGGCGATTGTTTCGTCACGGTACGCTTCTGACACAGGTGCGCGGATCGCAGATTCCCGTTTAAGTGATCGATTACTGTTAGTGCTTGAAACGCTAGATCTTTTGTCCATATTTCTCAAACACCACTATTAATAGGCCTACAAAAATTACAACAGGCGTAAACAATTTCAAACACTTTCTAAAAAAAATATAATAATAGGTCTAATTTTGAATGAAAAAGCTAGCATAAACCGACTAGGCTAACTGCGTAGCTCTGAAAGTCAATCTCCATAGTTTACAAAATTTGAAATAGAAACTTGCTTGTTATTAAGGTAATAATTTCTTCACTCGGCGATGGAGCTCTAAATAAAGTTTCCAACTTGTCGCGACGTGAGTGCAATTGAAAATTAATAAAGTCTTACTTTTTCTGTTCCTCGTCGTAAGGTACCGGTAATCTTTTAATCTGAGTTAGGCTACCAGTCCTGACTTTGCTGGTACTGGAAATTAAGTCCGTAATAATTTTCAGAATTGGGTACTTGGTTGGTTGATGGCGTTGAGCACGATGGGTCTCTGCCAAGTGTTGATGTACAGTAGACTTAACGTATATGAGGATTCCGTAGCCTACCGAAAATTGATTTCTTCAACCTCAGCTGGTAAAGACAGCCAAATATCTTTGGACCAGATCTCGGGATAGCTGTTTCACTGCGTTTCTTCTGGCGTTAAGGCGCTGGGGACGACTGCTGTTTCGAAATAGCAACCGTCAATCAATCTTGATTTGCGGATAAGGAAATGTTTAACTAGCTGCTCTAGTAGGCGAGCTCAGTGAGGTCGGCTGCCTGTGTTGAGTAAACTGAACTGGATCTCGCTGGCTACGATTCACCAAAACAGTTCTTTGGTTCAGCTTAAACTTTCTGTCTATTTAGACATATTTCACAATATCAAGATCAATATTTGGCTGAGGCCAACGTAGGTTGACCCGCCTTACAAATCAAATTAGCAGTAAAAACAGCGTGGACCTGTCCACAAAAGTCGGTTTTTAAAATGTACGAGAAATGATACAAATCACTTTGCTATAATTATAGCGACAATTAGCATTATGGATAAAAATGAGCATTTGCTACGTCATAAACACAGTTTCATAAGTAATGTTATCGCAGCAAGGGATGAAAAGCGTTCCTTCTGCAGGAGGGCAATCAAATATTAATTCGTCGTTCGGACCACTAGTCAAGCAATTTAAATGTATAACGCGGGAGAAATTCAGGGTTTTGTCCAAAAATTTGCAACCTCAGACCCTTATCTGACCATTTTATGAACGTAATAACGTAATGCACTAACATGATTAGCAACCTTCTATTGCACCTACTTCAAAGAACAATAACCCAGCACCTTGCCAGTTTTTGCACAACAAAATATTAAAAAAAATAGCTAGGGGAGATGCTTATTGGATAAATTATTAAATTTGAATGTAGGGAGCCTGAGTCCCCTGGTCGTACATGTACTCCCTAAAACTTGTTAATTTTCAAGATAAAAATCTCCACTTGAGGCAAATCTTCGATTGAATTATTGTACTCTTAAAATTTTTGAAGGAGGCAATGTACCTTGCTTCCCCCCAACTGGGCCAAGTCACTTACAAAGTTTAACCCAAAAATACAAGATTTGAAACGTGTTTAAGGCTAGACCTTTTAATATAGGCAGGACTACACAAATGATGCTTTTCAATTGGCTTTCAAATCTTAATGTGGTTCTTTCAAATGGCTCTAAAAACGTGCAAAATGTGATCCAAATGGCATTAATATTAAAATTGCAATTTTTTCTAAAGCATTGCAAAAGGTCGCACAGCAGCTGGGGGCTTTCGCCCCTAGATCCTCATTGTCTCACCTGGCTGGGGACTCTGACCCCAAACTCCCGTTTGCGACATGTTTTATTTACACTAGTTTGCTCACCACGTCTCCCAATTTAGACATTTTGGGAAAACGTCATAACTGTTGCTTGAAGGTCTCCCCCTTAAGCAAAATCATGGTTATGTGCCACACACACATGCTCTGCTTCTGACCTTCCATTCTACGGTATCTCTGTCCCGTAAAAATCCCACTGTTTAAAAATTTCTGATGCTGTCATTGCATGTGATTTGCATTCCCAATCAAAATTCTTGGCTACGCCTATGGTTTATATTTTTATACTGAGTGAATTTTTATGGTAGGTCATTGTGATAGTGCTTCAAATATGGGATGAGATGTATTGCATCATACTGCTTATCTTTGTAAGCGATTACTTGCAGAAGTATACGTCACATTGCAAAAGTGCAATGCAAATTACGTGTTACTTTTGGTCTAAACTTACCTTGGTATGGAAGTATGGAATGGAATATGGAAGAAAATTTTAGTATGGAGTGGAAGATTTTTAGTAGGGAATGGAAGAAAATTTTCAGTATGGAATATAGAAAAATCGTCTTCCATTCCATACCATGCCCTGGTTCATAGTCTGTTATTGCCGATTAATTTTCTACTGTAAGTTGTTGCAGCTTTGGTTAGAAATTCTAAAAAAGCTGTTACAGCTTAGAAAAGAGTTTAATACCAATGAATGTTAGTTTTTGAATTTTGTACTTACCGGTAAGTTTTAAACCAATTTTGTCAATTGCTGGTAGCTTTATGATTACAACTATTTGCTTTACATATCTGCTTGTAATTCTAAAAATGAGTCCTGTTAGAGTAGAATTTGAGTACTGAAGGATCAAACATAGCTTGAATTTTCAGTGCAAGAAGTTCAGTTAAAAATTAAAATCATTAAAAATTCAAAAACCCCACTACAGGCTGTTTTCCCCTGATGGGTTCGTCAGGTGGAGTAGAAACTAAACAAAAACGAAATGGTAAAACACCTCAGTACACCAGCCATGTCTGTTCCCCTCCTGCACACCGAAGGCTTTGTGGTGGGCACAAGCCCAAGGCAGTCCACTGTGGCTAACCATGGCACGCACTGGCCAGGACCAGTAGCCACGTGGCTCCTCACTGCTGAATCGGATTACAGCTACTGATCCCAGTTGGTGCATGCCACGGTTAGCCTCAGTGTGCTGGCTTGGGCTCGCAACCGCCACAGAGCCTCCAGTGTGCAGGGAGGGGTGAGGCATAACTGGTGTACTGAGGTGTTTTACCAGTTTGTTTCGTTTGTGCTTTATCTGACGTACCCATTAGGAAGAAATAGCTTGTAGTGTTTTTTTTTAAATTTTGAATCATTTTGGTTTTAAACTGAACTTCTTGCACCGTTTACTGGCTCTAGCCCACGTCCATTGAGCACTCTCAAAACTGAGAAGACAGTGTACAAGTTAGTTTAAATTTTCTACATTTCCCAACCTATGGGTTAAGGTTAAGTACCGGTACAGTTTTGTTTTGTTTTTTTCCTGCAAGGTTTGCAAACACCCCTCTGAGGAGCCTAACGAAACAGCCTGTTGGGGCCATTATTTTAATAATTTTATTGATGTTTTATTATTGTTAATAAATGAAAGAAAATAGATTTAAAGTGGTTTCACCCGGTTTTACGAATTTGTTGTATTTGACGATGATGCATCAGCGGATGCAAAAAATGTGTTTTATTCGCGTAGGCCATACGAGAAAATCGCAGATTGCCGTTATTGTTCAGGCAAGCGGGCGTAATAATATTTCAAGTACAGTACCGGCATATTTTGACAAATTAAGAACATATGAGATGTGCAATTTGCAAAAATATACGAACAACCCCCGCCTACACCCGAAAATGATTGGATTTTGAAAAAACAAGTGCTCCCAATTATTGTTTATGTTAATCGACACCACATACTGCACTGCTTGCTATCTTCAAACGGAAAAAAAATTGCGCTGTTTTGTAGTTCAATACAAAGTCTCGTTAATTGATTACTGTACCAATATAGTTACCGTTGGTAGGAAATAGGGATCTAAGCATTAGGCAAGAAAAAATAATGCGATAGCGATTGATCATTTCTTACGTGCTGGTTAATTGTCTCAATCAAATAATGCAAACCTGAACGCGGCGTTTGGGGAAAACGGTCATAATGGAATACAATCGGTTCATTTATGCGGCACGCCCGGGAACGAAATTCGGTTCGCTCTGAAAACTGCATAGAATGCTTCCAGAACGAATTTTTGCTCGCGGCCTACACCGTGCGTAAAATCGTGAACGTACGGGGATATCATTAGTTTATTTGAAACAACTAGCTGCTTGTACGTTGGTAAGGCGATACGCCGGACGCACCGAATTTCGGTTAAAAATAAACTCAAGACGAGCTTTTGCGCTCGCTATTTTACACACAGTGTGGATCGAGATTTGGTGGACTGCGTTTGCGTGACTTTTTGCTCGCAACCAAGCAGCGCGCTCAATTTAGGCTGCGACGCAATTCGACTACGTTGCTGGAATCGCTGCCTTATAGACAACGACAACACAGCTATACGGTGTAAAATGTGGGCATAGAAATTGGTCGAAAAAGATTTCTTAAAAATAAATAAGCGCACCAGTACTATTTACTGTAATAAACATTTAACATTGAACAGTTTGAAGTTGAAGATTAGCTCAGTCAATTACGTTTATTGGTGCTTAAATTCAATAATCACATTTCAAAATGTAGCAAAAAAATACACCAGGAAGTGGCGAAACTGACCGTCCGGTCTTCAAAGTCAACCACCACCTGTCACAAGTCGTGTCGCGTGGAAGTATGTTTTGAAATGGTACGTTATCCAAATAAACAAAACCACAAAGATAAATGAGATAACAACAACTAACACAAGGAGAAATAAACAGATTTAAGTGTTTGAAGGTCTCGTATTGTCTTAGTTTAGTGG
Source organism: Trididemnum nubilum (assembly GCA_963965965.1). Lineage (NCBI taxonomy): Eukaryota > Metazoa > Chordata > Ascidiacea > Aplousobranchia > Didemnidae > Trididemnum > Trididemnum nubilum. Next base: position 14,386,830 of record OZ014480.1, read on the forward strand.
TTTTGATATTGCCCGCGACCCGGAAGAAAGTTTGGAACAAATCTGTTGAATATGAGGTTTCCAAGTTAATTTGTCATCAAATGCGAATCCTAAATACCGGTACTTGATTTGAGTCACTTGTTTGATTTTATGCTTGTGTATGGTAATTTTACGATTAATCAAATCTTTTGAATTTTTTTTGTAATCAATATGTTTTTGGATAGTTTAGTGATAGTTTGTTTAGTCTCACCACGGTGATCTCACCCATTCATCAATCTTTGTCAGTTCTCTATTTGCATCATATTGTAAGGTCTGTATCATCGGCAAATAATTTTGTTGTGAAATTATTTGTTAATTGATTGTCTTTTCCTTTTTGCTACAAACGTTTTTTCAACCCGAATATCTGGAAGCAATTCAGCTAGAGAGCTGAATTTTTTTTGGATGAGATGAAGGACCTTAGAAAAAAAAAATTTTTTTTAATGCAAAAGTTTTGACACTGCTGTTTTGCAGCTCAGGGTAGAATTACACTTGAGTGAAGCATTTTTAAATTAGTTGTGTGAAATTTTATCTTTTTGAAATAATTTTTGTGAATTTGTGCACTTTCGAAAGGGGGGAGACTGGTCCCCCTAATCCCCCCCTGGCTGCACCAGTGGGCATACCGTTTGTTTTTAAAGTTTGTGTAAATATACGTAACTTGAGGAAAGTAAACATAGCTTACCAGAAGGTAAACTTAAAATAGCAATACCGTAACGCGGTTTTATGTGTCTGGTTGTTCATGTCAAAAAGTATTTAGAAAAATGGTGTGTGGTTAGAAATTTGATTTTGTTTTAGGATGTTTCGAGACCAAAGTCAATTGTTTTATGATTGAAGCAGTTTTTCTTTTTAGCTTCAGCTAATTCTTGCTAGAAGGATGGGCAATTGATTAATAGTATCTACAACAAAAATGTAAGGAAATTGTGGCAGAAAAAACGGACTTTTTTTCGAAATAATTTCATTATTTCCTGGTTCAACGTACAGTAGAGTGTTGGCTATTAAAGCATGGTGTATGCATACTTGGGTAGTGATAAGCGGCTTTGCTTTAATTGCCCAAGTTAGTTACTATGCGTCACAATTTCCTGTGTACTTTGCTACTTCCAAAGACCAATCTTGTGCATTCTTATTAAAAGATACCTCTGAATTTTTCAAAACAATAAACTAAGATATTTCAGTTTGCTGGTGATTGCTAATTTTAACTATACAGTTTGGTGTAGTTTGAAAAGAAGTTGCTCTATTATAGTTTGCCTGCTCCTCGTAGTCGTCGCTAGTGCAAAAAGTGAATTGAAATATTTTAACAGCCTAATCAAGCACCAATGACAAACCGTAAGTAATATACCACTTAATTAGGGAAGTTGAGAATGACAAAGAACATGGAATCATTCTCCATGTAAATTAAACCCTATTGATATAAACGTGTCTTTGAGGTTGTTGGAACACAAATTTAGGGCCTTACTAGCATTAAAAAAAGTTTAAATCTAAGAGTTTTATAGCTAAATACTTATTAGATTTTTGTACAAAACTTTAGCGATTAATTTTTTGTCGAATTGAAAATTTTGAGTAATGTCTATTGCCTCGTCAAAAATACGTAACTATTTATGTTCACGATTGCAAATTTGGATTTGATTTTTTGCTTTCAAACGTCAAGTGCATTAGTTCTGGTAAAGTGGAAATTAAAATAAAATCAATCTTGACAAAATATTTTCTTTTTAATCGTTTTGCGTGCTTCTGGCCTAAAGGCTACCAGCGCGGAAGCCTAGGGAAGAGCCACTACAAAAAATTAAGCATGCGAGGAGACGTCTTCTCTAGCTCAAGTGGTAGAGCAGTGGACCAGTAATCCAAAGGCTGCGGGTTCGAATCCTGTGGGAAGACAACTTTTCCGCATTGTTTTAAGTATTCGTCGTTTTGGTGGCTCTTCCGTAGGCTTCGGCGCTGGTAGCCTTTGGGCCAGAAGCACGCAAAACGATTAAATATTAAAACTCTGGCCTGCAAACGTCAAAAACATCATAATTGACTGATTTTTAAAAATATTTTCTGCTAGTGGACTGAAGAACAGGAAATGAGAAACTAAAACATTAGCTAATTAGAAGTTAGTCTTTTTTTTCAATCTAGTATATTAATAGTTTAAAAAGTAAGTAACTGTTTTGTTTAAACGTTTTTTGTTTTTTTTCTGCATTTATGAAGCTTTTTTGCTTAATAAGTGTTGACTTTAACTGAATATTAAAGAGCTACGCTTTTTTGATTTTTCCATTAACGCAGTTTTCAATCATGGCAATTAAGTTTCATAAAGTACTGCTAACAGAAAGGCAAACAACGTGAGGGTTAGCCAGCAGTAAAGTGGCTAGCATTTATAGTTTGCAGTATAATAGAATTGACTCGAGTTGCGTATCACATCGTCATTTCATAGTCATGATATGCCATTTTCATTTCTGTTTTATCTTTGCAAATCTGTATTGACTGTATGTTGATAAGTGTTTTATTTCTCCAATCCTAGGAGGTTCAAGGAAAAAGGTTCCAAGATTTATGTAATAGATCTCCTAATCAAAGCCATTCAAAACATTTTTGCTTCAAATTAAACTATTCGAAAGGCGTCTTACTTGAAGGATTTCTCAATAATCATGATAATACTATTTATGATTTTATTTCCAGCCCCACTATTTTACTTTTCTCTAGGAAATAAATTTATTGACTAATTGTGTGTATTATGGCTACGTGGGCTAGTCCTGCGAGGATAATTAATCCAGCTGGAGCACCAGAGCAATTTGATGAGGAGTACACGAGCCAATACGATTACACGGCAACCAAAGACGACGAACTTTCTTTGAGAGTGGGTATGCGATTGTTAGCTTTGAAGAAAGAAGAAGATGGCTGGTGGTTTGGTAAATCCATTGACGGAACTCAATTATCAGGCTGGTTCCCTTCAACATACGTCAAAAAGAGTTCCACGCCCTCACCCAAGGCTAGTTCAACTCCTTCGCAATCAAGTGATAAAATTATGATAGCTCGATCGCTTTATCCCTATGCTGCCCGTTATCCAGGCGAATTAACGATCGAACAATATGAGCAATTAGATATCATAGAAGACCCCCCAAACGAGCCTGATTGGTGGTTAGCTAGAAATAGCGATGGAAAAACTGGACTTGTACCAAAAAATTACGTTGAAAAACAACCAGATAAACCGATCAGTCACTCGAATTATGACCACGTTACTCCTCTTCTAAACGAAGCCCGGTCTACTCCTGTTCGCGAAGTAAGTCGCCATTGAGCTTGGGTAAATTTTTGTTAAAAAATGATCGAATTTTGCAGCAATTTTCTGCCTTCTTTAAAGCTCGTTGTTGTTTTGGTCTTGTATGCTAAGTCATTTTAATCTCTAAACCTTGGTTCCAACCTACCCATAACTAATGAGTTCGAAAAACTTGATAAGCTGTAAATATCTTGCTAAATATTTAGTTTTATTGGTGAACCTTGTTCTGGAACATACGCTCAAAATCGGTACGTCACAAAGACGGAAATATCTTTTTTTTAAATTTTCTTTCGTTGTCGTAGGCGGAAAACATTAATAACTACAGTAGTTTAGAAAACGTAACGTCAGCAACCTTTGGAAGCCTGTTGCTGGTATGTGTTGTGACGGAATAGATCCCAGTCAAAGTATATTCAATGCTTCAACAATCTTAGCAGCAATTCAAAAGACACAGTTATTCATTTAGCACAAAACGATGGATAATGAATCAATAATAAGTTACTTAGGAAGGTCTTTGTGAAAAATTTTCAAGTGGGGAGCGCAGTTAACGTTATTCCCAAATATTACCTTACATACCGTGTTTCCCCGAAAATACGACCTAACCCGAAAACAAGACCTAAACCGAATTAAAAAAATGATTTTAATGTAAGCTCTATACCCTAAAAATAAAACCTAGGCGATAGGGCGAAATTTTTTTGTCCTCAAATGTGTTTTTACTGCTTGAGAAGTTATTGTGGGAATTTAGGATAGGAAGTAGTGCTATTTAATGAATAGATTAGCTGAATAATCGTCATATTCCCATCATTAATTTAAAAGGTGTGGGAAAAGTTCAGTGACCTGAGATAACGTGAAGATTACGCCACTATTCAATCTATGAACAGCTGTTTTTAAATAAAGATGTTTTATTTATAAGTAAATGCATATTGGTTTTCATATTTTGTGTATTTGAAAATCTCGTGATTTTGTACTTTGCAGTTTTGTTTTTGATAAATGAAAATAAATGATAACCCCCTAAAATAAGCCTTGGTGTTGTTTTTCGAAAGAAAATTAATTTAAGACCCTGTCTTATTTTCGGGAAACACGGTAGGTAGAATCCCATCTGTTGGAATGCGTTACGCAGTTTCTTTTATTCAAAAAAAAGGTCCAATTTTTGAATTTATTTTTGCACCAATGACGTCAGTTAACCGTATTGGTGGATATTTTTTGAAAATTTTTGCACTTTTAGTGTGCCAACCAACTATAAAGTGGTAGGTGGTCAGTTGGTCTTAAGAAAATTGCATTTGTTTCAGCGAATTCCTCCTACAGGAACAAAAAGTAATGGAAGTGGAGCTGGAGTTGGGAATAGCGTGATTGGAAAATCTTGGTTTTACGGTGATATCGACAGAACAGCAGCAGTAAATATTTTAAAAGCCCGCGCAAGCGTCGGTGAATTTCTAGTCCGAAACTGCTCAGTAAGTATCATTTAGAGTTAAGACCCGCTATACATATTGTAATGCACTTCTCGCAGGAGCATAGTCTTTATTTTAAGAAATATACGCTCTTGTACGTGTACGTTGGTAAATTAGTGACCATTTCGTGCAACTGTTTCGCTAACTATCCGTTATCCAGGTTAAGCTGTAGGTACGTCCGAGGGGTTGAATTTTCACGAATTTTTTTCAGTTTGAGGAAAAGTGCAGTATTGCAACCACTAAGCTTAGTGTACACTGTACGTCTTACAGCTGTGCATTTGGTTATTTAATATGTTCAAGAAAAGTTTTGGAAAGGTCTAACGAGCGCTTGAGAGTGATTGTTACATTTCGAATCGCCGGTGAGTTGACCCCTATAAGCAGCTTACAAATTTTGCAATTTCGCTCTTTTGGTGTAGTTGCGCTTAAGCTATGGCTTTACTACATGGGGCAATAGTACCCATCCAACTTATCTCTTCAAACTATCGAAAATTCAAAACAAAGCTATGAGAATCATCACTGGACGTAATGAGGACGAAAGTACTGAACCCCTAAATCAAAAATGCGAAACCTTGGATCTGACCAAAATATCTTCAAAAACTCCTACCTGCTTACTTCGATGGTTATTTTAACAAGCCTATAAATACTTACAATAGTTATACTCGGTTTGCCAAATCATCCGATTTACATATACTGTTATTTAAAACGAAACGAACTCAAGAGTCTAATGAATATACTGGTGTGAAAATTTGGAATTCAATTTCCGATAAAATAAGAGACCTTCATTTTACAAATTTAAAAAAAGAGTATAAAAAACCACCTTAAATGTCGTAACTTGGCGTATTATGTTTATATTGCATTGCTCAGTTATTCATTCTACCCTGAGTATTGTGTTCTGTTGTTTCGCTCTAGCTGTGTCTTTATAAGTTTAATTCTCTATTGTGTTTCTTGTGGTTTGTCAATCCAAAGCTTAATTTTGTTGTATATATCAAATTTGGCTTACTGTAAATCAAAGAACTGTAATGCCGTAAAGCATTATGGCTACGCAGGGTGACTGTTGACTCGGAGACCTAACGGTCCCTTCCCAGTCACCCTGTCTCTACTACTGCTTTTAATGATTTATTTAAATACGGACATGCGTTTGTCTGTATGTACTTTAGTCAGTGACGAAATAAATTAATTAAAATTGGGTTGCGTATTATGGTTTTACAATCTTATGTTTGCAATCTTGCGTTTTTTTTTTTTGTTTTTTCCTGAGTGAAGACATCATGCTCACGGTCAGATGCATCGCCTCTGTGGTAAATTTGGTAAAAGTGTGATCTAGTTTGGTTCGCATCGCGTTTTTTTTTTTTGTTTTAGAAACTTGCCAAAAACTTTTGATTTGGGAAGCGTTAAATATAGCAAAATGCTGCGATAAAAAAAAGGTGTAAAAAAAAAAGGTTACAAAAGCCTAACTACAATGCAATTACCAGCAGCAGACATCTTTCAACCGAGGTTCAGTATTGTTACTGAAATCCTCTGTAACACTGCGGAATGTTAGGTGCCCCAGCGAAACTCGATAGAGCCTTTACCGTCCGTCTGACCAAACCACAATCGAAATTCTCCAAACTTAAACTGTAGTGTTGTTCAGAAACAAATAAATAATCTGGGACAGTATACCACGGCGTAAAATAACAAATTTAACCAGAAAAAATAAACTAAGAAAAGTGCCATACGAACAGCCTTAAATGAAACACACGTCCGTTTGCCAAATTACTCCCCTGAAAATGAATGCAATATCACAGAGGTAAAACTCGACCAAAAACAAAGGCGTGCAAGAACTAACAAAAAAACGCGTATTTTTGAAACCTTTGCAAATGGCTGCAGGAAATAAAGTGACGTGTGCGAAACTAAGCTAACTAAAGAGAAGGCCGAGTTCGAAACTTCAGCGGGGCAGATAAAAAAAAAAGTCAATCGGTGCTGTAACAAGTATGTCAAGCTATGATTGAGTTCGCAGCTTAAGGCACCATGAGTTGCAATTGAATATAAATAAATCATCGATTATTAAACGAAAAAATGACAATTTCTACTTAAGTACTTTGCGACCATACAACGTGACTCGTTGAATTGTATGCATATGCTGCTTATACGTATCTAACTTAACAGGAAATGATCTCTCTTCGTTGTTTAAACTTAGTGTGATCAACTACGTTGGCACAGCCTGTAGTACCTCCACAAATCGTTGAATATAGGCTGTGACCTAGGTTAAATTCTAAAACTCTTTGTTCTTTCTACTCACAAAAAAAGTTTCAAGGTTGCTGAATCCACTGTTGCATAGGTTTAATTAATAAAATAATGAAACAGCTAGTATAAGCTAGTACAGAAAGCGATCAAAAATGTTAATGCTAATGCTGTTGTTTTCCTAGTCGCGTATGCTTAATTGCTTATCCTATATTAAAAAGTGTGCTGGGATTATTAACCAGTTTCATAGAATGCAAATTTTGAGGCCCAGAAATCTATCCGTTGTCGTGGTCCAGTCTGACTTAAAGACTCACACACCGAACCCATAAAGCCAGAACTACCTTAGTTCGATTTATACGCATGTACGGGTTAATACGTATTGATAAATAAATTTCGATTAAACACTTTCCTATTTTTTAGGGCGGTGAAAAATGTATATCAGTTCGTGCCCCAACGGGATTTAGACATTTCAAAGTGAAAGTATTGTCGGATGACCAGTATGGAATCGGTCAAAAGCGTTTCCCTACAATGGATGCTTTATTTGAATATTATACCAAAGCTCCCATCTTCACTAGTGCCCAAGAAAAAGTCTTTCTTACTCACCCTCTGCCCAGCTAACCAACTGCATTACTTCCAGCGAAATTTTCTTGTGTTGCTTGGTTGAATGTAAAAAGGTTTTATAGCAAGTGCCTTCTTATATCTCCGACCGTTCGTTGGAGTTACATCGATTTTAAGGGTGTATTAATGCCGATGCTTCGCATCTAAATCTACCGTGTTTGTTGGTATATTTTCAAAATGTTCGGAAGTTTTTCTCAGTTGTTTGAAATCAATACCGGTACTTGCTTTAAGTGTAACAGGATCATGAATTTCGACAAAGTCGTGTGTTTTAGGACAATAATCGCGTCCAAAACTGATATTAATTCCAGAATATTACCAGTGTAGTTTAAACAAAATTTTGATTACCAAACTAGATGTAATATGAAGGTTCGAAACCCCAATAGAGACAATTAATTCATCAAGTTTGTTGGCAATACAGCATACACGTCACGTAGTGAGATTCCTGATTAATATAGCAGCTTCTTTCCTTGCTACCATGCAACACAATTAGAATTACGCATGCATGTTTGTTTAGGCATTAATTGTTTAGGCGCTAATGACTAACCTCAGTATGTGCTAACGTGAGTCAAATTAAGGTTACCGGTACTGTCTTGAAAAACAAAGATTATCTTGGGCGGACTTCAAATTCTGAGCCTTGTATTCTAAAATTGCTCAATCTATTCAAAAAGCTTTACTGAAAAGCTATCTATCCAAAAGCGGTCTTAATCTATTTTATATTTTTTAAGTAGTAGTAGGTATCAACCTGTTATATTTTTATCTTTATTGTATGCTCGCTTTTGTTTGAAAACGAAGCAAAATTAATCATTTAATTATGCATTCCTGAATTTGAAGATGATGATTATGTAACATATGCCAAAAATATTTGTAGTTACCATGGCTGGAAAATACAAGCTTGTAACTTGTTATTTGGCTTTTGTAGTGTGACTACATTATCAAAGAACTTGTAACATAATTTCTGTGAAATTTGGTTTTTATTACTTTCGTTATTCTTATGCTAACATAGCCAGCTCTTAATGTTCGTTTTGTATACCAACGCTGTACATCTACGGTTTTGTATTTGCTTTTCCTTGTTTAAAAAAAATCGTGTTTGGTTTGCCAAAATTCCCAGCACACTTTCACTTTGACCTCCTATACCATGAAATAAGGCAAAAATTTCGGTTCATGTCACCTATTACCAGGGGTGGGCAGTACCGCGGTACTTTTTTTGTACCGTTATCGGTACCGTCGTTGTTTTTTTTTCAAAAAAGTACGGTTTTTGGTACCGTCGTTGCTTTTTTAACACGTTTACGGCGGTATTCGGTACTTTTGTGTGGAATGGAATTAAAATCATTCAAAAGGAGTTGAAAGTACGAAGAAGCACTTTCAAGTTTCGCCCACGTAATAAGGAGTGGTTACTGGATGTTTGTGAATGACTGACTGTTCAACGCCGCTGCACTCAGTTGCTTTACGGAGCAAATTATAAAAGTTAGCTATATTGCATTATGTCCTTCGCTCTTTTGTCTTTCCTAAAAAGTGAAGACCTGCCTGTCTTCTTTATAAAGTCATTTTGAAGTGATATTCTTGTCCAAAGAACATTTTTTGCAGTATACAATTTCATAAGAGGCTGTCCATAAAAGACGTCCGCAAAAAATTGACCCCCTCCTCCTTGTCCGTCGTCCGTAAAGTATTCACACTGCGTCATACTCCTGTTTGCGCGTACACAATAGTTACGAAAGGTAGAAGTGGCCTAGGAAATGTTATTGCAAGTTTCTCAAGTCACCAAAAACATGTTTTTAAACCACGGGCGTAGCCAGGGGCCCGCCCCCCTCCCTATTTGAAATGCCACCAATGATAAAAATAAGACAAAAAGCGTATTGTTTCTTCAGTTTCAGTTTCTTTTAGCATATTTCGCATTCAGTAGTAATTAGCAATAATATTGACTACCTACGACGCCCGGGGCCATTTCATTCAATTTTTCCAACCAATTTAAATGCATAACCCGGGTGAAATTAAAGGTTATTGTCCTAAAAGTTGCTACCTCAGGTCCTCATCTAACCTTTTTATGAACGTAATGCAATAACTATGGCAGATTTACCATATAGCATAGTGCCAGGGTTCCCGTGCTCAGATGGTGAGACTTTTTTTGGTCTTCACCTATATTAGGCAAGAAGATGCCCGCGCAATGTAAATCCAGTCTTGATAGTAACATGGTTAGTAGGCGTAACCAATTATTGTACCATTTTTCACGAATAATCCACCTCTACCTCACCAGTTTTTGTGCAATAAAATACTTTTGAAAACAAAAATTAGCTAGGGGAAATGCTCATTAAACAAATTATTGAATATGAATTGAGGGGGCCTAGGCCCCCCTAGCTGTACTTGTGTTCTACAACTGATTATTTCCATGACAAAACAAATATCTCAAAGCAAAATCTTCAAAAATCACTTACAAAATTTGCCCCCAAAATGAAATTTTAAGTAAAAGGATTGAACAATTTAAATTCAATCGACTTTCAAAAGTTAAAAATGTAGTTCTTTCAAATGGCACTTAACACGTGCGAAATGTGATCCAATGGCATTAAAATAGCTTTTCAAAGAATTACAATAAATCGTTTAGCGGCTGGGGGCTCCGCCCCAGACTACTGTCCGTGATACGTTTTAGTTACCGGTACACTAGTTTACTCAACGCGTCTCCCGATTCAGACATTTTCGCTTTTTACTTTTGGTTCAAGCCCTCTCTTGCAAAATCTTGTTTAAGTCTCTAGCACAGGCTACGGCTTTTGATCTTCCATTCTACAGTACTTGTATGTCCCACAAAAAGTTCCTCTTCCGAAAAATTCAGATGACGTCATTGCATCCGATTTGTGGTTTGCTCCCCCTCCCTCCCAATCAAAAATCCTAGCTAAGCCTATGTTGAGATCCTTCTAACATTCATTTTTATTGGCTACACAACTGGTTACTGAGTTTAGGTTACCAGAACATACATTAAAACAGCACGTTATTTGGTATTGAAACGCTGTAAAAACTCGTTTTCAGTAGCCTATGTTTGGGTATCATAGATCATAAACTAAGCGTAAGGTTTGATATAAATTAACTAAAAAACTTAAAAAACAACGGAATCTAAATTTCAGAGCAACGAAGGCGACTGAATTTTCATGCTTTGCAATTAAGCAATGCTGACGTCCACTCCACAATGCAGGAAGCCCCTCTGTCTGCAAAATGTCCGCACTGAACGACCTCTCTGATTGCGGAGTAAGTCTTTTTTGGACAACCTGCAGTAATATCTGTTAAGTAATTCTTTTACCGGCCAGATAGCCTGTGCGGTAACGTCATCGGCTCTGGTGCGGGAGGTCAGGGTTTCAAATCCTGGGCCGGTCAAATCGAACACAAAGAGTTGCCAACGGCTCGCCACTGTTGCGACTTTTATTAGAAAGGAGCTGTGTTGTCCAAGCGCGATGACGCGTCGAAGGACCCCGCAAATTCGTAGCACGTTTGGGCGTAATACAGCGAGTATAATGAAGATTTAGTTTGTTTGAAGTAATTGTTCCCGTAAATTCATTCACTGAGCATGCTATACCAGTTACCACTTCGCAAATAAAGAAGACTCGATGATTGTTCAACGCATAAAATCACCAAAAATATTGTTTCCAAAATGAACAAAATTTTCCTTTCGAAAAGTACCAATAACTGTACCGTCGGTACTTTTTCAGAAATGTAACGAATAAAGTACCTTCGGTACTTTTTCAACAAAGTAGCGGTAAAAGTACCGTCGATGCTTTTAAAGTACCGAGTGACCACCTCTGCCAAATACTTTAATGTATTAAAAATTGAGGAAATCAAATCGCATAGTCAAACAATGTAATTGTGCAATATACGCAATCTTTCAAAGGTTTTTGTTCTTCAGGATTTCCGTTATAAATTTTTCAGATTATATACAGTACTAATCATTTGATCACTCTGAAAAAATGAAACAAAATTTATGGCCAACGCCAAGAAATTCAGATGTAAAATGATATAAGCGTTTTTTCCAAAACGCTGTTTATACATAAAAGAGGCTAATTTGTGAGAATAATATTACAAACCATCTCAGTCTCGTTGCATAATATCAATTTTCAATATTCCCACTGCTGGTATTGGTATTTGGTTCAGAAAATCTTCACATTATATAGCGCTTTTTACCGGATTTTGGCTTCCTTTTAATGTACCTTATCACCTCTTCCTTGCCAAATGTAACGCATCATGTATTGTTTGTACGTGTTGCGCTCCGCGAGACATTTTGATTAAATCCTTTTTTAACTTCGTGAAAGTACAGGCAAACCTTCTTCCAGAGCCACTATGTAGTATGCTTCGTAGAACAGTGAATTGATGCTTTAAATCCTTTTCTCGTGAGAAATAGCAGCTTTAAGGATGGAAAAATCATTTTTTGGTTTATTTAAATACGTGTTTTTCGACTCAACAAGGTTTCAATTTTCAAATGTCAGTTAGTTCTTCAAAAAGTTTTGTTTAATTGCCCAGCTTCTTTAAAAAGCATATTGATTAACTGCCAAGATAATGATATAGTTTGAGTATTTTTATTTCACAGCATAAATTATTCTCGATAACCTCAATACTTAACACTTTGCTTACAAACAAAAATGCTTACAACGAAAGTTAGTGTTCGTGCTAACTGCAAAGCCCATATTTGTCTGTGCTCGATAATGTGTTTTGACGAAATTTTAAAATTTCATTCTTCGTGCTGCAGGAGATTAAATTGGGTAAGCAACGTTTTGCATGCCTGGTAAAGTTATTTCCATAATCAAACGTGGTTTACAGCAAAATCATCAAAACGGACTATCTGAGGGGTACAATTTGATAGCGAATGTGCAAGGGTTGGCAGTAGGGATCTAAGAGTCAACAAAACAAATCATTTACATGTTAAAATAAACAGTTATGGTAGAGCGGTTCGACTCTTGACCTTTGCGAGAGCGCTTAGTGCTTCTTATGAGTATTGTGTACCCTTTTTTGAATTTGCTTTATTGCGCTTAGAATTCGCTACTTTGCTGAAAAAATGCAGTGCTATTGCTTCTCTTAAAATAAAGTAAGTTGTATATGTGTTCGATTCTATTGGATTTCCGTGCGGATGTTTCATTTTGAAAATGCAGGTAAGTACATTTTCACAATGGTTTTGATATGTTGTGTATTTCACAGCTTAGTTCCAACTAAACTTAGAAGACATTATTCACTGCAGTGCATAAGCTCTAAGTATTCTGCGTCTCCCAAACTACTCAAAACTGATACAGCAGAATGCTTCCAAGATGTTTGCAAGGCTTTCACAAGGCTGACTCCCCAACTTCGTTAAAAAATAAGTTCTCTTTCCATGAACACAACAACGAATTACGAGTCAAACCAAGGGCCAGCAAATGTTCAATCAATAGCCAGATGGCCTATCATTGAGCTACGTTGTCTGCTCTGATGCGACCGGCTTGACGCGAGAACTTTCAAGCTTCAACACGACTGCGTTCTAAGGCTACAGCTAAAAATAGTGTTTCGCTTCAAAACGCCTTAGAAATTGAAATATGGGCTTTATTGTTCCAAGGGGAGCCAGGGTTGCCACAGAAACTGCAAAATCAAATTCCAGGACTTTTTTAGATGATTTTCCAGGACTGTGCAAGATTTTTTTACAGGACTTAAAATTTAATTTTCACTATTACTGTTTTATGCACCCACTTTTTGTACTTGTCATTAAAGAAAATATTAATGCCACGCATTTGGATTTCTAGCACTGACTACTAGCCAGGTTTATAGCCAGAAATCTGCAATGGGAGGGCTTGGCTTGGGGTATGGGAACGGAGTTGCCAGCTGCCGGAGGCCATTGGGAGTCTGAGCCCCCAGCACAAAAGACAACCGTACATAATTTTTGCAATAATAACTTAATCTTAGGCCCAGTTAGGTAAAAATTAATGCATTTTAAATGAAGCGCAGAAAGTAGCACTGCGAAAGCATGATTGAACTGGTTTTATAAATGGGCTAAAGTATGTGGGTGAAGGTAATGGTAAAACTTCTGTCCTAGATTTATTTCAAGCATGTAAACCATAAAATCCCTTCATTTGAAAAAAGCTGAGCTTATTTGCACCAGCGCGCAAATATAAAATCGCTCTTCTAGCCCTAACCCCAACCCTAAACATAACATATCTAACTGTAATCCTACCTATAACCTTAATGTTAATTCTAACTCAAAACCCAAACCCTAATAATTTTTTAAAAAAGCGTAATTGGGCACTCACCCTAACTATAACAATTTTTGAAAAAGCATAAATGACCACCACTCTTGCTCTCTTTTTCTCTCTAAGCAAAGCACCCTTAAGTGCAAATGGGCGCTTCCTTTGAAAAAACTCTCAAGTATTAATTTAAGTCGTCTGCATTTTATAACGCTAGATAATTTAGGAGAAGGGGCTAATGAAACAAGATTTGAAAAACATGACTGATAATAATTAACTAAATGAAATACTGAATAGACACTTTACAATTTTTTTAGAAAGCCTAATTTAAGTATTTTGCATTATGCGATCAAATTGATTGTTTATTTTTAGCCATTTTTGTCAGTTGTTGCTGATTTTATTTTTGACCATCATTAGCCCCCCCCCTAAATGCTGTTTCAAAAGTGGCTTTAAATTACTTTGGAGTCCATATTCCTGCAAAAAACTGCCTCAAAAGTATACTCGCAGGGAGAAAAATGTTACATTTTTTATTGTGTTTAGCCAACAAGCCAATGGAGGGCCTACAGCCCACTACACTTCTGCTGCTAGCAGTAATACTGCTACTAGAGAATCGCATTGCAATAAATTACTGTTCATAAATTCACTCTTCCTATTAATATTTAATAATTTATACATACTGCACCGCAAAGTGCAAATTTTGGCATTTCAACAAGAAAGTGCTTATTTATACACTGGCGAATAAGCAAGAACTGCTTAAAGAAAATAAGAGAGCAAAGAGCAGAAGAATAGACACTCATTTACTCTCTTCTATTTTTTTAAATTATCGTTTGGGTAGGGGTGCCATATTTTCATAGACCAAAAAGAAGACAGTTTCGAAAATCGAAGCCCAAACGACCAAACACGCTGAAGGTATATACCGGCCAACTGGACTGACTAAAGACTTTTATTTTGGAGAACACAATTTTCCAAGAGAAAATTCAAAAACTGAAGACCGTTTTTTTCTTTGTAGACCACTTGTTTTTGCACCAATTCTTCCCTATGAAATTCTTCTCGAAAAAAAAGATCTGCTGTCTGTAGGGTTGTATTAAGGTCGGCGGGAGCTGAACGCGAGTGTGGATGGAAGTATATCGATTTTGGTCGGTTTGGTCTTCGAATCCCGCCTTTCAGTGCTGAGCATTAAAAACAGAAAACATTTGGCTACTTTTTTGGTGTCCTACAGAAAATCCTCTTAAAAGAAAACGTATGGTAGCCCTACATTAGGGTTATACAGGTTTAAGATTAATGTTAGGATTGGAGCTTGCGATAAAGTTAGGGTTAGATTTAGGATTGGGTTATGGCTAGGATAGCGACTTCTTTAAGTGTGCGCCAGCATAAAAATAAGCTCTGTCTTTTAACAAAATAAACGTTTAAATTTACCCTTTTATTTCACAATGCAATTTATTTCAACAATACTACAGACCTTCATAATGCAAATTATTTCAACAATACCTTTGTGCAACTACAAGGTACCAGTTATCACAACAACAAAAAAAACCACATTCTGTCCTGGTAAATCACGGGAAAACTTTCCAAACTTTTTTCAGGGCTTATAAACAAAATTCAAGGACTTTCCAGGACAGAAATCCAGGACTTTTCCAGGATGTGGCAACCCTGGGGAGCCTTGTCACGTAAATCGGAAGCGTTAAAAATTTCACGCGTCAAAAAATCGCTGACTTGTCGCTTACAATACAGTACAAGATGAATATTTGAACAAACTAACAAAAACGCGGTGCTGGGCTCTGCAATTTTTTTTTTTCAGTCCGCAGTTCTGCATCCGTTTTTGAAATTGTTAAGTCCGCACAGCAATTACTAAACTAGAAAAGTCCGCAACGCAATTCTTACTTTTTCAGTTCATAACCCAATTCAAAATCGCAAAATCTTATTTTTTCTTTCTGCACAGCTGATTTTTGAATAGACTGGATGTGTACTTTAGCAAATTTGATAAATAACTTACTGGACTCAGCGCTTTTACGGTAGCTTAATTCAAATAATGAAAGAGTGAAAACAATCAAATTAGCTGTCCAATTCTATATTGAGCTAAATTAAGAACCTTACACGATAAAATATCTCACGTCACTTATCGGTATCACATTAGTATTGTTAAGTAATGTGAACTTCAGGTACAATAAAGACAAAAAAAAAGAAAACGAACTACGCACTGTAGATTCTACTGTAGTATATTGACGCAAAGTCAGAGGTTTCGAAACGTAGTTCCCAGCTGTAGGAGGCAAGTGGGTCTAGGGGCGGAACCTCAAACACTCGGAGTTTTTTTTCACAATGGAAAAAATAATTTTTTAGTGTTTTGGAATTTATTTTGGCGAAATGATTGCGTACATAACGTGCGTCGCACCTTAATTACTACTGTAAAAAGTGTTTAAACTAGCTACGAAAATGAGATAAACATATATATTTTCGTGCCCAATTTATCACTTAATTGAAAATTTGTATTTATCTTTTTCATGCGACTTCACTCTAATAAATGCTTCAAACAGGACTTTAACACGACTTTTGAACCAGATTACAGAATATGAAAAAGGTGTTTTTTGTTATTATTTCGCACTCAGATTAACAGTTTTGATTGTATCTAGCTGCGCTGCTGATTCTACCTCAATTACAATCACATAAGCCTCTGGATTAACACGTAACAAATTGCATGAAGCATGGTATCAACAAAAAGAGCCGAGGTGATCTGAGCATCTTGGAATTAAAATGGCATAGTTTTCTCTACTCGTTCCATTACGATCTGGTTAATTTGCGATTTTTTGGCTTTCTACGCTCATGTTCATACGTGTAGTCCTCGCCATACTGACAAGAAACAACAGAGGAATGTCGAAACAGTAAGTCTTAGGCTGTTAATTAAAGGTTTGATTGTGCCTATAAGACTCTAGACACTGTCTACAGCTTATCATTAATTTTTTCAGTACATTGTATTAACAATATTATTGAAAACCGCAATTAAAATAACAAATCCGCAATTGCGGTCTTGCCCCGCTCTGCAATTACGCATCATTTATGGGTGGGAATTAGATCATTTTTCTTGAATTAACTATCACGCAAAAGGGTAAAAAACTAAGAACGAAAATATACCAAAAGCTAATACCAGTGGCGTTGCTAAAGACGGTGGCACCCGGTAGGGGATTTTGTGGTGTCACCTTTTTTCAGTCCAAAAATAGGTGAGGACCGAAAAAAAAAGGTCTTCGCCGTAAAATTAGTGGATTTTCTGTGCAAATGAGGTTGAAGGCCAAATAAAATGAAAAACAAGGTCTTCACCACAAATCAGTGGAGTTATGGTTTGACATCATAATAAGGTGTCACCCCAACATGGTGTCTCCCGGGGCGGGCCGCCTCCCCCCCCCTGGCTACGCCACTGGCTAATACACTAGTGCATATCTATACAATTGCTCATCGGTTATGAATGCACGAATCACAGAAATTTAGAACATATTACCACTCAACAAGACAGTTGATAGCGCTGTGATGGATAAAAATTTTGGTGGCTCAAAGCGAACTATCAAATGGGGCTGTCTTCACAACATCCGCCAGTTAGGATTTTATGCAAGTTAAATTTTTCTATAATGCTTTTTGAGTAACGAACTAACGATATAGACATAGCATGTTAGAAGCAGGCTCGACAGGGATTTGAGAACACACACAGCTATAGGAAGAGAATGTCAAAAGCACATGGGTAGTGCACAAGTTGGAAAACCTGTAGACAAGAAACAAAGACTTTAGAGGCAATGAAAATTGGTTATCTTTTCACCCATGTTCCACATCTGCGAGAAGCAAGTAAGTTGCCAGTGCTCAGAGATAAAGACTTTGATAAACATAAAACAAAACTTAATTTTAGCACTGTACTATTTTGGTTTAATGACTTCAACCAACATGTAAGACAGAAAAAATATTTGCATTTGCTGGAAAAATCTAAAATCTGCTTTTAAAATGATGCTACTCTGCAAGCTGATTTTTTGGTATATAGCCCAGGGGTGTATCCCTTTCTCGCCTTTGCTGAGGACACCGAGATAGCACCCACTCTGGGTAACCAAAAATGCTGATGTAATGATTTAAAGCCTTATCTACAAGTACAGAAGACAGTAAATTATTTTCTCGAAGTTATTAAAATTACTGCCAGTAACATTCATGTAAGGTTTTGAAATGTAAGTTAATGTTGTTGGCAAAACCAAGATTAGGGGACCAAAGCAAAAGCCTTCTTCTGTTAAATCCACTATTGGAGGTTATGCTGCCGCAATTGAGACCCTCAGTTAACTTCCACCAAGACCCTTGGTCAACAGTCATCAGCTTACCCAAAATATGGACACAGCTCATAGAAATAATTTGGCACCAATATGCACATGAGACTATCAAACAATAAGAAATCAAAGAAAAAAAAGTTCAATGAGTTAATTTTCGAGGTGATATTCCTTTGATCATTCTTCTTATAATCGTGGCTTTTCCATTGACTGTCCTCATTCTTGTCTCCCATCCATGCTTTTTAATGCGCTTGTATGTGTTGGGCCGAAAATCATGACCTAAACAGCATATACCGGTTGAACTGATATTGATAAACAATATGGGTTCCACTAAAACAATACAGGAGCACAAGGACCGAAAGAATCATAAGGACCGCAGGAACCCTAAACCTAACCCTGGTCCTTGAGATCCTATTGGCCTTTGTGAACCTGCATAAGAAAACCAAAACCCTAATTCTCGTAGTCAATATATTTTAGTGGTACCAAACAATGCTGCACATCAATCAGATAAGCAATGTTATTTCCTGATTTTAAATACTCAAAAGCACCTGATCTATTGCGCAATGAAATCAATACAGATTTATAATTTACAATTGTTACATAATTAATTGTTTAAATTTGAGGTACCAACTTTTACTTCTTCGTAAGCTAATCTTTTTTTCATCATATTTTTAGAGAAACAACCACATGCAATATAAGAAAAGAAGACCTCTGACCTTAAAATCAAGTACTGATCAATAAAGGCTACTTCTATGTAAACAAACTCTGAGTGAAGCTTATTAACATCATTTTTTTACTTATTTATGATTAGCTCAAAGTCTCAAATCTTTTAATTATACTCAAGCACAACAAATCTTAAAATTAGGATCACACATCAGATATCAGTTAAACTATATATACACGTCTTTCTTTATAAGAACATGAGGCTTATTTTTGCTCAAAATTTAAGAACAAACTAAGATCAATGCCAGCCTCATCAACAAAAAATAGTATTAAGAACAACTGAAAAAGAATAAATTTCAAATCAAAAAAGAAACTTAAGTTTGTGCTGATTCAAAGCAATGAAAATTGAGGGATTTTCTAGCAAAAATAGTTTAAAAAGGACCAGGAATAAAACAGTTTTACAA
Organism: Trididemnum nubilum; assembly: GCA_963965965.1. Classification (NCBI taxonomy): domain Eukaryota; kingdom Metazoa; phylum Chordata; class Ascidiacea; order Aplousobranchia; family Didemnidae; genus Trididemnum; species Trididemnum nubilum. Next base: position 14,405,955 of record OZ014480.1, read on the forward strand.
ACATGGACACCATAATTGACATCGATGCTCTCAAAATTTAAAAACAAATGAGGCCAAAATTTACAACCAGCCAGCCCAACCCAAAATTTACTGGTTCTTATAAAAAAAGTGTACTTATTATGTACAACTTACCCCTTTTAGTACCACGTGTTACATCCAAAATTGGACTTTGGTATGACCTTAATATGGGTAAGTTTTTTCCACCAGGCTGCATAACAAAAACAAAGGTTCTTTGTGAGTTTACAATAAATCTTCGAAAACCAATCAAATTTTTTGAAGTTGGCACGAAACCAACAAATTTTCTGATACCCCAGAACATCTCTATCAGTCTATTGGCCTAGGCTACCATTATACCATCAAAACAATACTGAATAAAAAGCTTCAAAAAAAAGCAGCAACAATTAAACGTTATCCTAGATTCTGAGTGTATCCAGGTATCACACTGGGTACAACATTTTTAACAATTTGTTATTTTACTTTTTATAACTGATTCATAAAGACTGTTGAGTACCATATACTAATATTAAACACAATTGCGGTTCCAGTAATGGCATATGCTATACTTCAATCTAAAGCAAAACTACACCGGAGAAAACTGCTTAACGTCAAATATGACAGAAAAAAGGCTATATTAAATGGAAATGGTTTAAAACCAAGAGCAATTTTCAATTGTTTAATCAAATCAACAAGCATGATGCTAAGAATTATCAAACAGCCTAGCAGCACTTGACCTAGTGCTACTAGTGGTGTGGGGCAATTCAACACCTACTGGTATAGTACTGTTAATTAATTAGTTAAGAAAAGCATTAATTAAATAGGTAGTGTCTAGTGCACCGTTCCGGTTTCCGACATCAAATTGCTGGATCACCGCCAGCCAATCAAATTGCGCTTTTCTCCTTCATTCGGTTTTAATACAGCACTTTGACACCTTAAATTCGAAGTCCTGATGGCGTAGTGGTTAGAACGTCTGGCTACAATGCTGAAGGTTGGGATATCGAAACTCGCTGGACACGCTCACCGAAAATAGCGCTAGAGAGCTATGAAACTACGAATTCCTTTTTTTTCTCTAAAATCTTATTCTTAGAGTTAGGGCAGCAATGCCAGCTGAGAGATAGTAAATTGAACAGCTAAATAAAACAACCGCCGCCGCCGGTGCACCAGCGATTAGATGTTGAAAAACGGGCCGGTGCAGCAGACACTGCCAATTTAATAAGGCAGCAGTTCAAAGATCTCAAAATTCTACAACAAGCTGTGTGCTTAATTGCTTTGGCCTATTTGCAATATACAGTAATATCGTACCGATCTACTATCGTGCTTGCTACTGCAGTCTTGGTCAAGGTATTGGTACTGAGCATGTCAAGTACTACATTACTACTAACTTTACTGAGTAGGCTAACAATTCGAATTTGTACCATACTTTTTGAAAATCTGAAATTCAGAAGTTACATAGCAGATTTGGAACTTAAACTTTTTTCGCAACTGTGAGGTTGCACTTCCTCACATATCTGCCTTCCCATAAGGCGAGCATTTTATTCGCATCTGAATTCACACATAGCCTATCCTGGCAGCCCACCCAAATCTTCAAACCACACACGAGGGCAATTTCTGCACTTGCCATGGTACCCTCTTATCCATAGGTGGGCACCTTAATGCAAAACGTTAGCTTCGTTAACCACTAGTCCGTTAACAAACTTCACACCTCCGTTAACGTTAATCCGTTATTTTCAGCTTCAATTAACGGAAGTTACGGTAATAAAGTCCGTTAATCCGTTAACAATTTGCATGTAATTTACAATTCTTTTTATTCACTCGCTTCTAGAACACGTATTGACGCTGTTGAGCTGATTGTAAGGAAATATTTATTGCTGTGGTGGTCTTTTTGTGTTTTGGAAGTTACATTTTACAGTCTAGTCTAATTGCAACATAAAAATAAGTTCAAATGCATGCTAATACGCAATAAGTGTTACCAGGGCAAACTGGTTTGTACCGGTACGACAAATAAATGGTTCAAGATATTAACGATAAAAGCCTTAACGGAAGTTAACAGAACTTAATGGAAGTTAATTTAGTCCATTAACATAGCTTAACGGAAGTTAATTTAGTCCGTTAACATGAAAAAACTTTTTAACGGATTAACGAGTTAATGAGAAAGTTAGCTTTGTTATTAACGAACTAGTGCCCACCTATGCTCTAATCAGATTACTCTGATCAAAGTCTCACAACAAGGTCACTAAAACTGAGATAGAGGATTCTCGACCAGTATCACACTAGCACTCCACTAAACTCAACTGCATTGTGCTAGCAAGGTGTCCTGGAAAATGCCAGAACTGCAAATGCTGGTACTGGAAAATGCCGGTACTGGAAGTTGTCAGTACTGGCAAATGTCAGTACCGGAAAATGCCGATACTGAAAGTGCCAGTACTGGAAAATGCCGGTACTGGAAAATGCTGGTACTGGAAAATGACAGTACTGGAAAATCCTGGTACTGGAAAATGCCGGTACTGGAAAATGACGGTACTGGAAAATGTCGGTACTGGAAAATGCCGATACTGAAAGTGCCAGTACTGGAAAACGCCTGTGGTGGAAAAAGCCGGTACTGGAAAATGCTGGTGCTGGAAAATGACGGTACTGGAAAATGCCGCTACTGGATATTGCCAATACTGAAAATGCCGGTACTGGATATTGCTGATACTGGAAAATGACAATACTGGAAAATGCCGGTACTGGAAGTTGTCAGTACTGGCAAATGTCAGTACTGGAAAATGCCGATACTGAAAGTGCCAGTACTGGAAAATGCCGGTGGTGGAAAATGCCGGTACTGGAAAATGCTGATACTGGAAAATCCTGGTACTGGAAAATGCCGGTACTGGAAAATGTCGGTACTGGAAAATGCCGATACTGAAAGTGCCAGTACTGGAAAACGCCGGTGGTGGAAAATGCCGGTACTGGAAAATGCTGGTGCTGGAAAATGATGGTACTGGAAAATGCTGGTACTGGAAAATGCCGGTACTGGAAAATGTCGGTACTGGATATTGCCAATACTGAAAATGCCGATACCGGATATTGCTGATACTGGAAAATGACAGTACTGGAAAACGCCGGTGCTGGAAAATGACAGTACTGGAAAAAGCCGGTATTGGAAAATAACGGTACTGGAAAATGTCGGTACTGGAAAATGACAGTACTGGAAAATGCCGGTACTGGAAAATGCCAATACTGGAAAATGCCGGTACTGCAGTGTTGCCAATGCAAAAAAATTTCATTGTTTGGATTGTGGTATCTGGTAGTAGGCTAATATAGAACATCTACTTACTAAAAATTTCTAAAAAATTGAACATTAATGAACCCTATACTCAGATGTGCTGTGTGCCTTATGCATGGATAAGGTTGTGACCTACTCTCTTTTTTTATCATTTAATTTAGAATTATTGCAGCTTTGTTGAAGTTTTATATCTTTTGTTTGGTTTGTGCTTTATGTAGGCTGTTGAAATAAGCATGATTTCTACTAGCCTATGAAAATGAAGCCACTATTGATAGCCTACTGCAAATATTTCAGAGCACCATATCAGATAATGTCAACTACAGACTACAACTTTGTGTTGTCAGCATAGCGGACTATCATGTGTTAAGGTATCTACAGCAGTTCTAATGGCCTACTATTTTCAGGGTATAAGGCAAACTTAAACTGTAAATTACTTAAAATTTTTCCAAAAAAGTAGAATTTCCTTCTTATACTGTATAGGCTACAGTAGATCAAGTTTTTTGATAGATTGCCCTATTCATGAAGATCAAATATACTGCATAACTACTGTTTAAAATGAAGTTTGCTATGTGGATGGCATATAATCTTGATTGTATGATAAGTTACTTGTCAGTAGTGCATCAGACATGTAAGTTCAAGTTGCAGGTAGTGGTGCTGCTATATAACTGTCATGCCCATACATTTTGTTATGATAAAGAGATTAAGACATCAACAAACAAAATTTTTATCCAAATCAACATAGGCTACCCTAACCAAACTTGTAGGCAACCGTGTATATTGCGGACCTAACCTCTAGGCCTACTGAACTATAATAATTTTGCTTACTCTTAGCCCACTGAATTCAGGCCTCCTACGCAGTCTGAAATTTTGAAAAAACTTTCCCAATTTTGTTAAACGCTTATATAAGTTAGGCCTACTGTTTGGAATGATTTGCCTCTTGATATTCGGGAAAGTAACAGCATTTCATCGTTTAAAACTAAACTGAAAACACACTATTTTAATATGGCCTTTATCAATGAGCCTGATATTGAAAATGATTCGTATGCTTTAACACTGTACTGTCATCATGATCTTTTAACAAGCCCGACTTTTGCTTTTTGTATGTGTTAGTTTTTTGCTTTGGCAGTGTCTGCTGCACCGGCCCGGTTTCCAACATCTAATCGCTGGTGCACCGGCGGCGGCGGTTGTTTTATTTAGCTGTTCAATGTACTATCTGTCAGCTGGCATGCTGCCCTAACCCTAACTCTAAGAATAAGATTTTAGAGAAAAAAAAGGAATTCGTAGTTTCATAGCTCTCTAGCGCTATTTTCGGTGAGCGTGTCCAGCCAGTTTTGATACCCCAACCCTCAGCATTGTAGCCAGACGTTCCAACCACTACGCCATCAGGACTTCGAACGCAATGTGTCAAAGTGCTGTATTTAAAGCGAATGAAGGAGAAAAGCGCAATTTGATTGGCTGCCGGTGATCCAGCGATTTGATGTCGGAAACCGGGACGGTGCACTAGACACTACCTTTTGCTTTTTCACCTGCTTTAGTAACAAGTGCCCCTTAGTCAGATGTTAGCTTCTCGCTATCTTATCTCAAGGGGTTGATAAATTGCTTTATTATTACTATTATTATTGCAGTTTGTTTATCTTTCAGCCTACTTTAAGATTTCAAATTTCTCTCAGCCCATTTTCAACACAGGCTGATTTTTTCACTGCAAGAATTTTTATAGCTTATTTCCAAAACACCAATTCACAGCCTATCAAAAAATCGAATGGCAACACTCCAGTACTCGCATTTTCCAGTACCTTCTTTTTCCAGTAGGCCTACCGTCATTTTCCAGTATTGGCATTTTCCAGTACCGGCATTTTCCAGTACCGGCATTTTCCAGTACCTGCATCTTCCAGTACTGTCATTTTCCAGAACCAGCATTTTCAGTACCGGCATTTTCAGTACCGGCATTTTCCAGTACTAACATTTTCCAGTACCGGCATTTTCCAGTACTGTCATTTTCCAGTATCGGCATTTTCCAGTACCGGCATTTTCCAGTAGCCTATACCGACATTTTCCAGTACCGGCATTTTCCATCGACCCCGCTAGCATCACTAAGCATTTTACCACATATCGGTATGACATCACATTAGCAATTTACCACAATAGTACGCTATATGCATATTTCACACTTGTTTGTTATCATCAGGCATTGTTATCGCACCGAGCTTTTTTATTTTAATTATCTGTCGTTGTTGGGCCTCGAACTCATTTATATTTCCTATTTTCTGCAGCAACCAAAAAAAAAGCGTTTGCCTGCAGCTTCTGCGCACTTTACTTTGCTTTGTTTTTCGCAGTTTTAGAAAATCATTTTTTCACGTTTTTGCACGGTTGCTAATTACGTTATAGCACCGAACTACATGTTGTTCATTTTGGATTTTTGTTATCTGACGGTTGGACGTATTTTTTTACAAGACAAGACTTCGCGGTATTTCTGTTTTATTTTACTTTTCCGGGATACTTTTGATTGTTTTTTGCCGCGCTGATTTGAGTTAATTACTGTAACGCTTTCATACACTCATTAAAAATATACGATTTACTAATGTTTTATTCACAGATAGTTTTTTAGAATGAATCCTACACGTGGCGATACATATGTAATATACAGTACCGTTGTCAGTCCGGCAATAATCAATCAACATTTAGAAATGCTTGTGAAGCATTTCTCGACGCACGCAAGTCACGGAAGGTGAACAAGGGGTCACACTTGAAAGCGGTATGATAAACAATGTTACACCTCTCCTGTTAAAGTTTTCACTGGCGTCAAACAACATAATCAGAATACTTGGAAGGAAACGTAATTGGCCGCCCATATCGTGAAGTTCGTACGGGCATATTGGAACTGGAATTGGATGGAGCGTTTTCCAACAAAACTGAGTTATGAATTGGGGTATTCGCAGCTGTAGGAACTTGCTGCGAGGATCTATAGTTGCAAAACGGGCGGTTAAACTCTGGTCGCTCCAAATTAGCTTTGTACAAATGTCGTCGATTTCTACGCAATAAACCACAATCGTTAGTCCTACGAATCATATATGAACGAGGCTCTTTGCAATCTTTTACAACATCAGATTTCTGCCACATATTATTTTTGCGATAACACACCACATCTCCCCTTTTTAAGGACGGCAAAGGTTTAACACCACGACGATCGTAATAACGTTTCTGCCGTGCCTGATTCCGAATTAAATCAAACGATGGATCAACAACAACAGGTGACAAAAGAGACGTGGCAATAGGAAGCTTAGTACGTAAACGCCGGCTAAACAGAATTTGTGCAGGAGAATACTTCATCCCAGACACAGGTGTATTACGATATTCTAGGAGGGCCAAAAATGGATCTTCACGAAGATCTGTGGCCTTCTTTAATATGCGCTTTAGGGTCTGTACGAAGCGCTCTGCTTGGCCATTGCTCTGGCTATATGTCGGGCTAGATGTCGTTGTCATAATGCCCCAACTTTTAGCAAAAGTTAAAAATTCTCTACTATTAAATGGCATGTTATCACTGACAATTTCAGCAGGGATGCCATGACGAGCAAAAACATTTTTACATTGCAATACGATAGTGCTGGCTGTTTTATCTGTCAAGGCAATCATTTCAGGGTACTTAGAAAAATAATCAACAATCACAAGATAATCCTGATTTTTATACGTCATTATGTCCATAGCTACTTTGAGAAATCTCGCATTAGGTATGTCATGTGAGATCAAAGGTTCACGTGGGTTGTTATTTTGATACTTAATGCACAATTCACATTGCGAAACAATACGCTCAATGTCAGCACACATACTGGGCCAATATAACAATTCACGAGCCCGAGATTTGCTCTTTTCAATGCCAAAATGTGATTCATGAATTAAGGCAAGCATCTGGGTTTGTAACGCGGCCGGCACTACAATACGTTGATCGGCAAATACTATGTCATCAGCAACATGCAAAACATCACGTTTATGCCAAAACGGGCGCACAGGTTGAGGAACATTTTTGATACTGCGGGGCCACCCGGAGAGACAAAAGGCTTTAACTTTCTGCAGAATGCCATCGGCAGCAGTCTCCCGTTTTATTGTGTCTAAGTTAGTGGTGGTAACGGGCAGGTTAGTGACTAAGGAGTGCACGACCTGAACGAGATCTTCATCAATGTCGCTGCTGGAAACAGTGGAGACTAGAGGCGCTCTTGATAAGGTGTCGGCCATATACATGTATTTGCCTGGGACATAACGAATGATCAGGTCGTATGGCTGCAAACGGAGCATGAGACGTTGAAGACGGGGAGGAGTTTTGCCTAACGGTTTTTTCCAAATGTATTCGAGAGGTTTATGATCACTGTGCACTATGACAGAAGGTTTGCCATACACATATTGATGAAACTTTTCAGCAGCAAACACGATGGCCAACAATTCTTTCTCAATTTGTGCATAATTTTTTTCGGCCGGGGATAATGCTCGCGAGGCAAAAGCAACAGGTTTGTTTTCCTGTAACAAACAAGCACCTAGACCGTACTGTGACGCGTCACATTAGAGAGTAACTGTTTTGTCAACATCGTAAAAGGCAAGCACTGGTGAACTAACAAGCAGCCGCTTCAGTTCTGTGATGGCTGTCGAGTGTTCGTTCGACCACACCCACTTTGCGTTTTTCTTTAACAGCGCTCGTAAAGGAGCGGTGATGATTGATTCGTTGGGAATATATTGCGATAGATATTTGGTCATGCCTAGTAAGCGTTGGAGTGAGGCAATGTCATGGGGGTCGGGCATATTCACAATGGCGTTAATTTTTTCGTTATCTGCTTTGAGTCCATCTTCGGTCACAATATGTCCCATGTAATGCACCGAGTTAACTTTGAATTGGATCTTCTTCTCGTTGAACCGCACTCCCACTTCCTTGGCTCTGTTAATGAGGGCGAGAAATATTTTATCATGTTCGTCATTGTCTTTTGCCGCCACAATTATGTCGTCGGCAATAACATGCACACCCTGAATATCTCCAAATGCAGATGCATTTCGTTTTTGCATTACTTCACTGGCCGAACATATACCAAATGGCATCCGCAAAAAGCGTTTTCTACCCCAAGGGGTGTGAAAAGTGGTGAGATACGAGGAGGCCTCAGTTAAACCTACGTGCCAGTACCCATCTTTCATGTCAATTACAGAAAATACACGTTTTCCGGCTAATTGTGATTGCACGTCAGCAGGAGTCGGTATGACAAAACGCTCACGTAAAATGGCAAGGTTTAGTGGCTTGGGGTCGAGGCAAAGACGTAAACTCTTGTCTTTTTTCTCTACCACCACCAAGTTGCTAACCCAGTCTGTGGGCCCATCAACATCTGACACAATTCCTTTGCGAGTAAGATCATCCAAAGCTGCCTTGAGCTTTGGGCGAAGAGCATATGCAATATGCCTCGGTGGTTGAACCACGGGCGTGATCTCATTTTTGAGCGAAATATGATATTTTTGTTTATACAAGCCGGTGCCACTAAACACTTCTCGGTAATGGTGTTTAATATTGTCGAGCGTTAAGGGAAACCGTACCGGTACCACCGGCACTTTGTTTGGAGAAATATCCTCTATTTTCTTGACCAAGTTTAAAAGCTCACAGGCATGCTCACCAAGTATGGGAATTTGTACAACTTTGCAAACATAAAATGATAAGCGAAAACGTTCGCCTTGCCTATCAAATACATCTAAAAAAGTGGTTCCCAGCGGTTTAACCATGGCATTGCCAAAGCCACACAACACAGTAGAACAATTATGCAACGGGCCTAAACACATTTCACTATAAATACTGTATGGTAAAACATTAGCTTCAGCACCAGTGTCAAGCTTAAATTCGATTTCAAAACTACGAAAGTTATTGTCTTTTACCGTCAAGTTGGATCGCATCTTCGTTCGCTGGCCTCTCTCAAGCAGGGAATGTATCTGAAGGAACTCTTCGTCTTCGTCAGCGGGTTGTTCAGTCGTTATTTCGTTTATCATTCGACGCTGTCACACGGCTGCGAAGTGATTGCGTTTTCCACATTTATGGCATTGCTTGCCAAAAGCTGGGCATCGGCGCGGCTCGTGAACTGCTCCACAATAAAAGCAAGGCTTTTGACGCGGTTGGTTGGTAAAGGAGCTGGTTGCCTGGTGCTTTTTCTGAATTGCGTTCACCGATAATTCTGTACGTTTGGTTTTGTCAGCCATGAAATGCAACCTTGCTTTCGTTGCTTCGAGTGAATGACATATGTTGATCGCTTTTTCTAAGGTGAGCTCTTCTTCTTCCAGCATTCTTTGCCGGGCGACATCGTCACGGACGCCGAAAAGGATTTTGTCGCGTAATTGTCTGTCGAATGTAGTGCCAAACTCGCAGTTTCGGCCAATGGTGCGTAACTCCATAAGCCATTTATCGAATGGCTCGTCCTCTGACTGCTGTCGCTGCCAAAATTTGTAAGATTCGAACGCCGGTCTCTTTTTTGGATTACAATATGTGCGGAAGCGCTGGAGAACTGCATCACACGTTGCGTCATCATCCTCAACATTAAGGTTGAAACTATCGAAAATATCTCTCGCCTCCTCTCCCGCACAGTTCAATAAAATGGCGACTTGGGTGGACCGCGCCTTCTCGCTGAGTTCTGCAGCTGCGTAATAATTCTTAAATGATTTCTCCCAACGGCGCCATTCCTCTGACAAACTCATGGCACTGAAGTTTAATTCTCTTGGCGGGCTTAACTTGGTCATAATAAAGTTCGAATCCTACTTCTGACACCATGTAACGCTTTCATACACTCATTAAAAATATACGATTTACTAATGTTTTATTCACAGATAGTTTTTTAGAATGAATCCTACACGTGGCGATACATATGTAATATACAGTACCGTTGTCAGTCCGGCAATAATCAATCAACATTTAGAAATGCTTGTGAAGCATTTCTCGACGCACGCAAGTCACGGAAGGTGAACAAGGGGTCACACTTGAAAGCGGTATGATAAACAATGTTACAATTACCCAATAAATTTTGATTAAGTTCTTTTTTGTTGAAGTAATTGTCAGAGTCGGAGCGGTGAAGTCCTGGAAGCTCCTTCCAGGACACCTGCAACCACTAGTTACAGCTCATTCTGTAACATAAGAAAAACAATCATCTTTTCCGAAGAATCAACCCCATTCGGGAATTGAATTGCAGTACCAGTGGTTATTCCTTGGTACCCTTCTGCTTGGACCCCTGCATCAGCTGAGCTGCCATCAGCGCTCGCTGTACTTTCGTCGATTGCTGATTTGAACTTGCAACCATCCTTGCTGTCGTTCGGTTGAGTTGTGGATTCTGGTTCCAGCGCCTTCCTTTCGTCGTCATTCAACGATTCAACTTTACCTGCTTTCTTCGAGTTGCGATACCAGCGCTCATCTTTACCGTGAATCGTTGAGTTAGCATTTTCCGTTGGTTGTTGGCTGCTTCGAGTCGCATTCAATCTCCTATCTGCTGGTCCATCTCATTGATCGTCATCTTTTCATTCGTGGTCGTTGGCTTCGTGCCTTTTCTGTTCAAGCAAGAAATCCGTATTTCCATTCAATCGTCGGGCTGCAACTTGAATTTTTAAATTCGTTCATCGGGCAATACTTTGTACCAAAACGGTGAAGAAATTCTTTGAATTGCGTAAGTTCATGCTTTATTGTATTGTATTGTGTTTAATTTATTGTATATTTTGTGAGATTGTTCCTTCCCTCTTATCTCCAAAATGTCAAATACTAATAAGAGTGAAAGTAATTTACCTGCTGACGCTAAGTGTGAGGAGAACGACCAGGTCGGATCTCCAAATTTGATTGACCGTGCCAGTCATTCAAACCTATTACCTGATTGTGGTAATCCTGGGAAAGTAAGGGAAAACCCCGCTGTCCAGGCTACCCCGGGAAACGTACCCCGCAAACTGCTTACCACGCATCGCAAGTTAATGGTCGATATAAAACGTAGTCGCGGAGCTCTTTTAAAATGTAAAACTAAGGCGCAGTTAGATCAGGAATCCAGTAAAATTTCTGTGATAACTAGGACTCATGGTAATTTCATATGCGCAGTAAAAGAACTTAAAGAAGACGATCTTTTAAAAGATTTGTCTTCTGACGTTACTAAATGCCTGCAAAAATGCCTTGACTTGTATAATGAATGCTGCTCGCGTATTTGCGATAAATCTGATGATAAAACTTGCGAAGTCTCTGACACTAGCGAGGAGGAGACTGATCCCGAACCGTGCGATAGCGTCTCGCAAGTCGATAGTCGCTATAGTGCTACTTCCAGCAAATCTTCAGTTGTAAAACGTATCGAATTGCAAAAGAAGCGTGCTGAACTTGAAAACATGCAAGAACTCGCAAAAGCTCGTAAAATGCGGAAGTTGGCTGAAGCCGAAGCTGATGAAGCGGAGGCCCTAGCCAAAGTACGCTTGGAAATGGTCAATATTGAAGCCGAGGAACAGCTGCTTGCTTGTTCTGAAAGTGGGTCTTCAATTGTTGCTCCATCTAAAACCTCTAAAGCTGAATCTGTGCTTCGACGACGAGTTGGCTCGGAAAATCTCGCAAAACCAAATACCACTAATCGTGTAGATTCCGCTATTAAAATCGAGCGTTTTCCTGAATTTAATTTTGATACACGTTTGAGTGCGAAAACGCCTCGTTTTATGCCTGTTAAACTTGATCGGACCTTAACTAAACCTAAACTTGCTATAAATCGCATTAATGATTCTACTAATCGAGTTAATGCTTGGTTAAATGACGATACGCGTCAGGATGCTTCCGTAAGAATCGAACCGGAGACCGTTGCGCCAAGAATTGTGCAAGAAACTAAGTATCCTAATCGCGGAGTTGCGAAGGTGCCAGAATCGGCTCCTGGAAACGCTGACCGTGAAACTAGTGCACCTTTCCAATCTCAAACTTGCAATCGGGCCAAACAAACGCTTTCAATTGATAACCAAGATGTTAATTTGCTCACCTATCTTGATCGTCAAGGCAGGAACGAGTACATTACACTTGCTTCGCAAATTGCTTATGACGGTAACAATATTGCTTTCGTTTTTTACGAAAACCAAATTCGACGGCTTATGGAGGAGAGTCCCTTTGAGGAACGTAAACTCGAGGTGTTGCGAACATCTTGCGTTGGACAACCACGTGAGATGGTTAACTTGTTCTGTGCACCTATGAAAAGCATGTCTACCTCGGAGCGTATCGAAAAGGCTTTAAGCCGTTTGCGGCAAAGATACGGAGTTACGGCTGGATTTACTTTGGAACCTAAAGTTAAAGCCGTGCGTCACGGCCCTAAAGTTTCGTTTAACTCGGCGTCACTGAAGATGTTTAATGAGGATTTAAATACCCTCGAAGTTTTTGCTTACGCCCATGACGAACCGGGAAAGCTTTCTGGCCAACTCCTGCTAGATACAGCGGGTCGTTTGCCCATCATTTTAAAACGTAGGTACCTGGACTATCTTGACAAATTGGGATTGGATATGAGTCAACCTGGGTTTGAGTCCCTACGTAAATTTATTCTTCATGAGATTGCTATGATGGCCTCAGAATATGCACAGGCTTTCTTTAAACAGGAGGAAAAGGAGGGGCCACGTGATTCCGGGACCGGTTCTAAGGATTTCCGAGTGCGTCAGGTGGGCATTAAGGTGAATAATCGAGACCGGGATCGGAGCTCTACTGGGACCACTTCTGATACTCCCAGAACCAGTTCACGTAAAACTAGTGCTTCTAAGCCCTCATATGGCGCTAATGATAAACCCATAGATGGGCAAGTTAATGCAAAACGTTAGCTTCGTTAACCACTAGTCCGTTAACAAACTTCACACCTCCGTTAACGTTAATCCGTTATTTTCAGCTTTAATTAACGGAAGTTAATAAAGTCCGTTAATCCGTTAACATTTTGCTTGTAATTTACATTTCGTTTTATTCACTCGCTTCTAGAACACGTATTGACGCTGTTGAGCTGATTTTAAGGAAATATTTATTGCTATGGTGGTGTTTTTGTGTTTTGAAAGTTACATTTTACAGTCTAATCTAATTTCAAGACAAAAACAAGTTCAAATGCACAACGAAGCTGCATGATATTAACGATAAAAACCTTAACGGAAGTAAGCAGAACTTAACGGAAGTTACTTTAGTCCGTTAACAGCACTTAACGGAAGTTAATTTAGTCCGTTAACATGAAAAAACTTTTTAACGGATTAACGAATTAGTGAAAAAGTTAGCTTCGTTATTAACGGATTAACGATTAACGGACTTGTGCCCACCTATGGATAAACCTAAACCGCCGCCTATATGCTTCGTGTACTCCAAACCGGACTCCAAGCATTTTTTAATGGATTGTGAAATTTTTAATGACCTTTCACCTAAAAGTAGACGCCAAACGGTTATCGAAGCCAAGCGGTGCTTAAACTGCCTATCTTTAGATCATATAGTGCGTAATTGTCCCCGCTCTACTAAATGTCGTAAATGCGGACTGCGCTCTCAAAATAAACATGCAACCGCGTTGCACGAATGCTTTATTTCTCCAAACACTGGGGCCGCGGATAAAGGCAGCGATGAACCTGGCTCTAAAAATGAAACTACGCAAAATGAACGTAATGAAAGAGTTGTTTTGAAAGCAAACTCTTCGGACAAACGTGTGATCCTGCTTCGTACTAGCGCTGTTAAAATTGTTAACCCCACTTCGGGCAGGTCGTCTCTTGTCTATGCCCAACATGACACGGGTTCTCAAGTGACACTTATTTCTGATAACTTGAAAACTGAACTTGGTTTAGAGACCGTTCCTGAACCTTCGATAACTATTCGCACCCTTGGTGATAAAACTGTACCTGTTGAGGGTCGCACTAACTTTAAACTTCAATCTCTTTATAATGGTGAAGAGTTAAATGTTAAAGATGCACTGGTTGTTCCTCAATTTTCGGACGATGCCCATACTCTGCCACATGCTGTGGACACTAGTACGCTGGAACACTTCGAAGGGGTTCATATTCCGGTTGCACCGGGTCGGAGACGTGTTGATGTTCTGATTGGTCAGTCAGACAAATCTTTGTTGACTGTCCTTGAGGAGCGCGAAGGCATGGATCCGGAGGAGCCGAATTATGTCCTCACGCGACTGGGGCCCATTGCTAGTGGGGGCAGAGTGTGTGGTCGCTTAAATTCTTCAAATTGCTTGTCCACTATGCGGATTAATGTCTGTTCGCCGGTAAATGCTAACTGCGAATGTGCTAAACTAAAGAAAGAAAATGTTGCGTTAAAACAGTCAATCCGCGAATATGAGCTTCAGGACGAAATGATACAGCCATTGAGGAACGATGAGCTTGCTCATAAACTGATTGCATCTGATATCAAGGTGAAAGACGCCAGGTACGAAATTCCGGTACCCTTTAACTTGGAAAAACTTCAAACGTTACCTAACAATTACGAGAACGCATTAAATAGAACCTTGTCACTGCGTAAAACCGCGTTGCGTAATTCTCAGCTGCAACAAACACTTGTTGACACCTTTTCTGAGTTGATTTGTAAGAAATGGATTGAACCAATTGAGGATTTGTCATCTTGTGTTGAACCTACGTGGTATTTGCCCTTTTTTGTGACAAAGTCTGCTAAACCCAGAGTGGTATACGATGGTGCGGCTGCAGTTCAAGGTATGTCATTGAATCAAGCTGTTTTCGCTGGTGAAAATTTATTGAATAATCTAGTTGAGGTTTTGACTCGGTTTCGTCTTGGTAAATTTGCCTGCGTGGCCGATTTAAGCAAATCTTTTTCCAAGTTCAAATTCCTCCTAGTCAGCGAAACCTTTTTTGATTAATTTGGTTTAAGGATAATGATGTAAAAACTGGTGATGTTCAAGTTTACCGTTTTACAAGACACGTCTGGGGGATAAACTCCAGTCCTTTTGTTGCCTTACTTGCTATTAAACGCTTAATAGAGGAAAACCCTGTTAATGCTTCTTTGTTAACTTTGAATGCTGTAGAATATAATCGTTACATGGATGACGTATTGCTTGCCAACAATTCGTTGGAAAATCTTAAACTGATTGTTAAAGAAGGACTTGACCTATTTAGTAGTCGTGGGTTTAAACTACGAAAATGGGTTGCTAACTGTCATGCTAAAGAAATTTTGTCTTGTGTGCCTCAATGTGATTTGGCGACAGGTGTTACTGAGGTTGATCTTGGGTCTGATCCCCTCCCCGATTCTAAGACACTAGGCTTAACCTGGGATCCTGAAAATGATAAATTTCGTGTCACTATCAAGGAATTTTCCAACGCTGCTACCAGGCGAGAAATGTCTAGTCAACTTGCTAGCCAGTTCGATCCTCTAGGCATGGCCTCACCTTACCTGCTTTGGGGTAAATTGATATTGCAAAAGGTAGCTACTTCGGGTGTTGATTGGGACGAGATTCTCTCTGTCGACATTCAAGATTCTTGGAAAAAGTGGTTAGGTACTTTAAGTCTAATAAATGATTTTTCTATACCTCGGAATTGTTTACCTGATCTTGAATTTGATTTTGCTGTGGCTAAGTTTCAATTGCATGGTTTTTGTGACGCTTCTGACTCGGCCTTTTCTTATGTAATTTATCTTCGATGTTTGGTTAATGATAAACCTTCTGTAAGTTTTGTTCTAGGAAAATCTAGAGTGGTTTTAAAACAACAGGCAAATTGGATAATTTCTAGAAAGGAACTGGAAGCTGCGAAATTGTGCAGCGATCTAATGTTACAGGCTAAAGAGTCTTTGCGTCATTTTAATTGTTCTTTACATTTTTGGACTGATTCTCGGGTAGTCCTTGGCTGGATTACTAATGCGGATCTGCATCTCGCTCGCTTTGTGAAACGTCGGGTGGATAAGATAGTTCGAGTTGCTCCTGCTTCGGCGTGGAACTACATTCATACCACGCAGAACCCGGCCGATGTTGGTACTCGTAGTGCTGCTTGCAGGAACCCAGACTCTGTACGTTTGTGGTTGGAGGGACCTGGTTGCCTGTTGCAGGAACGGGTTGACGTTCAGACCTCCGACTCGAGCGCTGTCGTTCGTGTGAGTGTTGTGAGTGGTTTGTCTGTTGAAGAGGAGGGCGAGTGCGGGTTGGATAAGCTCATTGCCACGTCACGAGATCTGTATACGTTGAAAAAACGTCTTGCTTGTCTTATGGCTTTCGCGGAGTTTGTCGTAGCAAAATTCAAAAAGATATACTTTCAAAAACCGGACTTAAACGCTACATATTTAGATCACGCGCTTGTCAAGACTGTGAAGTATGTGCAGGGGCGATGCTTCGGGGCCGCAGTCGATTCGCTGCGCAGGGGCTCGCCTGATGGTTTCGACGCTATTTTGCGACGTCTTAATGAAAAGCGTTGCGACCCGGAGAGTACAAGACGGATTAATGAACTTAAAACGTTAAGAAATTTACGGCCTTGCGTCGGTCAAGACTCTCTCTTTCGCATCGATGGACGTTTGGAAAATGCTGAGCTTCCTATCGATACAAAGCATCCTATAATTTTACCTGGCAGGCATGCCTTGACGCGCTTGATTGTCCTCGACGCGCATGAGAATGCAGGACATGCAGGCCCTTCCTACACGCTTATGAAAACCCGCCAACGCTTCTGGCTAATCCACGGAATTTCGAGCGTAAAACATTATATTGCGGAATGTGCTAGCTGCTGTCTTTATAAAGCAAAACCGATAAGACAATTAATGGCAGATTTACCTGTTTGCAGGCTTACTGCATGCAACAAACCGTTTAAATACTGCGGATTGGACTATTTGGGCCCTGTTCGCTACAGACAAAACCGTAGTGAATGCAAAGCGTGGGGTTTGTTATTCGTTTGCATGTGTACCCGCTGTATTCACGTCAAGTTGGTAACTAGTCTCGACTTAAACAATTTTCTTTTGGCCTTTACTAGATTTACTAATTTGCGCAGAGCGGTTGATACAATTTATTCAGATAACGCTTCTACCTTCTGTGCTGCTTCCGACCATTTGCCTAAATTACTCAGTTCTACGGAGTTTCATAATGCCATGCGTAAATCTAACATTATTTGGCGTAAGATCCCTCCCTATGCGCCCAGTCAAGGAGGTAGCTGGGAGAGCATGGTTAAATTATTTAAGACGGCTCTACATCGCGTTTTGCAAAATACACGACGCATGCCTTCTCTCATCGAATTGCAAACCTTTTTCTCGGATGCAGTACGTATAGTAAACGACCGTCCTTTAACCACGTTAAGTGATCAACCTAATGACTTGGCTCCTATTTCTCCCTCATCCTTTTTGGGGCAAGAGCTGGCACCAAACACGCCCTTGGGTGAGTGTCACAACACAGGGGATCTTCGTAGGGATTATTTGTACAATTCTAACTTGGCCCATCGTTTTTGGCTTGGGTGGATGCAGTCCTATCTTCCCTCTTTACAGGGACGAAACAAATGGAGGGTCCTACAAAAAAACTTAACTGTGGGACAATTAGTTCTTGTGGGCGATGCGGAAGACGTTACTTACAGGGGTGCTTACCGTTTGGGACGGATCCACTCCCTTCATCCACACATACGTAGGGGCAAGGAAATTATTCGCCGGGCTACTGTGGCTGTCCTGGCTAAGAACACGGTTGGGGACCCTGGAAGGATAGAGTATGTTCTTCGGGACTTGTCAAAAATCGCTCCTGTGTAGTGTGTTTTATCGTGTTGTTTTGTTCGTATGTCGTACTTTTATTTTATCGTTCATACTCGCCAGCTTATTAATGTAACGCCGTAATAAAAACTGTTATTTTATTTTAATTATACTACCGTTCCTCTTTCCGCCAGATTGTGTTTACTATTTGATCGCTTTCACCCGCATTTATTGCTTTATTATTATTGCCTTATTTGTCCACTCATGATTTTTGTATTTGGAAGTTTTCCTTTTTCGGTGCTTTCACTCGTTCATGTTTTGTTGAAACTTCTTTATGTTTCTGTTTCAAGGGGCCGCTTATGTTATCGCACCGAGCTTTTTTATTTTAATTATCTGTCGTTGTTGGGCCTCGAACTCATTTATATTTCCTATTTTCTGCAGCAACCAAAAAAAAAGCGTTTGCCTGCAGCTTCTGCGCACTTTACTTTGCTTTGTTTTTCGCAGTTTTAGAAAATCATTTTTTCACGTTTTTGCACGGTTGCTAATTACGTTATAGCACCGAACTACATGTTGTTCATTTTGGATTTTTGTTATCTGGCGGTTGGACGTATTTTTTTACAAGACAAGACTTCGCGGTATTTCTGTTTTATTTTACTTTTCCGGGATACTTTTGATTGTTTTTTGCCGCGCTGATTTGAGTTAATTACCCAATAAATTTTGATTAAGTTCTTTTTTGTTGAAGTAATTGTCAGAGTCGGAGCGGTGAAGTCCTGGAAGCTCCTCCCAGGACACCTGCAACCACTAGTTACAGCTCATTCTGTAACAGGCATACATAACTGTGTTAATGCCTACTACAAATTTTGAACCGCCAAACTCAAAATTAACCTAGCTACTTGCCAGTAAAGCAAATTGCTATTTATTATACAACGCCAGTCAACGCTCATATGAGTAAATTTTTATTTACACGTATGTGCTTTGAAAACTCCGAAGCTTCACAACAGATTTGGAACTTTAAAGGCGGTGAATCATCCAGCCAATTCCAGTGGTTTACAATAGCTAAAATTGAACTATAATTTTTGATATTTTTTGTTTTAATTTTGGGACTGCGGTTGGAAAGATATTCAACAAATACAAAAAGATGTCCCCCCGAACAAAGTTTTTGGAAACTCTGAGTTTTGATCTTCCCGCCAAAGCCACAGTTCTCTAAACTATTTGGCCTACTGTAATCCTATTAAACTATTAGGCCTAACTATCTCTAAACTATTAGGCCTAATAGTTTAGAGATTGTTAGGCCTAAACTATTTAGAAATAAACTATCTCTAAACTATTAGGCCTACCACAGTTCTCTAAACTATTAGGCCTACTGTGGTTTTGGCGGGAAGATCAAAACTCAGAGTTTCCAAAAACTTTTTTCGGGGGGGACATCTTTTTGTATTTGTAGAATATCTTGGCAACCGCAGTCCCAAAATTAAAACAAAAAATATCCAAAATTATAGTTCAATTTTAGCTATTGTAAACCACTAGAATTGGCTGGATGATTCACCGCCTTTAACTTTTTTCACAACTGTGAGGTAGCACTTCCTCACATAAAAGTTTGGAAAATGTTAATACACCAGTAACTCCAGCACATTCTACTACTTACGTGACGTAACGTCCATGAAGGGAATAAGAGTGAGCGTTCATTTACGCTTTTATGTTTGGTAAATTATGGTTAGGGTTTGGGTTAGAGTAAAGTTTGGAGTTGGGTTTTTGGCTAATACAGCGATTTGAAAGTTTTGCAGCGTATGTCACAATATTAAAAAATTGCAGTGCGGCGCAGAAAACAATCAAAAGAATCTTGCTCTGGTTGCAGCAAAATTGCAAGCATAGCTTTGGTGCTGCGCAGAAACCAAGTAAAACCCCTGCACATCGCAAAATATGGCAAAAAAAGTTGAGCAAACCGATGACCTCTAACTTCAAGCTCGCTTATGTGGAAAGAAAACCTTTTTTAGAATTAACCACAGCGATTAGGCTACAAACCATAAATAAAGTTTTTTTGGGGGAGCCATTTAGGAGGATTCCTGGGAGAGTGACACCCCAAAAGATATCAAAATATTTTTCTCTTAAATATCTACTGATAATAAAAAAAAAACTAGAACTCTGGCTTACGCTGTTAAAAAAATTGATTTTTGGTGAGTCCATTTGTAAAGGTTTTCCTGGGAGGGTGGTACCTCCAAACCATGACGAAATATCAGTAGTATCTAGTCATGCAAAACTCACGCACGTGCCATTGCCTTTTTCTCATACATTTGGTTTAAATACGACATTTTGTCATTGTATTACTGCAAGCAGCACAGTGTAGTGGTTATCGTGCTCAGCTTCCAACCATCGTACCCGCGTTCGATTGGAACTGGTATTGCAATTGCGTGGAATGGAAGAATATGGAGTATAAGGAACTGGGAAAACTATGCACGAAGCAGTCTTTTTTTTCTTCAAAACCTTGCATTACAGTTAGGGTTGGGGCAGCAATGGTAGCCTTAGGGATAGCAATTACATGCCAGCAGCTTTTTCGCTTACGCAAGCGACGTACCGTTACGCTTTAGTGCGGCTCCCTGCGTAAGTTTTGAATGACTAGCTCCTTGTCGAAATATCTGTCTGCTAAATATCTATTAATATCAAAAAGCTAAAGAAATTAGCTAAAGCCGTTCAAAAAATTGATTTGTTTGTGGTCCATATGTGGGGGTTTCAGGAGGTGGTAACCAACATCATTAGGATTAACTTTGTCGATTGATGATTGTGTATGCATTTTCTCCTTTTCTCGGTATTTGTCCTTGGCTAATAATAAACTTTCGTTTCGTTCGTTTCGCTTTGATAAAAGTTTTTTGAAAAAGTTTTTGATGTTCAAAAAATACTGTTTGAGATCGGTTTTATTGAAGAAATGAGAACGACTTGAAGTACGTAATGCTGCTTTGACACTTTGGCGACTTTGACTGCGACTCCACTGCGAATTGAACATTTTTCAGTTTTCAGAGTCACCGTGCAGTCTCAGCGCATTCGCAGTGGAGTCGCCAACGAGCAAAATTTTTTCAAGTACACACGGAGACTGCAGTAGGCCTGCGACTCTGACGAATGCACGGCGACTGCGCCGCGAATCATGTCATAACGGAAATGACGTAGTTTATTGTTTTGTAATAAATTTTATTTTGCGAAATAATGAGTGATCAGTGGTGGGAAAGTTACTTTCTAAACGTAACTAGTTACAAGTTACAGTTACTTGGCAAAAAAAGTAACAGTTACAGTTAAAATTTGAAAAAGTAACTTGTTACAGTTACTTTTAGAGATTAAAAATTTGGACTAAAAACAGACCTGTCGGCACTTGCCAGATTACGTCTGTTTGTCTCAAAAGTATATTAAGACCAAACCAAGGATGTTTCTTTGTCACAAAATTTAGTTTTGTCAAAGCGTTAAAGATCATGCATCAACTTTCAAAGTCGCATTTGTGTAAGAACGCAAAGAAAAAAGGACTAGCTAGATCTAAAAATATGCACTGCATGATTGTAACAAAAATTTTGAAAACAGAAATCAGTTAATTGCCTTTCAAAAAGGCTAACATTTCGAAGTGTTCGTCACTAAGCCTTTAGCGTTTTGGTTTTAAGATATCTTTACCAAAACTAATTAGTCTCTCCACTGCTGCACTAGCTGGTAGGGTAGTATTATATTGAAATTGCAAACTAACACTGATTGCTAGTACACGTACAGCAGTGCAGTAGGCCTACTCAGCACTGAATTCCCAAACGGTTTTAATCACCAGAAAGCGAAGTTGGAAAACTATCACTGCCTTCACTCTAACCAGCAACCACATGTATAGTCCAGTGAACGCAGTGAAGAAAATATGGATAAAAGGTTATGGTTGATCAGACATGCGACTGTTACCCTCTTTACATGTGTACTTTTACTTGCGTCGACCCGCTATTTTCAACCCGGTAAAAGTTGACGTTTTCTACATCGCTACGGTTGAGTGCTCAAGCAGGCTTGTTTGTGGGTTGAAGTCAACCCGCTTGCAGTAGGTAGGTTAACACGCTTCGAAGCGCGTAAACGTGAAGAAGACAATCGATAAGAGTGGAGCTAGTACCGGTATTTGCTGGTAGGTTATAGGCCTAAACACATATAGAAAGTTAAGTTAAAGCCTATAAATTGCAGATTTGGCTTGATAGTTGTTACCGGTAGGTTGTAGGTATGGGTACTAGGCCTATGCTACTGGCTATAGATATAGGGTTCGGTAAACAGGCCTAGGCCTACTCACCCTGCCAACTCAGTAGGCTGGTAACGGTAAGAGGTTAGCGTACCCACTAGTCATCAATCAAGTGTCTGGTTTGGTGGTCTACGGGATGCTTATGTCTTGCATGTTAGACGTTGCAGGTTCGATTCTTCATTGCACTGCACTTTTTTTAATGAGCAAAGAGTTGATTCTTGTCTTAGAACAGGGTAGTACTTTGTCTACCCTCCTATGGTCGGGCTAGGTAATAGATAAGTGAATCAGTTGCACGTATTCACACGTCCGTAAACGAAGCCACACAAGTAGAGTGAGAGGCAATTGTGGGCGCTTTAGTCACTGCCTTATCATTTACTACAGTTCTTTCTAACTACTACCAGTATATTTCCAGTTCTCTAGGGCATCAAAAAAAAAAAAAAAAAAAAATGCAAACAAGGTGAAGCAAACAAGGTAAAGTCAGTTTCAAAAGTCCTGGCTATCTATCAGTAAATAGACATAATTAAATAGCCTGAGCCTGCTTAAAAAAAAGAAATCGTAACTGTAAAAGTTGACACCGAGCAGTGAATAGGTTAAGGCTATAAATTTACAGCAACATAAACATAGGTCTATTAATCAGTCTTATCTACGAACTCTCCTCTAATCTATCAATCTATTATGGTGCTACTTGATCACCATTACCAGATTACCCAGTTACCTACCGGTACAGCGGTACCTCATATGCTAAATGCTGACTTCTATAGCCTAATTAGGGACAAAGTTAACCATAGATCCTCCATAACATTAACAACTAATCATAATTGTTACAGAGGATCTGTGGTCTAACTAGCCTACCTACACCTACTAAGAGGTACCAGTACATCATAATGCGCCTCAAGATTCAGGGATTTCAACCCACTTCAAAAATTGTTTATGTAAACACAAACGCAAGCGTGTAAAGTGGGGAATCCCCAATTTAAGTCAACGAGCGTTGACTCGACCCACTTACTTTTTGCCATGTAAAGAAGCTTTGTGCGTCCTGTGTTGCCAGTGTAATACAATTATTTTGAATGAAAATCATAAAAAATCTGTAACTTGCTTCAAAGCATGTAGTACAAAAAGTAACTGTAACTGTAACTTTTTTAGGGCTTTAAACTGGTAACTAGTTACAAATATCATTACATCTGAAAAAAAGTAACGAAGTTACAGTTACAGTTGCTAAAAAAGTAACTAGTTACAATTGTAACTAGTTACTGCCCACCACTGTGAGTGATGGAAAGGAAATGGTGAAATAATGTCAGCTATTGGGCAAAAGTAGGGTCTAAAACTAAAATATTCTTGCCTGAAGCTAATATAACTATTGAAATATGGATGAAAATTAATGAAGTAAATCAAAATAAATATAAAGCGGAAAACTTTTTATCAAAATGTTAATACAGAATTGGATAGAACAAAAACTTGGGTTTTCGGATAAAACAAAATCACCCAGCCGCTGGGTAATTTTTTGTAATTTTTTGGAAAATAAAGCTATTTTAATCAGAGGCGTCGCTAAGAATGGTGGCACCCAGGGCGGGATTTCGTGGTGGCACCCTTTATCGACCAAAATATTGGTGAAGACCAAAAAAAAGGTCTTCGCTGCAAAACGAGTTGGTTTTCAGTACGAAAGTATGTGATGACCAAATAAAAAAGGTCTTTGCTTCCAATCAGTGGGTTTTCGGTCTCAATAGGAAAAAAAAACAAATAGTGTCACCCCAAAATGGTGACACCTGGGACAGTTTTAAACGCAGTTTTAAACAGTTTCACCATGCTTTCCCAGCTACCACCCTGGCTAGGAGCATACGGAGAAATGTTTATCCAATTTATGTTTATCTTACGCAACGAGCTAACAAATTCAGAAGACCCCAACAACTTTGCGTAAGATAAACTTATCAGATGCGGCACGGAACGTCGAAATGTTGTCTGAATAAAAGGTGTCCACTGCCCCGCGCAAATTAATAAAGCAATTGAAAGCAAGGAGAAAGCTGTTAAGGTCCAGGCTTGTCACCAGTTCTACGTGCAAGCAACGTGTCCACACGTAAACAGCAAGCCCCACGCCTTGCAATCACTGCGATTCTGTCGAAAAATATAAGAGCCTAAGTAGTCAAGTCCGGTAAATTTAAAAGGTTTGTTGCAAACAGTAACTCGGCATGATGACAAATTTGCCATGAATTGACGAACCGGTTTAGCTTTTAACAAGGCACATTTTGCGCAGTTTGCAATGTAAAATTTTACACTGGAAATGCCATGAATAACCAAAAAACGTTCACGGGTTTTCATTAAGGTATATGCCGGACCACCATGTCCAGCCTGCTCATGCTGATATTGCACAATAAGTCCAGTCAAAGGATGCCTTCGAGGTAAAATTAAAGGGTGTTTAGAATCAAGTGGCAAGTCTGCATTTTTGAGCCTGCCTTCAATACGCAAACAATTATCCAAATCCACGCAAGGGCGCAAATTACGCAAAGTTTTAATTCATTTAAGCGGCGTTTAGAATCAGGATCATTAGTTTTGTTGCCTAAACGTTTAAGAATAGATTCAAATTCATTCATTCATTCATTCATTCATTCTTTTTTTATTCTTGACCACCACAACAATAGCAAATGCATGGTAACACAATAATAACACGTAGAGTCAGGAAAATTCATCAGGCGATTCTTTGCTTAAAAGTCCAAAAACGGCCCCAAACCGCTGAGATTGAACATATTTAACAATATTAACAAACGCTTTATCCAAGTAACTAGCATTCAGAACAGGTTTTTGAAAAGCAACTCCTTTCGCCTTCGCGACGACAAACTCCGAAAATGCAGCCAGATATGCACAGCGCTTCTTTAGCGTATACAGACTCAAAAAAGCTTTAGTAAGCCTATCCAAAGCTGCGTCGCCACAAGACAAATCTACGCTGCTTGCCAGAGTTCTGCGCACAACCACCAAATGCTCAAGAGGCCTGGCATCTGCTTGCTCCTGCAAAAGAAAGGAGGGTCCTTTAAATCACAAATCAAGCAAACTAGGCTGTTTGCTGCTCAGCACACGAGTGCCCACGTCTGCAGGGTTTAACATCGTATTAACGTAGCGTAAACAGCCAGATGACACCACAAGAAGAATCCTGTCGACTCGTCGTTTAACAAAGCGAGCAAGTGACAGGTCTGGGTTCACAATCTATTGAAGAACTACCTGCGAATCGGTCCAAGAAAAGATTTTCCAGTTAAGATCGTGTAAAACTTTAGAAGTATGAAGCATCAATCTACTTAGCATCTTAGCTGCTTCTAACTCTTTGCGAGATATAACCCAGCCTTTTTTATGAGTGAGAACTAATTTAGGTTTTCTAATCACAAAACTGACATGCGCTTTACCAGGACTAACGCCACGCAAGTAGATTGCGCAAGAAAACGCAGAGTCTGAAGCATCACAGAACCCATGCAGTTGATATTCTGCGTCATTTCTGAGCTCGGTGTGTTTCAAAAGAAAGTTGCGAGGAATGCAAAATTCTTTTAGTATATTCGAAGTTTCAAGCCATTTTTTCCAATCTTTTTTAACTTCATCCGATACAGCGTCGTCCCAGTCCACTCCAGACTCAGCGACTTTTTGGAAAATCAACTTTCCCCCAGAAGCAGTGGCGCCACTATACCCAAAGGGTCAAATTGACTCGCAAGCTGACTCGCCATCTCGCGTCTTGTGGCTGCCTCGACAAACGTGCGGCCACCAATCTTTATTGTGTCACTTTCTGGAACCCAGGAAAGGCGCTGCGCCATTGAGTCCGGCAAAGGCTGCGACCCAATATCAATCTTGCCAACCGAAGGGGCATAATCGCATTGAGATTTAGCGTAGCCATTGGTCACCCATTTACGTAACTTGAATCCACTGCTTTTAAAAAGCTCAATCCCTTCTTCAACAAAGGTCTCCACGTCTGACAAAGTGTCGCCAGCAAACATTAAGTCATCCATATATCTGTTTTGAGTGATTGCATTTAAAGTCACCATACTTGCATGCGTGGGGTTGTCAGCAGCCAGCCGATTGAGCGCCATGAGTGCTACATTAGGGCTCGAGTTTCTTCCCCACACGTGCCGAGTAAAGCGAAAGATTTGAATTTCACCACTGTCCATGTTATTATCCTTGAACCAAATAATAGGAAACCAATCCTGCTGATCCCGAAGAAGCTTAATTTGAAAGAAGCACTTACTCACATCGGCTACGCAAGCGTATTTTCCCATGCAAAAGCGCATCAACACATCGACCAAGCCATTTAAAAGGTTTTCACTGGCTAAAACTGCCCTATTTAATGACACACCACCCGCCGTAGCAGCGCCATCTCTAGGCTTAGCCGTCTTAGTAACAAAAAATGGTAAGTACCATTTTTTATAAGAATCGTTTTCATTTTTATCCGCAGGCAGAATCCAATCATGCTTCAGTAACTCAGCAAACGTGTCTGTCAAGGTCTCTTTCAACTGCGAGTTTTTTGCAGCAGTACGACGCATCGACAATGTTCGCTTCAACGCAATATCGTATATATTAGGAAGTTTCTAAATGTCACGAATAATAATTTTGAATGCCTGATATATGATTATTCGCTGTATTTTAATGCGTACGTGACTGATTTACTGCTTTTGCCGCGTTTTTTTGATTTAGAATATTCGGGACATTCTGGATAATTCCTTTCTAGCATTTTCTATTGTCTTCTATTAGTTACCGGATTTATTATTTGTTTACATGTCTTAATTGCTATATTTAGGCTTGAAGTTTGTGACATCACAATTATGCTACCGTTGTGTTTTTGTAATCGCGTATATTTTTGTTGTTGTGACGTATCATGGATTGTTCTGGGATATTCGATAGCTTTTACTTTAGTTTAAATACGCGGGTCGTTTTTGATTCTACTATTCTAATATTCTGAAAGCGGATGATTTT
Source organism: Trididemnum nubilum (assembly GCA_963965965.1). Classification (NCBI taxonomy): domain Eukaryota; kingdom Metazoa; phylum Chordata; class Ascidiacea; order Aplousobranchia; family Didemnidae; genus Trididemnum; species Trididemnum nubilum. The sequence goes on from OZ014480.1 coordinate 14,432,991, forward strand.
TAGGAATTAGTTTCGTAGGCAGTTAAGCCGAGTTTGTGTATCTGGGGTTGGCTCGTATAGCCGTTTAGTAAGATGTGTGAGTGGAGTGGTTTTGCCCAGTTAGTTGGTTTGTGTTTCAATCTTAAATAGAAGTTTTAATTTAAGATTGTATGCTGCTTTCTGAGATTCAAGAAGCTAAAGGAACTGTCAACTGCCATTTTCGATTCGTCAATTAACATCTCAGTCGTTCTCTAGTTTCAGCCGATGTGGGCAATTCTAGGGATTAAAGGTTGTACTCTAGCCAAGCATCAACGATCGCGACACTTAAGAACATCAGGTTTAAACGGAACCGGTATTTCATACCGACCGTCTACAACGCAAATAAATGGTTCAACCAAGCTGCAGGTAAGCTCATCGTTTTTTGATGGCAATACCTCTTCATCAAGCAGCTTTTATTCATGTAAAGCATTATTAACCGTGAGAAGTTCTTGTTGCAACTTATCACAAAGTCCGCTGTCTGGGTCAACAGAAATCGTCTCGACTCGCAACGCTCTCATAGATTTAGAGCTTCCTTGAACTCTACCTCCGCTGGCGATCGGTCCAAGTCGTGTGATCACCAGGTTGGGTTCATTCGAGTTTGAACCCTCAAGCTCTTTTAAAACAGTAATTAGTGCATTATCAGACTGCCGGATCAAAATGTCCACGCACTTACGTTCGGGTATGACGGGAATTTCCACCCCATGGAAATGTTTCAACTTACTTATATCCACTGCATCTGGCAGAGTACTTTTCTCGACAGAAAAGTTTGGCACCACAAGGGCACCAGTAATTTCATAGTTGTCACCCGTGACTAGAGATTCTAGACTGAAGTCAGTTTTACCAATGCATCTTGCAGTTTGGTCTGCAAGTACGAATAGTTATAGAAGAATCTGTCGTTACTTCCAACCCAAGTTCTTCTCTTAACGAGTCCGAAATGAGTATCGCTTGCGAGGCAGTGTCATGCTGAGCATACGCCAGTGTCAAGCGACCAGTTGCCTGATTGATCACTTTAACTGCGCTAGTTCGAAGCAAGACTGTACCTTCCTCAGCAACTCTCACTTTAAGGACATTTTTTACGTCATTAGTGGATATGCTACAGACAGATGATACAATAGGACTGGTAGGAGCGGCCTTGGTCTCACCAGCGGCCCCAACAGTCTGAGATTCATAGCAGTCATGAATAGTACTAAACTGCTTAGCTCGGCAATTAGGACCACACTTTCGGCACTTGCGCCGAGAAAGGCAGTTACGAGTAAATATTCCGTCGATAAACAATTAAGACATCTTCCTGCCGTAATCACAGTCTGGAGTCGTTCTTGAGGAGGTACAGTAACTTCATAAACTTCTCGCACTCGACAAGATAGTGTCTACTGTCAGCCCGCGCACAAACAAAACAAATAGGAGGGCGCCCGCCAGCCTTCTTAGTCCCACGATTGATATCTGTAGGTGCTCCACGCCCACCGGCAGCCGCAGACCCAAGAGACTCCGCACTACCATTATGAGCACCTACTCCCGAATCCAGGGCCACCTGGCGGACACGAAACTCACTACGACCACCTTGAGGCTCATGTGCTTTTTCCTTGTCCTCCGACTTGAAGAATACCTGCGCGTAGTGGATAACTCAGACCCAGAGAATTCAGATCTTGGAAATTGATAAGTGGATCAATTTCCCAACCCGCCTATTTCCTCGACAGTAAAACAAAGTAGAAGTAGTCTCAACAGACAACTTTATTGCAAGCAAAGAAAACAGTTAATCAAAAGCATTTCGCAAGACAGGGTAAACGGGGCAGACGGGACAGACGGGGCAGACGGGACAGACGGGACAGACGGGGTTTTTTAATAGATGCGTTGCCAGCACTAGCAATGCATCAACAAGTTAAACGTATCTCAAAATTCACTGAATGAATAAAAACAAAGCTAATAGCGATTTTTAAAGCACGCACAGAAAAAAGGTATATTTTTTGTTATCTTATTAAAGCTAAAAACTGGCCACACCCAAAATGACATTACAGAGACAATAATTTCAGACACCGATTTCCTAAGCAGCAAGGTGTGGCGGAAAAACTAAATAATTTGTTGACATAGGCTTATTGCATGCTGTGTGAATTTTCTTTATGACTACGCGGGTCGCGAGTTCATGCCCTGGGTAGTCTCCGGGCTCCCTGCTAGGTACCCTTTATGAGTAAGTGCAGCAATAACTATTCAACTTTTGAAGCGGTAACTTGATACGCGTTAGGTAATACAGATTTAAAAACAGGTGTACAAACGACGAACTTTCGACTTTATATGCTGGCGACGGCAGGAAAATTCTCCACGTAGTCAGACGTAGTCACGTTAATTTCATGCACCACAAATTTACGTAATGATTCAAAGCTTGGATGATTCAGACTTATACCATTTTTGTCGAGAAAGTCAAGATACTGTCGCTTCAAAGCGCTCGTTAAACGGTTAGCAGTATCAAGCAATAATTGCCCAGAGAGTTTGTTGTACTCGTCATTGGCGTAAGCAAAGACTTTTAGGGTGTTTAAGTCTTCATTAAACATTTTAAGTGAAGAAGCAGTAAAATTTACTTTGGCACCATGCCGTATAGCAATGACTCTAGGCTCTGACGTTAAACCACTCGACACATCGTAACGCTGACGGAGTTGGTCAAGAGCCTTTTCAATACGTTGAGCAGTGGTCATACTTTTCATGGGGGCTCAAAACAGATTTACCATTTCGCGCGGTTGACCAACGCATGCTGCTCGAAGAACTTCTAATTTACGTTCGTCGTAAGGACTTTCGTACATTAGAAGACGCACTTGATTCTCGAAGAACACAAACGCAATATTTGCACCATCACACCCTACTTGGGTACATAGGCGTAGCCAGGGGGGGGCCCAGGGGGCCCGGGCCCCCCCAATCAAAATTCCAGTGACGACAAAAAGTTATGACAACATAGCCTGACGATATTTTGTTGCAGTTTTTTTTCAGTGATTACGCACATAACAGTAATTAAACATTAAAGTAACGGTTTCGGCTGAAAAATCACTCTCAATTTCGGTGAAGACCTTTTTTTTTGGAGACCACCTGATTTTGGGCGGAAAAAACGTTCGAATTTCCGATTTCGGCCGAAAAATTCCACTCTCAATTTCGGTGAAGACATCCGAATTTTTGAGGGTTTGTGCTTAAAATCCCCCCCCACCAAAATTTTCAACATCCGCCACTGGTATGGGCCCCCCCAATCAAAAATCCTGGCTACGCCTATGCTTGTGTAGCAATATTAATAAACTCATTCCTACCTAGGCGCTCTAAATAAGCATTCAATGCAGCATTAAGGTTGCTTTCCGAAGCAACGGGGGTATCCACGTTCGGCCGAGTAGCCGCATTAACTCGGAATTGAGGGCAAGGATTGGGTCCGACATTTGAATTTCCCGAGTTCCCGTATTCAGCAGTACGTAAAACAGTGTGCTGATTTTCTGCATCCAACACACGCCGAGACACACATCTCTGCACATTTCCAGAGTTCTCAGCATAATCATTATGATAGGCAGCGCTGTTGTGATTCCTTGAACCAGACACATGCTGCAGAATAAAGCCCCGAGCTTGGGGATTCAAAACAGTCGATTTGTCATTTGTAAACATAGCATTAAATTTCTCATTCTAGAGTTAGTAGCATTATTAACACTATTATGCTTTTGTTCAAATTGCATAGGTTGGGGTTCGTTGGACCTTGGGCGTGGCTCCGTCACCAGCGGTCTTAAGCGTAGCTCCCTCACCTTGTGTTCTAAGAACATTGCTCCGACCTTGGGTTTCGAACCAGCCTCAGTACCACGGACAGGTTCAGCACTGCGTTTAAACTCAGCATTTTTAATTGACGAACTTTTGAAACTAACGGCACTTGAAGTAGAACAAACGCTGCGTCTCGAGCATCCGGAAACGACAGAACCAGCCTCTGAGCCGCACGCAATGCGCTTCTCTTCAGCCTCTAACTCAATCGCTTGCAAACGCAACTTAGCCAAAGTCTCTTCTTCTTCGGCAGCAGCAGCCGCGGTAGCGGCCAACGCAGCAGCAGCAGCAGCCGCGGCCTCAGCTTTGGCTTTCACTTTAGCTTTCGCTGCTTTTGCCTCCACCTCCATCTTAACCTTACGAGACCTAGCCAACTCTTCCAAAACTTAAAGCTCAGAGCGTCTGCGTTCAAGTTCAATCTGTTTTACCATTGAGGATTTGCTTGACGTCACACTCGTAGAACTTGCGGCAATTAATGACACACTATCTGCGGGTCCCATATCATCATCATCACAATCATTTTCATTTTCATTTAACGGATTAGTTTTATCGCAAAATTTGTCTTTTACGGTTTCAAACAAGTTATCACATTTTTCCAGCTTATCAGCAATTTCAGATAAAAGTTGATTTAATTCGACATCCTTTAGCTCGGACGCAGAGTAGCGAAAATTTTCATACTTGGATTTTAGTAAGTTAAATTAACGTGATTCAAAATCAAATTTACGTTTAGTTTCGCATGATTCGAGCGACTTAATCAGTCTTTTTGTGTCTAACATTAATCATCGATGAACAGTAAGCAATTTACGAGGGGCAGTTGCCGCAACTAACCCAGTTTTCGTAGCTCCAGCGTTAGCAGCGTCGGGCTTAGCATAGCTTCCCTCGGAGTTAGATAAGTTTTCCTGGGCCGCTTCTAACCGCCACCTAGCAACCTTGTCAGTACTCGTACATGTGGGTATCGTATCTACACCCCCACTACGTTTAGGCGTCCCAGTCGATGATGCCTTAGAAGTTTGGCTTTCTGTGGCCATAATAAAACAATACAAATACGCACAAAGATAATTATAGCAAAGACAAAGTCGCACTCAATATAAATAAACAACGTCACCTAGTGCAGTTCTTAAAGATCAGAAGAAAGATTTCAGTTCTTCCAAAAGTTGATGACTCTTGAATTCCACCGCAGCAGACCGAAGATCGATGAATCCACCTCCACAGGACAACGAAAGAAGAAACCAATGAACATAGGATTGGAATCTCTACGTAATTGAATTGCATGCGACAGGAACCAAAAAAAGGGGGTCGCAAGTTGCAGACCAACCAAAACGAAGAAACTTCACGTCGCTGCAGTAAATCAAAGCATTGAGAAGATTGGATCTTTTTCAACCAGAATACAATCGTCGTACAGTTGAGGGAATCCAACAAAATGCAGCAGTCCGCTATCAGCCAATGGAATTCAAATCAAAGAAACGAAGAGTGCGAGATTCTAAGCTGTAATCACGAATGAATCCAAAAACCAAAAATCCAACCAGGTCACGTGACGATAAATTTTGATGTTATAGATTGATGGCTGTGTCCTAGGCGGAATGCCTAGGTCTTCACTGTCTGGTCTTGCGTTCAAGAGGCTAACAAAGGAGATTCCAAAACAAACTTGTATTAATAAAAAGGCTGATAAAAAAGACCAGTCCAGCAAAAATTTATCGAAGATTACCCGGCTGGGCGTGTTACTGACGTAAATTCTTTCTCTACGTGTATAGCTACCATGTGCTTCTAATGTATTCTCGGAAATGCTTCTTATAGAACTCTCTAGAACTTTTCTAATAGCCCTCTCCTATAAGCGTTGCAAACTTATCAATTATTTCTGTCTGAGAAACAGTTGAAACAAAAGATATTTTCCTGAACCAAATAATTGTATTTCGTTTGTCACAAAGAACCTAAATTATCCCATGAATTTTCTCACCGCCTGAATTTAGAAGACATCCTGCAATAAAAAATCTAATGCTGTGCCTTTTTATATCATTTTTCACTTTGAATCTCAAGAGTGTAGTAAAGCGTTATATTTGCCGCTGTAAGACGATAGAAAATGTTAAGTTCGGAGTCACAAACAGTCAGTAAGTGAATTCTACTATGTTTAGTGTAATAACAGTCAATTCTTTAATATTAGTGCGAGCGTCAATGTGTTTCCAAAAATGAGAATAACGTAAACTATGTAATATTATGTGATAATGTTAAAATAACGATATCGAGTAAAGTAGAACAGATTACCGTAGCGCAAGGTTTTTACCTGTCAAAATTATGATATTAGTATTCGTGATTTGTTACGTTTTGTACATTGTCTTACTGTTATTCGCAGCCTATTTACTCGGTTGTAATTGAAAGTCCTTAAAATCATACTTAGCTTGATTTGATCTAAAGGAATTACCTAGAATCTGTTTATTGCGAGATTACCTTTACATCAGTATAATATCTGTTGGTATTAATGTTACAGTAGCGTATTGGCTTCTATTAATGCATGACCGACTATTTGTTTATTGTGTACTTTTGTTTTAGAAAACCTGTCGCGGTATCAAGAGCAAATTTTGGATTATAACCGTCATTAAATTTCAACCCAACGATTTCATGGATTGTTGATATCGCGTCTGAGTTTGCGCTGTTAAAGACTTTGGACATTTAGTTCCCCAACCCGTATAGCCTGACAGCGGCAGCTATAGGGCAGAAAACACTTAAAACTGAAAAACTGAACTTGACAGCATAAAATAAAAAACCTCTTGACGCTACTGTCCAAAAATAAGACTGATTTAACTACCGTGCTAGAATTAAAACGTTGCTACAAAAAGGTGATCAGCAACGCAAACTGCGCGTCTTTCAAGCAACTTTGCTAAGTTTCTACCGAGCGAATTATGAAAGACGCGCAACTCAAAAGTAATATGCAAATAAAGTAAATGGACGTGTTGACGACAGAGCATAGAAACCTAGGTTCGAATCCAACTATAAACGATCGTGCTGTAACAGGAGGAAGTAAAGTACATTACCTCCTGCAATTATTTAGCAGTAAATAACAATCCAGCCAAATGTTTTCCTTAGAGATTAATGTTTTGTCATGAAAACAACCAGTTACAGGAATACATATCAGGCCAGGGAGCCCAGGCCCTCTCAATTCAAAATTTTGTTCAATGAGCATTTCCCTTACTGTAGCTAATTTTTTTCAAAAGTATTTTGCTGCATAAAAACTAGCGAGGCGGAGGTGAATTGTTGTTGAAAAATGCACAATAGATAGTTACGCCTACTAACCATGTTATTGCCCGGGCCGTTTTTACTTTGAGTTGGGCCCCTGGCGCTTTGAGATTTTTGTAATATTTTCGTGCCAAATACAGAAGACCAAAAAAAACCTTATCTAAGCGCGGGGATCCTGGCTCTGTGCCATATGTTAAATCCGTTCCTGGTTATGGCATTACGTTCATAAAAGGTTAGATGAGAGTCTCAGTTAGTAACTTATTGGATAAAAACCCTTAATTTCACTCGGGTTATACGTTTAAATTGGTTGGTAAACATTAAATTGAAGGGGCCCGGGCCCCCTGGATCAATATTATTGTTGGGGACCTATTTAAATTGAGGGCCATTTAAATTTCATTGTTGGGGGCGCATTTAATTTGGTTGGTAAAAATTAAATTGAAGGGGCCCGGGCCCCCTGATCAATATTATTGTAGGGGGCTCATTAAAATTGGGGCCATTTAAATTTTATTGTAGGGGGCCCATTTAAATTGGTGGGTAAAAATTAAATTGAGGGAACCCTGGCCCCCTGGATCATCATTATTGTTGGGGGCCCATTTAAATTGGTTGGTTAAAATTAAATTGAGGGGGCCCTGGCCCCATGGATCAATCTTATTGTTAATTGCTGTTGTACGCGTGTACTGCTGTACGCGAAGATGCTAAAAGAAACTCAAACTGAAGTAACAGAAGTTTTTTTGTGTGACATTTTTATCATTGGTATCATTTTAATTAGGGGATCGGGCCCTTTGGCCCCCCTTCTGGCTACGACTACGGGTGGCCGCTTGGGTTTTTGTAGCGCTGGCTTGACTTTCGTTATGTCTTTAATCAAACGCAAAGGTTGTAGCTGACGGCATTAGGATGTGGCAGAGTTGTAAGTCGGGCCGGGCTTTTCGGGTCGAGTTCGGGCCTAAAGTTGACAAAATTTTCGGGCTTAATTCGGGCCTGAGACGTGCTTTTTGTCTTAAATGCACAAAAATATAATCAAAATAACTCAAAACAACAATGCTAAATTTTTCAGACCTATATTAAAGGTGGTGAATCATCCAGCCAATTCCAGTGGTTTACAATAGCTAAAATTCAACTACATTTTTTATATTTTTTGTTTTAATTTTGGGACTGCGGTTGCAAAGATATTCAACAAATGCAAAAAGATGTCCCCCGAAAAAAGATTTTGGAAACTCTGGGTCTTTTCTTCCCGCCAAAACCACAGTAGGCCTAATGGTTTAGAGAACTGTGGTAGGCCTAATAGTTTAGAGATAGTGTATTTCTAAATAGTTTAGGCCTAACTATCTCTAAACTATTAGGCCTAATAGTTTGGAGATAGTTAGGCCTAATAGTTTAATACGATTACAGTAGGCCTAATAGTTTAGAGAACTATGGTTTTGGTGGGAAGATCAAAACTCTGAGTTTCCAAAAACTTTGTTCGGGGGGACATCTTTTTGTATTTGTTGAATATCTTTGCAAACGCAGCCCCAAAATCAAAACAAAAAATATCCAAAATTATAGTTCAATTTTAGCTATTGTAAAGCACCGGAATTGGCTGGATGATTCACCGCCTTTAAGTTTCAGGTTTTTTCGGGCATGATTTGGGCTTCAAATTAATTTTCGGGTTCGGGCTTATGTTTTTGGGTTCTGGCCGGTTCGGTCCTGAAGTAGTCGGCCCGTTTACAACTCTGGGATGTGGATAATTTTTGGTTGAATGAATGAGTGTCGTTTGATAAGGTTTGTTATAGTGCAGCAATTGTAAAATTTAGAGTTTTAGTAGAGAGATTACTTTCAGTAACCATATTGCAGCACAATTCAAAAACATCACTCCTTTATCTTATTACAAGGTTGCTACAAGCTAGGCTAGCTTTATATTTTGATTATACTTAATTGAACTTCTAATTTAATTTATCTTATTGCTAGGAATTGCCTGAGCCGTAAAATGCCAGTCTAGCCGATTGCAGTTGAAAATCCAAATTGTATGTTCGCAAAATGTTGTCGCTATTTTGAATTAATTTTGACAGTGCTCTGATAATTACTTTATTCACTTGCCATGTTTTTAGTTTTTTAATGAAGGCGCTCAGTGTAACGCCGAAAATGTTTGAGTTCAGTTAAAACACTAAGTTTGCCTACAGCTGTGAATAGCCGAGTAGTATGATAAATGCAGTGGGTTGAAGAGTAGTGTTGCAATATAGTCAGTAGTGCTGATTTATGTTGAGGATTGAGGGGGATAATTTGCAAATGACCCCAATTTTTCCCTATTTTCAACATTGGGGGGATGAAGTTCTACCACTATTTTTTCACGTGAGCAAATCAAGTCAAGACCAAAAAAAAGGTCTTCACCAAAAATTGAAGAGTTTTTGTCCCCGAGATCAAGTGAAGACCAAAAAAAATCCAAAGATCATCCAGCGCTTAGATGCAAACCATAGTCAAATTCTTGGGGGGATGCAGTCAAATTATTGGAGGGGGGAAGATATATCTCCCCGTCCTCTAGGGGTTTCGGCAACCCTGAATACAGTTATAAAATCATTAGCTTACCCGCTTGGTTTGTGCTTCTTTTTGAAAGCAATAATGCCTTATACCGCAGAACAACAAAATATTAGTTAATTTCCGATTTATTTTGCTTTTCTGTTAAACTTACAGTTTGCAGGACACTTAATCCTTTGGCGTTTTATTTGCAAATTGATAATTAAAGGCGGTAAATCATCCAGCCAATTCCGGTGGTTTACAATAGCTAAAATTGAATTATAATTTTGGATATTTTTTGTTTTGATTTTGGGGCTGCGTTTGCAAAGATATTCAACAAATACAAAAAGATGTCCCCCCAAAAAAAGTTTTTGGAAACTCTGACTTTTGATCTTCCCGCCAAAACCACAGTTCACTAAACTATTAGGCCTACAGTAATCTTATTAAACTATTAGGCCTAACTATCTCTTAGTTATAAAGAGATAGTTAGGCCTATTTAGTTTAGAGATAGTTAGGCCAATAAACTAGTTTAGAGATAGTTAGGCCTAATTAGGCCTAAACTATTTAGAAATAAACTATCTCTAAACTATTAGGCCTACCACAGTTCTCTAAACCATTAGGCCTACTGTGGTTTTGACGGGAAGAAAATACTCAGAGTTTCCAAAATCTTTTTTTGGGGGAACATCTTTTTGTATTTGTTGAATATCTTTGCAACCGCAGTCCCAAAATTAAAACAAAAAATATCAAAAAATGTAGTTGAATTTTAGCTATTGTAAAGCACCGGAATTGGCTGGATGATTCACCGCCTTTAATGACTAAGTTGAAACGTCTCTCAAATAAGATGTTTTACTACAGCTTCGGCTATTTTATCTTCGGCAAAAGTATTCCTGAAGTCCAGTTTTTCTGCTTTAAAGCTGGATATATTTAAGTTTTATGCTTGCAAAAAAATGTACATTAAGGTATAGCAGCAGTGTCAAAGGACATTAAAGTTGTATATCTTAGTAAAATTGACTTTGAGGGCAATCTGTTTAACAAAAACTGTGATGCCCATTTGCTGAGCATATATAGGCTATTCTCTTCAATCACAGAAGTATTACAAAATAATAAAGACTTGAACAAAAATAAAAATAATGGTAATACGCAATAATAAAGATATCGTAATTCGAGGGTTATTCACACTTCATTCCTTTGGTACTTTTGAAATTAAGTTACGACAATAAACGTTGAAAGAAGAGAAACAATTTGATTGTTTATATTTAGTTCAAAAATTTGCTCTTAAAAAGTTTTGAAAAATTTTATTGGATTTTCACGAGCGTAGATGTTGAAATTTATCCATAAATAAAAATGCCAATTCAAAGAATTTATTTTTCACATTGGTTTAAGTAAAATTTTTGCATTTCTTTAAAGAACCAGTTGCGCCTTTAAACGGTAAAGTATGGCGGTAATGAACCAACGGTACCACTGAAAAAATACCGCATTACCGCTCAAGTATACCGTAATACATCATAGCTATGTCGCGAAGACTAACCGGTTTTAATCATTTTTCTTTTTGATTTTTCGGACAACGTTCGTGCTTTTTGTTTGCTGCTAAATTAAAGTTTATATCTTCATCAGAAGTAACTAGCTTAACTAATCTTCTAAATAAACTTTTTTTCTTTAACTTTCCCTGTTTTCTTATCATGCAAATGATTTTTTTTCTACACTGGTAGAAACCAATTTGCAGCGCATTCGCAGAGGATTCGCCATGCTCTGCGACTCTACGGAGACTGCACTGAGACTGCGCTGAGACTACAAAGAGGTGCTTAAAAAAGCAGTAAATTTAGAGGACAACAATTCGAAGAAATCCACAAAAGCATTTGATCACTGGAAACCCTTACCAGCACGCAGGAGCGGATTCCTTCATAGTCCAAATACGAAGTAGTTATCGCAGTGAAAAGTAAGCGGATCATGCCACAGTTAGCATTTAACTCTGCCTAGCGACTAAAGGATAAATAGCCAGAACAACAAGCATGAATGGCTAAACATGCATTTTTATTTTACAAACAAAAGCACAATCAATTAGAGTTTGGTAACCTTTCGAGAGTAATACACGGTTAATAATACACATTGGGTTGTATGGACCAACGTGGATTAACCTAGGTCCGAGGATTATATTGTTTATCTTCTACACCATTGAACTTATCAGAATAAAATAATTGAATTCGCTATTCAGAGAAATTTTCCGTGAATTACTTCAAAATCAGAGCAATTTGCCCGACCATTTGTCCAAACTTTTGCCCTAACGTTTAGTTGATCCGAGGATTAAATGTAATCTGCTGTACGTAGTTGCATACAATCCTTAGGATGGTATGCATCAACGAGAATTAACTTTGATCCGTGGATTTTCAATTTTTTATCTTCTACACCGATGCACTTATTAGATAAAAAATAAACTGGATTTGCAAGTTAAAGACGATGTTCTTAATTTACTTTATGACGAGAGCAATTGGCACGGTAATTTGTTGAAATTTTTTTCCTTAAATTCAGTTGATCCTGGAATCAAAACTAATCTACGTTGGTGCATACGGCCCTTAAAGCACAACTTTATCAATTCAGTGATTGCACAGTTTCATCATAGTTTGTCCAAACATCGACCAAAATACAAGAAATCCTCCCATGAAACCAAAACCTCTCAAAGGTTGGCGTAGACCACCGACGTATGCAATTGAATGTAAAACTCGAGAAGCAAAAAATATCTGAAAATAAGTTTAGAGTTTATAATAAAAACGCTAACATTTCAGTTTACTGCAGTTAACACGAGCGCAGCCAGAATTTCGCTTATAGGAAGAGGGAAAAATACTGAAAAGGTCTTCATCCTCCTGAAGTTGGTGCTCATAAGCGATGAAAAAGCTCAAACAATTCTCAAAGGGATCATTAATTTTTGCAACGCCACTACGTATTAAAAGTCAGCTCACTTAAACAATGTAATTTATCAGATTAAGGCCTATCGGAAGCAGTACCACGGTTAATTTCAAAACGAAGAATTAGCCTACCCAAGGTTGGAAGTCGATGCTGTTCAAAAGCAAAGACAAATCGATATCGATAGTTCAGACAAAAAGCAAAGAATTGTCGATAGTCGATATTAGAAACAAAAAGCAAAGATTTATAATCGATGCCGAAATGCGAACAAAAATTTTTGTTCAATTTTTCATTAGGACGAACTAAAATGTTTGCTATATTGACCATTAAATGAAACTTGTTAGAGGAAAAACTATCATTACCGTACTATAAAGGATATAAAAAATATACTTTTAGGATAATTATAAAGAGCAATAGCATGAAAGAAACGAAACGTTGTAAGCTTAGGTAGACTCAACAAGAACAAAAGTAAACAGATTGTACTAATCGATATCATATGTAAGCAAAAAGCATAGAAAAGGCGATAATAGAAAAAATTGAAAGCAAAGCATCTGCAATAATCGATAACAGAAAAGCAAAGAATGTAGTATCGATTACTAATCGATATTTCCAACCCTGAGCCTACTCACTCGAAAATGCCAAAGCGCAACAATAGGATTCGGGCTTGTACTGACGTATAACATTCCCATTAGGACGAACGGAATAACGTTCTCGAGATCGTTTAAATGAGCTTTGCGAACCTGCAAAAAATATTATCGAAATTTACTTCAGAGTTTTGCCTCATCTTCAATGCTAGCTAAGAGCAGAATTATTGATTTGAAGCTATTATTTTGTATAATTCATTGATTTTACTTGTGGTGCCACGTAAAGCCTTTTATAGAGATAAATATTTAAATCATACTTTTTAGCGAAGGTGTCGACTTTAAGGTGAATTTACACAGTATCCGCAATGCGCATTTTCATACGTTTTTTACGTACGTAAAACGTATACGCTTTTCAGTACGGAAACGGACAAAAACGGATACGTAAATTTCGCACGTTTTGTATGCACACAGCATCCGTAATTTCCGTACATAATATTTGCAAATATCAGAATGAAGCAGAACAACAAAATAGAGGTGTTGTGCTAACAAGCGTTATCCGATGTCTAAAACGTATCCCGATTTCAGTTAACCTGCTTGACAGCATAGCTTTGCAGAATTCTAGGTCTGCTGATTTATTAACCCATTGGTTCCAGATATTTCGCATTTGTGGTAACTTAATTGATTGCATCCGACGACGCTACGAGTATCTGTTCATCATCACATACTTTTTTGCGTCATGGCAGCTGTTTAGGAAGAACAACAAAATAAGTAAGCGTTTGGCATATATCAACGTTTTGTTGGATTGTTACCGTTAGTAGCATTGGCTTCTAGGCCTATTTTAACAAAAAAAGCTACCGAAAATAGGCTTCCGATTCGACCAGCAGCAGCGATTAACTTACTCCCTAAAACAAGCTACCAAGTTTGCTTCAAAAGCAAATTCTTGTAAAACTTAACAGAGTGATTACTCAATTTTAAGAGTCAGCGCTTTTCCAAAATTAGCCGCAAAGTGAAGTTAGTAGGCCTACTCTCTCCTGGGCACGCCCAACGGCCCAACGTAACTAATTAGTGGTCGACGTTACTAGCTACGAATCAAAATGCAACTTAGAACTACCATAACTCTGACAAAACCACTGAAACTGATGCTAGCTCAAATAGCCTAGCCTACTGATACGTACGGAAGCGGACAAAAGTAGAGCCATGCTCTACTCGATGCGAACGTAAAATTTGCGGATACGCTTTTTTCCGGACAACAAAAAAACGGATGTGTGTATACTGTTTGCATAATGCATATACGTACGTAAAAAAAGCGGATGCGCTTTCCGTACGTACAAAAAACGTACGAAAAACGGATACTGTGTAAACCCACCTTTAAAATAAACAATAAAATCATGTTATTTTCAAAACAATAAAACCATATCGTTTTAAAAACAATATTCATCTTAAAAATATATACAGTATGGCAACAAGAAGCTTAAAGTCATTTGGGATGGACAGCAGCTCCAGCACCATGACAATCCTCTGTATCTTGATGTTACACTTGACCGCAGCTTGAGATTTAAAGAACATGCCACCAATACTAAAGCTAAATTTTCAACATGTAATAACATCTTAAGAAAGGTAACAACACCAAAAAGAAGAGCGTCACCACATGTTCTGTGCAACTACTGCCTTGGCATTGTCTTTCTTAGCGGCAGAGTATGCTTGCCTTGTCTGGGAGCGTTGAGCCCATGCAAGTCACTTGGACCCTGTCTTAAACAAAAGCTACCGCTTGATTACACGCTGTCTCAAACCAACGAACACCAGCAAACTTCACCTGCTTGCTGGTATTGCCCTCCCCCCCCATAAAGATACGCAGAGAAGCTGCAAGCAAGCAAGAACACTCAAGACAAACAAGTGATCGGCCCGTCACATATTGTGCAAATATAAGCCCTCCCCAACACGGTTAAAATCAAAAAAAGCTTTCTGCACAGCATAGATCTTCTAAAAGGGAAGATTAGAAATTGGAGAGAAGAAGCATGGAAGAGAAAGTTGGAAGAGCTGCCATCAAGCAATCATTTAACTATCAAATCCGATGAAAGTCTGCCTCCTGAATCAAAATTAGACTGGAATATGTTGCGCTGCCTTAACCGCCTTCGCTCTGGCGTGGCAAGAACAAAAACAGAACTGAAAAAGTGGGGCTTCACTTCCACAAGCGTAATACACCAGATAGTGTGGAGTAGAAGATGACACAATCCAACATCGGTTAACGTGCTCTCTACTTGACGACTCTTGCTCCATCGCTGATCTCTGCAAATTCAACGAGAGAGCCAGACGGAGCATGGAGCTGTGGCAAACATCTTAACACCGGAAGAATCGACTACATACATACATTTTAAAAACAAACATATGCTGTACTGTATACACAAAACAAAAGCCAATGCAAACTTCACGTTTGCACAATTAATGCATCACTCTTTTTTTGCTGGAACCAATTTTTGTACAAAAGCACGAGGCTCAATTTTGCTTAACATTTAAAAACAAATTTAGAGCAATAACAAACTCGCATGAAAAAATTAATAAAAGAATGCGCTGGCCAAAAATCAATTGAATAGAAAATAAAATAAAAAAATTCAATTTTTCTCTTAATTATACCGTAACCGTACCAAAATTACTATATAGGTTTTTGAGATTATAACCTGTTTACTGCGTAGTGCCTATACTGTTTTGTTTTAGCAGCTGTGACATTATGGATAAAAACTGTTCTTTTGTCATTTTCAAGTTTTTAAAAAACACACTTGCTACGAACAAGATAAAGGCTGAAACTTCTTGAAAATTTAAGCACAGCCAGCCTCAACCTAAAATTTTACTGGTTTATGAAAAAAAAACGAGTTTAATTTTTTAGCTTAATAATCTTCATGCATTGCCACGTTTGTGCAACCTTAATTGATCCTAATTGTTTAACTTAGCGTACCCTTTCAACATTTTCATTTGGCTTCAGCATCATTATCTGCTTTTCTTTGTTGTTTGGTTCCATCCATTTCGCATCTTCTATGCTGGGTAAGCTTTTGTACTTCCCTCTGTAATAACTAGTCACCATCGACATGATTGTTGTCTTCCCTAGAGCGAGACTTCCATAGAACACAAAGTTGCAAAACACTTCATTTCCGAGATCAAAGAGTGTCATATTTATTATTTAGTTTAGTCTTTTTATTCAATACTTTTACCTTAAAAATTTATTGATATTAGGGCAGTCAAAAGAGCTATATAACCCCATAAGCATAATGCAAGCTGTACTGCTGTACAACGACTGTTTTTGAATTGGTAGATTTGGGTTGGCAGGGCCTCAGAAAGAAAATTAATCAGAAGGTATACGAAGACTGATAATTACAATTGTGTTCCGCCGGAGATTAGATGAAGACCAAAAACAGGTCTATGCCGGGAAATCGACAAATTGGTGGTCTAAAATTAAGTGAAGACCAAAAAAAAAGGCCTTCATCGGGATTTGGAATTCTTAACTGAGATATTTTGCAAAGCACTTAGTTCGTAAACTAATGGGATCTTTCGCCCTCTTATAGACCCCGGCCCGGATGCGATGTACCCAGTACTTAAACTCTACGAGGGACGCGTCTGGCCATTGAGAGTTAGCGTCCCTTCATCAAGTTTTAGCGTCCCCCCATCGAGATTTAGCGTCCCCCTAAGAAAAACTCAGCGCGCCCCAACCCCCCCCCCCCCACTATAAGAAAGCATTCTAAACGTATCGACAAAAAAGCGGCTGAAAAGTTCAATAAACCCAAAATTCCGGCTGAAGATACAGCCAAATTGTGGTAAAGACCTATTTTTTTGGTCTTCACTCAAATTTCGGGCCAAAATTCCAACCAAAAGAAAAAAAAAAATTGAATTCTTTCTTAAGACCTTTTTTTGTCTCCACTCGCAGGACAGTCGAGTAGAAGATTGTGATTCTGTAACGGGCGACACAGATGCTGCAAAAAGAGGTCTCCTTTTGATTGATCCAGCATTGATTAAAGGAGTGTAAGAGGCTGTGACCAAGGCCTCAGAGAGAAATTTTTCCAGGGTGTACGAAGATCGATGCCGCCCCCCCCCCCAAAAAGGGCTTCATTCAAATTTAGTCTGATTTTTTGCCCAAAATTAGGTGACGAGCAAAAAAAAAAAGGTCTTCACTCAACTTTAGTCTGATTTTTTGCCCAAAATTAGATGAAGAGCAACACAAAAAGAAAGGTCTCAAATTTAGTCCCATAGATACGCTTCTGGGTGCGACACCAAAACTTAACGCGGACACCTGAACTCTTCCGGGCCCCCTGAGTCCTGGCCCCCCTAGGCCCGGGTACGATGTACCCCCTGAACACCCCTCTCGTAGGCCCGGGCTGTGACCGAGGGAGTAAAGACGGAAAA
Organism: Trididemnum nubilum; assembly: GCA_963965965.1. NCBI lineage: Eukaryota > Metazoa > Chordata > Ascidiacea > Aplousobranchia > Didemnidae > Trididemnum > Trididemnum nubilum. The sequence continues at coordinate 14,450,363 of OZ014480.1, forward strand.
GTTCATATCGGGTAGAACGTAGAATTAGGTTCGAATCGGGAATTGCGTCAAGCCAAATCGCTGCTCTACTTAATGTTTAACATGGAAAAAGAAAAAAAACAAAACAAAATAGTATCTCATGAAACTTTGTGCTTTAAGCAGCAGATTTGGTTTGAAAATTCCAACTGCTTTCGCACTTGCCGTTATGCGCATGTAACAGCTGTTTAGAGTATGCACAGAGCTGGACAGCGCTGTTTCGAGCTTTTAGCTCTCATCGGCAGCCCTCAGCTATCTTTTTCAAAGGTTGACTTGAGCTACAATGTGAAATATCATTGGAGCTGCAGGGTTGGTGGTTGTTATGGCCACCTAACTGCCAGTGGAAGTTGACATGGCTTCCCAGGAGTCGACCATGAAGGACGTCAAGATATTGCAGCTGTTTAGAGTTTTCTATGAGCAACGAAACAGTCTCACAGCCAGAACTGACCATCAAGTAGCTCTTATAGTCATAAATTGTTTAAAAGCAGGCCAAAACTAACCGGGGGGGGGGGGGGGGGGGGCGCGTCTCCCCACCAAGATTTAGGCGTTCCTCCATCGAGATTGAGCCCTGGATGATAAGATAAAAAAGAGCCACCCAGCATGAATACATCCTAGAAATTCCTGCAGAATATAGGCCCAAATTGCGGTGAAGACCTTTTTTTTGGTCTTCACCTGCTTTCGGGGAAAAAACAAATCAATTTTCGGCGAAGACCTTTTTTTATTCGTTTTCACCTGATTTCGGGGAAAAACAAATCAATTTTCGACGAAGACCTTTTTTTTTGGTCTTCATTCAATTACGGCGACGGAAAACATAATTTTCCCTAATGAGTTTTCTCAGACCAAATGCGTTTGGTCAAGACCACAAAAGCGTCCCACCATACAAAATTTTGCAATTTAAGTACTGCTTACAGGCAGTACTTAAATTGTAGGGGAGACGCGTCCCTTCATAGAGGGTTAGCGTCCCCCTATCGAGATTTAGCGTACCCCCATCGAGATTTCAAGGTTTCCCTGACGAGAATTCAGCCCTCTCCATTAAAAGTAAGCGTCTGGATGATTAGACAAAAAAAGTGGCTGTCAGCACCTTTAAATCCTAATTCCGGCCAAATACAGCACCAAATTGCGGTGAAGACCATTTTTTTTTGGTCTTCAATCGAGTTTGGGGACGGAATTTTTTGAAATTTCGGTGAAGAACTTTTTTTGGTCTTCAATTGAATTCGGGAACAACATCTTAACTTGAAGCAAAATTTCCACTAAATTTCAGCCGCATATCGAATGCGTTTGGTCAAGGCTGCGAAAGCGTCCCCCATGTAAAATTTTACATTTGAAGACTGCTCACAGGTCAAATCCAAAACACATTTAAAACGCTAGCATTTTGGGTTAAATTTTCTACTTGACTTGGCCAACGAGGGGGACGAGGGCTGAAGCCCTTTTTGCTCCTCCCTCTGGTTGCGCCGCTGCCTGCAACAAAACAAACTGTTCTAATTCGATTTCGCTGCCAGTGGTAGCCAAAAGGGTAGGTGGCAGCTTTGGACTTGAAGACTGCTACATCAAATTGCTAAAAACTTTGTCGTTATAGTTAGATGATAAATCTAAGCTGTTTTTGCATTAACTTTTCCGGGAATACGTAATGCGAGTTTTCACATTCGTAGTAAGTAAAGTACTGTCTTAGCTAATCTTAGTTTCGGCTTTTATATGCGTTTACTGAATGTTAAGCCACGTTTTCATCACCATTGCGTGCATTCAAGCGTCTACGCGGCAAATGATTTTGCAAAAAATTTTCAATGGACTCTGTATGATACAATACTATCGCAACAGCTACCATCAGCTTAAAAACGAAAAGTTGAAAAAGCCACGTCATTGAATATGGTAAATATTTGTTTTTAGGTGGACCCAGCTATAGGCATCTTGACATTATTGGCTTTCCTTAAAATCAGTATACTTTACAGCATTGAGCTTTCATTGACGAATGTTAACCTGTTAAAAAAATTTCAAACACAGAAAAAAACGAATGTTAACCTGTTAAAAAAATTTCAAACACAGAAAAAACTTAACGATAACTGTCGAAACAGATTACTGTTGTAAAGGAGCCCACTAATGGTCGATTTAACCGATCAGTTGTCGAGTGGATAGAGCGTCTGCTACTGAAACGGTAGACTCGGTTTCGATTCCCGGTCGGGTCAAACCAAAGACTATAAAAATTGGGATTCACAGCTTCCCTGCTTGACGTTCAGCAATTAAAGGGACAGTGTGAAGCCTCCGCTGTGTGTGGTAGACAGGTGGGCAGGTGGCAGCTTGACTCGAAGACCGAAATGTCCCTTCGCTGTCTCCTAGCCAAGGCAACTGGTGAATAAAATGTAATTACAATTACAATTACTAGTTTATGCTCAAACCCGAACAGGGCCCAAACCCGAAAATATAAGCTCGAATCCGATAAATCATGTAACCTCAAGACAGTCCCGAAAAGAAAACGAAAGTTAAGTTGGTCTAAAAAAGAAATACCGTCCTTTGGTCACTCCTTTCGTATGACCTGAACGTATGACTTAAAACAATTACTATTTAGTTATTGATGAATTGTGATGGAATAATAATTATGATAATAATAACAATAGTTTCTGTGCATTAATAAAAGTGAATTTCAGAAATTGCATAGCAGATTTGGAGCTTAAACTTTTTTCGCAACTGTGAGGTAGCGCTTCCTCACATATCTGCTTTCCCATTAGGGTAGTGTTTCATCAGCATGTAAATTCACAAATAGCCTATCCTGGCAGCCCACCCGAACCTTCACACCACACACGAGGGCAATTTCTGCACTTGCCATTGTACCCTCTTCTCAGATTACTCTGATTAAAGTCTGACAACAAGGTCACCAGAAAGAGGGGCGTTGACTGGCGTTGTACGTAGATCGTAACCCTAAAGGCGTTGTCACCAGAATCGTATGGTCGTTGACTGGCGTTGTATATAGCAATTTGCTTTACTGGCTAGCAGGTTAATTTTAGCTTTTGGGGTTCAAACTTTGTAGTAATTATGTACGCCTGATGATAACAAACAAGTTTGAAATATGCATATACCGAACTATTGTGGTAAATTGCTAATGTGATGTCATATATGGTGTCCATGCTTAGTGGTGGTAGAGCAATATGGTTGAGCTAAGTGGAGTGCCAGTATGATACTGGTCGAGAATCCTCTTTCTGGTGGCCTTGTTGTGAGACTTTGATCAGAGTAATTTGGGAGGAGGGTACGATGGCAAGCAAGGATGGCAATACGTTACGGTACGTAAGTACGGTACGGTACGCCTCAATTTTTGCTAAGAAGTACGGTACGCTTTTACAGTATACGCCTTTTTTTTAATGATACGGGTACGGTACGTTGGTACGCTGTTTGAATTAAAAATCCCAGACTTTTCGCACATTGCGCGGGATTTTTGTACGCAAAGGCAAAAGACAGCTGAAGCTGACTCTAAATGTGTGAATTGAGATCGCTGATTTATAAACTAGTGATTTCAAAGTCAGTTAAAGTTGCGAGTAGTTAAAAGCAAGAATGGCAGTATGGTACGCCTCAATTTTTGCTAAGAAGTACTGGTACGGTATGTTGGTACGGTACGCTTCAAAAATTGAACTGAAGTACGGTACGCTGTTACGGTACGGTTCAAGGTGCGAGGTACGGAGTACGCAAATATTCTGAACGTACCGTACCGTACTGCCATCTTTGATGGCAAGTGCAGAAATTGCCCTCGTGTGTGGTTTGAAGGTTCGGGTGGGCTGCCAGGAGAGCTTATATGTGAATTTAGATGCTGATAAAACACTAGCCGAATGGGAAAGCAGATATGTGAGGAAGTGCTACATCACATTTGTGAAAAAAGAAAAAAGTGAATTGATACTGTATACGTTTTTCGTCCGTTTTTGTCCTTTTTTTACGATTTCCTTCTCCAGGAAAAGGTATGCGTTTTTTCGTCCGCATTTTTTAAAGTCCGTATTTGCATTTGGCTAAAAATTTTATTTAAAAATTTTGAAGCAATAAGCAGCAACTTTGATGGATACAACATTTTTTATTAACAGTAACACATCAAATCAAATTTTTCATTATACTCGCTGTATTACGCCGAAGCGTGTAACGAGTTGGCGGGGCCCATCTCTGCATCATTGCGCGCTGGCCACACAGCTCCTTTCGAAGAAAACGCCGCAGCGGTGGCAAGCCGTTGGCAACACTGTGACCAATTTGACCGGCCGAGATTTGAACCTCAGACCTCCAGCTCCAGAGACGAACTCCTTACCGCTCGACCAACTGGCCGGTAAAACACATCAATAGTAAAACAGTAAAACATATCAAACAGTAACACATAACAACAGTAAAACATATCAAACGTTTTCGGCTAAAAATAACTGATTGTTTTAAGCTGAAAACGTTTAATATGTTTTGCTGTTAATGAAAAATATTGAATCTAGCAAAGTTGCTGCTTATTCCTTTATTATGGTGTTGCAAATCGACCTCTTTACCTAAATTATATCAAAAATTGTGTGTATGAACAATGGTAGCGATATTTCAAAATGAAGCTGTACCCCACTCCAAAACATTTTTTTTCGGAAAACTTTTGTCCGGTTCCAGTATGTGACAGTCTGGTCGGTGCATTAGTGAGGATATGAGCATATAACCATGCAGACGAAAAAGAACCTATGTTTTTTATGGAAAAGAAAAACGGACGAAAGCGGACGAAAAACGGATACTGTGTAAATCTATCTTAATTTGGCTAACGAAGTCTTTGTTCAGTTTCACGAAGTTATTCTGATATTCCTTTTTTTGCGTGTAGAACACAAAGCACGTAACAGACCCAAATTAAGCCTAAAACTTTGTCAATCTCAAACCCGAACCCGACTCCTAAAGCTCGACCCGACTTACACCTTACTCCATGTCGAAGCAACTTTGGGGTAGAAACTGATTTCATCAGCAGGTGTTGAAAAGGAAGGATCAGGCAGTCATTTATAACACAATGCGCAATTTCAGATTACTTTCCTGCACAACATGAATAAACGGAAGATATGCGTTTACTTTGCCCAAAGTGTTCCACAGTTTTCTTGAAACTGGATTTGCATAACTGTTGTCAGTGATAGATTCTGAAATAAGATTTTTTTAGTCGATTGATTGCAGCATAATGTTTGTTTTTAGGTCACGGAAACGCGACGGTTGCACTTTTTTTCAAACGGATACGAATCTACAACCGATTAGGAATTAATCACTTTCCAAGTTTTGCAATTCGCGTTTGACTTTTCGGGTAAATTTGCTCCTTGTACAAGCCACGAAGCACCAGACAATCATCACAAACGACTTAAAGCGCGATTTATCCCAAAAGCAACAACAAGGCCACGGTGCGAGTTGAACCCAGATCATGTAATCAGAGTCGTCATGGAAATGACAACTCTACTTTTTTGGTCACGCCGTAATTAGATTAGTAGTTTTGTTTTATTTTATAGCAAAAAACAATTTTCAAAAGAGTCAGATTGTATTTGGTCAAACTAGGCGGGATGTGTTGGAATGCCCACCAGTAGATACGCTTCAAAAAGTTGAACCAAAACATGCTCGAGCTCAACTTTTAACATTGACAACACTCCAGGGAATCAAACTCTTAATTTGACAGTCCAAAGTCTGCTTCCCACGTCACCGTTGCAAGCAGGGGTGACGATCTTTGTTGAGCATTGGGGGGGAGCTTTCAAAGCTTTGTTGAGCTTTCAAAGCCTTTCCTAGTTTGCGTTTTGCTTCTATCCAATGTTACTCTGTCCATGGAGAAAACTCCCCCTCTCTACTCCCTCTCATATTGTTTAAAAGTTGTAAGCTTTTATTGTTTAATTCTCTCTCGCAATTTGGTTTAGGAGCCCAAAAGGTTTCTCCATATCCATAGGTGGGCACAAGTCCGTTAATCGTTAATCCGTTAATAACGAAGCTAACTTTTTCATTAACTCGTTAATCCGTTAAAAAGTTTTTTCATGTTAACGGACTAAATTAACTTCCGTTAAGTTCTGTTAACGAACTAAAGTAACTTCCGTTAAGTTCTGTTAACTTCCGTTAAGGTTTTTATCGTTAATATCTTGCAGGATTTATTCATCGGACCGGTACAAACCAGTTTGCACTGGTAACACTTGTTGCGTATTAGCACGAGGTTTATAGAAGAGAGCGAAGAAAGCAGCTCTTTTTTGAGGCAAATAATAATCTGCAGCCTCATAGGTCTATTAATTATCGCTGTTTACAATTTCCAAAGGTTTTTCGATCGCAGCTTCGTTGAGCATTTGAACTTATTTTTATCTTGAAATTAGATTAGACTGTAAAATGTAACTTCGAAAACACAAAAAGACCACCATAGCGATAAATATTTCCTCACAATCAGCTCAGCAGCGTCAATACCTGTTCTAGAAGCGAGTGAATGAAAAGAAATGTAAATTACACGAAAAATGTTAACGGATTAACGGACTTTATTAACTTCCGTTAATTAAAGCTGAAAATAACGGATTAACGTTAGCGGAAGTGTGAAGTTTGTTAACGGACTAGTGGTTAACGAAGTTAACGTTTTGCATTAACTTGCCCACCTATGTCCATATCTGTAAAAAAGAAAAGGCCTTACTTTGGTCCAGGCGCGTAGCCAGAAATTGACAATGGGGGGTCTGGGGGCAGAGCCACCGGAGGCACGGGGGTCTGGGGGCAGAGCCCCCAGCGCTCGAAGATTTTGCATTTTTTTGCAAAAATAACTTTATTTTAGGGCTGTTTTGATTAAAATATTGCTTTTAAAACGTGGCTTAGAAATTGGCAGTGCAAACATGATTAAACTGGTGGCATAAATTGGCTATTTGGGAGGTAGCTAATGGTAAAATGTTAGTTCTCTTGTTTAGATGCTGGTAAATTATAAAATCCAATAGTTCAATGAAACTCACTCGGAGTAATCTATTTCGTATACAGTATATAGAGAAAAATAATTGGGGGGGGCTAATGAAAAGAGATTTGAGAGAAATGATTGGTAATTAACTAATACTAAATAGCCCCCCTCCCTCTATTCCTTAGTTTATAGTATATTTGCTGATGACATTGATACCTATGTTTAGCATTTTTACCCTTGCGATCAAATTTGATTGCTTATTTCTTACCGTTTTTCAAAGTTTTCATTTATTTGTTAGTTTTATTTTTGACAAATTAGCCTCCTCCTGAATGTATGTTTCAAAAGATATTTTAAATCACTATTGAGTCCACCCCAGTGCATAAAACAGTCTCAAAAGTGCTAAAAACGTAGTGTTTTTCCCGTTCTGCATTTTTTCGACATGCCAATGGGGGGGGCAAGAGCCCCCCCCCCTGGCTACGCTACTGCTTTGGTCTGGTTGTTGCTGGATTGTTTTTGATCGTTTAGAATCTTTGTGTATATTTAGAATCATGTTAACGAGAATGTAGTCAGCTTTTGTAGAGATACTGTACCAGCTTAACGTAGCCACCACTGCCTGATGTTTTCAACTACAACTTGAGCAAAGCTTCCCAAAGTTCTTGTTCCAGTTTCTTTTTCTTGTAGTTAAAGGGCATTTAAGTTAAGTTTTTCACTCACGACCAAAATGTTGGAATAAGCCTGGAAAGCATGCTCATCAAATTTAAAGTTTCTCCGCCTTCTCATTTTCAAGATATTGAGGTTCAAAATTAGCTTTTTCCTCTTACTTTAGTGTTGCCATTTTGTCAGTATTGTGACAGAAGATTAGCTTTTGAAAAGTTGGCTTAAATTTATTGAACAGCATCTAATTTTGCAGTTCTAAACCTTTCTTTGTTTTACAATTATAGCTCTGCCGCAAAATATTTATTGAGAATCAAGAACATGCAGCAACTTTTTTTAAAATTTTGTTTCTAATTAGCAACCCTGGCAAAATTTTTAAAGGGAAAAGCTTTTCTATGGGGAAATCTAATCTGTTTATATCTCTGCAAAGGAAGGCCGTAGAAAGCTCAAATTTGGTAAAGTTAGTCTTCGGGTATGTCAAGTTTTTTGGAAAAGAAATCCAGCAAAAAAATTCCGACCTGAATGCCCTTTCAAAAATGTTAACATTGAAAATGCAAGTATACTGTTTTGCAGAGGTGGAGTCCTCGAGGACGTCCTTGGCCTTGAGGACACATTTTGAAGTCCTTGGTCATGGCCTCGAAGCCTCAAGTCCTCGAAAATTGCCCTGTCCTCGGCTCGAGGACAGCACTATTTTTTTAACAGTTGAAATTTCGTTGGAAAACGTCAGAAACCTCGCGGAAAATTTGCGAAGACCTTTTTTTGTTTTCCTCACTTGGAGCATAGGCGTATTCAAGAGGGGAGGCCCAAGGGGCCCGCTCCCTCCCCCAATTGAAATTTCACCAAAAGCGTCTTTTGCTTTTTCAGGTTCAGTTTCTTTTTAGGATTTTTCGCTTACAACAGTAACTAACAACAATATTAAGGACCAGGGGCCCGGGCCCACCTCAATTCATTTGTTGCCAGCCAATTTAAACGTATAACCCGAAAGAAATGGAGAGGTTTCGTTCTATAACTTCTATCTCAGGCCCACATAAAGCATTTTTATGAACGTAATGCATTAATCAGAGCCGAATTTATCATAATATGGCGCAGTACCAGCTAGGGGCCCCGCGCTGAAATCGTAAGACTTTTTTTGGTCTTCACCTATACTTGGCAAAAAGATGTTGCGAAAATCTCCATGGTGTCAGGGGCCCAGCGCGATTAAATCCGGCCCGGCAATAACATGGTTAGTAGGCGTACCATTTATTGTACCATTTTTCAATAACAATTCAGTAATTCATCTCCAATCTCGCCGGTTTTTACCCACAAAATACTTTTAAAAAAATTAGCCATGGAAAATGCTGATTGTACAAATCATTGAACATCAGTTAAGGAGGTCTTGGTCCCCTGGCCGAACATGCACTCCTATAACTGGTTATTTTTATGAAAAAACAAAAGTCTCTAAGGAAAATCTTTGAGTGGATTATTATTTACTGCTAAAACGTTTCAAGAGAAAATGCATCTTACTTCCCCCTACCTGGACCAAATCACTAACAATTAAAATTTAACAACAAAATGCAACGTTTAAAACGTGTTTCGGACTTAAATTGCAAGGAAAAGAAGGATTAAACAATTTAATTGTTTCAATTGGCTTTCAAATGTCAAAAATCTAGTGCTTTCAAATGGCTCTGAACACTTGCGAAATGTGATTCAATGGCAATAAAATAACTTTTTTTACCAAAACATTACAAAAAATCGCCCAGCGGCTAGGGGCTTCGCCCCCAAACCCCCGAAGCCTCCGGCGGCTGAGGGCCACAACCCCAGACCCCCGTCTGTGATACCTTTGAGTTACACTGGCTTTCTCAACACGTTTCCAAAGTTAGATATTTGCACTTTTCACCTCTTACTTTAAGCCCTCTCCCTTTGCAAAATACTGCATGGTGACGTGCCAGCAGGCAACGATTTCAGATCTTCCATCCTACGATATCTTTGTCCCACAAAAACTTCCTCGTTGGAAAATTTTTGATGATGTCATTGCATGTGATTTGTGGTTTAGGCCTCCCCAAATCAAAAATTCTGGGTACTGCTATGAATTGGAGATCGCCTGAAAAACTTTTTTGAAAACCTTTTTTTTTTAGAACACTTTTTGCCTGTGTCCTTGGTCCTTGGCCTTGGCCTGGAGCATTCCTGTCCTTGGCCTCGAGAGGTTCTGTCCTCGGAAAGGCTGTCCTTGGCCTTGGCCTCGAGCCTTGTGTCCTCGCCTCCACCTCTGCTGTTTTGCTTGTTGGCGATTTAGATCCTCGGGTGGCATATCCACAACACATTCATCAATTGGCCATAACTTTAGCTTTTTTTTAATCTTGTCGTCATCTTACCCACGTTAAATCATACGCTTTGTATATGGGCTACTAGCTCAGTAAAAATTTAGCTATTTTCTAAAAAACAAAGTAATTAACAATCTGCTATTTCAAGATTTTCAAAACACCTATTGGTCGATAAGCTACAAGTTCCGAAAAACTGCTACTCGTTGCTTAACCGCCAGTAGGCTATACCTGAGCTACAGCACAGATTCATGTCCATCTGTTTCTCAGCTTGCTTGTAGTTAATTTCTTTCTCACCATATACTGGTAATCGCAGACATCATGGCCTATTGTCTATAGACCAATTGCTATCCGAAAGATTATCAAAATAAATATCAACTTGCTTGGCAGAGGTAGAGTCGAAGACACAAGGCTCGAGGCCAAGGACACAAAAAAATCCAAGGCCAAGGACACATCTTTCTAGGATAGACCTTCTCGAAACCATGGACAGGAATGCTTGAGGCCAAGGACCGAGGACACAACGCAGAAGTGTTCTCCCCTACCCCCCCAAAAAAAGGTTTTTGCTCAGAAATTCGCAAAATTTTCACAAAATTCAAGCGTTCTCCCTAAAAAGGTCTTCAGAATTTTGTTTCGCTCGTTCTCTGGCTTGCTCCGGCTCTAAGATGGAACAACATTGCGCATGACTTTGGCCCATTTTCAACAAGTCAAAAAATAGTGCTATCCTTGATCCGAGGACAGGGCATTTTCGAGGACTTGCAGACTTTGAGGCCGAGAACTTGACCTTCAAGGACAAGGACTTTAAATTGTGTCCTCAAGGCCAAGGACGTCTTGGAGGACTTCACCTTTGTTGCTTGGTCAATTTTACTACGAATTTAGCAACTCAATTAAGTGAGCTAGAAATATCGCATTTTATCATGAACCAACCCCAGAATTCATGATAAGTTTTTGATCATTGTGAATGAGCAATTGTGCGTAGTAGTTGTAGCTGATAAGCGGCTACACAAGCAGAAAGTACTGCACGTGTATTTAAGTGCTAAAAATGGTTGACTGAAGCACACAGCACAGGTTGCAATTAAGCTAAAAAGTGCCTGAAATTCAAAATTTGACTTCGGGTGAACCAGGGTCAAACGTTAAAATTAAACAAAAAGCTTTGGTTTACTAATGTTAGCATTCAAAAAGGAACATTTTTTCAAACTGACAAATTTTTTTTAAAGGGTCAAGAAAAATGAGCCACCCTAATGCACACCAGATTCAATTTATTGGGGGGGATAAAGTCAAATTATTGGGGGGGATAGATCCCCCCATCCCCCGGGTTTCGGCACCCCTGGTTGCAAGTTCTAGTGTTGATTATTATCATTCGCGCTTACGGATAGCGTATACTTGCGATACTAAAAAAATTAAAATACTATCGTTAGGTGATGCCATGAGACAATAATTTTATCCAGGTTTGTTCAAAATAAAAAAGTGTAATTTTTGTGAATGCTGATCAAGATGATAGTAGTATTCAATTTCTTATATCCACCCTTACATTGTAAATTGTAAAAATTAAATTTTTTTTTTCATATTTGCATGTCACGTTTCTCGGTCTGCTGTCATACTTAGCAACATTGCAAACACGCACGGCTTATCAAAAATAGTTTGATAATTTCGTAACTGGTGAAGACTTCCATAATTTTGCAAGGTTAATTATGAGGTCAATGCAATTAAGCTGTCTGAAAATGTCAAAGAGTCGAACAGCAATCCCGAGTTTGCTAATTAAAGCAATTTAATTGCCATTATTTGGTTGTTGGATAGTGGTTTTTAGTAAGGAATACAGATAATTGTATTTAACAAACCACCAATTAACGTGGTCTGACCTACAGAGTTCAGAAATGTTTAAATTTCAGCATTTTTAGTGGCAAATTGTTATGTAGTTGAAATTTTACCGAGCTTTAACTACAAACCTCTTCAGAAAAAAATGCATATTTGAAAAGTATAGCGATAAAAACTTTTCATTTAATCACTTATCCTCTCGGACTTTCGTGGCCAACTTATCGTATCCACAAAAATATTACAGTATTATGCTTGTTTCGATAGTTTACTGCTGCTGCTCAGACTAACCAGGAACTAGATTCAAGTCACTAGCAAGAATGATCACTGGTATTTTAGGCAACTTTTTGGCGTATTTTACTATATAAGAACTAACAATGCTGAAAGGACAAAATTTTGTGTTTATTTTACCAATCGTGATTGCATTTCGTTTAATCACGCCGCTTTTGCATGGCTCATCCTAAATTTTACTACTTGCAAGTCATGCAGAGCACATGTCAAATTGGCAGCGCATAAATAAATGATTAACTTTGAGTTGCATTCACACGGGCGACTTTCACCTGCGAGAATCGGGATTTTTTTGCCTTTTTTTTCTCAATTGCTTTTCTTTCTTTCTTTACCGATTCGAGAAAGAAAAGGCAAAATGCCGATTATCGCAGCTAAAAGTCGCCCGTGTGAATGCAGCTTGATGAGCCTTGTCACTGCAAATATAAATATTAGTTTAATACTTGATTGAATGTTATTTTGTATTCAAATATAACCTGAACTCCGTACCCGATTAAGGCAAACTGCATTCGAGTACAGTTATATAACGCCCAAAATCTGTTATTTAACTTTATACTGATTGTGTAACTGCTCACAAATAGGCTCGGTAATGCACTCTTTTGTTCAAAAGAACATTTTTATCGTAATGAATTCAGAACACGGGCCAAATTAAAAATAAATTTTTGTTACACAATACCGTATCGTAACGACATAACCAGATTTTAGCAATTATGCAGGTTCCATAATCGAGAAAACTTGAACACAACACACCTTTTCACTTCCCCAGTATGAATTTAGGTCATTCTATTCTCCATTACAATTTAAGAACAAATAAAACTGAAAATCCGAGAACTATTAACCTGGACTCAAAATTTATTAATTCTTCTAAAAAAAAAGAGTGTTGCTAAGTAGACCCACGGGGAATTTATTTAGTAAACTTTTTTCGCACTATGAGGTAGCACTTAACTAAACTCACATATAACACTTACCTTACATAGCAGATATGTGAAGTAAGTGCTATTTCACAGTTGTGAATAAAATTTAGTACCAAGTTCCTGAGGTTACCAGCAATCCTGTAAATATAGAGCGTTCGCAACAAAAACTTTAGGTTCGATTTTTTTCTAGTTGGGTCAAGCCAAAGACAAGAAAATATTAGTTTTCAACCCTTGCTTGATTTTCAGCACAAAAAAGAACAATGTTAGATAGGCTTCATCTTAAGTAGCAACAGTGCAACCGGGAAAGGACAAAGGGCACTGCCCCCTTGGCCCTAAGTCAATTCACTTAGAAAGTTTAGCTTAAGTATGCCACCTTTTTCAGCCTATCGCGCATCGAGCAGTCTGCTCACTGCCCGACCCATCAGTACGTCATTTATCGTAGCTACAAATTTGCGTCATCCTTCTCTAAACAAAATCCTGGTTGGGCATCTGTTGACTGGCAATCAGCTTGGCAAGTGGCAGCTGGACTCCAAAGTTGAATGTCCGTGCATCGATAAAACTTGATAAATAAATAAACAAAGAACACAGATCAAACTTTATAATTTTGGAAGTGTTCCAAAACGGATTGTAGGCAAAGAAACGAGGAGACGTTTCATAGCCTGATGCTTGAGAAACTGGCTGAAACTAGTTACTAGAATTTGCTTTTATTAAAGCGCAAAACTATCACGTATTTTAATGCTTTTCTTCGCCAACTTATGTTTAAAATTCAAATTAGCAAAATTATGCTTTGATTATTTCAAGTCATTATTGTATTATCGACGTATGCTTTGAATAGTTTTCAATTATATTTATGACGTAACATAAAAGGAGCGTGACTCTATTGTAATAAAATCATATTTAAATGATTTAATTTACAACAATATACATAAGTAAAACATTTAATAAGAAGGTTTATAAAGACGAAATTGGCTTTAATCTGTACTCATGAAAAATGTTTGAATATCTAGTTCTATACAAACGTGGAGCTAAACTAATTATGCTGAGTCAAACTGACTTTGAATTTGGCGGAACAGAAACTGAAAATATACATGATAGAATCTATGTTTGCCAAGTTGCTCAGCCAAGAGAAAATAAGTTTTCGAGGTTTCGATTCAAACTGTCACCTCTATCTATCACACACGATTAAGCAGGGCTACGACAGGTGGGCCAGGAGATACATCGTACCCGGGCCCTGGATGAGAGTAGCCGTTAGATCCTATAAGTACACACGCTGTCTGTTCTGTAAAACTTCTCAATAAAGTGGTGATACTTTAAGTTCTTTATTTTGCCGTTACCTGCATTTAGGGCAAAACCTAGACCAATTCTGGCGAAGACCTTCTTCTATTTTTGTGTTTTGGTCTTCTTCTAGTTTCTGGTAGAATACAATCGTAATTGTTAGTCTTCGCACCCCTGAAAAGATTTGTCTTTGAGGCCCGGCCGTGAAAGTTTTTCCTTTAATGCTGAATTAACGTCGAAAAGTGGGAGCAGTAAATTCCAGTTTTTGTGATTGTTGGTTTGACCCGACCGAAAGTCGAAACCGAGTTAACCGTTTCAGCAACAAACGCACTATTTTCCTCGACCCGACGACCACTGATCAAAATCCGGTTTCTTTTTTTCTTTTTCTACACGTTGTGTTTCTTTCAGTGAAACATGTTATTGTATGGTAATTGCGTCACGTTGTTATGATAGTGCGAACACGAAGTGTAAAGATCATTAATTGCTAATTTTAATACATTACGAACGAAAAAACAACTAACATTTAAACATAGGTTTACACTATAGGATAATGTATCTTCTTTCTATAACACGCAAGGGTCAGCTTTATTATTAAGAAGATTTTTTGCTTAATGTTTCCGTTTTAACAAGAGTATGAATACCTTAGTTTGTATCAACTTTTCATGAGTTTAATTTGCGCGTTCTATTGTGTGACCCTAAGTCATTTTGCTTACGCAACACAGTAATTTAACAGAGGCAACATCTTTGGCTATGCACCGTTCTGCTATGTAAACTGAATGGACGAGTTTAAAATGTGATATTCAATTAGCAACCAAGTGTAAGAGCGCTAATCAACTAATGCTTATTTGGGATTTTGGGAATAGAGCAGCTGCAAACAAAACGCCTCGTAACACGGCCGTGCGTGGAATTATAACAACAACAAATAACTTGTATATACACAAACAACAGTTGCATGGAGACTTTTTTCAAACAAAAATTGTATATGAACACGAGGCTAATTTGTGCTCAAAAATTTAAGAACAAATTAGGAATAGCCTCAACATGAAACAGTAATTAAGAACGCGGGGTGAGGCAGTCCATTTGTAAGTAGTCTACACAAGGGTGCCGATCTTTGTTGAGCATTGGGGGGGATAATTTGCAATTTTACCCCAATTTTGCCCTATTTTCAACATTGGGAGGGATGAACCGCAACCACGATTTTTTTCAGGTAAGCAAATTAAGTGAAGACCAGAAGAAAAAAGGTCTTGACCAAAGATGGAAGACTTTTTTCCCCGAATTCAAGTGAAGACTAAAAAAAAGGTCTTCACCAAAAATGGAAGACTTTTTTCCCAAAACTCAAGTGGAGATCAGCGCTCAGATGCAGACCAGAGTCAAATTATTGGGGGGAATGCAGATGCAAATCATATTCAAATTATTGGGGGAGATACAGTCAAATTATTAGGGGATGTATCCCCCCCATTCCCCCCGGGTTTCGGCACCCCTGAGTCTACAGAGTTTCTTGACCTTTTCTTCGTTGCCATTGTCGATTTGCTAAACAGTAATGAGGATCTATTGCGCAATGACAAAAAACAACTTTAAACTATACAAAAATAAGTTTGAGGCACTTTATTCCCCACTAAAATTAAGAACAAATGAGGCAAAAAGCTCGAAAATTAAGAACAGTCAGCCAAAAGCGAAAAAGTGTGTTAAATATTTTAGAGCTTTGTGATATATTTGTAAACTTTCCAATAACGTTATAATATAACTAATTTGCATTTTTAATGGTTAATTAAAATAATTCATCACAAAAGCGTCTTGATGAATTTCAAACAGGGCCAAATTTATGATGTCAAATAATTTTCCGTATGGAAACATGGCAATAACTATTTAGCGCAAGATCCTTAATGGGCAAGATCATTATAAAGGAAAAATTAAGGAAATGGTCGTCGATTTATCTTGGAAAATGTCAATTTTGATTCTTTTGCATTTTTCAATGAGCCTTATTTTTGTAACACCATCTAACTTTCAAGCAATGCTGAAAATTTCACACCTTCAAAAATTGAAAATATGTAAATGTTGCTTTATCATGTCTTTTGGTTGAGAGATTTTTTTGTTTTTGGGGATGGGGAGGGGGGTAATAGAGTTCGCTAAACACTTCATCAATATGGTTGTAGCTTTTCCATATCGTACCTAGACCTGTTATAAATACGTTTTCCCACTGTAAGCCACATTTAGAAAGTTCGTGGACAAGTCCAGCA
The DNA here is from genome assembly GCA_963965965.1 of Trididemnum nubilum. Lineage (NCBI taxonomy): Eukaryota > Metazoa > Chordata > Ascidiacea > Aplousobranchia > Didemnidae > Trididemnum > Trididemnum nubilum. Next base: position 14,466,705 of record OZ014480.1, read on the forward strand.
GTTCGGAAATTGATGCAAAATTCGAACTAGCTTAATACCAACCTAATCGTATTCGCTAAAGCAAAGTGGCATACTTTGGCAAATCTTACGCAGCAAAATTACTATGTTGTTTTTAAAATGTCGCTACAAGCGACCCGAATGAAGATTATTAGACCCTTTCCTCCCCCAACAACTACCCTGCTGACATGTAAATGCAACGTGCATCAGGCCCGAGTTTTTCCTTAATTCGTTAAACAAGTCAGGGCAAATTTGTAAGCTCAAAGTCCTCAGTTTACCTTTCGCGTGACCATAATAGTGCATTGTTTTGTAGAGCAGTGAAATCATTCCTGGTTGCTGCAAAATTGCGTAGTCATGGCTGCCTTAATGGCAGCATGGTACAGCAGCTTAATCAAAGCAATTATGCAAATGGTGTTTTGCAGCTTGTGCAGCATGTAGAGCTATGATAGGTCAAAGGTTTCTACTTTTTGCTGCTAAATGTTTACTCTAAAGGGTCACGACTAGGCTTCAAAGTTTCAGCTGAAAGTTTCGGTACCAAACTGATATAAACACGAAAAACTAAAAGATTTTAAATCGATCGGCAATTTTGTTGGCATTCTTAACGCGTTTTTGAATATAAGTCCTATAAATAATTTTTCAAACAGCAAGACAGATTTTCATAAACAGTAAAGAAATGCGAAAATAACGCTCTTTTAAATTTAAGAACCTAATAGTTTTTAAGAAAATGCTTTTAACTTAAGAAACCTGCTGCATGCAAATTAGAACAAATCAATAAAGTTGTTGTATGGAAATATCAAAAAAAAAAAATAACTATAACAGAGTCACAACGAAGCTAAATTGCTTTTTTCTATTCTTAGTATTTGCATTACCTAGTATAATCGTATACGTTAGGTGGTCGAGTTGTAACGCGTTCGTCTATGGAGCGGGAGTTCCGAGGTTCAAATCTCGGGCCGGTTAAATTAGACACAGTGTTGCCAACGGGCTCGCCACCGCTCCAACATTTCTTCGAAAGGAGCTGTGTTGCCCACAGACGCAATGACGCGGAGATGGGCCCCGCAAACTCGTTACAAGCTGCGGCATGATAGAGCGAGTATAATGAATGATTTGATTGATTTGATATACAGTCTATATAATGCACATGCAGAATTTTACGCTGCCGACAAAAGCAAACTTTCGAGCTTTAGTCTAAACTCGAGAAAAACTTTAAAACCAAACACGATACCACGAATTGCGCGAGAGCGTAGCAGTGTTTGAGTGCCGTTTTGAAAATTGCTTTTTTAAGTTTGAGTGCAGCGTGTTGTTTTGTGTTTTTTTTTTGGGAGTGACTATTTTACAGGTAAATTTGAATTAAAGGAGAGTAAAACAAAACTGAAACGCAATTATTTATTACGTATTTTTTATTTGCTTTTTAAGGGTTAAGATTAGGGTTTGGTTTAGAATTAGATTTGGTGTTAGAGTAGCGATTTGAACTTGGCTTAAATTTTGGTCAGAATTAATACAAAAGTAGATAGAAATTTCCAGCGAAATAGAGCCCTCCTTTTGTTTTTTTGTGGGCTTGTAATCTACTGTTGATTGCTTTGATCAAAACTTCTCAAAATTTGAAAATTAGCTTTTTTGTTTCACCATGGTTTCTATATTATTGTCAAAATACCACAGATTGTAGGTTATGAGCCCACCAATGGCATCATGCGATCATGCGATGATGTCACGCAATAAAAAGAACAACCACGCGCTTTTGAATGCGGAAAACCGGCACTAAATATAGACTAGCTATTCTGTTCTGCTCAAGGTCTCGCGTTAAAAAGCTTACCTAAATTGCTGCTATTGTTAATTCATCATGTAGATTCACGCATTTGAATATAATTTTCTAATTTTAAAGTGCGGAAACACCTTCGTTTCATCAAGGGATTCCCCACTGTTATTTTGGCGCAAACTGAATCGCGACTAGCCGATGTGGTAATCAATAAAACACTGCAAAACTAATTTGTTGCATTCATGATGTAACAGTTTGAATTTGCGAAACGCATGATTCGCCTCCAATCACAAGACCAGGCAGCCAATACGTCATTGAGCGGTATGATGTTAACTCAGTTATACCCATAGATCAGCTTGCATATGATTAAACATGTGAATAGCTATATTATGCAAAATTACGTTTAGAAAGGTCATTAAAGGTTAATTTTTGAAGTTGCTCCAACGACTAAAAATTAACGATTAAAGATTATTGGTGTCAAGCGTTCAAAACGCGGTATCGATACCCAATATCTGCCTTACAAAAAGTTTGTTTATTTACTGTGCTGGACTTTACTATCGCACAAGAAAATGCAAAAAGTACAAGCTGGATCCAGCCTGTAACTTGAAGTCTTCTGTTTTCTTGAATGACGTATGGAAGCGGAGATTGCCTCATTGAAAGGCTGCTTGCTTGACTCGCTGCTCTGAGAATTGAATAGGCATACTCTGGTTCCGATGCTCGCTATGCAAGTGACAAGCGCTGCTCGCTGTGCAAGTGACAAGCTCTTAAACTTGTTGACCTACTGTACATTTTTCAACTTAACGCGTAAAACAAAGCAAAATTCCAATTAACCGGCGCAAATACCTCGATATTTTGCCTAAGAAATTGTGGACTACTTTCAAATTATTGCAAATGCAATTTGCTCAAAAATTTTATAAACCTACTTCAATCAACGACACCAACAGAGGCAAGGCTGCAGCAGGAGCCAATCCTCAGGTTGGGTTTATGGCTGGCTGTTGGAAAGCTGGTCAAAAACCAAACTGAATAAAAAAGCTCACTAGCGCCAGCAAAACCCCGTGCAGCGAGACGAACTTTCCCGCCAAAATAGGTGAAAGCGAAGAAAAGAGTCTTCAGCGCCGTCGAGCCTCATTTTGGCAAAAAAAAGGTACTCCTAGATCGTCAATTTTAGCTGCTTATCTGGTAGGCTGGAGGCCTCTCTGGCTACGACTTTGGATACGAAAAGATACAACCTAACTAAATTATGATACTGACATAGGCCAAAAAATAGGTCAAAAGTACCTATTAGCCAATAACAATTTTTCGCGATGTTTTGGCTATTTTTATTCGTTTATTTATAGTAGATTGCAAGGTAACAAATAGGTTGGGATTTACGTCAAATAGAATTGCCTTGATTTTATGTTTTGCCTTTGTTCGTTTGACGTAAACCTTGTCTTTATCAGGTACACTATAGACTTTAAGGTTATTTTTCGATCTATGGCATTTACAAAATGCATTGAGATTTGTGTAAAATAAACAACCATCAATTTTTTACGCACGCAAATGACGCATAGACTTGCGTATGACGTCACCAAGCGAGTTACGTAAATATGCTCTTTGATCGATAAACTTTCTAAAAATAGTTTGCTCGGTAAGGTATTTCAAGTTTAAACAATGAATGCTAAATACAAGAATCTTCGTCGGACGTTGGCCCAAAAATAGAATTTAAATTGACTAAGTGCTGTATCTGATCGCTTTTTCCAAAATTAGTGCAGAGAAATAACAAATAAAGCACTCTAATTAAAGGATTCCATTATCTGACATTCCAGAAATGTTGGCAGAATCTGAGCCACTGTAGGACTTACTTTGCATTTTAGGTTTCTTAAAAGCTTATCCAAATGAGTTAAACAAAAAATTTTACTACCGATTTGTAACGTTTTTGAAATCAATTTTGAACAACATTTAAATGGCGCCCAGTAAGCCCTTAAACAATCATTACACTTTTCTTTGGAAGAACCCGAAATTTTTCGGTACTGATTGCACGGCAGTTTCATTTAATTGGATTAAAAATATTTTAAATAAGCTTTTACCGTTTTTAATCAGTTACTTTAGGTTGAGGTTGGTTGTTCTTAAATTTTCACAAGTTTTTAGCCTCGTTTGTTCTTTGTTTGTTCTTAAACTTTATTGAAAAACAAAATAACACAAACGTATTCTTGCTTGGTTAAAACTTGCTTGCATTGATCATGACTGATGAAACAATATTCGGCAAAATTAACAATGGCGATACAAAACGGTCAAAGAGCTCTGCTGGTTGCGTGCAAATACATTGTACTGGCTCGTGTTTTTAATTTTTTTTCATACCGAGGCTGACATTAGCACCGTCAAAAAGCCTCATGTAAAAAGCTTAGGCCAGGTGTGTCCAAATTCCGGCTAGCGACGAAATTTTATCCGGCTCGCCCCAGTATTCACTTTTGGCCCGCAACCAGAGTTCTTGCAAACCATTCCAATGAGACCAAACCTGCCCAGCAAATAGGCTACAGCACAGGCCCCATTTCTGATCAAAATGTGGTTGAAACCTATTTTTTGTTAGTTTCTTACAGCAATTTTTGTGAGCAAAATATAATTGAAAACTTTTTGTTTGGTCTTAGAGGACATTTCCTTAATTTGAGTTTTGGGCTTCACGAATTTTCTGAACAAAATTGTCCTTCATCTTAATATTTATTCCGGGCGCACCCTCGCTGCGTCTCATTTGGCACTTCATCGAAAATGTTTGGCAATTTTGTTTAGGCTATACTGTGCAGTAGTTTCTAACACGTAGTACACCTTTTATATAAGAACAAATTTATAAAAAATACGTGGCTCATTGTTTCTCAAAATTTAAGAACAAATTAAGAACAAAGCCAGGCACAGCATGAAAAAATGTTTAAGAACAAATCTATATAATTTAAAAGCATGAAAAACCGACCAGTGGTCGAGTGAATAGAGCGTCTACTACTGAAATAGGAGACACAGTTTCGATTCCCAGTCGGGTCAAGCCAGAGACTATAGAAATTGGTATTCACATCACAACTTTCCTACTTGACGTTCTGCAATAAAAAGGGAAAATATGAAGCCCCCACCGTGGGTGGTAGACAGGTGGCAGCTTGACTCGAAGATCGGAAGGTTTCTTCGCTGTCTCCTGGCCAAGGCAACTTGGTAAATAAAATGCAACTAAAACTGTAGCTTAGTGCATTTGTAAGTAATCGACAAAGATTTTTTGGCCTTTTCTACATTGCCATTGATGATTTGTATAACAATAGTCATGTTCTATAGAAAAGACAAATTTTAACAAACAAAAACAAACATTTCGTTTGCTATCACCAGTTTTAACTTTGCATTCAAGCCTTGACGAAGATAGGTACTACTTGTCCTTAGCAGAGCAAGCCTATCGAAAGTCGAAACGCTGGGAAAAAGTTTTCTGCCCAACCAGTTGAACCAGGCGCGTAGCCAGGAATTTGCAATGGGGGGGAGGCTGTTTTGGAGGCTGAAAACAACATCAAACGATCTTAACCCAGATTTTGATCGCTCTTAACTCAGATTGAGTCGGCTTTTCTGTCCAAATTTAAGTGATCTCCAAAAAAAAGCTCTTCTCTAAAATTGAGTCGGTTTTTCTGTATAGATTCAGGTGATTTCCAAAAAAAAAAAAAAAAAAGGCTGAAAACCAATTTTTCTGGTCGAAATCACATCAGGTCCTTGACTAATTCTCATCGCCAATCCAATGAGAGGGGGCTATTTTCGTTTTTAGTGCAAAAATCGGCTTCAAAAGTGCTAAAAACGGAATATTTTACATACTCTTCAGGCCAGTGGGGGGTTAAGACCCCCACCCCCCTTGGCTACGCTACTGAGTTGAGGTATTAAACGTGATTTAATACAAGAACAAATTTATGTCGCTTTATTCTCCAATTAAGTTAAGAACAGAAGAACAAACAAGGCTGAAAATTCATGAAAATTTAAGAACAGTCAGTCTCAGCTCAAAATTGACTGGTTCTTATATTTTCTTTATGACAAAATAACTTGGACCAAGCACATTGAACACATTGATACCAAATTATGTGCTGCTTCTGGTGTCATCTATAAATTATGCAAGTATGTACCCCTAAGAGCTTTTATGTCAGTTTGTTTCAGTTTAGTATATTCTCATATCCAATATGCAATTATTTGCAGGGGAAATTCTTCCAAAACCATCAAGCACAAACTGCAAGTCAAACATAACCGTATCACAAAAACACTACGCAACAAATCTGGTACAAAATTTGGCAATTTCTAATTTGTAAATTCCATCGATATTTAGAATTTGCACTTTATGAAAAACTGCAAGTCCGAAATATCGATAGAATTTACAAATTAGAAAGTGCCAAATTTATGGCTAAAGTCAATTTAAATAAATTGCCTGCATTTTGAGGCAATCAATTACCGGTTTTTAGAATATTGTCCTCCATCTATATGTACTCGACCCGAAGAGCTTCTTCCAAAAATTTTATGTGCAACGAACATTGTTGGTGAAAACTAATCAATCACTTAAAATTTCTGGTGTTAAAATTTGGTATAGTTTATCAAGTCACATAAGAGGTAAAGTTTTAACTTCCAATTACAAAACATTATCAAAGATACCAAAGCATTACTTTTTACAATCCCGTACTTGTTTATAAGCGAAATCATTACATGTGTGCATGTTAAAGTGCAGGCCTATCTATGTCAGAGTTTTTTTTTTCCCGTTTCTTTTTTTTACCAATTTTTGTCATTTTTTTCTTGTTTTTTCTATTTAGCAAAATCAAAACAAAACTTCCGTTGACAGTCGAACTCCTACCGTTGAATTTCGTACTATTTCTCGGAGGAACAGACTTGGCGACCATGTTGCTTGATTAAACGATGTTTTTTTGGTCTTTCGCTCCTTCTCGTCGTGCTAATCGGGTCTTTAAATGTTCGTTGAATTTGCGATTTATGTACCGTACTTTCTTGAATAGAAACCGCGGTTACTACTTTTTATTTTTAAACGTTTTGTACGGCTTCTATTCGAGGGCGTCTTTATTTTTTTTTCACATGAACGTTTTCGTCTTGAAGGCATTCAAATTTATCTACCATAAGTGACAAGAAAGCGACACAGAAAGTCAGCTGCAATTCTTTTGTCTCTTTTGTAAAGCACTCATAAATAAGGTTTTCACGTGCTACCCTACTGCTAATCCGCGGTTTTATCATTTTATAAAGAAGCTGGTTCATCATTGCCTGTTGCGGCTTCTATTCAAGGGCGGCTTCTATTATTTGTTCTTTTTAATCAATTCGTGCGGTTTCTATTCGAGGGCGCCTTCTATTCAAGGGCGGTTTCTATTTAAGAAAATAAGGTATTCGTTTTTGCTCGGCAGTAAAAGATTACTACTACTACTACTACTTATAAAAATAGTGTATTATATTTTCAATAAAATACTGTGCCAGATTTAATATGACATAGTTTTTTGATATAAAAGTTTCGCTATGAAGTGTTTAAAAATTGGAAGCATTTTGATATTTTAGTAGTTGTTACTTGAACTAGGTTGTTTGTATATGCATCATTATATTTGGCGAATCATATTCTTCGTATTGCTTTTGACCGAAAATTTTTTTCTAAACATTGGCTTACGGCTTACGGAAACAAATATTCAGAAAATGAGTCAATGAAAAACTGTTTTAATTCCTTAGCTTTTGACAGGCAAAATATTTGAGAAGAAAATCTCTTAAAGCATTATCATGAACTATATTTGGCTTTAAAGTTATTCAATCTTTGTTATGTAATAAATACCTTTGCCGTTTGAAGCACGGAAATTTTAGCAAACATTCTTCACCAGTCCGAGCTAGGCTGCGATCGTCACAAATATCTATAAATTGATGATTCATCGTAATCAGTTGGGGGCAATGTGACGTAAACACCCGTGATTGCAACGTCATCTTTTGTTTAAAGGGGCAATGATATGCATTTTTTTGTTCAGAAAAAGATAGGATATCGAAAAACAGTGGTATAATTTGACAAGCAGTGTTGAACTAGATTTAATCTCTCTCTTGTTACCAGACGACACTGAACACCAGCATAGGTTGTAAACATTTGGTTCCTAGTACGCTAAACGGTTATTGGCGCAGACGAAGTTCAGTTTGAGAAAAACGCACAGATAAAAGGCAGCGCCGCTGTTTTTGTGCTGTGCGTGACTGCCGCGCCTATTACCTAGCCAGACGGTTAGTACCATACAGTGAGCGCGTATAGACGTGTACAAAAGCAAGCTCCCAGAAAAGTGCTGTAAAATCTTTTACCTGTGTTTGTTTTCGAAGTTAAGCGAATAAAAAGAGTTTGAAGTTCGGAGAAACCATAAAATCGAGTTTAAAGTTAACTTTGAAAGGGTAAGACTGAAAGAAAGTGTTTTGTGAGTTTGTTTGTTTTGCCCTTTAGTGAGCTTAGGCAAAGTTTTAATATTGTGTTTTGCAGGTTTGAAACGATTATTTACAAACGATAGCTTTTGTGAGTTTTTATCAGAGTGTCTGTACAAAATCAGTTCAAAACTTGATTTTTAAGTTACATAGACTGAGGTGAAAACATCGACTACTGCGAAGAAATCTTGCCAAAAATTGTGACAAAATTTCCCGCCAACAATCAAGTATTTTATCGAAGTTCGTCAACGAAAGTCTAAACATGCCACCTATTCCAAAAATGCATATCGCCGGAGGCCATCAAGCTCAAGTTCACCCTAAACAAGGTAAAACAATTAACCTTTTGTTGCTTGGAACCCACTTTCCTATTTTGTTGAGTATTATAACATAAAAATAATGAAAATTATATAGGTACCCGAATGTTTTTGAAAACAAAGTTCTATTTTTCTAATTAAATATTTTGTTTTAACACTGACTTTGATTTGCTTTCTATAGCTGCGGCAGTGAGGGGTTCATTTGAAAATCATTACTACGTTGAAAAGAAGATAGGATCAGGAGGCTTTGGAGTCGTATACGCTGGAAAGAGACTGTCAGATGGGTTGCCTGTTGCAGTAAAACACATCACCAAATCAAAAATCAAAGTCTGGGGTCAGGTAGGGAGAATTGGTTTATATTTATTCTTTTAGCTTTTCATGGGACAATGTTTAGTTGGCGTAATAGTTCAAGGCTTGTTGTGGATGGGTTGCAATACTGTACAGTAGCCTGTACAGTATTGAGAGCTCGCTTGTGGTTTGTTTTTTGATCACTTTTCGTTTTTTTTTGTTTTAATATTGTTACTAGAGCAGATCTAAAACTTCAAATTATTGCGTTGAAGTCAACACTTGAAGAATACACTACGGGATAAACTTCGGTCTTAAGCTAGCGAAAAAAATTTAATGATTGCTAATTTATTTACCGGAGTGTTTTAATGTTAGGTAAATGGCCAAATTGTCCCGAACGAAGTCGCTTTGATGCATCGAATAACTCCCTGCAGCCAAGTAATCCAGCTTTTAGATTGGTATGAGCAACCAGACAGCTACATTATCGTAATGGAAAGACCTTCCCCTTGCCAAGACCTTTTCGATTACATTACCGAAAAAAAATACCTTGATGAAGACACAGCAAGGACTTTCTTCTGGCAGGTAAATGTTCCTTATCTGTCATGATTTTCGATATCTTTTTGATTAGGCCTACAGTAATTAGTTTTGCGAAGTTGAGTTTTTAATGAATTCGCTACACAATGCAAGATGTACGAAGGATTTTTTAAATTGCAATTTGCAAAGGTAGATTTTTGCCTGCTTTGCTTTGTAAGTCTGTTACAAAAGTAAACCGGATCACATCCATCCAAACCTAACCCGGATTTTTGTGATGCAATCCGGATCATGATCGAGACAATTTCCGAATATTTTTTGTGCGAGATCTTTGCACACTAAATTTCTTTGAAAATATGGCTAAATTTTTTAAGGCAAAGCAGTAAAAAGGCATAAAATCATATTTTCAAGCAAAAGTGCTTTATAGGTTTTGACTGCCGTTGACCATTGCTATAAATGTGGCGTAGTCCATCGTGATATCAAAGATGAAAACCTTTTAGTTGACCTACGAACCAATACCTTGAAGCTCATTGACTTCGGGTCAGGGGCGGTGTTGCGTGACACAGTCTATATCGAATTCGAAGGTAAGCCAGTAATTTAGCAAAATAGAGTGAAGTTGCTATAAACACGAAGTAGGCCTCAATGGGCTGCGGTCACCTGTCTCTGCTATTTAAAAATTGATGTCGAAGCAGCTGGACACTGAGAGCCTATTTGAGCGAAAAGTGCTCCGTCCAGTTGTGTGTGGTCCTTGGGGCATTGGAGCAAGACGTTGAAGACAGAATGCAGCTATTACTGTTTCTGGCAGACGGACAATGGTATCGATTCAATTGTAGAAGCTCGTTTCTACGCTCTCTTGTCTTAATTACAGTGCACTTGAATGCTTTGTGCATTGAAATTGAACATAGGAAAACTGCCCTGCGATTAGCAGTCGACAAAATCTATTTTTATTTTGCACTTGATCCACCCAAGTGAACTTGTTTAACCTTGAAATAATCGCCGGATTGTTTGTCCAGGCAAGACTAAAATTAGACCTCTAAATACCTTTTCAAAAGAGCCCTACCTTAAATAAAATAGCGAGTGCTTTAATATAAAATTCCACAGTGCCTGTACGTTTTTCGATTATGTAAAATTATTGCGTTAAATTTTTTATAAGACTGGAAATTGTAGTTCGACACCTAAATTAGAAGTCTTTGGCTATACTTTAAAATAAATTTAATTTTGAAATATTGATCAAAAATGCAAATATCAGCATGTATTAAGTTTGGTAAGGTAATGTTAGAACTTTGCGGTTCAAAATTGTGCTGAAAGCGCTAACGGGAAAAGTCCACGTATACTTAAAAAATTACAAAATTTTTTTATGCAAGTCAGTAAACAGTTAAATTTGTACTTCAAAGAGATTATAAAGTCTTTGATGTGTCGTTTTTGTATGACTGGTGCCCATTCCCCTGAGATATGAATAACGTAGATTGAAATTGTTACGCAATGCTCCGTCTAGCCTTAAGTTACAAAACAGAAGCTATTTTGAGTTCGACAAAGCACTAGGTTGAATTTGTTTACAGTTGGAGAACAAAGACCTCGCACTCCCGCTTAAACGCCCTGATTAACATTTGCCCTAGTTGTTTATCTCGAGTAGCATTGGCCTGAATTAGGGTGGCTCCAGTTTTGAGCCTATAAGGAACTAAAGTTTTGCTCACTTTTTGCGTCAATGATACTGTTTTGCATAGAAATTGCAGTAGGTGTTGTGTTTATCACGCAGTGTCATACAAAGGTTCTTTCGAGTAAGAAAATGCTGCGAAGTTTTGGTACGTATGCGCTGGACAAAGACTTTTTCTACTATGTTGTCTTGTCACAAGCCCCTAAATCATCAGACGCATTCCTTTTAGTTGAATCACAGCAGTGCTGTGCGCATTTCGTGCACTTCAAAATATTTTCTGTTCGTCTCCCAGACTCAGCTATTACGACATGGTAAACAAATCAAATCTGCAATCATGTAGCATGGAACATCGAACTGTTTAGGCGCTGATTTGGCTAAGAGAGGATACAGTGCTATATTTTACGACTTTAATTAGCTGCTTTTTCGAAGCGGTAATTTGACTTGACACTAATTACTTTGCTGACGTAACCAAAGGTGCTTGTTTGCGTATTATTTAGTCGTTACGCCTTATATGAGCAAAGTAATAATTTAATTGTACAATTACATCAAATTCTTGTTGAATGTTATCCTCAGATTTGTCGTAGTAGGGGTTGAACATTACGTAGAAATTTAAGAAATTCTGTTGTAATGTAGCTGTGAATCTGGAACTGGTTTTAACAAATCTGCGCTGGTAATTTGATACTAAAAATACTTGCGAAATTCCTTTTTGAGATCACGTTCCTACGCATGTGTTCGGATAATGCAACAAATTGCAACAGCCACTGCCACCGAGGTGTTTCTAATTCGGACCTATACCTAGTTATGTTGTTGGTACGTTGGTTGTGACGTAATCTAGTTGCTATGGCAACGTTACGTTGATTGGCTGGTTAGTTGCGCATCCAGGGAACGCAGCAACGAGTTATGACGCCCTTTCGAATTGTTGTTTAATAGCTACATCTGCTACAAAAAGCGATCGAAGGTCGAACAAAAGATTTTCGATTTTTTGTTTTCCGATACTATATAGCTTCGCGTAGTAGCGCCAAGGATTCACGTGATGGCTTTGTGTTGCTCTTCCGCTGTCCAACGCACACAACAGTGGAGCATGTACCACACGTGTAAGATGTATTCTTATCCAGGTAATAAGATATCTGTTGCGCAAGTCCCAATTCCGTTTTCTATTTTTCAAAGTCTACAGTTGATCATTCAGTTGTTATCCGTTATACCCGCTCGCTTGCTGCGTTTTAGAGAACATAGTTTTGAATTGTTGCAGCAAAGAAACTTGGATTTTGTCTTTGTAATAACCCGATTAGCTTTGCCATTGCCTTTTGTCTAGTTTTGCTGCTTTTTGCTTTTCACAAAAATAGGTTTATAATAAGGTAATGAATTAGAGTATTATGTGCGTTTGGTGATAGTAATATGGTTAAATCGTGAAATTCAAGATATCTCTGCCTTATACCATAAGCTTGGTAATATTTTTGTTGCTACTGTAATTATAGCCTTCTTTCGCTAAATACCTTCCAAAGTTCGGTCTGCGAATTCTGTTAATGTTAAAAATGCCCGAAATTTTGAACATAGCTCTAAAAATGTATGTCTATTTCAAAATTTTTTTCTTGTCTCAATTTTGTTGTTTTCGGCAGTATTTTATTTTGTTGAGGTTACGTAATAACATACTCGTAACAGTTGTGTTGTTCAGCAACAAGACCAGCTTTGCAAATCTGTCAACAGCTGTAAACCTCCGAAATCTGAAGAATTTTAATTACATAACCATTATGTTGCTAACTCATCATGTCATCGACTTTGTTGAGGCATTTTCATTTTCAGCGGACTTCAAAGCATAGGTTTTAGTTTGGGGGTCCTTGGTTAGAATTAAGAATGTGCTACATCTCTTTTTCATTGCGAACTCTACAATATGCAACATTATCCACATATCAACAACACAATATTAGCTGCATCGACTCTCCCTAATCTACTAGGCCCTAACCTACAAGCCAGTTAAAGAATTTTCGTGATTTTGTTAAATATTGACTTGGAAATTCCATTTTGAGGCTATGGGAACTTTAATGTTTGCAGTCTAGATACAAATTGATAAATCTTGGACGAGATATCCCGCCCATCTCAACACTTGTTAGCCTAGCCACGTGTTTAAGTTTTTCTAATATTAATGTGTACTCAGATGAGTCACTACTTTAGCCATTCATTACGAGCCCAGTGACTTTTATTCTAAGTTCAATTTGTCGTACTTGGAGTCATAATTTGGCGTGGCTTTCGTGCTGTGGCATGCCCAAAAGCCTATTTACAAAAACTTAAGACAGACGCCCATTTTTATGTTCCTTTGATGGCCAATTTCATAAAATTAATGGCAGAAATATGCGGGAAAAGCCATCTACTTCAAAGCCCTCAATGTACGTGGTCCCTTTGTTGTATAAAGTTGTTGACGCACAATTACCATTGTCTGGAAAGCGCAGCTTAGTACTGGGTTGTAAAATAGCTATATTATGACATCACAAATGCCCGTCTCCCACGTTGAAATTGGCGGGAACTCGAATTCTTTTGACGCGATGTCATTAACGAATTTTTCGTGGTCATAAAATTTGCGCTCCATTTCGTTTGGTTTTGACTGTGTGAAAATTTCAAAGGAGAAATGCTAGTAGAATATCGCAACAAAAAGCTTCAAAATTTACTAAGCGTTTCAGAAAGAAAAATCCATTTTAAATTGCATAGTTCTTACTTCTTAGGCTTCCATTTGGCCAAATTTTCCTTGTGTGCCCGCTATTGAAATTGCCATCAGTTGTTTCGTAGTGAAAAAAACGCAGGTAAACCGAAGCTGTAACGACATCAAATAGTTATGGTTTATTGTTATGAAAGCACGTTATGTGGAATTGGGCCATTGTTAGTAGCGATTGGTCGACTTAGAAACGCAGCTATTTCGCACTAACGAAAGAATCATCTACGTTCTAGGAAAAAGTCCGTTGTGTTTTGGCGGATGTTCGCCGTCCTGCCATCTCATAATACGTGCTTCCTAATATCAAACGCATAGAGGACATTTGCGGTCTGTATGTGATGTTATTTTATTTCATTCATAAATTTCTACACTAAAGAGTTAGTCTTTGGGAGAAAGGCCCGTTACCAAGCACAAAATCAAAGCGGAAGTTTGAGGTGTTTTCTGTTAGACCCAAGGTCATATGCGTTTGCTAACATAACGGTGACATCGTAGACATTGCTAAAGAGGGTGGAACATCAAATGTTTTATTGACATTATTTGGCGTAGGTAGATGCCTCAGTGTTGGGAATTTGAATTTGTTTCTTTGATAAATACCAGGAGGTTTTTTTATTTGCCCTTGATTTTATGAGATCCGCGATGTTTGTAGCAATTAACAACTTAAGGCAGAATAGCTACCATTCTTAATTTCTTTATATGGGCTTAGCGGTTAAAGCTAACATTGAATTCCGTGATAAAACATTTGCTTGTTGCTTGGTTACGACGGCGTACTTGCGATGCCTTTCATTCCTCGCTCGTAAACGCACTTTGTTTTGAAAGAATCGTTTGAAAGGGCGCGCCCGTTGAATGTTCCAACGCTGTGCTGCTTTTTCGTTTCTTTGAAAAGAATTTGTGAATCCAATCCTTCAGAAGGGGGTATTTTCCCGCGCCTATTTCGCGTTTACGAGTACGTATTTATGCAAAAGTGCAAATATTGTAGTTATCGCTTTGAAAGATAAAGTTTAATTCTGAATATATTGTATTTGCAGTATTTTTGAAACAAATTTTTTGAGATAATGAAATAAATGATTGCCGCGGTGCAGACACCTAGACTTAAATTTTGTGGTTAAGAAGCGTGTAATTTTCAACTGCGATATTTTTGATTTCGGAAATCGGTCGCATAATTGCTGAAAAAAGGCGTCGCTTTCGTTTCCTGTATTTGGCGACCGCAAATTGCGACTTAGCGCAAAACTTGTTATTTTGTTATTTTCATCGCCGTGAATCGGAAGTCTACAGCGCAGCGCTGTTGTGTGATTTTTTGGATTTTTGAATAACTATTTGTAGTAGCGCAATGTGTGAACATGAAACGAAGATATCTGGTTAAGGTCATAAACGGTAAAATGTATCATATGCACTGCATATTCCATACGGTTTTGTGGAAATTTAACTGCAGATAATACGGCGTGGGATACTTATAATTTTCACCATGATAACTGTTAGAAACCGAGCAAAATTTCACAAAATCAATGTTAAATAGCTCTTGTAATTGTTTTGTGTACCTTGTCTACGGATAAAACCAGTTAAGTTTGACCAAATAGAGGCCGAAACCGGATATAACTTTTATGTAAAGGGCAGTGTGTAGCACTTATATTCAAGAACAGTTGTTGGGATTAGTTAATCTCCTATATCACGCTCTTAAAATTTACTTTCTCCATCGTGGTTATGAAATACAAGCTAATCCGATGTGGGAAAAAGTTTCTGCTAGGTTTATGAATTTAATTAAGCAGCTGGACGATAGTTAATAAATTTTGTTTTGGCTAAACGTTTTGTGCTTTCATTTTCAATGATTTCAAATGTGATTTGATATGCTGCAAAGGTACATTGATAATGTTATATTGATTGGCTTAGCGGCTTTGTCAATATCACATTGATCTATGATCGGTAGGGCACAGTCTCGTTTTAGCGTGGAATTTGCCCTTGAAAATATGCGGCTAACAAGTCACAAGGTCTACACTTGGCAAAAATATTTTCGTTTTTGTCTTCTGTCCAAACTGCAATAACTATTTTTAAAGGTTTAGTGTAAAATTTAAAAAAAATTTTGTAAATTATTTGAAAATTTTTTATTTGGTTTTTAGTTTTAATAAATTATTTGAAAATTTTTTGTTTGGTTTTTAGTTTTACTAGACTTGATGCGAATGTGGTAAATTTATCAGTTCAAGCAGTATTTGATTTTGGCCTGTTAATTACGACAAAGGGTGCGGCGCTGTGCTAAATGGGAGTTGGAGTTTGAGTTTGAATGTTGGAAGTTGGAGTTTGAATGTTGGAGTTGGAGTTTGAATTTACTGTTGGAGTTTGAATGTTTGAATTTACTGCACTGAACTTTAAAAAATGCTGTCTTTTGCTAGTAGCTGCAGTTCTAAATTTGGCGACGATTTAAAATTCCTTTGTTGTGATCGTTTATTTCTTAAGTCGACTGATTGACCTCCGTGGTATGCAGGCAGATGAAAATAGTTTACAAAAATGATATTTCTGCTTCGTGGGCGTTGCAACTTTCCCAGCGTATTTGCGAAAGCATTTAGAAAATCGCCTTTGAAAAAATGCGAAAATATAGCTTCGGTAGACAAAAAGGATTACGTCGCGAAAAAGTACCGCTTGCTTCCTAGGTCAAAAGAATTACGTAGTTTCGAAAATAAAAAGTGCATTTTTTCTGGCGCGAATTGTAGCTCATCTAGGCGTGGCATTTGCAGCAATTCGTGATAAGCAATGAACGCATACCATCTGCTGCTAATAAAATATGCAACCAATTACTAAAGCTTCAAAACGGTGCTATTTCTTTGTTTAGAAGCCTTCAGAAATAGGTTAAATGTCGGAAAATGTCAAAAATTTATTCTAAATGTAAGCTCAAGGTTAAATGTTACATATGACTCATTTGCCTGAGTTTGTTGTATAGTGACTCATAATGGTGTCATTTTAAAGCCAAATACACCTATTTGCCAGAGTTCCAGTGCTTACGAAAACGCAACTTATCGTAAAACAGCAGGAGATAGTAGGTTTATTGGACAAGCAGTTAACATTCCCGAAAGTCTGGACAGGACTTTTAAATTATTAAATCTTACGTGCTGCTTGCTTACCGGGTGTGGTGTATGCTGTCCATATTCTACGTCTGGTAGTAGAAGGAAATAAAATTGTTTTATCAGGCAAAAAGTTGCCCATTTGCATTCCTTTTCAAGGCGTGTACACCGTTTTCAATTAAGTGTCTGCAGTTTATTAAAATTCCATTCAAAGCAGTGTACCCTTTAAACTGTTCTCACAAAATCTTGCCAAATTTTGGGTTGTAAAAGCAAATTAATGAGGACCTACTTATTCGCCTGTTTGAATTTATAAGCGTTTTTCTGTTGTCATGTACACAGCTTTCAACGCCGCAAATCTTACCAAATCCAAATTCTTGCGAAAAAATGCTGTTGAACAGGTTAATTAGGATGAAATATTCGCTTAGGCCCAAATGAGCGCTTATGCTATTTTTATTGTGACAACGCTCATAAATTGTTTTGATAGTAGATATATGCGAACTATTTGCTGCACTAACTCGTTTGGCATTACTGTTATCAAAAGGATATGACGTTTTTTTGCGTGAAGAACGTTCGCATCGAGCTGGACATAGACTGCTTTAGCATTACAGTATAACGATTTGCAAAGGTCTTATAGCGCTTATTTTGCTCACATTGCGTGCGTACTGGAATATTACATTGCAGTTGCAGCATTTAGGCACAAAATCGCCTACTATTCAGTGTTGAAGCGACGTAACCAATCCATACCCGGATCTGTTGTAGTGACAGTAATGTACTTGAATCTTCGTAATTTTGCGTTTAAGCCCTTTACTTGAACCAACTTGATCAAACCATTGTTCAAAATCACATATAAATTCTTGTGTAAACTATCGATCTAAATTATGACATTTCTAATGACCCTACAAACGTCACAATGGGTTTTGGGTGGATTAATTGCTCATAGAGTTAATCAATTTTGACAGTTCATATAATTTTAGGAGTGCCAATGAGATTTTCAACTTCGCGAATAGAACTGTTGCAATCCAAGCGCATTAGCACATCTCACTAAAGCATAGCCTATCATGCAACTATAAAAATACCCTCTTTTTACAGGAACTAGAGTCTACGCTCCCCCAGAATGGATAAGAAAGCACCGGTACCATGGAAGAGCTGCCACAGCGTGGAGCCTTGGCATTCTTCTTTACGACATGGTTTGTGGAGACATTCCATTTGAAAAAGACGAAGAAATTGAAAACGCCCAAATCCATTTCCCAAGACCCTTGTCGCCTGGTAAGACATTTGCTTGATAGTGTTTGGTCTTTCTGGAGTAGAAATAGATAAGTATGCTCTCAGACACCAGTCCATAACGTCTTCTTGCCAAACAAGGAAATTTGCGTTGCAGTCTGGAGAAATTGACTCCGTGATACTTTTGCTTAAGTACTTCCGTTACGAGTTGATAAGGTCTCAGCTTGTAGCCAAGTGTTAGTTATGTATGGTAATTTTTGGTATTTTGTAAATGCAATTAGCTTATCTGTGATGTGGGATTTAATTTATTCAATACTCGCACACTAAATTGATGAAAAAAGATATTCACACACGCGAAAATTTGAAAGAAGACGAGGGCTTGAGTTTGGGCAATACGTATATACATCAGATTTAAATTGCGCAAAATTTTGGCTTAACATTCCTCTACAGTACGTTTGCGCTTTTATCTGTCAAACGGAGCAACGGCATCACTTCTTTTTTTGGAACGGCCTAAATTGACATTAGTTTAGTAGTTCAAAGCGTCTTTTTCCATTCCATGACGTAAAATTCCAGTACTAATTCAGTAACTCAACTTATATGACGCATGTGTGCCCTTGACAACATTAAACGTATTTAACTGTGATAATTTTAGCAGCTAGTTCAAATACACCGCCCATGCGTACAGGGGTCTGTGCTGCTTTACAAAATGCCATGGGAACCCTTCGCTGTATTTACTATACATACAGCTGGAGCGTTTTCTGTCTACGCTCGCTGCTATTTTTGCAAAGTTTGTCTATTTTCGGATGCTGATTCTGGAAAAACAAATATTTTCAAACAGTCTTTAATTTCAAGTCGCCGTTTTAGTAATCGTTTTGACTTTTTAAACCCCTTTCACCTTTTCTACACTGGGTGGCGTATTTTTGTCAAAACGTGCCGCATTTGTTTTGAAGACGGTTCCTTTTTTTAGTTAGGGGAAAGAGTTAATGAAAAAGCAAACCTGCTTAACCCAATTGTGTTTCATCTTTTCCTGCGGTATTTTTCATTGCTTAAGTCGATAGTAGATAAATTGCGGTATTTCCACGTAAAGAGTAACCTACAGTATACCTTAGCGAATTATGTTTGTATTGGAAAGTACCACCATGTAATTTCTGTTCCTCAACAATACGAAAAATTACACTGCGTAGGCTATACTGTTTTGGTCCGGAAAAATCATAGCAACTTTCGTTTGCGCAGCGATATTTGCTCTCACGAACGGCCGTTAGACAAAGACAATATACCAGACCGTTGGTAAACAGCCAATCATCGCGCTTTCTCAGCGCCGCGTGCGGCAAAGGCTGATGTTTTGTTGTGTCTGGCATACGGTTACGCTTCTGTCACGTACCGTCGCTTTACCAACTGTACATGGATAATGCTGCAGTTAATTGACGAAGTTTGGCTCCGTTTAATTGCACGTTCGCAAGCGGCGATAAATTTTAATTAAATTTCAGAAATTACACCTTCGATACACCACGGTGGAGCAAATTTTGAATTATTCTTCATTCCCGTAATCGCCTAATGCCGTTTCATAAAAAAGCGTTAGTCCCATAATATGACAGATTAACTATTATGAAACAAGGGTTTATCCTGCAGCCGTGCGATGCAATAAAATGTGCTCGCCAAACTAACGACGAACGCATTCATAAGGAGTGCTCACTGCAGAAAATTAGTTACATTTAGTAAAAAAAGTTGTAAAAATATTAATTTGTTTGCTTTATTTCAGAATGCGAAGACTTGATTCGATCATTACTTTGCTACCGCCCTTCTGACCGATTAAGTTTAGACCAAATGATGGTGCACCCATGGATTTTAAAGGGAAAGTTTATATCCAGGTAAGCTAAATATTTTGAGGTTTTCAGAAAAACTGATTTTTGGTAGCCAAGTTTTACATTTGCTCCGAGTTTCAAGTTTAAAGAAACTTTGTCCAAGCAGCGATTTAAAATCAACAAATCACAAAAGTATTCGTAGATAGAAATGACGATTTAATGTTTGAGAAAAAAAAATACTTTCTACAATTTAAATAATGAATTTGCAATATTTTTTTAGGCATTGTGGAACCATAGGTAGCCACATTCGGTCAACATCTGAATGTTCTGACGGTGATGGGCCAAGTGAAAGTTCGGAAAGTCTCAACTAACAAAAAGACGGCCTCAAATGCTTTAGGTCTGCCAAATTGTTGGTGCTAAAGAAGGTTCGAAAGAGAAGAGCTTGAGTCAAAAGTGATCGTCTTGAGAAATTGGAGAATTTTGATGGAAACCCTGAAAACTTGGGTAGAAAGACGTTCAAATGAAGAAGTTACGTGTTTTTGCTTTCTTTTTGCATTGCACAAGCTTTAAATTATCTGAAGTATTTATATTTATTTATTCAACGCTTGAGCTGTTTTCTTTTTCGCTATAAAGAGAAACCTAGTTTATGTATTTTTGCTATTTATTTATTTCTTTTACTTTGCTCGTATTTTTTGATCAATGCTAATCGGCTATCGTTTTTATCCATTTGCTAATTTGGTGCTTGTAGAAAAACTTTTCACTTAAAGTTTTTGATATTCTTTAAGACCGGCTTTAATTAGAAATAAATCCAAATGCTCAGATTTTAATTTGCCAATCAACCTCCATGGTGCCCCTTACTTGATCTTGCTGAAGTATAGACTCAATCAATGCATTAATATCGAAATAGGAATGATTTTTCGCGTATTTTTATGTCACAGTATAACTGTCTGCCATTTCATTTATTGTAGTAGTCTAGTTTTTATTCGGGTTTTCATTATTTATTTATGGGAATAAATTGTAGCCTAAAAGAGGCTAAAAATTTTAAACTTGCTTGCTTTTGCAATATTGTACAGTACAGTATAGACATTAGACTCTTAGTGCGAAGACATTAGAAAAAATCCCTTCTGAAGACATCAGAAAAATGGCTTCATTGAAGTAAAAAAGCGTTTTTAAACTAGTTGCGATCCATTGTCACCGCTAATTTTGAAATTAACGTTCAAGAATTTATAACGTTCAAGCGTTATGAACAGAGGAACTAACGTTCAAGAACTTTTTAAACTCAAATTTGAAGATGTAAGCAAATGGTACACATTACGACCATCGAATTCAAAATGAGAAATAGCAGATTTTTTAAGCTTTTATTTCGAAGCTAGAAGGATGTGACAAAGGTTTATTAGATATCAAAACCACCGACGTATTTCATCTATCACAAAAATATTCAGCATAAAATCAGAATGCGTTTTTGCTTACCTATATTAAGTGAAGTTCCACAACACACGTAAAAACAAAATAGAAAAACAGTGGTCGGAGAAGCTAATTATCAACCCGCGAACAACGGCAAGTAAATGATTGAAAAGTTGCTGCACCTTATTCGTGGGGGGGGGGGGGACAGAAGGTTACATTACAGTAACATAGCATACAAGAGCATATCAGCAAACTGTTAATAGTATTAACAATGCAACAATAAAAAGAATCAAAGAATTTAAAAATCTGATATTTTTCCAATTAAGTCCAAATCAAAATTTTGAGTTGGCGTTACTATGACTGCTTATAACAAAATCACGTGAAGCAATGTGACCAATCACATGAAGTGTTGACACTTCTAAATTGTGACGTATTGTTGACGTGGGGTTTCGTGACCAATCACGAGAAATTATTTCTATCAGCAAAAAGCATGCTAAAAAGTCATAAATGGAAAAACTAAATCAGTATCGTCATATTTCGTGATTAAGTTGAGATAACGAGAGAAAAAACAAAAACAATTAATCGTAAATGTAAGGGTACACTTTGTAAAACTGCATCCTGCCAAATATCATCAAAAACTAATCTCAGGTCACTCTTGCGTCAAAAAAATGCTCCATTTGCGCAGTTGTGGTCACCCATAAAGCTAGGTATAGATAGGGTAGGTAAAATTATCGTGAGTTACATTGCTTTGACTTGTTTTAGCAGGCCCAACTCTGGTGGTCTTATTTTTCTTTCCTTCCACTATTAATTCTAAAACTATACGTATTTTATAGACATACTGAGCTGTAAATTATAGGAAAATGGATGGAGTTTTCCGTAAGTTTCCAGTTCAAATGAAAGCCTAGATATTGCCACGTTAAGTCGATGAAATATCACCAAATCCCGAAAAAAAAAAAAAAAAAAAAAGACAAGGAAAAAGCCCAACTCATAAAAAAACCTAGGTACTGTAATTAGTAATCAATTATACAAATTACACCTGATAACATTTGCGGTAACTGTAGAACGTAAGTGTGTACATTTTAAAAACAAATTTTATATTAATAACGAATTGTAACTATATAGAACAAAAGAGTTTTTTTGAATTAGATAAATTCAGGTTTTACTCAAAGCCCTATACTTAAAATCTTTTTCGATGGGCTGATTAAATTGCCAATTTTTTTCGACACCACAAAAATATGTTTTGAATATCATTGGCATTGACGCAAATCGTGATCTGTTACAGATTATTTGCCTATTGAGCAAAAGTATACGATTCAGGTCACTATCGTACAAGTGATGTAACTTATATTATCCAACGATCATTCTCGCCAGATTTTGGATTTTATTGGTTACATTCCTATTTTTACGCTAGTTAATTAACTTAAGCATCAAAATACCAGTGAAATTTGGTTCTTGAAAAAGTCACAGCTAATTTCAATCGAGAATTTCCCACCTATGGTAGTGCTCATTAATAATGTTGGTTACTGTTCACCCGCAATCAACAAAACATTCCATTCAGCTTGCACGATCAAATTAAGAATTTACAATGACAAATCAGATTGCGAAATGCGAATACTGTATTGCAAGATGAGAATTGCGGAACCAAAAGGGAAATCCCTTAATCCAAGTACCTCTTATTTAACACGGGCTATTATTTCTTAAAACTGATTTTAGTTAGGAGAGGGGGTCAAACTTGCTTCTCTATTAAACCGAAAGCCAAGAAAGTGCCAAATTTGACATAAGAGTTTCATCTCTGACAACAAAAAGGAGGAATCCGATAGATCAATCCAAAAAAAAAAGTGTCGTACTTCTGTACTATTAAAAATGATAGACAAAAATTAGAGATTTTTTGCAATCAACTCAACGATTTTTAGAGCTTTGTGAGTTTGATTCAATTAAGCTTTAATCAAACCAAAAGATACATGAGTTTAGATAAGTCTATTATTGATCTAAAGATTAAAGTAGATAAATATTATTAAATAATTAAACGGAAGGTTTATGATAACCGGAAGCTTGGCACGAATTAGGTCTAATTCCGTAATATTTCCGGAAAAAAGTGACATTTAGCATGAAAAATTGTTCGTTTCCGGAATAATTGGCAACAATTTTCCTCTTGAAATGTAAATATATGTCGTTTGGTTAATTTTTGTTCCGTGAGCACAATTTTGTAATCACTTGAACCAACGCCCAAAAAGCTAAGATCCTTCAATAATTTAAATACAGTAGCCAGCAGCTCAAACATCGCGCTCAAGAACTGAACTGCAACAATATCTTAAAGGAAATAAATACGAAATTAATGCAGACCAAACTACAATAGGCATAGCAAGATTTAATTTCATGCATCAACTTGCTCAACGGATAATTGCTGCTTCAAAATTTACTATAATCAAATATCATTCATTTATCAAGGACAACTTGCGCAAAACACCATCTACCAGTGATAAAAATTGTCGCAAATTTGCCGGTAAAAGAAGTAGAAATTAACTCTCGTGCGTATATACTAGAGATGGCAACAGGGCAGCTGATAGAAAATGAGAAAAACTGATAGAAAACACACACAAGGCAGACAAAAGCTGTACAATTAGAATGACTGACGTCGCGTTGCGTGTTGCTATGTTTTTACTTAGCTGTTTTCAAAGTTAACGGGTGCCAAGTTTCAGACTTTTACTTATAACTCGAGAACAGTTTGGTCTAGCTGTATGAAATTTTAACAGCAGTTTGAGATCAATAAGTTATATGTTTGTGCCAAATTTCGAGGCAATGAGTCACGTGACTTCGGTTTTAGGACCAAAAACCACCTCGAAAGTTTGGTGTAAAAATGGTCTTGTTCAAAAACGGTGTTAGCGATAGCCGTGACTTTATCTTGACCGGTGTTGGACCATGTGTGTATATTCTCAATGCTGCTAGTATGATTAGTCTAATCTTGCGGAAGAATTGACTCCGAGGATATTTTTGTTGCTAGTCCATTCCTTTTGTTATGCTGAATCATGCTGCGTCATTGCCCCTAGCAAGCTTCGTGAAATATTTGTTCTTATGATTTGTGAGGTTCTTAAGCTAGCAGATGTAGCCTACTATCGCAGGATCGAGCACATGTTTGTGAATTAGTGGAATGTTTTCATAGTCTTTGGAGTTCGTACGTTAAGTATGGTGTGAATGCAGCTGTTATTTGTTAGACCAGTACTGTTTAGTTAGCCTATGGGTACACCGGCAGACTGTCAGTCAGTCAGTGTCACAGTGGGCCTATATTTTACTTGCTATTTAAGTCGATATTTTTTCTCAGTACTGACTGATTTCCATGTTTGGCGATATGGTATTATAGTTGTTTGACCTATGGCTAAATTTCTGATTCTATACGTGCTTATGTAGACCGCAGTCCAGTAGATTGCAACACCAGTACCTGCAGTAGCCTGCCATTACTTAGATTATAGCTAGATAGGTCATTATTTGTAGTATTTAAATACCGGTACCTAGTTAGGTAGGAATTGTGTTGCTAAATTTTGTGGTTGGAATATTTGCTAAATTTGGATACTGTTACTAGTAATACACTCAAGTTCTGGTT
The DNA here is from genome assembly GCA_963965965.1 of Trididemnum nubilum. Classification (NCBI taxonomy): domain Eukaryota; kingdom Metazoa; phylum Chordata; class Ascidiacea; order Aplousobranchia; family Didemnidae; genus Trididemnum; species Trididemnum nubilum. The sequence continues at coordinate 14,491,417 of OZ014480.1, forward strand.
ACTCTGTGTTCTATGCTGAACAGGAGGAAGTTACGGTAGCAACTGTGGATTCGATAATCAAGTAATCACGGTCATTGAAATTATTCAAGTAGGATCGCCTACGCACTCTGTTGCTCTACACGAGTGTGTGTAACTTACAAACGGCATAAATACGGTAAAAGATATTTCACAGGGTTATTATAATTATATGTCTTAAGATACCCTTTCATCCCTACCAACCCACTTCAGACTTTTGGCCACGATGAGTTTTTTTTTCTTTTTTTTTTTTTACTTTCTAAATATTGTGCGCTCTTCTAAACCACAACACATCAGAATCTAATTTTTGTGTAAAGTTGTTAAGCTGCAAATGCAATGTTGTCTCCCAAAATTGTTTGGGGCCACTCCTCCAGAAATCCCCCAATACGAGGCTCAAAAAATTAATTTTTTTGATTGCTGAAGCTAGGGCAATTGTTTTTTATATTGCTAGATATTTAGGCGAAAAATGTTTTGACAAAGTTTGGGGGTACCCCCCCTCCAGGGGTTTTTGAGCGGTTCAACTGGGGCATTAGTTTTTTTTTATATCAGAAGAAGTTAAAAAGACAAATATTTTGAGATGATTTGAGAGGGCCACCCCTCTGAAAACCGTCCAAAGTGATACCCCAGAAATCAATTTTTTAGGTAGTGTCTGCTGCATTGGTCTGGTTTCCGACATCAAATTGCTGGAGCACCGGCACCGTATTATATTGCTTTTTTCTCATTGATTCGATTTAAATACAGCACTTTGGCACACCAAATGCAAAGCCCTGATAGTGCAATGGTAAGCATGCGTGGCTGCCGAGCTGAGGGTTGGGGTATCGATTCGCGCTGGATACGCTTGGCAAAGATGCGCTACATATTTCTTTTTTTTTCTGTAAAACCTTTTGATTAGAGTTAGAGTTTGGGCAGCAATCCCAGCTTGAGAGATAGTAAATTGAACAGCAAAATGAAAGGACCAGTGCCACTGGTGCAGCAGCGATTAGATGTTGGAAACCGGGCTGCAGCAGCAGACACTGCCTTTTTTTATATGACGTAAGCTAGAGAGCTAATTTTTTTCTGATGTTTGTGAAAATTTTAAGAATAGATAACTTGCGGTGCGGTGTGGCGTGAGCTTAGTTGTATTTAGATGTGGTGCAGTGCAGCATGCGGACAAGGTTTGCGGACACAGCGTAGCATGCGGATGCATTTTTTGGTATCGGCGCCATCTCTAGTATACAGTATATATACAGTTCAGAAATGGGCCTAGTCCATGATGGATTCTGGTGCAACTTGCAAGTTGAATAAGCGGGAAAAGTTACTGGCGCAAGTAAGATTAGAGAGGTTTTCTGCTGGTGTTATAGAGCTTTGCACTAGAATAATGGATTGTTAAAGATGGCTAGGTCTATTTTACAAGCACTACCATATGTTATACAGTAGTCTATTTGTTTGGTCGGAGTTCGCCCATGGATGTAGGATCCATGGTTCGCCTACAGGTACCGGCAGACCGGTTGGCTACTGGGTAGCTCAAACAGATTAACCTAACTGCTAATTATTTAGAAATAAAAACATGAATCTGTTTTTGTCAGCAAATCAAGAAACTGTTCAATTCCAGATCTTTTTTCTTCAGTTAGAGTGCTGACAGCAGGTCAGTGCGGGTGTCGTTAAGTACCGGTATAAGTTGTCAGCTTTTTCTTGGAAGCTCTGCAATCCAAGTATGAGCAGTGAGCACGTGTGCGCTCTCTCCTTCTCTCCGATCTAAGCTATTCCCCAAATCTAGCCCTAATCCTAATGGATGCACACATGAGAGGAGTGAAAGCGTGCTTACACACAGGTCTACTCTCAGAAGTTCTGAAAACAAGCAACGGCTTATAACGACATCTGTTACACTCAGCAAGCTCTTAAGTGACTCAACTGGGAAGAGAAGTTACTATGTAGGCCTACTTATATAGAACTATTTGCTGTTTAGTAATTGTAATTACATTTTATTCACCAAGTTGCCATAGCCAGAAAACAGCCAAGGAACCTTTCGGTCTTCGAGTCAAGCTGCCACCCAGCCACCTCTGACCTCTCTACCATCAGACCATGCACAGTGGAGGCTTCACACTGTCCCTTTTGATGCTGAATTTCAATGTCAAACAGGGAAGCTGTGATTGTGAATACCAACTTTTTTATGGTTTGACCCAATCGGGAATCAAACCAGAGTCTCCCATTTCAATTATATTGCGCTTTATTCACTCGGCCACTGATAGCCTAATGGTAGTATGTGGTATGCTTAAAACTGATCAGTGGTCGAGTGGATAGAGTGTCTGCTATTGAAGCGGTAGAGTGAGGTTCGATTCCCAGTGGGGTCAAACCAAAGACTATAAAAATTGGTATTTATTCACAGCTTCCCTGCTTGACATTCTGCAATTAAAGCTACAGTGTGAACCCTCCATCGTTTGTGGTGGACAGGTGGGCTGGTGGCAGCTTGACTTGAAGACCAAAAGGTCCCTTTGCTTTCTCCCAGCCAAGGCAACTTGGTGAATAAAATGTAATTACAATTACAATTGAGAACTTACCCTAAAATTGTCTTATCCCAAACTCCTGCAGCTTATTTGAACAAAACTAAAAATTTTTACTAGTTTTGGCCAAATCCTGAAATGAAAATACCATGTCTGATGTTCTAAGAACTGAACTGAGAAATTCAGTGACCAAGTCAGGTTGGCTGCAGCTTTAAATACGGTAGCCTACATTAATTGCATTTGGGTACCATAACATAACAGTTCAGGGTTGGCCTACTGGTAGGCCTACTTAAGCAAATGCTTGTTATGAGAGTAGGGTACACATAGCATGAATATGATGGCATTTTTTACTACAATTGTGTAAAGTTAAATTCTTTCTCAGTTGCATAGACAGTGTACATTATTTACCTTTTTTTATTGCATATTTACAGTGCTTGTTGAGACATGTCTGATGTCATTGTCAATTTCTAGAAAAGCATTTTTTGGTACTGGTGCTGGTATGTCCTTAGCTAGTAATTATCTTTCTGTTGTGCCATATTCAGTGCCAAAATGGGCAACGTCTCTTCGAAATTGCCCAAAAGAAAAACTTCAGGTAATTGACTAAAATAAACTTTCCTGCATACCTAGCAACATTATAGTATTAGTAATAGCAGATAGTAATAGGCCTAATAGGCCTTCTGCTAGTGACAATTTTCACTGGATTACAGTTGCTCATCATACTGTATCAGCACTTGGGAATCTGGAGTATGGAGAAAGCTTAAATATCATTTGTAATATTGCGTATATTATTGATTACCAGTGTTGGCATTAACTCGTTAATTTGTTAATAACAAAGTTAAGTTTTTCATTAACGAGTTCAAAAGCTTTTGTGAGTGAACTTATTAACTATATAACTTTCGTTAATCTACTTTAGTGTTTACATTAATCCTTTAAATTTCTAAGCTGCACCATGCGTTCTAATGCCATAATAATAGAAACAAAAAATATATTAAAAAAAGGCTTTAACTCTGTCTATCTTTATTAGAATAGTAAGTACCATAGAAACAGAAATCAGAATGAGTAATTTTTATCTCGTATGGAAATGGAATCGTTTTTTTGGGCATCAACTGCAGGTTAATATTGAATTTAAAAAAAAATTAGCAAATATAACTTTTAAATTTAACTTGCGTTACTTTTGTTTTTCAGTAGTTAAAAAACTGCTTGAAAATTCTTAGCGAATTATCTTTTAACAAAGTTAACGTTTCTCATTAACTTGCCCAACGCTGTTGATTACTGTAATCTACTTCGATGTATTGAAATGCCAAAGGTTACAGTGATTCACTGGAGTACTGTGGTGTATACTGATATATACGTGAAATACTTATTTGATGCTGTGTTTCTGTTGTGAACAATAGTATTATTAATCCATTTTCGAGTTTCAGGCGAGTTGGTCGAGCAGAAATGCTTTTGTCACTGGAGCAGGAGGTTCGAGGTTCAAATCTTGGGCCGGTCAAATCAAAAACGGTGTTGCTATTGGCTTGCCTACGCTGCAACATTTCTTCAAAAGGAGCTGTGTTGCCCGCAAGCGCAGTGCCATAGAGATGGGCCCCGCAAACTTGTTACACGCTTTGGCGTAATATGGAGAGTATAATGAAATATTTGATTTCTTATGGATGTTTGATACAGCTGAGTTGGCTTTTGTACTGTAGTAGATTCACAATCATGCTCTGATCTTTTAATGATATGCACTTTAAGTTGGTGCTTTGAACACTTGCTTGCACGTGTTCTTTGAAACTTTTAATTTCATTGTTTTATTTTTATCTGTTCTAAGATACTTACTCAGAACAAAATCCTGGTTGTCTTTGCTTTTTGATGCTCAGTTTTGTACAAAGTTTATGGATTTTATTTTGTATTGTAAATATAATTACATAAAATTGGTTGCTTCATCTACCATATTTTTCTTTAAAATTACAACAAACTTGATACCAGTTTGCATTAACTACTTTGAATTTCATTTAGTTGGAGTCTATACTAATTTGTTTTGTTCATTTTCTTGCAGTTAGCAAGTTTACCTACCCCGATTCATTTGTGGAAATGGCCATTTTTACCAAATGGATTTGAGCTGTCCATGAAACGTGATGATTTGACTGGGTGTGGATTAAGCGGTAACAAAGTATATTTTTTAATTCTTGTATTCTGATGAGAATAATAATGTATAATTTCTGTAATGTTTTGAAAACAAGACTATTACAAATTTAGTTGAAATTTTTTGTTGTCTGCATACTTTCTGGTCCATAGGGCAGTGCTTTTCAAACTTTTTTGGGTTGTGGCACACTTAAAAGCGTTTGATTCAACTGCAGTACACCAAAAACTGCTGCATCAAATCTATAGCTCTGCGTTTATCTTGCTTGTTAAAAAACTTTCTTGAAAACATTGCTTCCTTAAAACATTTCATTAAAAGATTGGCCTGCATTGTGACCGATAGGGTAAAAGGCGTCGTTTTTTTGATGACCCTGATCAAATGATCTCGGTTCAACTTGCACCCTGGTCACATTGTTTCGTTCTTGGATAAGACGCTTTATGATGATTATCTCTGATTGGTAGTTTCCAACAAGCGGCAAATTCAGTGGCAAGAATGTGAAGAAATCCACAGAAACATTGGATCATGGAAACTTCTATGCAGATGTGGATTCCTCCAATCACGAAGTGTGCAGATTGTATGATAGTTAGCCCCTGACGCTGTACTGTGACAGGATAAATATCCATTTCAACAACAACAACCTTGATCGAACCATGCAAAACCGAAAAACTTAGAAGTAATTTTAATGTCAATCAATACTTGCACAGTATACTCTTTGAGAAAGATGTGCTTGTTTTGGTGCACCAAGTCTCTGAATTCTGGGCTTGGCATTTGTTTGGTACCAGTATACCATATTGTGATGTCATTATAGATAAAAAGTTGATACAGTAGGTTACGTAAATTTTTATGAAGTAATTATGCGGCTAAACGTAGTTAAATACACTTTGCATTGTAAACTAAATTGCCTATTATTTTTTAAAAACCACAATCAAGATGAATGGACGTTTGTATATAAGTATATCATGCTTTTAAAACCTCACGGCACACTTCCGGCAGCTCTCTTGCGGCACACCTGTGTGAGCGGCACTCTGTTTGGGAAACCCTGTCATAGGTTACCAGCACAGAAACCTTGGGAAGAACCACCATATAGTCAATGCAGTGCAGAGTGCATCCTCGATTATCTGGTCAAGCTGGGCAACCTTTTTTCCAAAATCTTGGCTGGATAAGAAAAGTATTTATTATGGGGTACCTACTGCCCACCACATGCTAATTTAATATACAATATCGTTATATAGTAACTATCACATAACAATATAAATATACAAAATAAGAAACATGTAGATTTTTGGCTAAATAATTGAATGCACCTACCTGTTGAACCCTGCTGGTTAATTGAGAGGCTGGTTAATTGGGAGTCGGATAATCGAGGATGCTGTGTAGTTAAAATTTTGAATCATTTAAGTTTATGATTGTGCCAAATGTTACAGCAACTCTAAAATTAAATGTAACATATAATTTTATAATTTTAGTTCGGAAAATCTTATCAGTCTGTTTCACTCTTACGTGGTCATCAGAAGAGAACTTCCAAAGTTTTAAGCAACATAAATGAAAAGCAATTTGATTAGTAACGCTAGAAATATAAATTTGTAAGCTGTTCACAAAATAATTTATCTGACTAAACTCTATCAAATTAAGCCACGTAATATATATGCATTGTAGATATCACTCAATCTTAGTATGCTTTAGGAAAAGGTTTTCATATGCACTACAGCTTCAGTAATTCTGTAATTGTAATTACATTGTATTCACCAAGTTGCCTTGGCTGGGAGGCAGCAAAGGAACCTTTCGATCTGGAGTCAAGCTGCCATCTGTCTACCACACACGGTGGAGGCTTCACACCTGCCCTTTTAATTACTGAATGTCAAGCAAGAAAGCTCTGAATACCAATTTTTGTAGTCGTTGGTTTGATCCAATTGGGAATCGAATTCGAATCCGAATCTACTGTTTCAGTAGCAAACGCGCTATTCACTCGGCCACTGTGTTTTGAGATCTGTTTGCTTCATTTGCTTATGATATTGTTTTATAGGTTAGAAAATTGGAATTTTTGTTGGCTGATGCAATAGCTCGAGGGTGCAAGTCGGTTATTACTTGTGGAAGTATTCAGTCAAACCACTGTAGGGCCACTGCTGTTGCTGCCAAAGAACTTGGATTAGATTGTCATCTCCTCCTAAGAGCCGAAAATCCGGTATGATATATTTAATAAACAAATAATGCTTTTTAAGCTTTTCTGCCTTTCCTAATTAAAACATGTTGTATTTTAATTAATGTTTCCAATGCTATAATACACAAAGCAGAAAATTACGATGCTGTGTTTTTTTCATCTTTTTCATCTAAGGTTTTTTTTACACATTTTTGAGGTTGAGATTACAGCATTACAAACTTCCAAATTTTTGATATATTTCTGGAGTTATTTTGTCAAATGTTCTTTTTTGGAAGTACAAAGTTTGAAAAAAAAAATGTATTTCAGAATGAAAAGATTATCGACAGTCCTGGAAATTTGTTGCCATCAATATTATCCAATTGCAAGCTATATTTCATTCCCAAACTTTCAAAATATCTAACACACATCAAGCCTAAGCAAGAAGCTTTAGCTGCTGATATTTTGTAAGTATAGTAGCTCAGACTATTACAAACTACTTCTTGATTTGGAATTGTTTGGAATTTAACCCCAAATTTTTGAACAAAGTTTAATCATACTGGTTTTTTCAACAAGTACAGTAGTAGAAGGCGACCACGAGCTCAGTAATGGCTTGACCAGTTAAGCTCATTGCCGATCACTGCCCAACTTGGCACAAGATGTGTAATAAATTCGTATATGTAATAAAGGCAATAAGTTAACTTTTTTTCAAACAGCTCAAAAACCGGACACCCTGCGTATAGTATTCCCATTGGAGGCTCGGATACTGTGGGAGTGTATGGATACATACAAGCATGGCAAGAACTTATGGATCAAAATCTTTTAGAGCTGTACGATGATATAATATTAGCTTGTGGAAGTGGAGGGTCTATCGCTGGACTTACAATCGGAAACTACCTTACTGGGCAAAAAATTAAGTTAGTCTGAGCAAATTTCTACAATTTTATTTGTGCCCTGTTAATTTTGCTCTTTATAATTTAAATATGCTCGTCAATTTTTCCAACTTAAAAAATCAACTCTTCTTGAGCTTTGCTGTCGTTTAGTCTTCGTGAGACAGTGCCGTTTTAGCTGAACTAAATCTTCAGATCTGTGTTGAAGTAAATTCTACTAAAACCATGATAGTTAGTGGTGTTATAAAAAAATAACCAACTTTTTCATATAGGGAGACAATTAATTGATGGGTTTAAATAGCCAAAATTAAGCAAGTGAGGAGATGTCCTCTCTAGCTCAAGTGGTAGCAATGGACGGGTAATCCAAAGGCTGCAGGTTTGAATCCTTCCGTAGGACAACTTAATAGCATTGTTTTTTTCAAAGCAGTTGCTGTTCTAGTGGTTCTTCCCTAGGCTTCCTCGTTGGTAGCCCTTAGGCCAGCAAGCACGCAGACGATTAAGCAATAAACATACTTTATTGGCGTTGTTCTATAGGTTACACGCTATAACAGTATGCGACAACAAAGAGTACTTTTACGAGCATATAAACGAAATGTTGCATGAAGTTGGGTTGAGGGAATGCAAGGCTGAAGACATTGTTGATATCGTTGATGGATATAAAGGGGCTGGTTACGGACTGAGCACGCCAGAAGATAGAAGTAAGGATTTTTCGGTGTAGATTTTTCATTATTTATCAGACTGCGTAGCTGATCTAGTTGTTACAAAGTTACATCATGTGAGAGTAGGTTTCAAGTAAAATTAATCATGTGGGTTTCATATTCCTCTTCAATTTCCCAATATTCTCTCTGGCAGTTTTTTACTGCAATTTTTTTGGGTCTGCGATGGGTGTCAAGAGACGGTTCTAACCCCAACCCCTAAGGTGATTTAGCACGAGGCCCTAGCCATGCTCTAAACCTATCCTTAACGCAGCGGGTCAAAACCCTTGCGTCAAAAAGTCCTAGTTCGTTTTTCGTTAGTCTGAGTGCTAATCATAGAATTTGTAAGGATAAGGTTGCCGAAAGTTTACTACTTTGCTTAGTTTCAAGTCTTCTCTATTTGGTTAGCTGAAATATCCACTTTGTCGTGCCCAGGCTCGGGCATAGACAGGCTGTTTTTATATGTTTCGTTTGACTGCTCTATTCAGGTTCATCTTTATATTTCAGAGCTTTATTTTGAAATTTCGAGTCAAACTGGGATATTTTTTGACCCAGTGTACACTGGCAAAGCGGTGAAAGGTATGCTGAATGAACTCAAAGTTAACCCCCAGAGGTTCAAAGGAAAGCGACTGTTATTCATACATACAGGTCATTATTTTAGTGACTTTGCTACTAATTATTTTTCGAAAATGTACGTTGCCAAAAAAAACAACAAAAACACTGCATTTATGAACTGTTTGAAACTTTGAGCGCCAACTACATTACTTTTCCAGTCAATTAGCAAGAACTTTCTGATTTATTCACAATTATTAAGTAACTCAGAAATCAAAAAAAAGAAACTTCTGCGTGAACAAGATTTGCATTCGCTTGACACTTCGTTCGATCGATCTTTTTCGGAGGAAACGTACTGATTTTTTTAATCATTTTAGGTGGAATGCTGTCTCTCTATGATGGATCTAGCAATGAAGAATTGAAGACAAAGTTCATGGGAAAGAACACTTACATTTGGCCAAACGATACCAATAACTACACTAATTTATTTTCGAAATGAAGTTCACGATGAAGCAGAAGCTATTTTGTCGATAGGAATGAGCATTTTTTTAGAATCCAAATGATCCAACTTGGTTTACCGATTATATTTGTCACGATTCATCGTAAGACACGTTTACTTTGAAGCATAATGGAGTTCCAGAGAGCTAGTTTGTTTTATTGTAGCTCAGCTACGCTTAAGTTGTCTACGTCAGTTCACCCGCTGCTTTTTGTGTAAATGGAGTAGGGACGTTTGTCCGAAAACTTATTCTCTCACTACCTCCTTTTATTTTTATTGATAACGGAATATTTTTGGATAAATGTACCGAAGCAGCCAAGCGTAACCTGATGATGCATTGTTGGTTTCGAATAGTTATTTGCAATCTCCACCGTGCGATAGCGCTAAAGAGCTAAATACAGAAATTTGCTTTTGCACGTCACTACTTCTGCGGTTGCTAATGGAATTACAACTACCAAAGTGTACGGAGCAGTCTTACCAGTGTGGACTTCTTGAAAATAATGTTACGTTATTTCTATTTGGCGGTGCAGGCAAATAAGCCAACTTAATTGTTTGCGAGCACACCAGATTTTGCCTGCATAATTTAGTTGTGTAATTTGTGCTTTAGTTGCCTTGCAATTTACAACAATTTTGTGATCATAGTGCAATAGAGATTGCTTGACGAGTATGATTTGTCCGTTATAATTGCTAAGATAAAGAACGATTGCCAGTGTGTGAGTACATTTAGAAAGTATTTTTTGGAAGCGAACGGTTCGTTAACGTTCTATTGTAGGCTATAGCATGTGAAATATTTTACCAGAAAAAGTTTTTTACACTACTAAGCTGACTTTGTTGAAATATTCACGAGTTTTCGTCAACATATGTTGACTTCGCTAGATGGAACCAGTGGTGTCGATTTTTGTTGAGCATTGGGGGATAATTTGCAATTTTACCCCAATTTTGCCCCATTTTCAACATTGGGGGGATGAAGCTCGACCACGATTTTTTTCACGTAAGCAAATTAAGTGAAGACCAAAAAAGGTCTTCACTGGAAATTAAAGAGTGTTTGTCCCCGAAATCACGTGAAGACCAAAAAAAGGTCTTAACATCATCCAGCGCTCAGATGCAGACCATAGTTCAATTGTTAGGGGGGGGGGGGGGGGGGGGTGCAGATATAGACCGTAGTCAAATTATTGGGGGGATATATCCCCCCGGGGTTTCGGCACCCCTGGATGAAACTTGTAAAATGTGAATAAATGGAGCGACCCACGCTCGCGTGGCGTGTTCCTTCGTTTTTACACGGCCATTTTCAAACTAACGAGTGCGAAGTTTCAGACTTTCACGTATAACTCGAGAACGGTTTGGTCTAGCTACATGAAGTTTTGACAGCAGTTTGAGGTTAATGAGTTGTATGTTTGCACCAAATTTCAAGGCAATAGCTCACGTGACTTAGATTTTAGGACCCGACAACGAACCGGAAAGTTTGGCATAAAAAGGGTCTCATTCTAAAACGGATGAAGTACGGCAAAAAATATTTCACAACTCACAAGGTTATATGTCTTTAGATACCCTTTCATCCCTACCAAGTACCAACCTACTTTTGGCCGAGATAGGTTTTGTTTTTTCCTTTTTTTTCTTCCTAAATCTTGTACGCTCTTCTAAACTACAAAACATCGAAATCTAATTTTTGTGTTAAGTAGTTGACCTGGAAACGCAATTTTGTCTCCCAAAATTTTGTTTGGCTACTCTCCTGGGAACCCCCCAAATGGGGCCTCGAAAATAGATTTTTTAACGGCTCAAGCTAGGATGCCAGTTTTTTTGGATATCAGCAGATATTTAAAACGAATATTTTGACATAGTTTGGGGGTGCCACCCCCCGAAAACCCCTCTAAAAAGGACCCCCAAAAATCAATTTTTTGAACAGCTTAACCCAGGGTGCCTGTTTGTTTTTGATATCAGTAGATGTTTAACAGACAAATATTTTGGCAAGTTTGGGGGTACAGACCCCCCAAATAGACCCCCAAAAAATAAATTTTTTGAACGATTCAAGCTAAAGTGCCTATCGTTAAAATTAGAAAAATATGATCGGCCCTGAATTTCTACTTGTAACTAAAGACCCAATTTCAATCTTTGTGTATTTGTATCTGATTAGTTGTTGGTTTTTCGCATTCTTGTGACTTACGGCGAAAAGATTATTTCTCATTGACTAATCAGTGTTTAAGTCAAATTACTGAGTAATTATTATCCTTTGTTAGAAATAAGCTGTTAATTAGCGCATCTATTAAGGCTGCCTTTTAAGAATCGTGTAATTGTGTTTGAAGGTCTTTGCATTATTTGTTTTTCGAGACGACTTTAGATTGTCAGCTGCCAACCTTTGCTTTTAATTTCCGGCTTTTGGATGCTAGAAAAGGCGATCTACCACGTGCTATCACTGCTTAGAACTATTTAAATTGTGCTTGGAGCCTGGGAGCTCAGTAGTGAGTAAAAGGAGTCAAGTGAACAGTGTCAGTTTTTGCGAAACGCGCTAAAGCTGCTTAATTTGGGTAAATTGCACTTTGCTATCCCCCTCCTTTACTATGGATTTGAATATTGACTAAGAGGGAACAGTTCTATAAAGTGGAAAAAAGGCCCTGAATTGGTCTTTACATTGAATTTGAGACTACTTCGTTTTTCTGTACTTTTCTTTATTCATTATAGTAACAAGCTTCATTAAAAAATCATTGAATCAACTGTTCAGCTAGTCCAAGGAGAGATGGATTGGGAGAGTTTGGCATAGCTCTTTTACACGTTATTGAATTCGGCTATAAAACTCCGCATCGCTGCCGTGCAGAAAACACAAAACGGTTCTGATTGGCAAGTCGTAGCAGATCTTCAATTTTAGAATTCAGCAATTACGAAAAACTGTTTGGCAAATTGAAACACCTGTTTTTTTTTTTATATGAGTAGATATTTAACAGACAAATATTTTGACATAGTTTGGAGGTGCAACCCCCCCGGGGTCCCCCCTAAAATCAATTTGTTGAATGGCTTAAGCTTGGGCGCTGGTTTTTTTGAAATCTGTAGATATTTAGGTCGGTCGTTCAAACGGGTTGCTCCTCAGCAAGCTCCCATCTAGTTATTAAAAAGAACTTGAAGTCAACACGTGTTGGCAAAAGCTCGTGAATATTTCAATAAAGTCTGCTTAAAAGTGCTTCATATTTTTTTTCTGCTTATTAATTTTCATGAATAGTTGAGCATCACAAGACAATTTTGGGCCACACTTAGATGTCTTTAATTTCTAACGAACTGCTTCAGCTCACTCCCAATCACTCCATGCTGCGTTTCATTCATTGAAACGTTAAGGAACAATTGCGGCATTTTTTCTCTGTAATTGATCAAGGTATGTCTAAAAATGATCAAAACAAACGTATTAACATGCAAAACTGTCGCAAGAAATTTATCTTTCTCCGTTCTTCCCATACGAGCTAATCAGACCATAGCAGCATCAACCCATCAAGAGTTTTCGTACGATACTTGAACGCTGTCTTTTGAGCTCTGCAACACGGACATAATCCGGATGTAGGTTGCCATCAAAATGTCATGCAAGTTAGCATGAAATTATTCAATTCAACATCTTGTTGAAATGAATTTTCATTTTTTCAAGATGAAATATTTATGTGTGACGCGTTCATTTGATGAATATTAGCTATGTTTTTGTGATTGAAAATGCCACAGCCATTCTCCTGGGAAAAAATAACCTACATCAGCCCGACTTGAAGTTCCCGTTCAGCGTATCAGCGAAATTCTTTTAGTTTGTTTCGACTTAAGTTGTTCCTCTAATATTACCTGCTTAAATGCAGTTGCTGTGACAGCGCCAATATTTTTAAAGCTGATTAAATCTGACAAACTTTTTGCACCACACAGCAAGTAAAATGAGGCAATTGCTCTTCCAAAGAGAGTACCCCTACGCGTTGTTCGAGGGGGGAGGAAAGGGGCTCAAGCATAGGTGGGCAAGTTAATGCAAAACGTTAGCTTCGTTAACCACTAGTCCGTTAACAAACTTCACTTCTCTGCGTTAATCCGTTATTTTCAGCTTTAATTAACGGAAGTTAATAAAGTCCGTTAATTCGTTAATATCTTGCGTGTAATTTACATTTCTTTTTATTCACTCGCTTCTAGAACACGTATTGACGCTATTGAGCTGATTGTAAGGAAATATTTATTGCTACGGTGGTCTTTTTGTGTTTTGAAAGTCTCATTTTAGAGTCTAATCTGATTTCAAGATAAAAATAAGTTTAGATGCACTAACCAAGCTACGATCGCAAAATCTTTGGAAATTGTGAACAGCGATAATTAGTAGACTTATGAGGCTACAGTTTGTTATTTGCCACAAAAAAGAGCTCCTTTCTTTGCTCTCTTCTATAAAACTCGTGCTAATATGCAACACTTGTGTGAACTGGTTTGTACCGGTACGATGAATGAATGGTGCAAGATATTAACGATAAAAACCTTAACGGAAGTTAACAGAACTTAACGGAAGTTAATGTAGTCCGTTAACATGAGAAAACTTTTTAACGGCTTAACGAGTTAAAGAAAAAGTTAGCTTCGTTATTAACGATTAACGGACTTGAGCCCACGTATTATCTTATATCAAGACCAAACAGCGCTGAAAGGCTTAGATCAAACAAAAGATGTTCTATGGCATTACTTTTCAAAGAAATCAGTCTAAAATATTTGCAACTGTTAGACCTATACTTGCAAAAGTTACACATGTAGGAATTTCAGCTTTCGCCGTTGTTGTTATTACCCGGTTCCTTTCTGTGGATGAGAGAGTATAACAAACACGTAGCCAAAACGGAATTTTTGGGGGCAAGCGAAAATTTGGGGGCAATGGCTTCGCGCTGGGGGCAATCTCCAAAACAAAAAGGTCTTCACAATACGAAGAGCTGATTTTGACCCCAAATTACGGTGAAGACCAAAAAAAAAAAAAAAACTAGGTCTTCACGGTGTTAAAAACTGCTTTTGCACGCAGTTGGCTGACTCAAAATGTTTCGTTGCGTAAAAATGACGTTTAAGTGAAATCATTTGGAAAGGCAAAGTGTATTTTTGGAGCGGCACAGTATTTAAGTACTGCAAATACATATGTTGCATGAAATTTTGTTAAAAATGACGCCCAACTGAAATTATGCTGGGGAAAGGGCAAAGTAAATTTCTGTGGGGGCAATTGCCCTCACTGCTCCTCTCTGGCTAAGTGCCGGAAGTATAATACAGCAGAAATATAGCACTACAGATTCCCAACTGGACCGGTGGACCTGGAAAGGGAAGTGGATATTTTCACAGAACTCAAAGAGGGGGCACCCATCGCCTCAATGCTGGTGGTTCCTGCTGATGAGTAGCCAATGATCACCTTTTACAACCCTCTGGTGGGCGGCTTCACTATTCTGCCCCGGAAGAACAACGGGTTAGCTTATGTTAATAATAATTTAATTGCGATGTTTTGACGTTTACAGGGCTAGCTTTTTTCGTCGCACTGACTATGGTGCTTTTCAATATGAACGAAATACTGGACATGTCATTTAAAAAAATATTTTTTTCATATTGACAGACATGAAAATACCTTAGAAATATTACTGCTATTTCTTATTCCCAGCGGAATTCTGTCATTTTTAAGAATTTTATGAGACTGGTTTCTTTTGTTGCATTTTATTGCTCACTTAAATCAATGCTTTAATCTATTTGAAGATTGAGTTTTGCGGCAATATTTCCTACAAAAATATGGCCAAAAAATATTGTCAACATCACAAATCTAGTACTGACAGATGGTGAAAAAACATATAAAAGAAGGAAAATTACTTTGCAATAAAACTGAGTTATCTAACGCGTTATTTACTATTTAACCCTGCTGTCATCGGTCGGTATAATTTTTTTTTTATAAAATCGTACTGTTCCGTTGTGGGATGGCGATAAATATATTGCTATACCCTAACTTCCCAAAATTCTGTTTTTTTTTGAGGGGGAAGAGACCATTTCACGAGAAATGTTTATCTACTTTTTGACTAATTCTGACATTTTTATTATTTTTTTATTAATTTATTAAATCTAACCCACACTCAAATCCTTACTCTAAAACTAACCGCAAATCTAACCTTAACTCAAACCCTGTAAACTAAAATCCTAATCTTAACTCTAAAAACGTAAATAAAAATTACGCGGATAAATATCCCTTCTCATTTTCGTTTCATTCTTTTAATCTTATCAGCAGAGGTGGAGTCCTCGACGACAGATTTTGAAGTCCTTGGCCTTAGCCTCGAGGCCTCAAGTCCTCGAAAATTGGCCTGTCCTCGGCTCGAGGACAGCACTATTTTTTGAATTGTTAAAATTTTGTCGAGCGCTAGAAAAATTTTTTGGAAAACGTTTTTTTGTGGAGATTGCTTGAAAAATTTTTGTGAAGACCTTTTTTTTTTTTTGGAGAGCACTTGCGCTTGTGTCCTTGGTCCTTGGCCTCGAGAGTGTCTGTCCTCGGAAAGGCTGTCCTTGGCCTTGGCCTCGGATTTTTTTTGTGTCTTGTGTCCTTGGCCTTGGCCTCGAGCCTTGTGTCCTCGACTCCACCTCTGCTTATCAGTTTAAAAAATTTTTGATAAAATAGTCTTTCCTTTTTTTAGAGCTCATACCATTTAACGTAAAAAAAGAAATTCAATTGCAACTGACAAAAAACGTTTAACAACTTTTGACAAAAAAAAAACAGGCCCAAATGACATGAAACAGTTTTTTTAGGATACTTTTTGACTTTCCTGAACTTAAGCCATTTTTTATCTCATTCAAAATGAAATAAAAAACGACTTAAGTTAGTAACTCTTAATCTTTTTATTGGTCATTATTTTATTTTAGTAAGATTGAAATGAATTAAGTTCAATTCAAAACGACTCGTACCTATTAAATACAGTAGAATGGTTCATTTTATCTTGGTTCTGTTTTTTGTTATCAAAGCTCGTCACATCGTTCCAGTTTTCTACTCCGAACAAGGGCTTTCGTAATTGCTTCTTTTTTGTTGTTGTTAAACAGTGGGCCTTCGCGTGAGCGTGTAGTACCATTGTTTTTGTTCGCGAATTTCGGCAGATGAGGATTGATTTGCTCATAACTATAGCAAACGGTAAAACGTAGAAAGCTGAAAATTAGACCCAACATCGAACTTAATGAATGCGTCATGTGTGCTAATTTTGGGGTAGCTAGGTCACGTGATCGTGAATGCAGACACAAAAAAAGATTAAAAAATGCGATTTTGGGCTTAATAAATTTATGAAAATTTAATAATTTGCCTATAACTCAAAAACCACTTGGCGTGCACAACTGAAATTTGTACATAATGTGGGTGATTATAAATGGTTAATGCAAACCAAGTTTGGGGGAACCCGGTCACCTGACCAAAATGCTACAGGCCGAAAATGTGCAGAAAGCGGACGATTTTAAACCGATATATCTCGATAAATACCGATTTTGATGTAAAATGATTTGTGCTCTTTGAGTACACTATCAACCCCCTTTTTTTTTGGTTGTGTTCGTTTACCCCTACTTGAATACTATTTTTCTTCTTTTTTCTTACTTTTTTTCTTTTTCTTCTCCGGGTATCTACTTTTAAACCGCTAAACGCACTGTATTCAAAGTTTAAGCGATTGAAAATATCAGAGAGGACTAGTGCGGGAATGAAATCGGGGGTGCCAGGTTGGGAGGATCCCTCTCAATTGGCCCCTCTAAAATTTTAAATTTTTTAACCGTTAAAGCTAGACGGATCAAAATTTGGTATAGGTAAGTGTTAAAATTAAACTAAACCTAACAAAAATTGGAGGTTCAGCGATGGAGATTTACCCCCCCAACAAGCCCTCCAAAATTCTAACTTTTTAACCTTTTAAGCTAGGCCCACGAAATTTTTAGGGTAAGTAAACATACAGAAAAAATAAAATTTGACAAAACTTAGGGGTACCAAAGTTGGGGGTTTCCCCCAAATGAGGCCGCCAAAATTGTAACTTTTTAACGACTCACGCTAGACACATGAAATTTTCACGGTAGGCAAATATGCACAAAAGATAAAATTTGACAAAATGTGGGGGTACCAAAATCGGGGATCCCCCTGAAACAAGGCCCTTAAATAAATGCCTGTTTTAAATTTGCATAATTTTAGCATCTTTTTATTTTACTGTAGTTTATGCTGTTGAGGAGGGGGCTTTAATTTCGAAACAATCGGTGTACCAATACTATTTGTTGAATTGCAATGCGAAAGAACGTTTTCAGAATCATACATGGCGGTAAGCTTCGATCGTTGATGTAACGAAATTTGCTTGGGAGTCGCTGGAATTTTAAAGACGGCTTTATGTTATTTCAAATGGAGTGAAAAACTGTGAAGAACTCGTACACAGTGCTGAGATTTGACGTTGTATTGTATACTGTTATCAGTGGCGGATTTAGGGGGGGGGATGGGGGGGATGCATCCCCCCCACCAGCCTAAAAGTAACGATTTTGGCCGAAAAATCAGCCTCTATTTCGAATAATTCGGCTCCAGTTAGGGATGCATCCCCCCCCACCAACCTAAACCTAACGAACCCGGCAGAAAAATCACTCTCAATTTTGGTGAAGACCTTTTTTTTTTTTTTTTTTTTTTTTATTTGGAGACCACCTAATTTTGGGCGAAAAAAACGCTTGAATTTCCGATTTCGGCCGAAAAATCACTCTCAATTTTGGTGAAGACCTTTTTTTTTTTTTTTTTTGGAGACCACCTAATTTTGGGCGAAAATAACGCTTGAATTTCCGATTTCGGCCGAAAAATCACTCTCAATTTCGGTGAAGACATCCGAATTTTTGAGGTTTTGTGCTTAAAATCCCCCCCCACCAAAATTTTCTAGATCCGCCACTGACTGTTATGCGAGCTTTTCGATTGACGTTACTCGATTATTTTTGATAACTTTGAGAGATTTAAATTTTGAACTTGAATACCCACAAAGCGATTTAAGTTCGTGAAACAAAATTTGAAAGGGGCGTATTTAAATTGTTGATCTTACTATCAACGACTAAAATTCATTCAAAGCAATCGGATCACTATTTTAAAGCTTAATAAAGTTCAGCAAAATGTTGGATAATGCCGGAAAGTCCCCAGATATCGCTTGCGATGTTACGTTCTTTCTTTTCCTGCTGTTGTCGTCTTGGTTGATATGGCTCCTGAGCCATCGAGTGAATACGCGACAAACTCAATTAGGATTGGTGCTGGCCCAGCAGGCCGGGTGTGAGCTGCAGTTAGTTAAAACAAAGGATAAGCTACCTTTTTAGACCAGGCCAAAGTAGGAAAGAGCAGCAATTGAGAGTAAAAATTTGGACAGCGAATCGGTTTTTGTCGGTTGGAAAACAGCTGCTAAATTGATCATAAAACGGAACTTTAATGATTATTTTTTCATAATTTTATCCAGATTTCGAAATATAATTTTGTTACGTTACAGAAAATAATTGGTTTTATATGATATTTATCGATCTTTTTGCTTATGCTCTAAACAAAAGTTTTTAAAATTGTTTTGAAGTTCCAAATCTTTCCAAATGTCCGGCGTCTGAATAAAAGAATAATTGATATAGGCTTATTTTTGTTTGTGCAACTACGGTGTTATTGGTTCTCGCAAAAAAACAAACACGTTTGTTTTAGCCTAAGAAACTTGGCAGCTGGTTGTATCAAGACATAATAGAAAAAACAAAAAACAGTAGGGTAAAGCTGAATTTAATTTAATCTGTCCCGGTGCGAAAGTAAACATCGAATACTCAAAAGTATTTATTACAACACAGCTCCTTCGGAAGAGTTGCAGCGGTGGCGAGCCGTAGTTATGGAAACACTGTGTCCGATTTAGCCTAGCCGGGTGCGTAACCCTAAACCTCCCGTTTGAAAATCGAGGGCGAAAACTTCTTGGAAAAAATTTGTCGTTTTTCACCCAAGAGCGAGAAGGAATTCCGGATGAAAATGCTTTTAATATTTACTTTCTCATTAGTTTTGCAGTCACAGTTTAATGTGGCGGTGTAGAGAGTGATCATTTTCGCTCGCCACAGCTAAATGACTTTCAAAAATGGAATTTTTACCTATTTTCTTTGTGTGGCAAGGACTGAAATTTACGGATAAGTCAATGCTTTGTAGGATTTCTAAGCACAAACAAAGGCCGTAAAAGATATTTAAACAGAGTACAGGTAGATTAAGCTATCTTGTATTTTGTAGTTTAAAATTTATCAAAATTTTTAAAAGTTTTAGATTTTAAGAAAGACTTAAAAATCATTTACTCTGAGAATGAAGTTTCAGACAAGGGAATTTTTGTACGATTCACACCAGCAGCAGTACCAGTGGTGATTAAATTAGAACAATTCCATGAAACAGATTGGCTGTTGTTTTGGTATTTTCGGGGAGAATAATTATTATAGGTTCTGATGTACTGTAAATCTATTGCTTTACGACTTGTGTGTAGATTGGAAAAGACCATCTTCTCCATAAACTTGAGTAGTTGATTCTTTACTGAATACTGTGTAGCAGAGATGGGCACGATCTTGATCTTCAAGATCAGATCGTGATCTTAAAGATCAAGATCGTGATCTGATCTTGATCTTTAAGACCACATTACTTTAATGATCTGATCTTGATCTTCAAGATCATATTTTTTGAGTGATCTTAAGATCAAGATCACTTTCATTTTTAAATGTCGCTTAGGGTAAGCTTTGCCGAGTCCAGGTTGTGTGATATTCAGAAGCTATTTAATGGCTCCGACACGAAATGGAATCAAAAGTGGAGAAAGTAATCCGCATTTGTCGTGGTACAGACAGGACAGGTACGAACCAGTAAGGCAATACCACTACCAAACCTGCTAACTTGAGGAGAAAATTAATTACAAATCAACTTCGTTAAAAAAATTAATTGAATCTAATAAATTAAATTAGATCTTACACAAGTTGCCAATGGCCCGCCACAGTAGCGACGTTAAAATGTGTGCCCGTGGCGCTTTGAAGCGGAGATGGGCCCCGCAAGGCCGCAAACTCGCGACACCCCTAAAAGGTATGAGTGAGTATAATGAAGATTTGATGTGTTTGATTTGATTTTGTTCTTGAATTTCGTTGTTATTTTTATATAAAACTAGCTAAAGTAAATTAAAAAAGTTTTTGTGATAAATAGCTACAAAAAGTTCGTGAGTGTCAAATGTCTTACGTTATTAGCGAAGTCAGCACTGCCATTGCAGATTGATAGTCAATACTGATACAGCATTTAACATTTATAGCTTACCCCCCACCCCATAATTACAACTATCTCTAAGTACTAAAAGTAAAGTGATCTTGACCTTCAAGACAGTGGCGTAGCGTGACATTTCAGATAAGGCATGCAATTGTGATGACGTCATCAGCTTTAATGACGTCATTAATTATCAGGCAATAAACTAAAAAACCAATTTACACTAATAAATGTCTATTATTGCAACTAGGCCTCCTCTCCCCAGTACACATTAGTGTGTGCATTTGCTGTCCAAGCACAAGTCTTTCTTGTTTTACTACAGACTGTGACAGGTCTAGCAGTTTTATATCTGCCAGTAGCCGGTACCATACCAGGCTAACACTAACAGTAAAGTAGGCTTAATAAATTGAAGTAAGAACATTAATTGCAAAACTAAGCTGAGCCAACTTGCTGAATAGCAAATACATAGCCTACTTTCATAACCTCTTTTCCTCATGTCATTATAATTTATCGTAGCATTGCAACAGCCAGCGATACTATACAATATTAAGCAAGCTGGTGGGTTCAAGGCCAGTCCAATGCATGTGCGGTTAGGCCTGGCCTTGTTTAGTTTATTTAACAACTAATAAAGCACAAGCAAAGCAGCTAAACAACCAACCGGTGTTCTATTGATAGTCCTAAAAACTTTTTTGCAAACCTAGTGCAAACTCTACTACTAGTCTAGGCCTACTAAATACTAACTGAACCAACTCCCGGTTACTCTCTGTTTAAATATATTTCACATCTTGCTTTCACTCTTATAGCTAAACAATTAGCCTAAATAGTGCGAAAAGTACCATATCAAAAACTCACTCTAACTTACATCACTTTATGCCAATACATACCGGCTATCACGGCTTGGTTTCGCCGGAAAGTTATTCGCTTTTTTCATATTGCTAAATTGCATAAAATAAATGGCAACACGCATGCAATATTTAAAATTGCATGCTGTGTGGTGCATAGCTTGTGGCCTGTCTTAAGCTAATTTACAGTTACAAATCTAAAATCAAAATAGAGACTATATTTTACAAAAACAAGAAACTAGGCGAATAAAACAACTTTTGCAGCAAACAATGCGCCAATCAAAGTTTTCGAACCTATTCAATTTTGTTCGAAATCGTATCGAAATATAGCAATCTTTTGAGCCGTTGAATGCAATTTTAAAATTGCATGCAGGTTGCCAATATTTTTTGTAATTTAGAGATATGCTAAAAACAGGCTAAAACTGAAATCAATGAATTAAGCGAGACTATTTATTGCTACTTCGACTTGAAAGTGAATAGCTGTAGCTGTAGCAACTTAGTTTGAGTTTGTTTTAATATTTTACATGAACGTGTTTTTTGTTTAAATTGTTATATTCTTTTTGGCTAAATGACTAGGCATGCAATGCATGCCTTGCATGCATGGAGAATACGCCCCTGCCTTCAAGATCACAATCTTGATATTGATCTTCAAGATCACTGTGCTTGGGTGATCTGATCTTGATCTTCAAGATCACATTTTTTGGATGATCTGATCTTGATCTTCAAGATCACCAAAAGGTGGTGATCTGGCCCATCTCTGCTGTGTAGCCAACAATCTAATTAGTCAAGTGGTAAAGCGTTCGTCTCTGGAGCAGGAGCTCTTACGTTCAAATCTAGGTCGGTCAAATCAAACAGAGTGTTGCTAATGGCTCGCAACCGCTATGACATTTCTTCAAAAGAAGCTGTTTTGCCACAGCGCAATGACGCGGAGATGGGCTTCCACAAACTCGTTACACACTTCGTAGTAATGCAGCGCGTGTAATAAAAGATTTGATTTGATCGTTTAATACAGCTCGAACAAAAAATGGAAAAAGTTGTGGCATGTTTATAGTTTATTCCAATTTATTGATTCCAATTTATTTATGTATTTTGTCTTTGTATTATTTTTGAATCGCAATGTTACAGATTTGTTTTGCTTTTTACGACTCAATTCATTTATTAGTATTGACTTTTAAGGCCCTTCTTTTACCACCCAAATAAACTCAAGTCAAAAGTATTTGTCGAACAATTACAATTTTATAAATTATTGATGTGTAAGTGATTAGTTTGCTTTGGTTAGGGGCCGTAACGTTTTTTTTTTTAAATATGAGGGGAAATAGCTAAAGTTTTTATTTGGACTTGGCAAGTACAAACCTCTTTTGATTTCAAAGTCAATATTTGGAAAGCAATTAATTTGAAGCGTGTCTTCCAAGACCAGTAATTAGAAAACTGTCAAGCAATCAAGCTATGGTCCTTATTATACACCTTTTTTAAAAGAATCAGTAAATTTTTGATTGAGGCTGACTGTTCTTAAATTTTTACGAATTTTCAGTCTCATATATTTTTAATTAGTTTTAGTTTTATTGGAGAAAAGATGACTCAAAATTACTCTTGCTTGGATAAAAGTTGTCTTTTCGTACAGATCACGATTACTGTTAAATAAATCAACAGTGACAATATAGAAAAGGCCGAAAAACTTTGCTAATTATTCACAAATGCTATGTGTTAGCCTGTGTTCTTAATCATTTTTTTCATCATGAGGTTGGCCTCGTTCTTAGTTTCTTCTTAAGTTCGGAACAAAAATGAGTCTCGTGTTTGTATAGCACTGCTAGTTTAAAAAAATGTAATCGTTTGTTAATGTCTTTGACAATTTTTTGGTGCGGCAGCAAGGCGATTATTGTTCTCAGTCATAAAAAGCTGTGAAAAGTGTTCAACTTGAAGTTCAGTTCATTTCTAGAGTGCCCTCGTGTTCGGATAAGTGAAGAAAGAAGTTTGTTCAAGCTTTCTTAAAATCTCAAGTAGACCTGACAGATCAAACAACTTTGAACTTGGCTGCAGCAGAATGTAGTTTCGATTTGAATTGGTTAAGCCAAGGAGCTGCGTTAACAAAGCAGGGATGTAGCCCGACTCATTCACACTTTTTTATAAGAACAATTTTATAAAAATACGAGGCTCATTTTTACTTAATATTTAAGAACAAATTAAGAACAAAGCCAGCCTCGGCATGAAAAAAATATTTAGGAACAAAGGCCAGTACAAAGCATTTGTTAGCGGTCAACAGAGTTTTTTTGCCTTTTCTGCATTGCCACTCTTGATTTGTCAAACAGTAATCATAACCAATGACAAAAGACAAAAGACATAACCAATAATCAAGCAGCAGTTAGTTTATGTCACTTTTTCTTTACTGAAATTAAAAACAATTAAGAAAAAACGAGGCTAAAAATTCGTGAAAATTCAAAAGCAGTCAGTCTCGACCAAAAATTTACATGGTTCTTATAAAACAAAGGGTATTTATCCGGATTTAACATAACCGTAGTTTTTATCTACAGCTACATTAATTCTGAGAAGAAATTTTCCTGACGAGCTCAAATATTTCCAGGTAGGGTTGAGCCCAGCGTCTGGACCCCCTTCTGGCTATACTGCCCTGCTGCAACGTACAGTAAATACTGTAAAACAGACAAAAAATGCACACCTTAAATTATTATTATTGTATTTTTAAAACGTAGGCAAAGTTGCAAAAACACGAAATACTCGACATTCCAACAGTTTTTCATTATTAAAGTCTTGGATATAGTGTTTCTGCAGAAAAAAAAGTGCGAAAGTTTACTGTCCCTAAAACAATGAGCAATAGAAAATCCAAATTTAAACCTGCATTTCAATATTTTTTATGTTTAACATCATTTTCAATGTTTGTATGTATTATTTTGGTTTTCTGTTCAAGGGTGAAAAAATGCCGAAACTCGATAGGGCTTTGGCGTGGTTAGTGTGGACAATGTGAAAATGGAACCACGTGACGTATTACGTCATTGTATTTCGGAATATTTCAAGGCGTTGTTCATCAATGAATCGCTTTTCTGTTTTCATTGGACAGCCGCGTCGCAAAACTCAACCGAAAAAATTAGAGAGAAACGCAACAAAATGAGCCAAAACAGCGTTGAATGTTTTCGCACTTTCTTAACTTATAGTGCTACACACAAGGAAAGCTTCGTCATTGCAGCTTTGAAACTGAGTTAGAATCTCTAAGTAGAGTGATGCGCAAAGGCAATCAAAATGTAATCTAAAGAAATGTGACTATTTCACTGAAAATTTTTTAGTCAAAAAGAGTAAAACTAAACTAAGGAATATTTATCTATCATTTTTTATTTGTTTTTTTTAAACGTTAAGATAGCTACTATTAAGGGTTTTATTAATAGTTAAGGTTTAGGTAGGCTTAGCACACGTCCCGTTTTTCAGGCCTTGTCCCTGTGTTTTGCCCGGTTAACAATTTTGTCTCGGGGTTTTGAAACTTTTAAATGACTAAACCCGCCGAAATGTATAGTTTCCCAAAGTAAATACCTTTTCTTTTTGGTCTTCATCTCAAAATCCGCGAAATATTTTGCGGAAAAAATCTTTTTCGGCTTTCCTGAGTTAAAAATCTTTTGGTGACCACCTCGAACACCGGGTAATTTCGGTTTTCCAAGGCTGTCCCGTTTTTCTGATTAAAAAATATTGCAAGCCTTAGTTTAGGTGGGATTTAGGTTTAGAGTAAGGATTTGAGTTAGGGTTAAATTTGAGCCAGACTTGATATAAAAACAGTTACAAATTTTTGGTGAACTAAAAAGCCTTGCAAATCTAATACCATTTTGCATTTTTGATTGCAGTTATCGTAAACTGTTGAAAAGGATCGAAGGCTAGGTTTATATTTCGCATTACTAGGGCTAAAAGTAAAAATAATGATCAGTTTTCAAGGAAATTAATCTACGAAAAAAGTTGTCCTTTTTGGATAGCGAAGCTCCAAAATCTCCAACTCTGATTTCCAAATTTTAGGTTTGGTTCTGTGGCTCATCGCCAGTGTCGCAGATTGCTATATCTACTTATTTCAAAAAAATAAATGAATTGTAATGGCCCTAAAATTTTTATTTTTGTTCTGTGTTCAAAAAATTACAAAAAATATTCCAGCACGCAAAATTACGTATTTACTGTAAAACTTAGAATGCGAGAGAGAAGTAAAGTCGAAAAAGTTTTGAGCCAATCATTGAAGCTAGGGTATTGGACACTTCAGCTCATTATCAATTTACTGCAAGTACAAAAATTTTCAGTTGCGATTTTGTGGTTGGGTTATTTTGACGTTGGAAGTCTAAATACTAAAATTCACCCGTTTTACGAAGGAAAGCCGAAGAGGTATTTAACCCCCCAACTCGTTACATGATCGCAATTGATTTTATCGTATCGAACCCGAAACAAGAAATTCCTCAAAAAGCAAAATAAATTAATTGTGGATAATTATTGAATTTTTGAGAGTTCTGCCTGTGATTCGTGGGAAATGATACTGATAATTCATACCTCATACTGAGATTTGTATTTGTTGGTAATTGGTAAAAATAGTCTGAATAAAAACCAAAAGAAGAATTTAATAAATTAGTCGATAAGTTAAATTGGTCGACCTGCAGATAATGCAACAGAAAGCCTTTTTTATGATTTGGTACAAAACTGCTGAGAACAGAGGTAAAGCCTGTTGTTTAGTTGCTGTATTTTGTAGTTTTTAAATGTTATTACTGTCTTTTGTAGTTTTTGTGACCAAGTTTTGAACGTTGTAAACATGGAATTTAAGAGCTACCAAAAATATTCACCTTGATGAAAAGTCATGTTTGATGTTTGTCTGTGGCTGTAAAACATGGCTGTTTGCAACTCACCACCTCTGTTTGTAGAGTAAAAAGTTATCAATCTTAAAAGTTTATTCATGTAAGTTACGTATTAAGTAGTGACACCATCTAAAGGTCGAAAAAATTTCACGAAAAAGTTTCATTTGGTTTGTTTGTAAACCTTGTACTCGATTCTTATCTCAAATCTCTACTTTTAAAAAGCAGACGCAAATATGCGGAGGCAAAATTTACTTTTTAAAGTTTAATTTTTCCCATAAAATACCCACTTAAAATCGAATTTCAAATTATTACATCCGTTTTTGCACTTGTTTCCCCATAAATAAAATTTAAAGGATTTTTTATCCGTATTTACTTAATTATGCACATTTTTGCCCTCTACATAGTACACACAAAAAGTTTTGAAAAGCCTATTTTATCTTTTACATAGAGAAGGAAGCACTTATACATTCGAAAAAATAGTTACTGTGTAATCTTTCTCAAGAAATTTTAACATAAGTCAAAGTTCTGACAGAGCGGTGTTGTTGACCAGATTGTTTCTATTTTTGGTGCTGAAAAGTTCAGTTAAATTTCTAGTTTGTTGACTTTTGTCAGCGGGCTGTCAGATTTTTTATAAGTTGTTTTAACTTGAAACTGAGTTGCTATGGGCAAATAGTTGTACAAATTCATTATTTTTTTGCTCAAAGCATTATCAGCTGGCTGTATTTTGCCTTCATTTTTTAGATATGAAATAAACTAAGCTCTGTACACCTAAACTATTTTGCTAATTTCAGCTATAAGTAACATTTTTTCATTGTGTAAACAGAAAATTCGTAGATTTTTCAAGTGTTATTAGAACAGTGAATGGCTTACTTAGTTATTTCGCCTAACGTATAATCCTCTGCTAACAAGAAACATGAGAAACTTAAAACTGTTTTCAAGTGTCAAGGGCTCATTTGCTATGTTTCTGATCTTGCTTTTAGGTAAGTAGATTTGACCCTCTCGTATGCCTAATTGATTGTAACAGTATATTTTGTGGTAATGAGCTGTGAATATCAGCCTTGGCCATTACTGGAAAAGACAAAATTACATTCAGCAACTTTTGAAACAGTTGCCCTTGGCCTTTTCTGGCCTTTGCACTTACTGTTTTGGGGCCATTTTTCAAGAAAATGGTAACATCTTACTTTTAGAATATCAGACCCAATTTACATCATTTCAGCCTACCTTTGTCACGAGAAACCGATCTATGGTCTAGTGAATAAAACGTCTGCTACTGAAACGGTAGACTCGGGTTCGATTCCCGATTGGGTCAAATTAATGACGAAAAAAATTATAATTCATAGGCATCAAAGTTTCCTACTTGGCTTTCACCAGCAAAAGGAGAATGTGTTTGTCGACCCAAATGTAGAATAAAAAAATATCACGTTTTTAGCACTTCTGAGACACTCTGTTGCACTGGATTAATGATTCAAAAATGATTTAAAAAATATTTTGAAACATGTAATTTGTCAAAAATAAAATTCAACAATCAGTAAAAACTTTAGAAAATGGCCAAAAATAAGCAATCAAAAGTTGATCGCTTGTTGAAAAATGCTTAAAAAATATAAGCTTAGGATTACAGAATAAGGGGGGGGGGGGGCTATTCAGTATTAGTTAAAAATCTCTTTTCATTAGCCCCTCATTATCTTTCTCGATACAGTAGAGGCGTAATAGATCACTCCTTGTGAGTTTTATTGAACTGTAGGTTTGTATGATTGTTAATGAGAGAACTCTTTATAAGAGAACTGAAATTTTACCATTAACTACCTGCCACGTGGCCCATTAACTTCATGCAGCTATAGTAGAATCATGCTTTTGCATTGCTAATTTTTATGCCACGTTTTAAAAGCATTACTTTTTGTCAAAATAGGCCTAAAATTAAGTTATTCTACAAAAAAAAAAAAAAATACAAAACTATTTTTGTGAAAAAAATAAAATACAACAAATTTTACAAAAATGCAAAATATTATTGCAAAAAAAGGCCCTAAAATTAAGTTATTTTTGCAAAAAAAAAAGAAATTTTCGAGTAGCCTGCCTCCGACGGGAGCACCGCCTCCAGACCCCCAAAACAGCCTTCCCATTATAAATTTCTGGCTCTGCGCCGAGTTCTGTGGATGAATTTATTCGCTTTGACCAAGTTTTTTGATTGATTTTTGAGTTTTTTTCCCTAATAAATTTGCTGCTTGTTCGAAGCCACTAAACGTGACCAGGGTGCTGGTTGATGGTTGAACCCAGATCATGCGATCAGAGTTTTCGTAAAAATGATGCCTTTACCCTCTTGGCCACAACGAGTAGAAAGAGAAATTGACAACTATACTGCAGTTTTCAAGCTTATTATGTGATATAATCAATTTTGTCAGTAAAAAGAGGCACTTTTTTTATGCAAATCAATTATTGAAGAGCGTTAAGGAAAATAGCATGAATGCAAATGTGGACTGATCAAAATTATTTAATTTTGATGACAATGTGACAGATCCTTAAAATTAAGTTTATCACTTTAAAATGACTAATTTCAGGCAAAAATAATTGATTAATCGTATAAGATACAGAATAGAATGACACCCACGCATGTTGCGTGTTGCAGAAGAAGATCATACTTCGAAGTGAAACACTGTACAAACGTACCACAATGGTCTCATAGCAAAAAAAAACTAAGTTCAGTTTGTTTTGGAAGATAAGCGCCTTCAACTAATCCGGCAAAATTCGCAGATATCGCCTAAAAAGTTTTTGTTTGCTTTTTACATGTATGATCGCAATGATCTAATCCGCAATCAAAATCAACTCCGTACCCCCGGTCTACACTGGGCGGAAGATCATGAGCGTAGGGGGTTTTCGTAGTTTATTTTAACCAACTGCCAGCTTGTACGGTACTGCACCTGGCCTACCAACTTTTCGTTAAAAATAAACTAAAAATACGCTCGCACGCGCACGATTTTACGCCCAGTGTCAACCAGCTCTATTGGCCACTATATTTGAAGTCTATTTTGGCTATTGCAACTTTTTCTCGGAACTTATCAAGCTTTAGTCTTTGACAAACGGTAGAAAAAACCAATTTCTGCAGTTCAAATGCAATGATTATCCACAAGGGTAAGGTTACAAAGTAAACGGTTGTTTTTCTGAAATTGTTGCTAAATCCCAGTTCAAATTTTTAAGATATACGGTTTATCTTGTTAAGCTTTGATGTGCCATTACCCCTGACCCTGAACCTGAAGTTGTCAATGTATGTTTAGCGATGTTCTTTTGCACAACAAGCGTGATCTCTTAACAATATCATCGGCTTTAAAGAGTTATAGATGTTGCTGCTTAAATTACGGTCTCACGCTAGCATTAACAAATTTTTGTGAGCTAAAGAGGAACACAGTTTTTTACGAAGGGTTACTGCATCGTCCATGGCGGCCCCAAAACCGACGCCCCAATCTTCTCGGCTTCGCTGTCGATAATATTAACCCTCGGCAACGTTAAGGAGCCACTTTATAACTGAGTAAAACTGTTTCGAGATAATGAAAGCTGAGTGTAAAACTAAAGTTAATTGTGACAGTTGTTTGCTGATCTCCGTCGTTTGGGCTTGGCAAAAATGCTGAAGTTGATTATCTCGTTTGAGAACAAAATTAAACCCATTTGTTGCTCTAGCTTACTTCTTCCTACTGATTTACACACTCTTTTTTATATGTAAGAAAATTTTTTTAAGAACACCAGTTTTTTTTTGCTCAAAATTTAAAAGCAAAATAAGAACAATGCCGGTTTGGCATAAGAAATTAAACGAAAAATTTCAAAAACAAAAAATCATTTTTGTGATAGATGATTGTTTCAAAACAAAATAATCAGGTTTTACAATTATATAGCTAGTAAACTAATTTGTGCTAGCAGCATTGATGTTTGACTAAAATTCATCATTTTTCACTTTTCAGTTTAGAATAAATGAAGAACAAATGAGGCGGAAAATTTGTGGAAATATAAGAACAGCTAGCCTCAACTCAAAATTTGCTGTTTCTTCGTCGTTTGGGCTTCAGCCTAATACAGAAGTTGATTGTCCTATAATCTTCACATTAGTGACAACACTAATGCCAGCATATATTAATAGATTTGGAAATTGCATAGAAAAAACAAATCTTCAGTAAAATGAGCAAAACATTGTCCACATTAATCTGGCTTGGAAAACGCTTTAAACCAGTTGAAACTGATGAGTTTGAACTCAAAAGATCATTATGTTTAGTTATTCTAAAAATACGCTATACCTCCGTGTATTCCATTATAATTATTTTTGCCGCTATAAATGCTCTTTGAAACGTACTCAAAATGCTCTAGGTAAAGATAAAGAAGACTATAGGGTTAGATTTAAATTACAATTTTATGAATTTGATGTAAACCATGCTGTTGTCAAGGTCAAACTCCTGATCGGTCACCTAAACTGTATTTAGAGGAGGCAAGCACCGCAGCTACTTCATTACCGGTAAAAGCTGCTCAAAAATGTTATTTTGAAGCTTAAAATTCATTAATTTGGATAAAAATGATTTAAAAACATTTCATTACATTACCCGCCCCAGTAAAAATGCTTTGCAAATTTTTGTATTGATTTTACATTGGAATAAAATGTTTATTAGTTTTACCGTTTTAAAGCACTTAGATATCCACTTACTGGTTCTTTATCAAAGAAAAATCAATGCAGCGTCTGCTATTTAATTTATTAGGTTTATAGGCGCCCTTTATAGCAGCTGTATGCCGAGAAATAGACGTAAAATTTCAGCACAATTGTATCATTATTTGCATTGAATGGAATCGGCCCTGTCCCCTATGGCACTGCAGCTTATACAATTGTTTATGGAATATTGATGAGTTTAAAATCTAGTCCAATTTTGTATTTGATTTTGATCGAGGCAGATAATTTGAAGAATAAGTGGCTAGGATGACTCTGGTTTCATTGAATTTATTCTTAGGTGTTTTTGTTAAGAGTCAAATAATAAAAACTCTTCTTTAGAGGTTAAAAACTTTACTGATGGAATCGAGAAACCGATTATTGGAGTTTCACTCCTATATCTTCTTTTGACTGATCTTTAAGCGGTTGGAGGAGGCAACCGATTCACAATTATCCGTTTACTGATGGCGTCCAACAAGCAACAAAATTAAACTGCGACAAAGTTAAAGAATCAATTTAAAAATGGCCAGCACTTTGCTCTTATAGGCAGATACGGATTTATCAAAAACATTACGCACTTTGTCATTTTCTCGATACAAGAGACGATACCACAACCTACCAAATCAATGAAGTCCCTGCTCATCATTGCTAATCACATCAGCTCTACCCAATTTCGCTTCACTTTATGTGGCTTCGCTGTTGAAAATCAATTGATGGCTTTTTGTTCAGATTTTGAGAAGTACGGCTGGGCGTCTGCATTTTCAAACGCGTCTGTCTCTTGGGTCTCTTCACTTCCCCATAGTAACCCTTCCAGTTGCGAGAAAATTGACTGGCCCTATTTCCATTGCTCCTCTGCCGATAATACCTGTTTCACCTTTCAGGCAAGTTGAATTATGTGCATCATCATTTTAATTCTGCGCGTTACTTTGATCTTCATACGTGTCGCCAATCACAAAAATTAAAGGAGGGCATCAGGTAAAATCAGTAAGATTTCTAAAATTAGTGTAATACTCTTAGATTATTTGCGTTAATTCTTGTCCCAACTGTTCCAGAGATACTCCACTGCAAACACATCGCTTGTTCGCTGGCTTCATCAATGCCATCATTGCGCATGACTGATTACCTACTGCACAGTTTGACGGTAATCAGCGATGTATGACGGTGACGCAGAGGACAATTGTTCTCGTTTCTTGAACTTTTTTCTATGGGGCGCCAAATGTAAAATAATAAAAATGCGAGTTTTTAAGCTTTTTTTGGTGCCAAATTGCATAGTAAACATGCAAAACGACACACGCCAAATTGCATATTTAACTAAATATGCTAAATAACACATACCAAGTTGAATGTTGAACGAAATATGCAAAATGACAAATGTAAATTTGCATATTTAACTAAATATGCAACATGACACATGCCAAATTGCATGTTTAACTAGATATGCAAAATGAAGCTAAATCTGGAAATTGGCAGCTGTATCAAAATACATGTTTAGTTCAAGTCCATAATCACAACTTCTGTGCGGTCTGCAACCTGCGCTTACTTCTACTGTAGTTTACAAATTTAGGCCTGATAGCCGATTACTCTAATCACCATCACATTTTTGATAAGCTACGTGTATTTGTGCAAGTTAGGCTACGTGTTGACAGCCTACCATTTTAGCCTATAATGAAATTACACTCGCAGTTGACTTTCATTCACACAAATTGCACACGCAAAGCGCAGGCTGCGGACCGCACAGAAATTGTGATTATCGACTTGAACTAAATATGCGTTTTAACACAGTTACCAATACGTAGATTTAGCGTCAATTTGCACATTTAGGTAAATATGCAATTTGGCATGTATCATTTTGCATATTTGGTTAAATATGCAATTTTGCATTTTTGCTTTAATATGCAATTCGGCACCAAAAAATGGTTAAAAGCACGCATTTTTTTGCTTTACATTTAACGCCTCATATTTTTTCCAAAGTTGCAAGCGTCTGTCGTTCAAGCGATGGCAAGCGAAGAATTAACGTCAAAAAATCGGTGAGCATTCGGTTTCAATTTAGGAAAAATGCGATGGCCACAGCGATTGTGTTGCTGCAGAAGATGAATGCCACAGTATGTGCGTCGAAACGTTCGAATGCGCAAGCCGTAGTGCGGCCAACTACAAGTGCATTGCCATGGACCAGTTTTGTGATGGAAAAAATGATTGCCAAGATGGAAGCGATGAAATGATACCTGATGGTACCGGGTAAGAAAACAGTTAGATATTAAGAAAATGGAAAAAAAATCAAGGGTAGTGCGAGTTAAATCTATGCTAACAGTCGTGCTGTTTGTGATTTTCAAGAATATCGGTAGTTTTAAAGTTGTTCACTAGTTATAAAATCAATAAGTACACGACGACACAAACAGAAGAGATTTCATTCATTTTCTTCTTGATCTTTGAAACATGAGGTGAAAACCAATGACTTTTTGTGCTCTTTGTTTATTTATTTGTTGAAAATTTATAACTTTTTTACAAAAAAAGTTTAAAAAACGACAAAGGATTATCGTTAAAATACATTTAGAGTGAATAAAACTGTAAGTTCAATAATTTACAGTATGATGCAGATATATCACAGCAGGTTAATTTCATGGTGATTAGATGAACTTGAAACTTCTAATAAATCTCGTCAGTTAGGTGGGGCAATTCGCTCCATTTCTCTTCGTTTGAGCACTTTTTGAACCCTGATATATTACCCTCCAACTATGCACAGATACAGATTGTTGAATGATTAATATACTGTGTTTGCTCAATTTATTAACTAAAGGTAGGGTTTAAAAAATATTAACACTCTTATATCACCCTATAGCTTATACATTATACCCCCAAATTTTTCGTCTTTCAAAAAGTGTAATTTTTGAGTTTTGGTTTCCTTTATCTTGCTTGTATAAAAATTATAATATAAATTTATAATATCTTTCTTCCAATTTTTCTTGCTTCTTGACCATGTTGACCTTGAATAATGAATACACTGGAATTGGAAATTATTTAATCAGTTTTTATAAAAAAATGCGAATTAATCTTTTGCATTTTTGTAATTAATGCGGTCTCATTATAGGACATTGCAAGGGTTTAAATTTTTTCCAATTCGTTTTAGTGGGGATGAATTCTAGAAAATAGCAGCAGAAAAAGATTTTGACTTTTTTTGCATAGATAAATTTCTCATTAACTAATTAACACTTTTTGCATGATTGGCAATTAACTCTAGAGATAATGCCAAAAAAATGAAAGTGCATGAAAAGGCCAGAAAATTATGAAGGGTGCATGAAATTTATAATTGAATATTTTATATGCTTCAGTTAATACAGGAATTTCATGGGCAATATTTAATAGATTCGACTGTCCAAATCTTTGGCAAACAGCTCTCAATTTTTCCGAATTAAACTGGCAACACTGGAAAGAACGTCGTGTTCCATGGAACATGGAGGCCAGAAAATGGTTTCAGTTACATGGTGCACCCAACCAGCGAAGTTGCAAACTACCAGACCATCTGGTTTGCGATGGTATCAACCATTGTGGAAACCATGCGGACGAATGCAGTGAAAGAGCCAACTGCGGGGACAAAGCCAAATTTATTTGCAACAACTCAAAGTAGGTGAAGATTTCGAATTTGCTAAAAACTTTCATTAAGAGCAGTCAATACTTTGCACTAATTCGTTAGCGTATAAGTGTATCCTTATTGTGAAGTATTCTTATTAAAAAGTCCTTAACCAAGCAAACAATTGCACTGTGTAGGTCAAAAACCCACTGTTGCACTTCAGAAATTTTTGTTGCAATTTAAACGTTCTCAATATCCCGCATTTGCTCTTTTTCGACTTCACTCTTTTGGTATTTTAGCTTTGCTTAAATTTATTCGATTTTTCATATATTGTAAGAACTTACACAGGTTTTTTGTTGCATGGTTATAAAAATAGCTTTATTTTGAAACACTTGATGAGAAAATTCCTGAGGTGTAGCATACCAAGTTAATGTGCGTTTAATTACTTTCTGAAAGTTTTCTTGCAAAAAACAGGCTAAAAGCAAAATGACAGCTAACTTTGATTAACTGTACACATTGCAAAATTTTAATTTTTATGCAAAAAGCACACTATAATACATACCTTTTCAGAGAAGAGATTAAAGAAAAATGGTAAAATTTGTTTCTAAAATAATCCATTTCGCGAGAAATTCGATTTTATATGTTGCAGGCCTCTTTATTGGATTGATTTTTTGTGTGGTGGAAATTAATTATTCATTTGCTTATTTAATTAGGGTAGTGTTTAGCTGTCAACAGACTGTGTGGATTTGTACGATCTGCTAGCATAGTCGAATAATAATGCATTCCAACCGCACTAAAACGTTTTTTTGGGTTCAATGAAAGACAAGATTATTAAATTATGACAATGAAGAAACTCGCTCCAGGGAATACAAGGGTTTTCTCCCCAAAAAAAGAAAAAGAAAACACAAATTATTTTAAAAAACGAAAAACTTATAGTTCAGTGATACTGTGCCTTATATTAAAATTTTGAAGTGGCATTAATTCAAATTCATTTCAAAAATAAACAAAACATCAAAAACAAAGGTTAATTGTGTAATTTTCTTCCCTACAGAAGCAACCAAACCATCAAAATTCTAATATACCGTAATTTTGAAAACATTACGTTTCTCTTAGGTGCATTTCGAAGGCTAATTTTTGTGATGGACGAAATGACTGCGGTGACAATAGCGATGAGTGCCATCCGGACTGCAAGAGAAGTTTCCAGTGCAAAAACGGTAAGGTGCTTTACGATATAGAAACCAGTTTGAAATCAGTAGTAGTTTATATCCTCGCTTCTAGAGTTGCGAATCTTGAGTTTAATTTTAAGGCTGGTCAATTAGGGCATAGACATTGCCAAGGTTCCTGTAGATCTCTAGTTTTCTTATACACGATTGAATTAAAACGAACTGAAAAATGCATGGTTATAGCTTTTGGATTGTTTGCGTGTAACTGCAATCATTGTCGTGATTATCCAATTGTTATTCGGGTAAATAGTGTTAAAAAATTTTGTTTTTTTTACCATATACAGTGTTGCCAAAATTGTTTCTTCAGA
The DNA here is from genome assembly GCA_963965965.1 of Trididemnum nubilum. NCBI lineage: Eukaryota > Metazoa > Chordata > Ascidiacea > Aplousobranchia > Didemnidae > Trididemnum > Trididemnum nubilum. The sequence goes on from OZ014480.1 coordinate 14,527,419, forward strand.
TTATTACTTAGTTTTATTTCTGTCAATCCAAAATACAAGAATTTAATTCAGTCTTTTTTTAATGTTATTGCTGTATAAGAATATGACTTTAAACTAAATTATGACTGACTTGCCTTCTTTAATACAAAACAAGTTGAGCTTTTAACAATGTTCAATTTCTAAGTAATTCAATTTTTTAAATCAAGCAAAAGTCAGTTTTATTTCTGTGTGTGTGTATTTTTTTTCCTAAATATTTACTGCAAAGTTGGCAGTACAGTTATTGTTACCTGTTACATTGTCAATGATATTTTGAGTTTTTTATTTTCAATGACAAGCTTAAGTTTATGCCTGTAACTGTTAAGTATTGCTAGTAGGTGCAGTTGACCTAGATGACCGCATGGTCTTATCGCTGTTTCCTGCCTGCGTACTTTTAAGCGTATGGTGAAATAAACTTGACTTGACTTGACTAACCATCAATGACGTTTCTCAACAAGAAACAAAATAGGCAGCTACGCCCGACACCAAGATTAGGCTATGCGCGTAATTATGGTTTAGGGCAGCCATACGTACTCTTTTGGGAGGACATGTCCTCCTTTTTAACAACAAATGTTTAGTTCTTGTTGGCGTTAAAAATGCTCAACAGTGCTTCTTTTACCATTATTTCCTAACCAATTTTAAATTTTTTTTGAGCTTGCCTAGCCTAAATTTAGCGGAAAAAAGGCAACAAATTCTCGGTAAAGGCTTTTTTTCTGGTCTTCACTTGAATTTGATCTCTTTTTTACCTAAACTAGCCCAGTTATAATAATTTTTGCAAGAACTTGTCCGCGTTTTTAGTGATGAAAAAATGAAGCAATGGTCATCCAACTACGTTTAGCCCAGAAAACCAACCACACACTCAAGAAGAACAAATAAATCAATGATACAACAAATACTCAAATAAACAGGGATAAAACTCCTAAACAAACCATGTACCGTAGCATTCTTACGCTCGGCATTTGATCCGACACATCGTGAAATATAAGACAGAGAAGTTAAAATTTTATGAAGGCTTCAACTTTAGACCTCTGGATTTGTTACATAAGGTTGTCACAAAATACATAAAACTTCAATTAAATCGGCCGTTTTTTATGACTCTTGAAATCAAATAAAAAATTTATTGATTCAGTGAGATATGGCTTCGATTCACTGGATGCAGAAAGATGAAATCAACCGAAAATCAATTGTTGCTGTGTTACTTGATTAAAACTAAGGTATTTGTATAAATTGGGTAGCGTAGAATTACTTTCGTTCAACTTCCTTGTTTTTCAAAACATTTCTGTCTTCTTGTGCAGTAAATTTCGGTTATCGACAAATGTGGCGCCAGTTTTCTAAAGAATTCATCCTTTTACTCTATTCAAAAAAAATTTTATTTGTCTTGCTGTTAAGTTTTCCTTTTACAGGTCAATGTATTTCGATGAATCAATTTTGTGACGGGATCCGAGATTGCGAAGATGGAACGGATGAAATTGACCTTAAAAACGGATCCGAAAATACGGAGTATTTTAATGGCTCAACAATGTGTTCCAACATTGCCAACCTTAATTCCAAAAAATGTTTGATTCCTTCAAGGTAAGTTTGAACTGGTAACTAGCGACAAGTGCCACGTTGAGGTCTTAGATTTTGACTCATTAGCCTCAGACTTACTTTTTGGCGAAACAAACGCCTTTATGATTTGTAATTTCAGAGATTTTGTGATGTAATCGTTTAATTTTGAAGTTTAGATTATTTTGAGGAGCAAAACCTGTAGGTTTAATCAAAACTATGGGACATGCTTATCACAAGAACAGACTTGAATCTAAATCTGACTTGGGTAACGACTTTTCGTACTATGAAAATTTAAAAAATGATCGTATTAAGGATTAGTATTCTGGACTCTTATACAACTGGGGTACTCCAAAACTTGTTGACAACGTCACGCATTTTGTCTTTTTATGTGATGATAAAAATTGCTCAAACGATAGGCAAAATTCTTTTTGAAGCTTTAAAGTCCAACTTAAGTCCTTCTCTAGCACCTTACACGTCAAAAGTAGCACAGGAAGGTCTTTAAAATTTGTGTCTGCATTTATTAACATATTTGCAGGTATCTTTGTGACGGATACGAACATTGCGTGGATCGGGAAGACGAATGCACACCAGGATGTCGGTTTTCACTGGTGTGTCCAAATGGAAAATGTTTCTTCGAGACGAAGAGATGTAACGGTTATGACGATTGTGGGGACATGAGTGATGAGTGTGGTTTTGACTGTCATTGGCAATTCCACTGCGACAATAACACGTGCCTGTCTTTTGATCGCTTTTGTGACGGAGTTGAGGATTGCATAAACGGAGAAGACGAAATTACCGAGCCTAAAGGTTTGTTCAAAACAATTGCTTTCTGTCTATGTGGAATCTCCATCACGCACTAACAGTCATATTTCACCTTAAAGGCGGTAAATTATCCAACCAATCGTGGTGGTTTAAAATTACTAAAATTGAGATGCAATTTTTGATATTCTTTGTTTTAATTTACGGGTTGCGGTTGCAAAGATATTGAACAAATACAAAAAGATATTCCCCGAAAAAAGTTTTTGGAAACTTTGAGTTTTGTTCTTCCCGCCTAAACCACAGTACAGCGAAGATTGTGGTTTAGGCGGGAAGAGCAAAACTCAGAATTTCCAAAAACTGTTTTGTGGGAATATCTTTTCGGATTTGTTGAATATCTTTGCAACCGTAGCCCCAAAATTAAAACCAAAATTATCAAAAATTATATTTCAATTTTACCTATTGTAAACCACCGGAATTGGCTGGATGATTCACCGCCTTCAAGCTTGTCCGTTTCACTAAAATAGTAATTCACCTATACCTTAATTTGTATCCAATTTCACTGTCCGAGATTAGCATTTGACTGAAATTGAACATTTTTCTGACCAAGTTGGTCCAGTAAATTCTGTTATCGCGCGATGATATAGAACCATAGGTTGAGGTTTAATACTAAAGCGTATCAAGTTGGACATAACGTTCCCTACGCCTTGATGCAACGAAAGAGATTTGAGTTCTGTTACTGTCTTGAGCTTTTAGAACTGTATTGAGATGTGCACGCAAAATTATTTTGGCAAAATTCCATGCCAAGCAAATCCGATTCTTTCTGCACTAATGGAGCAGATTTAGCCGTTTTGTTTATGATTATTTCAAGCTAATAAGCTATTCAACAATGGTGCTACTCTGCATTTAAAGTGAAGGATAATATACGATAGAAATATTGCACCACTAAATTAAATTATCTAGAACATATTCGAGCATAAACCAACGCTAATGGGTTTTAAAATTTTAATAATCCTAAATTATCATCGATCAAATTTTACCGTTTTCCAAATCTAGTGAAGTTTGTTTAATTATCTTTTGGTATTCCAATTCTTTCATAATCATGTTATGAATAATGAATTAATGTTAGAGTTAATTTTATTATAAGACCATAAATAATTAAACTCGATGTTTATTAACCTCATCTCACACAACAGGATTTTAAGCAAAATGAATTATGTGAGGATATAAACCAATTTTCAATACTTCTAATGTTTTTGCAACACAGAAATTTGAATTTTTATTCTCTTATTGTTGTGCAAAACAACAACAATAATTCTAAGAAGACGTCGCACAAAATTTTCCCTGGTAAATACATTTCTAGGTCCACTGCGACAGTATGTTCTTTGGATGTTTTTAGATGATGGCTCTGTGATGTGTGTCAACCAATTCGGTTTATCAACTAACACAAAGCAGTGCGTTCTTCCTTCTCGATACATTTGTGATCGTTTGGACCACTGCCGAGATAGGACTGATGAATGCCAGTCAAATTGCCAAATGTCTTTCTATTGTGACAATGATAAGACATGCATTTCAAAGAAAAGCTTGTGTGATGAAAACCATGATTGCAAGTAAGATAGAAAAACAGTTTAATTATGAGCTGTTTGGCAATTTGCTAGTTAAATTAAAATGCTCCAAAACAGCTTTGTTGTTTTCAAAACCGAATAGACATAATAAACGCAATGTCGCATTTAAAACTCAGCAATCTTTAGCAGTTTCGTGCTCTGCCCGTTCTGAATCAATTGTAAGTAGCTTTATATTTGACATAATGGCAACCACATTAATCAATCAATGATTTCTGGTCTTGACGAAGAATAGAGGGGTTTTAAATTCAATTTATTGAATTCGAACTTGACAAATCATATTTGATTTCAGAGATTACGCTTATTTTAAAAATTGGAGTGATATAGCCTATATACTGCATCATAAAACGCATGCACATTTGCATAAAATACAGATCAGTGTTGTAAACACAACTCTAATGTTGTGTCTATTGATTTTTGAAGGGATGGAACAGATGAACCTGGATTTGGTCTGAAATTTTTTCACCAACGAGGATTTAAATGCAGGATATCAAGAAATGGAGAAGTAAAGCAATATGTCTTACCACAAGTACGTCCAACGACAATGTTCGTTGTAATACATATATATTTTTTTTATAAGGTTCATTTTTGTAAAAAATAAGGAACAGAATCAATTTAGAGCAATTCCAGCCTCAGCATGAAAAAGATAATTAACAACACGAGCTAGCCCAATATGTCATTTTTTATGGTGCCATTGTTAATTTGGCTAACAGAAAACATGATCTAAAACAAAAGACAGCTTCAACCAAGCAAGAATAAATTTATGTCATGTTACTCTTCAATGAATTTAAGAACAAATGTGGCTGAAAAATCTTGAAAATTTAAAAAAGGTCAGGCTTAAATCAAAATTAACAGGTTTTTATAAAAAAAGTGTGTGGTTTTTACCTATACAAGATGATTGATCTTTGCAGTTGAAAAGCTTCTTAACTAACAACGACATGGACTTCCAACACTAAATCGAACACACGGACTTCTAAAGCTAAAACTTCCAACACTACACTAGACAATGGGTGGCAATGGTAATACGCCATCGATTCTATTGCAGAACATACATACATTTTCGTACCACATTAGTTTGAAGCCCGATTGCCTTAATTTTTCTTCATTTTTGGTCATAGTTGCTACAACTGATTTTTTTTATACGGTATTCCAACGGAGTTTTCGGAGACAATAAGTCTACGAGCTGTGGTGTTCCAATTTCCATAAAATGAAAAACCAAAACGAAAAAGTGTTTATATTAACTACTTGCCAAGTTATTTTAGGCAAGAGTCTTATTTATGCAAAATCAATCTTTTATTTTCCAAACTTAATTAATCATACGTTACCGAAATGTGACACTTTTTAAAAATACTATTATAGCTAAAAATACGGTATAAAAGGAAAAAGGGAAACTCTTATCTAGCCAGATTACATTTCATACAATAGTTCTCAAATTTTACGAACATTGCGAAAAGAACGAACTCTCCCGAGACTTTTAGTTTCAATATAATTTGAAAAACTGCGAAAATGTAAATGGATTTTGATGACGTACTCGTGGGCAAAAACTGTTTGCTATTCTCTGCGTTGGTCACTCACAAGACAATCTAGAGCAGGGCTGCACGACTCCCTGTAAGCAACCGTTGCTTCTTCACCTGCATGCTAAAACATCTAATTGTTGTTTTTTGATACTTATTGGCAGGAAAAACTTATCATTGTTCTTTCATTCACCTTTTATTTGGGCTGTAACCGTGATCGACTATTTTTTAGAAATAGTAACCTTTTCAAGGCAAGGACAAACCACAACAAATTATCGCAATGTAAGGTACATTGCTTGACAATATGTCAGCAGTAAACACGAATCAAATCTGTCATTATACTCGTTGCATTACGCCGAAGCGTGTTACGAGTTTGCGGATCCCGTCTCCGCGTCATTGCGCCCGGGCAAAACAGCTCCTTCAAAGAAATGTTGCAGCGGTGGCGAACTGTTGGCAACTCTATGTTCAATTTGACCAGCCCGGGATTTGAACCTCAGACCTCCTGCTCCAGAGACGAACGCGTTAACGCTCGACCAATTGACCGGAACAAAACACAAATCTCAAAAATAAAGTTTAATGTGAAATGTTATACCTTTTGTGGGCAAGAAGCTTATTCCAGTTTTACACTCATACACAAAATTATTGCATCAGACATCACGTCACAATACGACAAATATGGATTGCTTAAAAGGTGATTGAGATCACATGAAACCGTTTAAAGGGCCACAATAAAAAATTTCGCGGGCCGTATACGGCCCGAGAGCCGTACCATGTTGTGCTGGCCTGATCTAGAGGTAGGGGGAATAAGGCATTGTTCACTGCAAGATTTCAAGTAATGTAATCAACTAACAGACCAAATATTTGCCTTAGAAAAGCGACATGCTTATACGCGTATGTCATCAAAATTGATTTGCATTTTCACAGTTTTTTTCAGATTGAATGAAAATTAAAAGTTCTAAAGAGTTTATTCTTTTGCCTTTTTCCTTAAATTTTGATGACTGTTTCATGAAATGCTGTCTCGTTAGGATGGAGTTCACCTTTATAGAAATAAATGGAAAGTGGCAACAAAAATAAACCGTACCGGTATAAACTTTTCATTTTTTGATAGTCAAGCGAACAAAGTTTGATATTGCCGGTTTGAAATTGCTTGCGGTAACCGATAGTTGACGTAATTGCATTATCTTGGCGATGTTGCATGATGCCGTGCGTGTAATATCGCAAGACAAAGCATAATTAATTTATTGTCTTTTTTTGTCCTTGCTTTGTTTTAGACGCTATGTATACCACTGCTTTGCTTTGTGCTTAATTAATCCATTTGAGACTAGATCATTGTCATTCCGTGTTAATCTCGCCAAATCGGCGCCTCATGTGAGCCTCAAAGACTAGGACTATAGACTCTAATTTTGTCACAAAAAAAGAAACAACGCGATTTACTTCGTACATGTAATTCTCTCCCTGAGTCGACAGCAAGGTGGACTAAATGATCAAAATCAGTAGTGTTTGGGTAGGGTAAAATAGGGAAACCGCTTACCCAGTGGGTCGTAATTAAAAGGATACCAATAAATTCTTATAAAAGTAGTTTCCTGTGCGGTGAAAGAGTGTTTCACTTTTTGAGTGATGTGAGAATGATCACTAAGCCCCAGTTCTTTCAGCACAGCACTTCAATCCAGAATAGTTTTTTCGTTGAGAATTTTTGGTTAAATGCTCAAATTTTGGTGAAAATGTTTCAATCGTTTCGAAATGATTTTGTTCACTTTGGGCTTTGTAGGCATGACTTCAGCTCTTGAACATAGATCTTACTAATATTTTGGATATTTTTGCGGAATTCGCTGATTTATTTGCAGTGATTTAGCATACAAAAGGGGCCAATGAACCACAAATGACCCCAAAAAAACAACTTAGGATTTGGGTTGTGGTGTTAATGCACCGTTGCCCCATGCTCTTCTCCACAAAAAAGAGGCCGCGGCAGTACCAACCAAATATGTATTCACTGTAAACAGATAAAACATTAAAATCCGTTCAGATTTCATATGTTATTTACACTTTATACCATGAAACATCTGTTCAAATAGTAATGTTTCTATGTTCCGGGGCTGTCCTCATTGTCCAACAGTGTTTAGAGTGCATCAAAAACATGTGTTTTACTACTTTCCAAATATTGGCTTCAAACGTCAAAGTAAACATAATTTAAATCAAAACCGAAATAAAATACTTAGTTGAAATGTTTTATGCATTTGGAGACTTCTTTAAATAATGTAAATTTTAAAATGTTCTACCGTCCTGTACTATTTTGAACTTTTGGTGGTGTCATGACAAGTGATTTAAACGCAAATCGCTGCCGAAAAACTTGATAATGTAAGTTTTTAACAAAAATTCTTACTTTAAAGTACGTTTCAGTGATTAAGTAAATTAGTTTTAAGTGTTTTGGGGCCTCTTTATGTGCAACGTTTTTGTAAAATTATGACGCCGAAAGAGCTGTTTATTTGAAATAGCTTTAAGCATCGCATTGGGTATCGCCATTCTTGCAATTCATTGCAAGATCACCCCCCGCTTCAGTACTATTTTACAAAAATTAAAGAAACTTTCCTTTTAATCTAGTCTCTGTATTAAGACACCACGTTTTAGAAGCTAAGAAAAATGTTTTTGTGCTTTTTTTCGGTATCACGCTTTGCTTTTGTTGCGTTTGGTTTTCATCTGTTTTAGGAGCTTGCTATATTTTTCGAAAGTGCAAGAATCTCTTGAAGCGTTTAAGTGTGTTATTTTAGGCATATGAAGGCCGAAGAGTTCAATGTTGACCTATTGTGACAAAACGGTTGTACTGTCGCTAACATTTCACAAAGGTCAACGTCAAAATTTCTGCTTGAAAGAGAAACTTAATGGTGATGGATTAGCATTCGCGTCGTTTCGGTTTTTGCCAAACCTGAATTGACAAAATAATTGGCATGCTTCGCTTAACTTCATCAATTTCGATATACAATTGGTTTAAACTTTGACCCTGGATCTACAAAACTTAAGCGTGGCTTTCACCAACAGATCATGAACAATGACAAATTTTCATTTCATAAACTAAAACCGCAATTTTTTTCGGTTTAGCAGGCCGGTAATCGCACTTTGTAGCATTGAAAACTGAATTCCTATTTTCTGCATATTAACAAACTTCAGCCTCGGTTTAAAATTTGCACTAGGTTGTTCACTGATAGCGATACGGTTTTGTCAATTAATTGGTAGACTCGGTTTCGATTCTCGCTTCAGGGTCGGTAATGAATGCGAACTTTAGTTAAAAATTAAAAAAATTGTATTCACAACTTCCCTGCTAGACGTTCAAGAATTAAAAGAAACGGTGTGAAGCCTCCACCGTGCTATGGTAGACAGATGGACAGGTGGCAGCTTGACCCAAAAGACCAAGATATCCCTTCGCTGTCTCCTGGCCAAGGTAACTTAGTGATTAAAAAGGAGATTACCTAATTAGTAATTACAACCTACTTGCTTGACATTCAGCGTCTTAAATAAGGAAGTGAGGAGTGTGAGCTGTGGGTTGCCGAAGTGTTTGACAGTTTGACTCGAAATCCCCAATGCCCTATTAATGTTTTTCGGCCGAGACAAGTTGTCAAATATACTCAGCAATTGCACAAAAATTGTAATCTTAATCTACAGAATTTTTTAGATACTCCTCCATGACAATATCCCGGACTGCGTCGACTATAGCGATTTGTGTTTCCATAGTGACAACAAAACCGGCTTTCGGAGCCTCAACAATTGTACGCAATGTTTGGTTTCTAAAGACATTTTCATATCTCAAAGGTAAAAAAAATTGCCCTTTTTTATTAATTTTTATTTACAAAATCTGTAAAATTTGTGGAAATACATTAAGGAGGTTCAAATCTCCACTCGTATCAGGACAATGAAATATTTTGCACTTTAAATTATGTAATCAATTTTTTCTCAAGGCTTAAAGCAATGAAACGGCTCTTTGATATTATAGTTCATTTTTAATGTTAAAGCACGTCAAAAAGATTGCTTACTGATAGGTCAATTACACAGTAAGCTCAGTTGCGTAGGCAGGGATTTCCAAGGACGGAGGGGGGGATAAGATCATAAAAAAAACTTCTTTGGCATATAAATGCTCCTTTTTTAGATGAAAATTAGGGAAAGACCAAAAGAGGTCTTTGCTTCAGAAAGATCTACTTTTGGCTGAAATTTGGGAGAAGACCACAAAAAGTCAGAGCAAACAAGTTTTGAATAGATGTTGAATACCGGTGTGAATACCAGTGTTCAATACCGCTGCCAAAAGATTGCAGACAATGGAAAGGGAGCAATTCTGATTTATACCAGTGATTTATACAGAAAATGGGGTGGAATTATGCAAAAATACCTACTGGTTGTGCTATTATCGACTGGCCAGCAGCTGATCAAATGGTAACGCGTTTGCTTCTGTTGAAATGGGAGGTCTGGGTTTCAAATCTCAGGCCGGTCTATCAAGGGTCAATTCAGATCAGATTTGCAAACGGGCCGACATGCACAGGCCCGAACCTGGCTCGAACCCGAAAACATAAGCTCGAACCCGAAAAATAATTTGAAGCCAAAAGCAGGCCTGAAAAAGCCCGAAAGTTAAGTTATGTCTCGAAATGTGCACAGTTATTGCTCGTATGTGGTTAAAACTATTTGTTGCTTGTAAATTGTGACGCAATAATAATAATGGTGTAGTAACAAGCTTATGTTGCTTAAATTAAGTGAACATTCAGAGTAGCGAAGTTATTGTAATTACGTTTCTGTAGCACCTAAAAAGCTAAAACACTAAGCAAACATACGCATGTCAAGCCCGAATTAAGTACGACATTTTGCCAATCTCAAGCCCAAACCCGATCCGAAAATCCAGGCCCAACTTACAACTATGATTCAGATGCAGTATTGCCAACGGCTCGCCACCGCTGCGATTGTTTTATGAGAGAATTGCCTTGCCCAGGCGCAGCAGCGACGCGGAGATGGGCCCCGCTTACTCGTTACACGCTTCGGCGTAATACAGCGAGTATAGTGAAACATTTTATTTGCTTTAATTGGTAGAACTAATGTAACGGTATTTCATTAATTTGTTTTTAGGCAAATCTGCGACGGAATTTTCGACTGTCCTGATCTTTCAGATGAGTGTTTATGTGATAATGATAACACCCCTTCTGTTTGCGACCATGTTTGTTTTGACAATCCATTTCCAGAAAAATGTCCGTGTCCAATTGGCTTCGTTCCGTGCTTGTCTGATTCCGGATTAGCTAGTAAAGAAGATGCAATCGCAATTAACGGATCAAATGTTTGTATTCCTCACTCCGCTTTCTGTAATGGCGAAGCGGATTGCCCGAATGGAACTGATGAACGTTTTTGCAACTTAAACAACAACGGCTCTTTAGTTGAGACTGTAGAAAGAAAGAATTGCCTTATGTTCAAGCCCCTAAACATTTGGACCCCACAATCCGCTTTTCGGTGTGACAACTCCCCTGAATGTTACAATATGGAGGATGAATGCGACTTCGACTGCAATCCTATTCCTGAGTTTTGTCAAAAGCGTAACTTTGCCGGCACATACCTCTGCCCCGACCAAGAAGTAATTCCGGGTAGATTAGTATGCAATGGCCAGAGAAATTGTGGACCAAGTGCGGCAGACGAGGAAAATTGTCCCGAGCGTTTTTACTGCGAAAATAACACGGACATTATAAGTGTTTCCAATGACAAAGTTTGCGATTTTAACATCGACTGTGCTGATGAAAGTGACGAAATGAACTGCCCCAGCACCCATTTTTACTGCGATGATAATCAACCCCCTTATTTTATTCCGCTTTGGAAAAAAATGGATGGGACTATCGACTGTAAAGATGGAAGCGATGAGTGTCCCAAAAAAAGTTTCGAGAACTTGATTTTTTCTTCCAGCGAGTTTTTAATCAAACAGCCGTTTTTGCAGTTTATGATCTGGGTTATGGGCTTGATTGCCAGTTTGGGGAATTTGTGTGTTTTTGTGCATACGATTTTTATTTTGCGTCATCCAGCGCGGTATAAATTGACCAAAGTTGCTGTTGTGAACAATTTACTTGTACTGAATCTTTGTACCGCCGATTTTCTTATGGGGATTTTCTTACTCGTTTTGGCCGGGAAAAATGCACTCACTTCCGGCCATTATTGCCGCAGTGACCGGGCTTGGAGAAGCGGGACTTCGTGCCGATTTCTAGGTGTAATATCTACATTATCAGCTGAAGTCTCGTTGACTACTCTAGCAGTTTTAGCCAGTTATCGTCTCTACTGCGTTCTGCGTCCAATACAAAGCAGAGGAATGAAACTGCACAAAGCTATTGTTCACATTTTGTGGACTTGGTGTTTTGCGTTTGTTGTTGCTCTTTTACCTTTTCACAAATCCTATCAGGGATATTTTACCAATGAGGTATGGATCCAGAAAAATCCGTATTTCTCCGAAGATTTGGTTACTCCGCGGAAGCTGGAACGATTTTGCAATGCCTTGCTTGGCTACAATGCAACCTGGACTCTAAATGACTCCAACTCGAGCGCCAGCAGTCTTTGTTCCAAATGGGAAAATTTGGTCAAAAGTGCCAAGTCATTTTCAGTTTCACACGAAATCCAAGGGTTTATGGGTTACTATAGCAACCACGCTACTTGCTTGCCGAAGTTATTTTTAACTAAAAATGACCAAAGTTGGGAATACTCATTTGGTGTTACCTTGTTCAATTTTTTAGTTTGTCTGTACATTGTCGCTGTGTATGCGACTCTGTGGTCCACAAGACATGTGAAAAAATCTGCAATTTCCAGCCAAAGTACGAAAAACTTACAAAGGCGAATCGCGCTTTTAGTGTGCAGTGATTGCGCATGCTGGCTACCAATTTGCATAGTTGCTTTTTTGCACCTTAGCGGATTAAGAATGTCTCCCAGCACATACTCTGTAACTGCTGTAATTTTACTCCCCATAAACAGCGCCCTAAACCCTATTTTTTATTCAAATGCGCTTCAGATCTTGTATGTAAAATTTACTGCTTATCTGCATAGATTTGAAGCCCTTAACAAGCTTAGAAAAAATATTAGAAGCAGCTGTTACGGTAGGTTTGTGAAAAAGCAAAAGAAAGAGCCCCTAACAGATAATGAAACCTCCCTCCTTCCAAATGCAACAAGTGGCCCTGACGGCTCGCGAATTTTGACGGAACTGACGTTTGATTATTCCAGTTTACCGGAATCAACCGTGTAGGCTGAATTGTTTCGTCATAGACTCTTTATTAGTAGACTGGACTGGAAACTGACAGTTTGTCTTTTTTTTCTTCACGGTTCATTTTTTTAGAATATGCCGATTCGTTCAATCAGCGTGACTTTTTTCTTCTCGGTTCACTCGCGCTAAGGATATGTTCAATCAAATCAGTCGAATACGCGTGACCGCAAAAAAACTTCGTAACTAGAGCAAACTTTTTTTCTTCAATGCTCTTCTCTTTTTCTCCACGCGTCTGTGTATAGTCAACTAAATAAAGAGTCTATGGTTTTACTGTATGCTGCAAAAAATTTAATTTTAAAGTTATTTTGTGTTCTAGAGGTAGATGGAGAACTCTCGACCCCTAAACGTCTTACGCCCCAAATCAAACATAAAAAAATTTAGCGTTTAAAGATCAGATTTGCCTTGTGTATGGTTAATGAATGGACGCTTTTATTCCATCCCGAAAAGCATCTTTTTTATTTACGCACAAAAATAACAGCTCAACGCACACACACTCTTTCTTTTTTATTTTTTCAAAGGATTTACACACCTTTACAGAATTTGCATGCACTCTTTTTAAGAAAAACGTATTTAGGCGATGGCGCCCTCCGACGACCCGTTTAACCTGCTTGTCTAAATTTGACAACTACTAGCAATTTTCGAAAACCTACACGTACCGGGAGTTTTCCCTTTACTGTTTGTTTTCTTTTTCCGTTGTTTTGTTGATTGTGCCATTGTTGTTTTGATCTATTTATATGCTCTACACAGATACAGCTTGCACCTCATACATTGTAGAAGTAAAAAAAAGTGATTTGGTACATTTTGTTTGATGATTACTAAGTATATTTCGCTTTTCCATGTCGTTCTTTGGTAGGCCTACTACTATCTTAAAAGTGTCAGAAAAACTGAACATGTAACAAAAAGCATTATTCGCATGTAGTCAAATGCTGCAACTTAAAATTTATATTGCGATTTTTTCTCAGTACTGTAACTCTTGCCTCATATCATAAAGCTGAATTCTCTTCGTCAAGTCACCAAAACGTGGCACTGAGTTTGTTACATATTGCCAAGTTTAAATGCAAATTGGCATTGAAATTTTGGGTGAAACAGCACAGTGTAGCAGCCAGGTTCTGGTTGAAGTTTTTCGATTCATTTATTTATTCGTGTAAAAATGTAACCCATTACCACTCTAATAAAAAACACAGATTTGGGTTTGTTGTTCTAGGCTTCGATAAAGCTCAATCACCGGTCTACACGACAGATAGAATTTTGTGGACACCCTCTCCAGGATCTCGATCATCTTCTTGACTGTCTTGCCTCTGAACCTCAACGCAAATCTTTGGCTCTACACTCTCTATTTTCGACCTTTGGCCCAGGCCCTGGGACATGGACCGACTATTGGGTTTCCGCGGAGTTCCTCAGCACCCCCATTCCTCGGAAGGGGTCGAGAAGCAGAACTGGTAGAATTTTTGACGTCAGTGGGAAATAAGCGTTAAGTGTCTTTTAAACTGCTTAACAATGCATTGCCAGTCGGAGAATTGAACAGGGACCTGCAGTAGCAATCTCGCCATTTCTAATTCAGCATTCTCTCCGTCAGCTTAGCCTATTTTCGATCGATTTTCTTCTGAATTGCATTGCAAGTGTCGTTTTATATCATTTGATATGCGATAATGTTTTTTGCTTGTTATTGCAATATTATATTTTTGTTGTATTTTGGCACCAGAGCTTATAGCTTTATGACATTTGAATGTTGTTTTTTTCAGTTTTGGTGTATTTGAAATATACTAGAAATTACTTTGCAGAGTTTAGTTTATTTCAGACTATATATACTTCTTGCTTGATAAATCACACTAAATCAAACCTAATGAACATAGTATGTGGGATACCTCAAGGTGCGATTCTGAGTCGTTTACTATTTAACGTATACGAGATGATCTCCAGCTCGCATCTACAAGTAATATCCTCCTGTTTGCCGTTGATACAAATCTCACTTGCTCACACACAAATCCAAAATTGCTAGAAAACATTGTAAATGAAGAATTACAAAATACCAGTAGTTGAATGCGTTTGAATAAACTGTCAATAAATTTTGCAAAAACAGAATACATGGTGATATTAAACAGAAAAATTGATCAGGAATTTAAATTGATAATAGAGGAGAATTAAATTACACAAATAAGCTCAATAAAATATTTAGGAGTTGTGATAGATGACAAACTAAGTTGGAAGCAACAAATAAAAGACAAATGCCCAAAAATTTCTAAAGGATCTTGGGCAATGTATAGAATAAAAAATTATGTTGACTATAACACCCTACGCTCTGTATATTTTGCAATAATATATCCCCACCTGCAATTCTGTATAAGCAGCTGGGAAAATGCATCCCATTTATTACTACAACCATTAATGACACTCCGAAAACGCTGCATTAGAATTCTGACTGGTGGAGGATGTAGAGATAACACTAATCCATATTTTGGTAGTCAAAATGTCTTAGAATTAATGATATCTACCGGCTTGAATTGGCTATAATAAATGATGTATAGAATCTATCATAAAGTGATCGTATCATTCAAACAGGGACACTTTAAATTAATTAAAAATTACCACACACGTGACACAAGACAGAGAAGGGAAAAACATTATGTTGTTCCAAGAACAAATTTGGGACAAAAATCATCATTAGTAACAGGGGCACTAGCGTTCGCAAGATTTTCGAAAGGGAGGGGGGCAGCAAATTTGAAAATAATGAAGACCAAAAGAAAAATTTCTCCGCTAAGAATCAGTCCGTTTTTCTGCCCAAAATTAGGTGAAGACAAAAAAAAAGGTCTTCACTCAAAATTAGTCCGGTTTTTGGCCCAAAATTACGTGAAGACCTAAACAAAAAAAAGCAGGTCTTTACCAGATTTTGTTCTTTAACCAGACCATGGATCCCCCTAAATACGTCCCTGAACAGGGGTAAAAATCTGGAATAAATTACAGACAAATTAAAAAACTGCAGCTATCAAAGCTTAAAAATGCAAATAAATCTGAATTATTATCAAAGTACAAGTAAACGTTTCAATGTTTTTTTGGTTTGTTTTAAAGAAATTGGGTGAGGATGATAGTGATTTCTTTAAGCATAAACAATAAACTTATAAGAAAATGAGCTGATACTTATAAATATTGAAATGCAGATGAATAAAGACGAAATAACTACAGTCAACGGTTGAAGGTTAAGGTGATATTGTAGTGGCTGTGCAAAATTGAATTACACGATAAAAATGGGATGGTTTCTGAATGCACTAAACTGAGGGATCATGATATGATATGACAATAAAGCAAAATGGTATATTGCAGTGATCTTTCTTAGAGGGATTGGTGCAATTTCTTTGTGTGCTATTTACAGTATATTGTGTATAGGGCTAACTCTAACATCTGTATGAAATAGTGATTAATCACATCAAGAGTGAGCTAGGGCTCTTCATGAAAATGTGATAGTTTGGATAATGGAATTGGGAGAGTTAAACATCAATGTTACTGTTAGTTACACTAAAAAGAGATGGTCTGGAAGTGTGAATGCCTGTATATTTTTTTGCTTTATCTTGTCTTTTACTGTGCTTTTGCTGAATGATGAACTGGGTTGTTATTTCGTTTGTGCAGTGCAAATTTGTGCTTTCTTGGTGAGGTGGCAGCAGACGTGATAACTGGATAATTTTTTCGCTGTCTCCTTGCCAAGTGACTGCTTTTGTTGTCACTTGGTGAATAAATTAAAATTGAAAACATATCGGCCAAAATCGATTCGCCCACATTTTTTTTATCCTTCTATTTTGAAAAAAACGCCTGAACAAACCTAAGTTTTGGAGTTAAATCAATTCCAAGAAAGTTGTTCATTGCAAAGAAGATCGAAACCACCTTAGGAGTCAGAGAACATCGTATTGTTGCTCCATCTTCATTCTCTCAATCCCAATCGTCCACAATGATTTTCTAGTATTAGCACAACTCAGTTATTATTTTACAGTTTTAGCGTTTTCATGAGTTAAAAAAGAAGTAAAATTATTTTTTGCTAGATGGCGCAGTTGGACATATAGTGATTCCTTTCAAAATTCGATAGCAATTCTTTAGTTTGTACGGTCAAAGCGATGTTCGCTGCAGTACAGCTGCTGTACAAGTGGAAAAGCAGTTTGAAATCAATCTGTACAAACCAAATAAATACCAAAGCATTGAAATTCTTAAGCTAAGTTTGCAGAATTTGATCAGCGTATTAAACGTAGAGTTGCAATCAAGCAGGGCAGCAAATGACTACTGTATTGCCCAGTTATAAGGTTGCTACCAATAGGGTCTTAGACCAGAGAGTGCATTGTACAAGCATTAGCTAAAGCCAATGCCTTATATTGATAAACCAATGTAAAAAGGCCTTCCACTTGAATGCGAAGTTAGTGGTGTTATTCAAAATTTACGGAACCGGTTCTGTACTCGATTGTATAAACTTAGCAACCGGTTCAATTGAGCTAAAAGTACAGGATACGGTATGTTTGCTAGTTATGAAATAGTCACTACTTTTCTGCGGAAGCGTACTCTGGTGCAAACAGTGTGAATAGACCCACTGCTTGAAGTTAAAAACAATAATTTACTAATGTTTCGTTTGAACAGCTAATTACTGTAGTATAACAAAAACGTAAAAGTTGGCAAAATTCAGTGCCGGCCTTTGATCGATTTGCCTTCATCAGTGCAGCAGATTAACATGCAATGGGAAACAGCTTGTTAGCTTTAAAAGGGCATTCAAGTCTAGTTTATCACTGTTGACCAAAATGTTAAGAAAAGCCTAAAATGTATTCTCACCAAACTTGAACTTTCCAAGTTTTCCCGTTTTCAACGTATTACAGTTCAAAATAAACAATTTTCCAATTACATCAGTGTTACCATTTCGTCAGCATTGTGACAGAAGGTTGACTTTTGCAACGCTGGTTTACCAGCGTACATTCACATAAAAAGCAGCTAATTTACGATTCAGACCCTTTACAGTTTACTTGGTCTTGACAACAATTGTGCTGCGAAACCCCTGATTGAGAATTAAGAACTTGCAGTAACTTCTTAAAATTTTGCTACCGATTTGCAATCCTGGCAAAATTTCTGCGGGGAAGAAACGTTTCTAGGGGGACATTTAAACAGTAATATCTGAGGAAGGAAAGGTCGCAAAAAGCTTCAACTTGGAGAAGTGAGTCTTCAAAGCTGCAAAGCTTTTTGCTAGAAAACCGAGCAAAATTTTTTCAACTTGAATACCTTTTTAGATTATCAGGAAAATCTGATTGTATGTTACTATAGTAGAAAAAACCACAAAGTGGGTTTGTTTTTTGCAGTGTCAAGCGCAAGATTCTATTAAGAAAGGAAGTATTTTCAGACCGCCTTATCAAAGAGTCCTTAATCAATCAAAAGAAATAGTATAAAAGTCTTCAAAAATCATTATATTTTTTCTTTGCCCCCACCCCGCATCTATTGTGTGCGCATATTGAAACAGATTTGGTAGCCTATATTATGCTTCGAACCGTCAGAATTAGGCCATGATTATGGCAATGAAAGTGATGTACAGTACTGCACTCGTACGGGTAGTTTTGCGTTTACTTCAATACTTTAATTAGGTACTGTAATGTAGTTTTTCTCAAAATTTTTTATTGATGCTGTTGGTGACAATTTTCAAACAGTTTAAGATATTTTTGAAAACAGAAAATTATTACTTACATCGTTACTTAGACATTGAACCAGTCGTAACTGATTACGAACTATAGGGTATAGGTTATTAGGGTTTGAATTAGGGGCAGAGTTGTCTGGGAGATTAAGGTTAGGCTTGAACTAGGTTAAAATTAGTGTTTAGGCTAGAGTTACTACTACAGTAAAGTGAGCTAAGTTGGGGTAGGTGTCGATTTTGCGCCGAGCTACGACAATACTAAGTTTCACAACTCCGGTAGTATCCGTTTCATTTGATAAATTAAGATCAAAAACCGACCCCCAAATCAATACTCAAAACCGGAGTTGAAAACGGCCGACTAGTTCAGGCTCGAACCCGGCCCAAACCCGAAAATATAAGCCCGAACCCAAAAACTAATTTGAAGTCCAAATCATGCCCGAAAAAACCGTAAGTTACACTAGGTCTGAAAAATTTAGCAATGTTGCCAAATTATTTTAATTATGTTTTTGTGCATCTAAGACAAAAAGCACGTCTCAGGCCCGAATTAAGCCCAAATATTTTGTCAACTTTAGGCCCCAATCCGGCCCGAACCAGACCCGAAAAGCCCGGCCCGACTTACAACTCTGATCGAAACTGTATTTACAAGCAAAAACAAAAAGCGAAGCGTACACAAAAATTTTGCTTTAAAATTTTAGGAAAAAACATGCAAAAAATTATTTGTTCTATTTTTGTGCACGTTTTCAAGAATCGCCGGCCAGGGTTATAGTTTGATTTAAGGTTCAAGTTTTCGGGTTAGACTAAGGTTAGAGTTAAATTAAAGTAAAAACTTAGTATTTTTCGGTGATTAAAACTTTCTAAAATGTCTTTCGCTTGCTTACATAATTTCTAAGTCAAGAAAAATTGTTAAGCTAAGTCAAGATGAAAAAATTTCGTAACAAAATTTTGCTGTTAAGAAAAGCAGTGACCATGTTACGCAGATGTTGAATTGTATGCGCCCTAAGGTTTCTTAGAAGCACCCTGTGGTGAACATTTTAATTTGAAAACAAGCCATTTTGGGTATCAAGGTTACTTTTGTGTTTTTCTTTTTAATTAGGTTGTTGAAACAAAGCAAAACGAAATCAAAAGAGTAATAATCGACTTTCTGATATTCCCACTGTGAAAGTAGATCCAAGTATAGAAAAAGAGTATGAGTTTATGATTTTATCTCACGATACTAGATTTTATGCTTTTTTTGAAATCGACAAAATCTTTTAATTTTGTTAATTGCAAACATCCTAAATGAATTTCGTCAATAAATAGTTCACACTCAGAGAATTTATCTGAAATTTCTCACAATCTATAAAAAAGGTGTGAACATATTAAGCAGGAAATGAAGAATTAAGCGAGAAAACACACAATGGATTTTTGCACTTTCTTTGCCGTCTGCGGAAGTCTATTAATGATAATGATCAAATGCTTAATATGGTGATCAAAAGGATAAAATTTAGAGGAAGAAAAAGTGTGAGAATTGGAAAACAGTTTTTGATCAAACGGATAAAAATGCAAATAATAAATTACTTTATAAAGAAGTTTGTTACAATATTGCACTGCAATTTAAGAATGGGAATGCAAACAATTTATTTATATTAGGATCAAAATTTACCGAAAACGCAGGTTTTAGTCAGACCTCAACGAAAACAATCACATTTCAGCGAGATTTGTGAAGATTTTAGAAAAGTATGAAAAGTATCTGCAATTTTTTGGGGAGCAAGGTGTATATTGACTATACCAAGCAGTGAAAAGCAATAGCGGGTACGAATAACATCTTGCCAAAAGCTCAGTGCAAGAAAGCGATTTCAAACACTGAAGGCGCAGCGCAAGATGCACAATTTAATTTTTTTGTTTTCTGAAGCGCAGCGCAACTTCCACAACGAACTTTTTAAATCAGTTGAAGCAGAACGCAATTCCGCGATTGCGGAACCGGATTTTCGTACCATAAGTTAAAACGCAACCTAACTTCCGCAATCATATTTACAAAACACGATGCAAATTTCGCAATTTTGCAATTCTAGACAGTAAAGGAGCAAGTAATTTGCAGAAGATCCTTGGCATTTGAGAATAACTATTATGACTAAAATAAAAGAAAATTTAGTTGAAAGTTTAAAATTATTGCGCTATTAACCGAAAAAAGAAATGAAGGCGCAGTAGCGCAGTTAATCCGCAACAAATTTTAAAGACATTAGTGCGCAAAGCAGCTTCTGCAATGTCTCAAAATAAAAAATTGAAGTGCAACCTAACTTTCGCAATTGCGGAAGTTGCAGAAGTTGCGCTTTGGGTTGGTAAATTGGGCTTTGCCCGAGTCTTGGTTAAAAGTCTTGTTTATGTGAAAAATTTTGTAATTAACAGACGGCTTTTTTAAGACAAAGAAAAGGTACAGGGGTAATTCTGATTTTCACCAATGTCTAATCATGTCTAATACTTTGACCCTTAACTTCCGCCATTGGGCACACGACGCAAGTCGGTTTCTCATTTTTTGTGAGTAACATTCACCGTTGGAGGCATCTTAGATCGATTAAGTGTTCAATAAAATTTCGGCTTTTTCACTGATGTTTTGAAATTCCGTTTTTTGCCACCTGAAAGTCATCACTCATGTATGTACTTTTTGCGCTAGGATGGACAATTTCAACATATCCAGATTGTTTTTAAATAAAAACAAAAAATGAGAAAGTTTTACAATGTTTTTTGAGCAAAAAATTAGTCACGCGATCTTATTTAGGGATAAATATTACATCGTTTAAAAATCGAGTAACAAAAAATTGTAATAAATAGTTTAATTTCGTAGAGCTTAATACATCAGATACTGAGATAGTGCTGAAGTTAACTAAGAAGTTTATAGATGCATGATTAGTTTATGCTAGTTTGACCAATAAAAAGTACAGTAGCTTTTTTTTAGCAAGATTTCTTTAGCAAGCTTAAGGTTTTTAGCAAATAATATTTTGCCTAATTTGCTTTAAAGTTTAGTCAGTACCTAAAAAAATGTGGCAGGCGGATTTTCTCTATTAGTACTATTTTGCTTCAAGCGGCACTGAAGTACCGTACGAATTTTCAACAAATCAATTAGAATATCCATTTTTTTAGCTGCTGAAAAGTGAAAACTGTAAATTTTTAAAAATTGTGATTGAGGGTTTTGGTAAACTATATCAGAAGTGAAGTCAAAAAACAAATGAACCATCCCAAGAATTACACCACATGACTAGAGGTGATTTTCCTTGAAACAGCAGCTGTACTATAGGCTGCTATATTTTGTGGTTAGGCTATCATGACAGACATGTGGTGTAAGTCATGGGGCAGTTCATTTATTTTTTGACTTCTTTTTAAGAATTTCACCTCACCAATTGACAGAGTAACGGGCCTGTCATCTTATATCAGAATAATCAGAATTATATCAGAATAATCAGGAATTATATCAAAAAGTATAGGCAGAGGCTGCGGTTACGTTACGTAAGAATGTGAAAATCGCTATCCTAGCCCTAATCCCACCCCTAAACCTAACCCAAACTTTTACCCTAGCTCTAACCCTAACGCTAATCCTAACCCCGACTCAAAATCTAACCCAAAACTCTAGCGACAATTGACAAAATAAAAAAAGAGTAAATGAGCAAATGAGCGCTCACTTTTTGCTCTCTTATTCTTATGGGCGTTACGTAACGTAACACTTGCCAGGCCCGGCGCCACGGGGGGGCATTCCGGGGCCGTGCCCCCCCAAATGACTGCTTGTGCACCCCCAAACGAAAATTGTGCCCCCCCAAGCGAGGACTGTGCCCCGAAGAAATTAACAGGCTCGGGGCTATTGGAGTGCAAATCGAGGCCTGAGACTTCCAAATTGGTGTTTACCGCCCGTATTTTTGTAATTTTTGTGGACTCACACCAGATTTCATAAAACTTTTGGGACGAAGACCTTTTTTTTTTGATCTTCACTTAAGAATTCGTGAAAAATCACAAGAATTTTGAGACGATAACCGGAATTTGTGGAAATTTTTGAACTGAAGATCCTTTTTTTTTGGTCTTCACCTTTTTCGTTTGATCCATCTGGAATAAATTTCTCCTGCCCCAGTGCCCCTCTCGCATTCACATAAATAAACTTCTCGTGCCCCCCCAAAATTTATTTCTGCCCCCCTAGTCACGCTATCCTGGCGCCGGGCCTGACACTTGCCCCTTCCAAAACTGTATCAGAAGACTGAGAAGAGTATCCTCTATTTCTTAAAACTGTACTTAAAATTTTAAGCGTGATTTAGTTCTTCACACTTGTATGGTAATACCCATAGCCTTTTTCAAAACTTATTAGAAGAACTTACAGAACAACCTTTTTCGCAAGCAAGTTGCAATATTTCATGTTGCAGAAAATGTAACGAACATTTTTACGTAAAAATTATTAAATGTTTGAATTATCTGAATACGTTAATAACAGCGTATGTTAGATTTGTTGCTACAGTTTGGTCGTAAGCAGTGGATAGTTTTTATCTAACGTTTCACTTTGCTGAATGTATCGTTGGCAAATTTGTTATTTGAAAACAAAATGGCTTTCACTACCTCGGGCGAATTTTGTCCGCCTTCCCCAATCCAGCGCGCGTTTTTTCGGCAGGATGCGAAAGGAGAACCGATGTCAAGAGAGAATTATTTTCCGGACAATTGTGGCAGCTACGATGTAATACAGAGACAAAATATGCTCCATCATCAAAGAAAAAATTTATCCGCCAATCCTGCTCCATTTTCTCCACCAGCTGGTCAACAAAACGGACCCAATATGACGTCACCTTGGCAATCATCAGTATGTAACCCGCATCCAAGTTTTCACCCCTACAGGTGCCAGTATCGGGACTTGCATCTTACAATACCCAATCCTTCCTCTCTAAATTTTGACTTTCCTGTTGGGTTTTCGCACCCAGCTTTTCACTCTGGGCAAGGTTTCCTACCCTACAACCCCTTACAGCATCCCCAAAGTAACCTTCGAAAAGAGCTGGTGTGTCAATGGATTAAAGGAGCCTCACCTCAACAAACCCACATGAACCATGAGCCGGATATGGTTTGTGGGGAGCAAAGTCAGACATGCAACCTGGTCTTTTATTCTATTCCGGATTTGGTAACCCACATTAGTCGGGACCATGTGGGGGGCGCGGAGCAAGTAGACCACACATGCTACTGGAAGGATTGCTACAGGAAAAGCAAGCCATTCAAAGCAAAGTATAAGCTTATCAACCACATTCGTGTTCATACGGGAGAGAAACCTTTTCTTTGTCCTTTCGCCGGCTGTGGAAAAGTCTTTGCAAGAAGTGAAAACTTGAAGATCCACAAAAGAACTCACACAGGTAAAATTAATCAGTAGCGCCAGGTGGTCGAGCTGTAACGCGTTCGTTTCTGGAGCGGGAGGTCGAAGGTTCAAACCTCGGGCTAGTCACATCTGACACAGTGTTGCCAACGGCTCGCCACCACTGCGACATTTCTTCGAAAGGAGCTGTGTTGCCCAGGTGTAATGACGCGGAGATAAATCCCGCCAACTCGTTACGCGTCGGCGTATTACGGAAAGTATAATGAAAGATTTGATTTTGAAAACTTTTATTTCAGTTTTAAGTTATAACGTTCTACAATCAGAAGAGCTTTTTTTCAAAATCAGTAAAAGAAGGGTTAACCAGAGAGAGTTTTCCCAATGTTGGGGGTTTTATGACTTAGGCGATTGCCAATATTCTGTTCTAAGGATCGTAGCCAAAAGAAAGACAGTTAAGGCTGAATAAGGTACTCCCGAAAAAATTTCAGTTCGGATTACTGATGTGCTCTTTTATACGAAACAGTAAATTTTGGGTCAAAGCTGCTATTCTTGAACTTTCGCAAAATTTTAGGCTCATTTGTTTTTATCACACAAATGTATCACTTCGTGGTGAAAAGGTTGCTATGTATTACTGATCATGACTTTATCTCCTGCAAGACAAATAAAAAATGGCAGTATAAAACAGAACAAGAAAACTCTGCTTACTGTACTTACGAATATGTTGTACCAGCATGTGTTCTAAATCATTTTATTCATACTGAGGCTGGCATTGTTCTTAATTTGTTCTTGAATTTTAAGCAAAAATGAACCTCGTGTTGTAATAAAATTGCTCTTTTAAAAACAAGGTATAGATGGTAATGAAATTTACGGATAAATTAAACTTCGCCTGAGCAACCCGATTATGGCTGTTATTTACGGATAAATTTAGGAATAAATTAAATCAAGCTTGTTCTGTAAGTATAAGCAAATACTATTGGATCATAAAAATACTTTGCTTTGCATTAAATCGAAAAATCAAGTTTTTTTTTAAAAGATAGTAAATTTTCTTAACAAACATGGTGTTAATATATCTTTTATTGAACTGTCGTACTTAGGAGAAAAGCCGTTTCGATGCACCTTCGCAGGATGTAACAGGAAATTTGCAAACAGTTCTGACCGGAAGAAACACGCTCATGTCCACACAACCGAGAAACCTTATATTTGCAAGGTAAATCCTCTTGTTTGTTTAAGGATTTACATTAATCCCGTGTTCACGCTTTCGCGTTTTTCTTCTTCAATGGTGGTAGACAAAATGTCGCAACAAGAAAATCCCAAACAGGAAAAAAATCCTGAACGAAAAAATTTCTGAATGCAGAATCCATAAAGTATGGAGATTTGAGTTTTTGGCCGTATTCAGTTTTTCGAGAACGTAATTTACTCAAGCTGAACTTGTGTAAATTCTAAAGTCAAGTTCCAACTAAAGTCAATTCAAAATTTAATTTTGGATTTTTGAGCTTTGAGAGAGCGAAAAATTGCAGTCTCAAAGCTCAGCCCCGCCACGTTAGTAATAAAAAAACATATGTAGGTGATCTTTGGTTGGAATAGCAATAACAACTAACGGTACTGGGTGTAAACTGGTATTATGAAATAAATTTTTAAAAAATATCATTTTCAAAATTTTCGAGGGTTTTACTCCTCTCAAACTGAGAATATAATGTCAAAATAAAGACTTGCGTTTTCAGTCTGCAAAAAAGTCACTTGGGTATTCTGAAATTTTATTACTTTTGCCATCCGATGCCATCGATACGTAGACTTGTTTAATCAGAAGAAAAAAAGTTTACTAGCTATCACTCACAGATGTTACTTTGAGCTGTTTTTTGCTTTCTATTTAGATTAACATTTTGCAAAACGGTGGTCTCCGCTGTGTTCAACTTTTTGATCTTCCAAAACATTAGGGATAAATTTTCAATTTCGAGCATTGGTAGTTCCCTATAAATTATATTGTAACTTTAAACCAGTGAACGTTTAATTACTTTGAAGTTAAACATCTGCCATCTGTTAAATCAAACCTTGCGGATTTGTCATGCTAATTATCGTGTTTATATCTGCAACTTCATTTGCTCAATATTGTAATAGTTTTCAACCTCGCGAGTATTGAGGTTAATCAATCATTGTGCTGTAACTTGGTTAATTCCGTAAATCTGCTTATAAGATTTTCAAAACATTATTAAGAATTTTATTTTCCCAAATTTTATTAAAAATAACTTTCCCTAATTTGACCCCCAGATTTTGAGGAAATGACTCGCTTTAATAGCTCAATTACCAGCACCTGCAACAAACTGTTTCTTCAAGCAGTTGTAACTAACCAACGATTTTTTGCACAAACTTGCCCGATCTCTCCCGATATACGTTGTAATTCAAACTTGCTTAATCTCTTGCTCTCTCGTCCCCTCTCATTTATGCAAAATCAATCGAAAGAAGAAATCCTCCTTCAGCGCTTGTATGCATTTAATACAGGATCGTAACATTCTTCTCTCTGACTCGCTTAAAAAGATATTTTTGATTACTGCTGGCGTAGGCCGTGGTGTGTGGCCCAATTGTTGGGTCTCCACGGAGTTTCTCTTCGTTTTCATCATTTGAAAGAAATCAGGTAGGAACACCACCATTTTTGCCCATATTACAAAAGCAAACTTTACCGGGGTTAGAGTTGAACCGGAAATTTATGAACTAATATAAACCCGAAACGTATTTTTTCAACTTTTGAGTTTTACTTCCTACTTAAGAAACACTTAAGTTTAGCTTTAAAAGCGTAAAGTTAGTATTCAAGGCAGTATTTAGCTGTCCTGGCAATTGGAATACTTTTTTTTAGTTTAACTTAAGCAAAACTGTTTTCAGATTCCTGGTTGCCACAAAAGCTACACTCATCCAAGTTCCTTGCGGAAACACACTAAGATGCACGAATTAAACGGAGACATGGAGGTGTTCCCTCAAGTAGGTGGAGATCTAGGCCCCCAAGCAAGTTCAGCACAGTTGCCAGAAATGCCTAAGTCAGACTTATCTGTTTTCAAACCCGTTGCCAGGAACTCCTCACCATCAGAGCAAGAATGCATTTCTGCTTCCCCATCCAACTTTTCTGGTTCTCCCTCTTCTCTTGCTGTTTCGACCCCGCCCTCTAGCGGTGATGACGCTTATCCTACCTCATCAGGTGCTTCAAACTCTTATCCCTGTATTTACGAAGGCATGAATTTGGTTGATGAGCATTATACAAGATTTATGACAGAGATCTCCAACCAAAAGCCAGTTTTTCAACTCAGCCAAGAAACGGAAAATTTTTCAAGTTCCTTAGCTACTGAGCCAGGGCATAGATACATGAACCATCAAAATGGCCTTTCGACTCCGCGCTCTTATTCTTCATTTTTTAATTCCATTCCAACCCAAGAGAATCCAATCTTCGAAAATTCTTCTTTCCTACAACACCGTCATCTTACCATGGGAAATGACACCAACACCCGTGTTATGAAAAACTTGTCGAGTATGGTATAGAAAAATTTCAAAGTTGTGATTTTACCCAGAATCAAGCATGATTTTAGTGTTTTAGTATTGCTTGGGTTTGGTGGAGCATTGTTTTTATAATGCTTAGGTTTTGCTGCTTTTATGCTATGTGTGTATGTGCCTTGAAGTTTTGTGCCTTAATGTGTGCCTTACATTGTATGAAATTCACGTTTGTCTTTTAACCGCTGGATGGCGGTATTACGGTTTTTCTATAGATTGCACATGTCAATCAAAAATAGATTGGCTTAAGCAAGTTAATGGAGTCGTGCTGCGTATAACGACGTTTTTAGATGTTTTGTTTAAGTAGAGACTTGTGAGAATTGTTTCTTTAGCTATACATGCAAGTCCATGTGAATTTTGCTAATTGTAATTGTTATTGGATTTTATTCACCAAGTTGCTTTTCATTGCTAAGTAATTGGGAACTGGTTGCAGTACCATTTGCTGTAGGCCTTAAAAACATTTCTTGCTATTTAGTGCAGTATTTGTTATTGTACGATCAAATGTAGAGTGTTTGTTTTTAAGTGCCTTTAATCAGGCACATAGCCAGAAGGGAATTTTTGGGGGGCAAGCAAAAATTTGGGGGGGGCAATGTCTTCTTGCTGGGGGCGGTCTCAAAAAATATCTTTGGTGCAAACTGCCAATATTTTCTCCGGATTTTATGGTGATCTCAAAAAAAAAATACAGGTCTTCCCAGAGTAACAAGCTGATTTTGTCCTCAACTATTTGATTCAAGATGTTTTGTTGCGTCAAAATGACGTTCAAGTGAGACCATTTGGGGGGAAAGTAACGTATTTAAGTACTACACATACATACGTTGCATGAAATTTTGTTAAAATCGACGTTTAACTGAAATTAATTGGGGGGGGGCATAGTAAAATTTTGAGGGGGCAATTGCCCCACTGCTCCCTCCTGGCTACGTCCCTGACTTTAATACCACAATTCGATTTTAAAAAATGCTAAAAGGTGCAGAGTTGTAATTATTGTTAGTCGGGCCGGGCTTTTCGGATCGAATTAGGGCCTGAGGATTGACAAAATTTTGCGCTTAATTCTGGCCTGATATGTGCCTTGTGTTTTAGATAGCTATAAAAACATAATCAAAATAACTTTGCTACACTACACGAAGACTTGTTAGATTTCATTTAAGCATCAATACGATTATAAGTGCACAATCATTATTTTTGCATCATAATTTATCCACAGTTTGTTTTGTTTAGTCACAATAGACAAGTTACTAAAATAAAAGTAACCGTATACGTTTTTTTAAAGTTAATTTAACTTTCGGGCTTTTTCGGGCGTGGTTTAGGCTTCAAATAATTTTTTGGTCCGGGCTCGGGCCTGAACTAGCCGGCTTGTTCCTAGCTCAGGATAAGCGCACAGTATTTAAGCAATAAGCTTTTAGTTATGTTATCTGATTGAGATGGATTTAAAAAATTCAATGTGTTTCATCTATTTCAAAAAGTTATTTAATCTGTCCATTAGCAATATGGCCATTGACTCTTCATTTATTACGGGGCAAGTTAAAAATGTTTATTTATCCTTTGCATGTATATTCCAACTTGTTTCAACTATAGCAATAATTTTTACTATTTTTGTCGAGCAACTGGAAATATGCACAAATTAATATCATGTTTAGATTTGCAGCACACTTTTGCAAACTTATTACGGATTATATACTTTCTGCATATTTAAAACTTAAGACATCTATAAATTTTCACATAAAATTGCAACCAAATTATACATGTAGAAATTTTTGGGTTGAAGTTTATATAATTTGACCTCAAATTGTGTGACATTTTGTCAAAAACACAAAATTAAAACCTCTGAAGTTGCATTTTATGCTTGCTTTTTATCAGCAAACGCGCTAATTAATAAAAAAAAAGCATGGAAAATCTGATTTTGCTGTATTTTATTAGTATTTTGAGTATGAGGTTTGAGAGTTGGTGACTTTTTGATTGTTTTTTAATTTTTTTTCTTTGTTTCTAAGGTTGGCTCAAAACAAAATGTCTTCTCAAAACGCTTATTAAAACTGTAGCATTTCAAATACGCTTTTTCTTAGTAATAAAATCCAATAATTACGCCCCATTGGGCACACTCTATAAGCTTATGAGCTCATTCCTTTGGAAAACCGTTTTAGACGCACAGCAGGGATTCCATGAATAATAGCGGAGTGAAAATGAAAGTTTTTTTTGTTAAATAACACATTAGATCTTCTTGCCGTTTCAAAAGCCAATAAACTTGTGAATGCAATAAAGAAATTGAAGCTTTCTGGAGTAGTAAGCAGCTAAAGGCGTACAGCTTTTATGTGCATTTTTAGCAGCATAAATTTTTACACTGGATTCATTTCATCTTAATCAATTAATTTTATGATGTGTAGATTTCTCATCTTTTTTTAGTTTTTAATGATTGTCTTAAATTTTCATCAGAAAACATATCTTTTTATTTTTATCACATTGTCAAAAGTAAAATTGTTTCCGGGAATTAAAGCATACCACGCGTTTTTTTCTTCGATTATATATTATAAAGAAAATTACCAAAAAATTATATGAAAGAGCCAATAAAACTTTTCCCAATTTATTAAATCCCGTTCGTCAAAAAATTGAGCAAAAAACAATCATTACACCGTTTAAGAAAAAAACAACTACAACTGATTCCGGAAATTATAAATATAAATGAAGCAAATCTAGAAGTTAATTTTCCCACAAAAACGCTAAACTTCTTTTGCTACTGATAATATATCAGTAACCTTTTCTCACTGAAAATACTTCGTTCGGAACTTCGAGCTTTAAAATTTTAGGGACCGTGGTTGAATAAAACCATTAAAAATCTCATTAGACTATCATTATTCTGTCAACAGATGCGCTTAGGAAAAGTAAAGTTACACATTTGACAAAAAATTCAGCTTCAAAATATTTTCATGACATCATTTTTCATTTAATTCCACCCACCCTCTGAGTGCACCCCCGTTGAGTCTTTCATCCTTTCTCGACGAAATTGTGCCTTTTTCTTATTCGCTACGAAATCTCATTTTCCAATGATTTTCTACTTAACTTATTTGGTTTTTTCGTCACGGTTTTACTGTTTATTGGTTGTCCAAAATTTTTTTCGATTTCCTAATTCCATTTATCACGCTAAATTCACTTCGAAAAATATTTTGTCTGTCTGGAACTGAAGACGTTTTGTGCCAGCATCAAGCAGTTACAATCTTTTACTGAACTTGACAATCAACTGATCCTGTATGTTTTTTTTTAACCACAACACATAAAACACCAGGAGTAATTACCAGACAAAAAATAAGTCAACCACTGAAAAAATTTAGCTAGTGAAAATTTTAACAATTTTGGTTCGTTTATGCATTTTATAAATTCAACAAATTTATGTTAAAAAACAAAACAAAAAAATTCAACAAAATTGAAGCAAAGTCAGATAATTTGTTTTCTGTGTTTCCACTGAGTGTCGAACCCGCTTTTACAAAGTTGAAGTAAAAATTGACAAACCGGCTTATGACGTCACTAATTACACAAATTCACAACACGTTAAAAACCAGATGATATTTTTGAGCGGTTTCTCACGCAGCAAACGCGCTTTTTGCAAATTCTATACGTGTCATTTTGGAAATATTTTCCAAGAGATTACGAGAATGAAGTCAAAAATGCCTCAGTTAGTCGAATTGGTAGTCTTGCTGTTAGTTATTGGTCGAAATTGTGTTCAGGCTGATTTTGATCCCGAAGAGATAGACAGTCGATCGTCAGTGACGTATGAGTTTTCTTTCGTTCTGCCAGGGAATGTGAGAGAATGTTTTTACCAGCATATCACTTTAGGATCTAAGCTGAAATTTTCCTTTGAAGTAAGTTTTGAAATGGATTGAATTTGAAAGCTTTCAAGGTGCCGTAGCCTGATGTTGTTTTGAAGTTTTTCTTTTACGAACATATTGATTTGAAACAAAAGCTCGAAAATGAAAATGACAAATCCGTGCCTTTTTCCTGAAAAATATTTTTTTATCGGAATTATGCATAGGCACAGCCTGAATTCTTTACCAACTCCAAATTTTACCGACCCGTATAACGTAAACACAATCAAGCATAGGCGTAACCAGGATTTTTGATTGGGGGGGGGGGGGCGAACCACAAATCACATGCAATGACGTCATCAGAAACCCAGAAAGAGGATTTTGTGGGAGCAAAGATATCGTAAAATGGAAGATCAGAAGCCGTGGCCTGGTGTTGACACGTAACTAGGAACTCGTTCAAGGAGAGAGCTTAAACCAATAGGTAAAACGCAAAAATGTCTAAACTGGGAGACGTGTTTGAGTAAAGAAGTCTACTGTAATTCAAACGCATCAAACACCGGAGACCATAGGGGTCTGTGGGCGAAGCCCCAACCTCTGGGCGATTTTTCGTAATTTTTTGGAAAAAAAAGCTATTTTAATACCATTGGATCACATTTCGCACGTATGCAGAGTCATTTGAAAAAACTAGATTTTTAACATATGAAAGCCAATTGAAAAAATTAAGTTGTTCAGTCCCCCTTTTTCTTGCAATTTAAGTCCAAAACACGTTTAAAATCATGTATTTTGGGGTGAAATTTTGTAAGAGATTTGGCCCAGGTAGGGGGAAGAAAAGTACATTGCCTCCTGCAATATTTCAGCAGTAAATAACAATCCAGTCGAATATTTTCCTTAGCGATTATTGTTTTGTCATGAAAACAACCAGCTATAGAAGTACATATACTGCCAGGGGGCCCAAGCCCTCTTAATTCAATAATTTGTTCAATGAGCATTTCCCTTACCGTGGCTAATTTTTTTCAAAAGTATTTTGTTGCAAAAAAACTGGCGAGTTGAAGGTGAATTGTTATTAAAAAATGTACAATAGGTAGTTACGCCTACAAACCATGTTATTGCCCGGGCAAGATTAACATTGAGTTGGGCCCCTGGCACTTTGAGATTTTTGCAATATTTTCTTGCCAAATACAGGTGAAGACCAAAAAAGTCTTATCTAAGCGCGGGGCCCCTGGTACTGTGCCGTATGTTAAATCCGTCCCTAGTTATTGCACTACGTTCATGAAAAGGTTAGATGAGGGCTTCAGTTAGCAACTTTTAGGAAAAAAAACTTTAATTTCACTCGGGTTATGCGTTTAAATTGGTTGGCGAACATCAAATTGAAGGGGCCAGGGCCCCCTGGAGCAGTATTATTTTTGGGGCCTATATAAATTGGGGGACATTAAACTATTTTTGTAGGGGGCCATTTAAATTGGTTGGCAAAAATGAAATTGAGGGGGCCTGGACCCCCAGGATTAATATTATTGTTAATTATTGCTGTACGCGTGTACTGTTGTACGCGAAAATGCTAACAGAAACTGAAACTGAAGAAACAATAGTCTTTTTTGTGACATTTTTATCATTGGTAGCATTTCAATTAGGGAGGGGGGGCCAGGCCCCCTGGGCCCCCCTGGCTACGCCTATGCAATGAAGTGCGAGTGGAGATCGCGAAACCCCGACCGTCAGGGTGTGAGGCAGTGGTGTTATTCAAATGGAACCGGTTTTCTCAGAAAGATTAGAAAGAACTGCCCGCTCTGTATACAAAAGAAGTCTCGTAGAGGCGGGTGACTGACTATTATAGTGTAGCTCAAAAAAGGGTACTCATAAGAAAGGTTTGGCTATCTTGAATGAATCGTGTTTGGTTGCAACTTTGTAAATTGCAAGTGCATTGCTGAAAGAAAAAACTCCTTCAGCATATAAATAAATAGGGTACAACGTATAACACGAAGTCTTTGAACTTTAACACCAATCACCAAGTCGTATTTTTTAAAGAATTTTATTTATTTTAAAGATTTCCATACAATCATTTGATTGTAACTGTAGCTTTTTGATTGTTTAATTAGCAGTGTGGTGTTTTCTGATCCACTTGAGCATGGGCGTAGGAGCTCAATATGATTTGGGGGGGGGGGCACCAAAGTTTTGCCCCGAAAAATGACTTGAAAGTTGCCTGACAAATTAATCGTTTTTTCTGTCCAAATTGAGGTGACCTCCGAAAAAAAAAAAAAGACTTCACTCAAATTGAGCCGGTTTTTCTGTCCAAATTGTGGTGACCTCCAAAAAAAAAAAAAGGTCTTCACTCACATTGAGACAGTTTTTCTGTCCAGCGCTCGAAATATTTTACCAGGCAAACTTGCCCGAACGACATGAAATTGCCCAAAATTTTGACGCAATATTGCCCAAAGAATATGAAATCGCCCGAAATTTTGGCGCAAAATTGCCCTAAATATATGAAATCGCCCGAAATTTTACCCAAAATTTGGACACTAACACTAACCGGGGGGGCGGTGCCCCCCCGGCCCCCTCATCTCCTACGCCTATGCACTTGAGCTTTTGACAAGGAAGGTTAAGAAATCTATCGTTTTTTATAAAATTAACGTCTTTTTAGGCATCAGGAGCAGGAGTTACTTCAATTTTTTTTAAAGGTTTCTTGTTGTAAGCATTTCAGATGCTTTAATGGACTTTTTATTAGATTAGATTTTCAACTCTCAACACACTTATACTTCTGGCTTGCAAGGCAGTAAAAAGTAAATTTTCAGCAAAGCAGTTTCAATTTGGTTAATGTTGTTACAAAAAAACATTTGGCAAATTTTGGCTGGAGGTGAACTACAAATTCACCAGCGATTATTTATTGTGTTTCGATGTCTATTTTAATAACTGCTTACTTTTTTGAATGCAAATTTAATAGCAAAAAATATTAAATCGCTTTGCGTGCTTTCTGGCCTAAAGGCTACCAGCGCGGAAGCGTAGGGAAGAGCCACCAGAACGGCTACTTTTTTGCATTGTTTGCTTTAAGTGGTCACCGTTCTGGTGACTCTTCTTCCCTAGACTTCGGCGCTGGTAGCCATTAGGCCACAAAGTACGCGAAACAATTAAACGTAAAAACTCTGGCCTGCAAACGTCAAACGGCAACAAGCAATTTTCCAGCCGGTTTGTTAAATTTAGTTTAGGAACCGGTTCGGCAAGTGTTGAAACCGGTTCGGTAAATGGAGGAACCGGTTCGGTAAATTTAGGAGCCAATTTGCGCGAACCGGCTGAACTCTAAACAGTACCACTAATTCAGGCCCGGCGCCACGAGGGAATATTTCGGGGCCGTGCTCCCCAAAATCATTGCTTGTTCCCCCCAAACGAAAAATTTGCCCCCAAGCGAGGATTGTGCCCCCAGAAAAGTAACAGGCTCGGTGCCACTGGAGTGCAGTTTGGGGCCTGAGACCCAAAAAATACTGGTCATCAACCCAGCATTCATTGGCAAAAACCGTTTTTTGCTCATATTTCGCTAAGAAGACCTTTTTTTTAGATCTTCACCCCAGAATTCGTAAAATTTCGCGCATATTTCGTGATGAAGACCTTTCTTTATGGTCACCACTCTCGAATTCGACGGAAGAAAGATTTTGTTCCCCCCAAAAAATTGTTTATTCTCCCCCAATCCCGCTACTCTGGCGCCGGGCCAGCGCAGCACTGGTCTAAGGCAAATTGTAATTACATCTTATTTACCATGTTTGGCAAGGAGACGGTGAATCTGCAAAGGGACCTTTCGAGTTTTAAGTCCAGCTGCTACCTGCATACCACACGTGGTGAAGCTCCTCACTGTCCTTTTTAATGCTGAACCTCAAGCAGGAAAGCTGTGAATACCAATTTTTGCAGTCTTTAGTTTGGCCGGACCGGGAATCGAACCTAAGTCTACCGTTTTGGTAGCAGACGCCCTATCCACTCTACCACTGATCGGCAAAGCCTGCAAGCATAGGGGTTTAGGGACGGAGCTATAATGCTTGGGGATAAGGAACCCAACATACCTCTTAGGATTTTGGCCTTGAAAAAGATAATGGTTTGGCATGGACGGGCGGGGGAAAGTAAGTCCAAAAAAGGATCAATCTTTACATTTCAAAAACTCTAGTGCTCGAAGCTGAAGGGTTGAAGGAAAAAAACACTGTAAAAATGTTGTTAAGCGATAAAAAAATTATGATATAACTAGAAATTAAGATATTTAATTATTGTTTTAGGTTTTGACTGGTTCTACGTCATTCTCCTCCAACGTGATCCGATCTTACGTAAGAACTCCGTCCAATGCGATGCTTATCACTTTCGGATTGCAGCACGAGGCAGAGTCACCGACTGTGGACATTGAACAGGAAGGTCGATTATTTTCTTTTGTTTTTACTTCTTTGATTCACAAAAGAAACAGCGTAAAAATTAACACTGTAAAATAAACTTATATTCATTTCTTTGATGTCGGTTCAAATTTGACGATTCTGACTCGCACATCTGTCGTGAAACTTTTCATGACTGCCGCTCTTTCGTTGGTAGGAACTAGGCACTCTGCGTGAGTCTAACCGTACCAACCCAAAGCACTTTTTTGATTCGATTTGCAAGTCTTTCGTCAAGAAGGGCCATCACAACGGGTAGACTGCTCGGCCCCATTGGGAAATTAGCATTAAGTGTCTTTCCCAAGGACAGAGCGATGCATTGCCAGTTCGGGAATCGAACCAGGGGTCAGCAACTTTTCGATCATTAACTCGACGCTCTACCACTGAGCAATCATTTCAAACACAGGCGACCGATCAGTGGTCGAGTGGATAAAGCGTTTGCTTCTGAAACGGTAGACTTGGATTCGATTCCCGGTCAGAGAATATAAAAATTCGTATTCACTCTCACAGCTTTCCTCTTGACGTTCAGCATTAAATGGGACAATATGTGGGTGGTAAACAGGTGGCAGCTTGACTCAAAGACCAAAAAGTTTATTCGTTGTCTTTGGACCTGGACCCTGGCCAATGCAACTTGGTGAATAAACTTGTCATTTCACTTAGAATTAAAAATTTTCAACGATTTTTTTATCACACAACGTTTCCACTTTTGAGTGATGTTCAAGCTTGTCTTACGATTGGTTAAAATCAATGCTTAACTTCCAACCCTTATCCACTTCCAATTTTGACATCCATGCTCTGATTTTAAAATAGTTATATTCAAAAATTTATGAATTATCGTTTTAGGCGACTATGAATTTTGCTTCAATAATTACCATTCGAAATTTTTGGCTAAGAAAGTCGAAGTCTTTATTGGAATCATCCACCCTTTTAAGCCGGAAGACTTTGAAGTAGAAGACGCAGAAAACAAAAATTCGACAGCTGAAATTTATCAAAACATGACTGTAAGTGATTTTTGTGTTTGCCAAAATTGATTGAACTCAATTTAGTGATTTCTCTTAAAATTTGCCCATGTTAAATGTCAAATAGTCTGGCCAAAACGGTCTTAGAATTAGCTGAGCACTTTATTTTTGAAACGGTTTTTGGTAAGAAAATGGAGAAAGGCTCTCTTTTCTAAATAACGCTTACGTGCTGGACGAAGACCATCTTTAAACTGTCATCGACTTTTATTTCTAAAATACCGTATTATTTTGTAGGACCAAGTGTTCAACATCATCTCTTCCCTCTTCCACGTCTCTCACTTCATGTTCTTTAAGAGGAGGCTAGAGAATGTTGACATGACTCTGCTGGAGGAAAAGCTTTCTTACATTAACCGGTATGATAATATTAAGATAGCCTTACGTGATCCTCGAATCAGCGGTTTGATACTAAAAGCAAAGGTGGTCAGTACCTAATATGGGGGGGCATTGGGGATCTGGTTGCGATGGAAGCCCACGGAGGCACGGGACGGAGCCCCAGCGTTTGAAAATTTTTTTTTTTTGCAATAAAATAACTTAATTTTAGGCCTACTTTGATAAAAAAATAATGCGCTTAAAACGTGGTATATAAAAATTAGCGGTACATAAACATGATTAAACTGGTTGCATAAATGGGCAATGTGGAAGGTAACTATTGGCAAAATTTCAGTTCTCTTGTTTACAAGCTGGTAAATCGTAAAATCCTAGTTCAAGAAAACTCGCGAGAAACAAGCATTTCTTCTTTTTTATGGAGAAATAATATTGGGAGGAGGCTAATGGAACGAGATTTGAGAGAAAAGATTGGTAATCAACTAACACTGAACAGCCTCCTCTCCTTGTTCCTGAGCTGTAATTTGTTTTAGATGAAACCTATGTTCAACAGTTTTCAACAAGTGATCAAATTTGATTGCTTATTCTTGGGCATTTTTTAATTAATATTCAAAATAGATCTACAAGCAAATTTAATTAAATCAAAATTGTTCTAGTAGCAAATAAATGTTTGTCCACTGACACCAATGTACAAATTGCTGAAACTGGATATTTGGCAGTTGGTTGGGGGGGCTAATTGATCAAATTCTCCAAACAAAGTTTTTCTATTTTTCATAACAGCCAAAACAACACAAACATTACACATTTTAAAGTAGGTCAGAGTTACGGGTATTCAATTATGAGCTCGAATCAAGTTCATTGCGCCTGTCCAACCACATCAGGACAGAGGGGGATTTGTTTGCAAGTCTAAGGCAGGGCCACCACAACGGGTAGAGTGATTGACCCCGATGTGAAATAAGCGTAGTGTCTTCTCCAAAAACACATCGCCAGTTTGGTAATTGAAACGGATGTCAGTAACCTTTCGATCACTCAACCCAGCTACTTCGCAGCCATTACATTATTGAAAAGACTTCAAGCAGACTAATTTCTCTTTCGTGGATCTTTTCTCAACAGATAGTCAGTAAGCACACGTTTCTACTCGGGCAAGGAAAGCAAAATGACTGAACGTGCCG
This sequence comes from Trididemnum nubilum, assembly GCA_963965965.1. Lineage (NCBI taxonomy): Eukaryota > Metazoa > Chordata > Ascidiacea > Aplousobranchia > Didemnidae > Trididemnum > Trididemnum nubilum. Next base: position 14,565,294 of record OZ014480.1, read on the forward strand.
ATTATACACGGTGGGGGCACAGACCTGTTAATGCTGAACATCAAGCAGGAAAAATTTGGTCGGGTTATAGAAGCTGCACTCATTGTTTGGATGGTTGCACTGAGAATCGAACAATTCCATTCCGGTCTCTATGCTCGCTTTGCGAGCGACGGACATACAACCTTGTTGACTATGACCACAACTCAAGTACGAGAGCTCTGAATTGTGAATATCAATTTTGTAAGTTTTTGAGATTGACCCTACCGAGAATCGAACCTTTGCGATCACAACGGAGACTTGATGTACTGCACGATGATCTAACGGCGATTTTTATTTTTCAGAGCGTCTCTGTTTATGTCCTGCACCATTTTGTTCGTCGCCTTCGCACAGACCTACGCACTGCGACGACTCTTCCGAACACGACTCAATTCTATGAATAAACCTCGAGCCTGATGAAGTTGTGATCTACTACGGACTTTTTTTTTATGAAGTACCTACCCCTGGCCTCGGATTATGGATGGATAAGTTTTCTACACAACATGTGGTTATAGCAAATTTCTGCAAATGAGCCTTAAAATAATGTCATGAACCGTTGCTATATGACATTTCATCTTGGACGAATCTCACTTTTCATTACGCCTGTTCAAATTTGTATATTTGAACAGGATTGGGTCATTATGCGCAGAAGGTAGGCTAATCTATTTCCAACGACCCCTTTCCCACCAAAAAAAACACCGCCTGTCCATGGGGAAGAAATCTACCTACATGCGAAATTCGAAAATTTTTAACGCACCGTATTTTATTTAACTCTGCGTTCTTTTACAAAAAGACAGCAATAACATAAAAAATAATGAAAATACACGAAACACGAACAATAAAAACTGAGAAACAAGAATCTAGTGCCTTTTCAGCAGTTGAAAGCATCTATGTGAACTAATCAATCATTACAGTGTTAATATCAAAAACTTGACATAAAATGGCAGTTATTATTAACACTGGCTGATGCAGCTTTTCATACAGAGGTAAAAGCCTATACCAACTAAATTTTCAAGAATTTACAGAATCAAAGAATAATAATTAGCATACAATTTTTCAAATATAATCTCAACTTGATTGTCAAGTTCAAGGATAAGCGAGTATTTTTAAGTACAATAAAAATTTTACAAAAAGTAAAAACTTGCAAAACCTTTGCACACGAAAGTAGTGAATACAATTTAGCACCCTTGATTGGTCACTGAAAAATTACGGAATGAAAAATGGGTATCACTTCATCGCATTGAAATGAGTAGCATACAGTATACAGAAGGCACATATTTCAGGAAACATTAATACAGTGCAGTTCTTTAATAATAATTGCTTTGAGCGACGCGTAAATTCATTTCGAGTCTAGATTGGATGTTTGCTAGTAGCAAGCTGTATATTATGTATCATTTCAGCCTCGAGATCATTACTTGCATAGCCAAAAGAAGTGTAATTGGAATAAATGGTTCTTCAGTTAGCTTGCTAAGTCATCGAAACCATCCTCGTCAGACCTTGGTTTGCTACGTTCTTTCATCGATTGAGAAGCGGTCCAAGATTCTTTGGGTCCCAAAATCACAGATTTTCGCTCATAGATGAACAAATATTAGTGAAATGCAACACCAACTGCTGCCTTTTGGCTTCTTGGTCTTGCTCGAGAGTTTGCAAGATTTCCTCGCGGTACCGATCAATGAATTCGTACAACAGCATTAAGGCTCCGTTTGTATTAAAGTGGTAGCTGTGAGCCTGCGACAAAATAAATCCAACCATCAAGTGATATTCAAGATCTTGTAGACCTATTTTTGACTCTTCACTCTTAAATTTTGACCTCTGGTCTAGTTTATGATAGAGATAATTGCTCGGCCAAAGCCTCTATTTTGTTTTACACACTATGCAAAATTCCTTTCCAAAGACTAATCAATTTAGTCTGCTCTTTTCCTTTAAGCCTCTTCCAACAACCTGATTTCACGTCAGTGCTTCATTATCTTTTAAAAAGCTGCTCCAGCCATTCAGGCACGCAACTACGACGAGTTAAAAATCTGTTGAACTACGCGAACTTGTGGCAAATTTTTAAGTTATAAAATTCCGCATGGTGATGAATTGCTGTAGAGAGTGTTATATCTCGCATTGCTGTCTTTTGATACGAAAATTTTGCGAGCGGGCCTCCTGCGCTTGTCAATTTTGCAAGCGGGCCCGCAAGCCCCAACTTGCTCGTTCGTGGGAATCGGCGTTTAAAGTATCTTTCCAAAGGAAACCACGACGCGTAGCAAGCACAGGAAGGAATGGAACCCTGGAATTAGCAACCTTTCGATTCCCGAGTACCTTACGTTGTTAACCCGACGCTCCAACTGAGCTATGGCCGCCACTTCCTGAATTCCCTACTTTGGTCTATTTTAAACATCTGATAGATTCGCGTGAGTCTCACCAGCAATATTTGGCGACCAAAATGATTAACACATCCCTTAAAGATTGAAACAACTCTGCACTGCTCAGTGCATGCGAATCTACGGAGATAAGTGAAAAGACATGCAATAAGACTGCGACGATGTAAATATTGTCGGGTGAGAAGCATGATCTATCGTACTTGAGAATTGGAAAATTGCTACGGCCAGGGTACAACGGGATAAAGGTTCAGATATTGGTATGTCGCGAATTGCGGAGTAAAACATAGCCACAATAAAACGCAAATATTTTCTTGTACGGGAAAATAAAGGGAGTAGAGCATGGAGAGTCCTCAGAAAGACATCGAACAAGAAACTGTACTATCTCACTATTTTAATTCAATTTCTACTTCATGACTCTCACCGTTGACTCTTCTTGCAAAAACGCGGTTAAATCTCTTCTGCTGAGTTGGCGTAAACCCTTGATATCGGTGTAGTATCTAAAAAAATATTATATTTAAAGAAAAAAGTTTGAAGTTACTTCGTCAAAATAAACAATATGCTGACATTAAAACTAAATTATTATCCAAGAAGATTTCAAGGCCAATAAAGCATTTACTGCATCTCTTAATTTGCATTTATTAAGTGTAAACAGCAGCCACTCACAAAAAAAGACAAGAAATTTTGGGGAAAATGACATAATTTGAGCTACTAGAGCTTAGAGCAACAGAAGACCTTCTTTTGCCTTCACTTGAATTCCACGACCTACGACATAAGGGCTCAGGGACATAAATCTGCAATCTGCGCTAACATTTTCCTGCTTCCGGAAAATAATTGTAATCAGAGAAACGAACTTGATTAATGAGTGTTTTATTTAATTTTTGAAAGCCAAATTTTGAATGAAGTTTTTTGAATTCCTTTCCTTTTTCCAGTTCTCAATTATCGTACAAAGCACTACCCTTAAACTGTTTTTAAGTCGCCGTACACTAATCGTGAACAAACCTTTTAAAAGAAATGTTTAGTTTTACTGAGTTTATTTGCTTTACGTAACCACGTCAGCGGTTGTTTTCAAACGCGGTCATTTAACGGTTGTACTTTATCCGTTAAGCAAACAATTACAATTAGTTTTTTGTCTGCGGGCGAAACCAACATCAAATCACTTATTTTCTCGCTTTATTTCGCCGAATTCGTGTGAGGAGTTTGCGGAGCCCATAAGGTAGGAAGCGAATTCAAAAAACTTCTTTCAAAAGTTGGCTTTCAAAAATTTTTAAAAATATTCAATAGTCAAGTTTGTTTCTTTGATTACGTAATTATTTTCCGAAGCACGAAAATGTTAGCGCAGATTGCAGATTTACGTCTCTGCGCCCTTATGCCCCTGTGACCTTATGTCCTGTGCACTTTTGTCTGCGCCTTTATGTCGGGTTCGTGAATTCCGATAGTTTAAGTTTGCAATTAAACTTCTTGGATTTTTTCCTAAAAAAAACACTATTTTGGACATAGAAAAGCTACTAAAACCACAACAATCACTAACCAATACCCATATATATTCAACAAAAAACCGCAAAATTCTTCCAAAAACGAAAAAAATAAAAAATGTATAAAAAAAGAATGAGAGTGGAAAGCTTTTAAACAGTTTAACACAAGTCGTACTAACCGGTCTAGCTACGTTTGATTACCGTTCACCATTAAAAGGGGGTAGCCAAAAATCCAAGCCGTGGGTGGCAAACTAGTGGCCAAGGAAACTAGGTGAACAAACTGTAATTACAATTTCTGTACTGACCTTCGCACCCATTCTTGATAATCCACTATATCTTTGGCGTAGAGCAGTTTGTTTGAAGGGGCGTCCTTTCCGAGCTTGTTGTCCGCTGTGGAGCAGGAATCCATGAAAGCCTGGGCAATAACGGACAGGTACCGATCCACGATGGGGGGCTTGTCGATGTCCAAGATAAACTCGGGGTTTTTGATCAAATTCACCCAAAACCGCAATGGAAGGCTAAAAATGAAATAAAACTTATTATGATGTTGATAATAATCGTGATATTTTGACGTTTGCAGGCCAGAGTTATGTTTAATCGTTTACGTGCTTTCTGGCCTAAAGGCAACCAGCGCGGCAGCCTAGGGAAGAACCACCAGAACAGCGACTACTTGAAACAAGCAATGCAAAAAAAGTTATCTTCCCACAGGATTCGAACCTGCAGCCATTGATTACCGGTAATCTATTGCTTGATTTAAGTAGTCGCCGTTTAGGTGGGTCTTCCCTAGGCTGCCGCGCTGGTAGCCTTTAGGGTAGAAAGTATGCAAACGATTAAATAAAATTTTTTGTCCTCGTTCTTTTACTTAGGCTTTTAAAATTGACGGTAAGGTTAAGAGAACAATTTTCCAGTGTTTTCGGCATCAAAAATTGAGTTTGATTGAAATATCGATTTCGCATGATCAAATCCGGTCATTAATAGTGAAACATAGTTTATCGCTATGTTTCATTTGAGACTAAACAATGATACCCCCCAACAACGCGTCGTAAGAGGCAATCTATAAGGTAACTACTAGCGGTGGCCGCCTGTGTGGTTAAGGAGTGCACACTCTTTGGGTGACTTTGGGTCATGCTGACAGCTGCGTTCTGTGGTGTTGTCGCTACACTATGCTCTCATCCACTTGAAAACCAAGGCACCTCCAGCCAACCAAAGCTCGTAAACCACAGACTGAAACTCAGAAAATATCCAACCAAAACGATTGTGGTTTTAGCGGACATAAAATTCAACATATTGGTCCAGTATAGCATTGATATTTCTAGAAATTAGTTTGTTTTTGTGACAGTAATTGCACAATCCACAGTTCTTGCGATAAGACTTTTTTCTCTTCAAAAGTTCTAGTATTTGGCTTTCGTTGAAAAAACGAAAACGTACCAGTTGCTTTTCCACGCATGAACGATTTCTGGCTCGGTCTGGTAGTAGGCAGCCTGATTGTCTAAGTAATCAAATAGATGTTTCACAGCCAAAGGTGCTGAGTGTCCACGCTGTACCGCGCTAAAGATGGTCTCAAACAAATCGTTAACGTATTTTTGGATCGTACCCTGAAAAACAAAAAAAAAACATCCAAAAAATGAGCTTCAAAAGGAAAATCTAAGAGACTTCAGCCTCGGCAAATTGTCTTGACCAGCAGACAGCGAAGAGATTTTGATGTCTTCGAGTCACGCTAACACCTGCCCACCTGCATACCTCACATCGTGGAGGTTTTGCACCGTCTCTTTTATGCTGGACGTCAAGCAGAAAAGCTGTGAATACAAACCTTGATTGTCTAAGTTTGACATACCGGGAATCGAACCAAAGTCCACAGTTTCAGTAGCAGACGCTTTATCCACTCTACCACTGATCAAATATGGAATAAACCCGCCATAAATCGCCCTACTTTTTCAGTAGCACAATGATTAAATTTGCAACCACGCATAAGACAGACAAAACAACTTACAAAAGCACTTTACTCAACAATTTGGCTTCGCTTATAAAAAAATTTTGCAGAAGCAGTATTGACTAAAACCGTACCTTTGTGATGAGCAATCTTGTGAGATATATCTCTGTCACCATCTTGTTTACTCGATCTGTTCCTTCGTTCTGGTCTCTGGCGTTAGGCTTCACCTGAAAGATAACATGAAGCATCAATGAATTAATTTACTGAATGAAAATTTAAAAATCAAGCCAGTCGGTGGAGAGGTAAATCGGACGCAGTTTTGCTCAGGCACAATGACGCGGAGACGGGCTCCGCAAAGTCGTTACACGCTTCGGCGTAATACAGCGAGTATTATGAAAGATCGGATTTGAAGGATCAAAAATGATCAGCAACATTTTACTTCGGGCCAATAATCTAACGTAAAACATTAACTATAGATAAAATTAAAAACCGTAAAATAGCAAATTTCGGAGTAAAAAAACTTACCAAATGCCACAACGTATTCTCTTCATGCAGTAATGGCTGCGTTGGGGTTCCAGACCGACTGAGTTGTATATATCTGGGCAGACTGGAACTGCTGTTCTCTACTCCTTGAAAGAGCCTAAAAACACAACATAATTTATTAAAACATTCAAAAATTGATCAATTTGCTATGCTTTCGTTTTAAAAGATATTAGTAGCACAAAAATGAGTCAAATGACTTTTGACCGAAATATTTTATTCCTTTTTTAGTCTTTCTTCCTATGTTTCGATTCTGGCAAGCACTTGGACATAAAGTCTACCCATCACCCAACTTGTTAACCCTTTCTGGACATGAGAAGACTACAATCAAAGTTGCAAACAAGGCATTTAAGTAATAGAACTACAGTAGGGTTAGAAATAAATTGGTACCATAATATAATACGCAATTTTTTTTAAAAATCACCGTGACAATTTTGCAGATTCTACTTGAATAAAATTTATTGATTCGTATCTAGATCATTCACGATCTTTTGTTTGTTTTTTGATGATGCATAATCCCATACCCAAAAATTATAAAATCTCACTTCGTTCCACTCCCGTTCCGCTTCACTCCGCTTGCTTTTGATATTGACGAAGCGACGGAGCTATTGTGGATGGAGATCTCTTTTCGTGGAATTAGATGAATTAGGTCGTTGTTTTTCACCTAAATATAGTTTCAATAAAATATTTTCGCAAAAAGGACATCAGCAACCAAAACGTCCTAACAACAATAAGTAAGAGCACTTTTTTTTCAAAAGAACGTGAGGCTGATTTGAGGCAAAAATTAAAGAAATAATCAATTAATTAAGAGCAATGCCATCTTTAGCATGAACAAAAAAACACAAGCAAAATAAAAAACAAAAAACTGAATTTTTGTGACACAGTACCGCAGGGCTGCCCAACCCCGTGGTCCGCGAGGTTGTTTTATGACGCGCGCAATCGCAGTAGCGGCTCGTCCACAGGAGCTACAAAGCTGCAGCATTTCGAAATATTTTGCATCCAATATGAATATTATTTTCAAAAAAGCAAACTTTTTAATTTTATCAAGAGTTTTTTCATAAATTTCAAGTTTTAACCCTTTGAACTTCCGCTTTCTTTGAAAGTATGATCGACAAAACATGATTGTCACGTCACTATAATAAAACAACGCTTAATCGGCCAAGTTTGCTTGAAGAAGGTAGCTGCAGAATGAGGTTTCAAACTGGCAAAAAGTCAAATAAATAGGCCTCGCAACTTTAGACTGCAGGTGTCGCAGAGGCAAGAGAGCTGTTAGGTTATTGGTTCCACAAGGACATCAGTAGTTTTGACTACCGTAGACTTTGTTAGACGGTGAGGATTTTTTTAGGCAATGTTCTACAGCTACGTTAGACTTTGGTAGGCTACGGTTAGATACTGTAACCTAGTTGCTGACAAGCAAAAGAATGTATACATAAACGTACGCAGTGACGTAGGCAGGTTTTTTCAATGGGGATTTTGCACAGAAGGCGCTGCTTCCATTTAAGTTATTTCTGAAACTTGCATTGGGGGTATACAAAGTTGTTGGGCTGCTGGAGCTGTAAAAATTACTGGCCAATATAGGCAAAGAGCAAAAAAAGGCCTTCCCGCACTTCAAGCGCATAATTTTGGGCTATTTTACGGGATCAAATTCCTCATGAACGGGAGGGTTCTAACCCCCAAACCCCTCATAGCTACGCATTAGCGTAGCCAGGGGGAAAGAAGGGGGCCCGCCCCTCCCCAATGGAAATACTACTAACGATAAAAATGTAACAAAAAAGCCTATTCTTTCTGCAGTTTTAATCTTTTTTAGCACCTTCGCGTACTACAGGAATTAACAATAATATTGATCCAGCCCGGGCCCCTGCAATTTGATTTTTGCCAACCAATTAAAATATAAAACCAGAGTAAAATTAAGGGTTTTTATCCTAAAAGTTGCTGCCTCAGGCCCTTATCTAACCTTTTTGTGAACGTAATGCAGTAACCAGGGCCAGATTTACCATATGGCACAGTGCCAGAAACTCCGCGCTAAGATGGTAAGACTTTTTTGGTCTTCACCTGTATTTAGCCGGAAGATGTTGCAAAAATCCCCAAAATGCCACGAGCCCCGCGCAATGTAAATTCGGTCCGGGCAATAACATGGTTAGTTGGCGTAACGATCTATTGTACCATTTTTCAATTACAACTCACCTCCAGCTCGCCAGTTTTACGCGACAAAATAGTTTTGAAAAATAAAATTAGCTAGGGGAAATGCTCATTGAACAAATTATTGAATTCAAATTGAGGGGACCTGGGCCTCTGGCCGTACATGTACTCCTATAACTGCTTATTTTCATAACAAAACAAAAATCTCTAAGGAAAATCTTCGAGTGGATTATCATTTACTGGTAAAATATTGCAGGAAGCAATGTACCTTACTTCCCGCTACCTGGGCCAAATCACTAACAAAATTTCACCACAAAATGCAAGATTTTAATTTAAACGTGTTTTGTACTTAAATTGCAAGTAAAAAGAGGATTGAACAATTTCATTTTTTCAACTGGCTTTCAAATGTCTAGTTCTTACAAATGGCTCTGAACACGTGCGAAATTTGATTCAATGGCATTAAAATAGCTTTTTTTCCCCCAAGAGTGACAAAAAGTCGCCCAACGGCTGGGGGCTCCGTCCCAGACCCCCTGACAGGGACACGTTTGATTTACACCAGTTTACTCTACACGCTTCCCAATTTAGACATTTACACTTTTCTACTTTGAGTTTCAGCCCTCTGCCTTGAGTAAAATCCTGGTTACGAGCCTAAACACGCCACGGCTTCTGATCTTCCATTCTACGATATCTTTGCCACACAAAAATTTCCTGTTTCAAAGACTTCTATTGACATCATTGTATGTGATTTTTGGTTTGCCCTCCCCCCCCTAAATAAAAATCCTGGCTACGCCTATGTAGCTACGCCACTAAATGCATGTGTGACCTCAGCAGATATTCATTTTCTCAAGCCACGAGCAAAAACTTGCTAGTGATTTTTAAATACCTTTTTTGTGAATTTCAAAAAATACTAAATTACATATTAGTTTCTCGGACTTGTCTTGGGTAACTGTTCGTGTAATTATGCTTTAGTACGGGTAACCTAAACGCAGAATTTAAAATTGATTTAGCAAAAATGAGCACACTCGTAAGCCGAAAGCTTAAATACGTCATGAGGCTCACTAAACTGATTGATTTTGATTGACATTATCGAAATAAACGGAAATAATTGATGCTTAATTTTGGTAAAAATGAAAGTAGCCGGCAAAAACTTTTCTCCTGTAAAAGTGGCCCGTAGCAGTTAAAAACCAGCAGTGCCGGATCATAACCAAACAATCACGAACGAAGTCAATTGCCTCCGCAAATTGGCGCAGACCAACTGAACGCCAAGTTTAGGGTTAGTTGGCACTGGACCGCCAGTTTGTTTGCGGAAGTCTGTAGTCATGGACTCCAGAGGACTATACTGTCTTGTTTTTGCAACTTTCATAATCAAAAAAATTACTCCTTTTGCAGTTTTTGCCAAGGAAAACTTAAGAACTAAGGTTGAAATTTACACAACGGCCAGCTTTAACAATTCTTGCAAAAAATGAGTGCAATAAAAAAGGTACCTGATATGTTGCTAATGTGTTAATTTGCTTGTAATTTCCCTCGATATTAGAGCGACTATCCTCGTCTCTGAGAACATAACCACCTCTGTTGCTAGGTCGCCATTCTGAAAACAACACAAATTCAGTAAAAATCGAAAAAAAAAGAACATCTAAGTTTTTCTTCGTAAATTCCAAGATGCTACGAAAAACGAGGTTCTAACATACAGGATACCTAAGTGTTTCTTTTCGGAATTTTTTTTCGATTTTCGAAAACCAGAAATTGAAAACTTCATTGTTTATTTCACGTTGTTTTTACAGATAACTTAACCTTGTAGATAAGTCTCATATTAAAATTTGAACACTCTGGTTACCTGAAATCTTGTTAGTACGCTCAGCAGTTCATAGTCTTGTTTTAGCTGACATATCCAACTAGGACGTCATAACATAAGCAAACAAAATTCTGCAATATTTGCTAACCAATGTCGACGCTTTCCAGAGCGGGCCTATGGGACTGGCAGATGTTCATAAAGGCGACATCGACAATCTTTCTCTTCGCTTGTGATATGGAGTCGCACGTTAGTACTTTGACCGCAAACTCAGGCTGGTCCCGTCCTGAGAGATAGTTCGAAACACGCAGGCTCTAAAATAGTAAAAACATAAAAACTGCAGGAAAAAAGGTCCAAGTTGAATTGCTAAGCACTTAAAGTTGTAAAAAAACCAAGTTTGTTGGCCTTTATTATTTTTTTTGTAAGCAGTTGTAAACTCTTTGCGTAAAACTCCTGCGAATATAAATTTCGAGCTTTCAAAAAATCGAAGCTAAAGCGCAAAATGGGACTTCAACAATTAGCTCAGAACTCCGAATAATTCAAAGCTAATTTAACATTAGTTTCGAATAAGCATTATTCATTAACATTACGGGGGATCGGGGAAGGCTATCAAGTATAAAAATAAACTTACTTTAAAACTTCCGCAAAAAAAATTTAAAAATTCGACAAGACAAGTTCAGTATGATCCTCATAACATCACCATGGTTTAGGTGATAACCAACTCATCTAAGGGATAGGGGCGCGAAAAAACCCTGCGGAGCTCCAACAACCGGGTTAAACCCGAGCATCATCAACCTTATCCATTCAAGGTTGATTTTTTTTCTGCATAATGATAACGACAGAGCGACGCCTTTCTGCAAATTTTCGCTACTTAAGACTACATTTTAAATTGGTCTTATAAACAAAAAAGCAACTTACAATAGGCTGGTATTCAATCGTTCCACGTAGCAATTTGTCTTCACTCAATGAATATCTGGCTTCATCCGTGATACAATCGACAGGACCTTTGTTAACTTGCTGCTTGATTGCTCGGTACAAGGCGTATAAAGGCTCTCCAGCGCACTCCTAAGTAAGATTTTAAACAAAATTCGATTTGAATAAGATTTACTGCCACCCCCTTGAAGAGTCTAACGGCAAAACAACCTGTTGGGGGCAATAGTTTTTAGCTGTGTGTCTGATTTTTAACATGTGGCTAAGGCTATAGATTAGTTCACGTGTTATCAAAAAAAACACAGATATTTGAAAACAATTAATGCTTAAAAATTTTGTTAGGTTAAAACTCTTTTTTGTCAATTTCCAAGAAAAAAAAACAAAACTGAACTAATACAAAATCACAAATACATAATTTAAAACGGGATGATTTCGGTAAAAACCGATTCAATACTTAAAAGCAAACGGCAATTTCTAGCACTTACCGCTACAAAACTATGCAGCAGACTGCTGAGCCAATGAGAAAGAAGCTTCTCAGCTACTGACTCACTGCTTCTGAACATAACCTTAGGATGGATACGGCCATCCATGTTTTTCCGGATCATCTCATCCAAGAGAAATTCCAAGATTCTACAAAACGAGGAACTAACAATTAAGTTGCACTATGTCAAATATGATAGTATAGGGATTGGTTAAATGATTATATTTTTAAACTGATTAGACCTAGTTCAAATCAATAATAGCGCCAAAAACAAAGACTCCAAACAAAATCTAACGCAATATACACATTGGAAAAATAAACAAAAACCAATCACTTAAGTAACAATGGACACGGAGTAAACACCTTAATTCACATACCACTACTAGTAAAAGCGCAATTACAGATATAATTATGTTACATACTACATTAAACCAAACTTTCAAAATTTTTGCATATTCTTTTATAATGACGAATAAAAAATTGAATAATCAAAATCATTTATGCAAGTGGCCCAGCGTTCACCAATGTAATGTTTATTTAACCTTTTTTTTCAGTAAATGTCTCATTTTTTCATCCAGCATCTCATTAAGAAAACATTAGCCTTTTTGGTATATCTACTACCAGTCGTTTCACACAGAAAAATTTACTTACTCAGTTACGTAGCCCAAACGATCATGCAGAATAAGCAACAAAAGACCTGCAACTTGACCCCTGAAAAAAGTAAAAGTTAAGATACACTCTTTTATAAGATCTAGTAAATTTTGGGTTGAGGCTGGCTATTCCTAAATTTTCTCGAATTTTCACACTCAAATGATTTTAGAAACTGCGTTTTCTAAAACTGAAAAAAAGCAATTTGTTGAAGTCGAATGTCTAAGCTGCAAAAACAAAATATAATACAGTCATTTGACTTGGATCGCTAAAACCTGTGTACAGTACTGGACAAATTATTAGCCCTTTTAGTTTTTTTAAGCAAATTTGATCAACAAGATTATAAAAACAGTTTTAAAATGGTTTATGACTAACCTGTGCTATATCATTGCCTAATTATCATCTATATCAGTTATTTAAACGCATTGTGCTGTAATATAAAAAAGCACGCGAGAAATTAACCATCTTTAGCCTTTTTCGTTTTGCTCTGAGTATCTGCGGTGGTTAAAAATGGGCAATGCTAATGAGTTGAGTCCTCGCAAAAAAGGGCAAGTAAAGGTGTTACTGGAGCATAGTGCTCTAAAAGTAGTCGAAATAGCAAAGGCACTAAACGTTTTGACACGTACGGTTGGTCGAATAAAGAAGAAACTGAGAAATAAGGAAGATTTGGGGACAAAAAGAGCAGAAAATGCGGAAGAAAACGTAAAACCACCCCCAGACTTGACAGATAGATAGTAAAGATGTGTTTTAAGTTACAGAAGGAGTTTACGCAGAAAAATTTCATCTGGTCTAGCTACTCAAGGGTTCGTGGTACATAAAAGAACGGTTAATAGAAGATTGTGTGAAGTTGGTCTGAAAGTCTACAGACCTAGAAAAAAACCTTGTTTGACAGAGAAAATGAAAGCCAGTCGTCATGCATGGGCTGTAGAGCACACTGGACTTTAACGGATTGGGAGCAGGTAAAGGAACTTTGTTTACAGGGTTCCCACGCATTTGTCAACAAAACATTCCCTACTTTTTCCATACCAAAATTTGCTCAAAACAAACTAAGCTCCAAGGATGGCAGTACGGTACGTTCAGAATTTGCGTACTACGTACCTCGCATCTTGAACAGTACCGCACCAGTGTACCATACTTCAGTTCAATTTTTGAAGCGTATCGTACCAACGTACCCAACCCGTACCATTACAAAAAAGGCGTACCGTACCTCTTAGCAAAAACTAAGGCGTACCGTACTTCTTAGCAAAAATTAAGGCGTACCGTACCGTACTGCCATTCTTGCTTTTAACTTCTCGCGACTTTAATTGACTTTGAAATCACTAGTCTATGAATCAGCCATCTCAATTCACACATTTAGCGTTGGCTGCAGATGTCTTTTGCCTCTGCGTACAAAAATTCGGCGCAATGTGCGAAAAGTCTGGGATTTTTAATTCGAACAGCGTACCAACGTTAGAGTGCATCAATCCCCCCTCATATTCAAAATCCATGTTTTACCTAGCGTTAAAATGTTGCATTTGGGCTAGAAAGAAGCCATTTAAAATTTTTTGAAATTTTATTGGTGCCTAGGGGTCCCACCGAGGGGTCAAAATCTCAAAATTTGTCAAATTTTGAAAAAACTTACAATTACCCTACACATAGCAATTTTAAGTGATCCTGTTGTTGATAATTGCATTCAGGATAAAATTCTGCACCATTTAGAACTTTATTCCACGTTTTTACACCAAATGTGAAGCAGTAATTAACCAAAATTATTGAACTGGAACGAAATCGCTACAGCGAGTTTAAATACTATTGCCCAGAACTTCATTGTTTTAGTTGATAAAGACATGGAGTTTTTTGCAGTTGATATATCTACTGGAAAACTGTGAATATCTAGGAAGAGATATTGCATGAAGGTTCTCAGTTTATGCAACATTTGCAACTCTCAGTTTATCAGTAAAGGTTTTAGCAAAAAAGTCTAGTTTGCAAAGTAAGGTACATTAGACATTGCTTTGATGCTGACCATTAAGTCTAACTTTGTCTGTGTTATGCTGTGACTACTTATAGCGTGGCTATTGCATACTGCGCCTAATTGGAAGAACTAGAGTACGATGTATATATCATCAATTACAATCTTGCGTGCAAATTAATTAACTAGAGTACAATATCATCAATTACAATGTTGCGTGCAAATTAATTAACTTAATAAAAATGCTATGTACAATATATTTGTAGCTGTGTGGTAATTTGTATGTGACATTGCATCTTCAACATTAATAAGTTAGGAAGATTGAGTTCCACAAGTAAACTCGTAAAAGAAGTGCTGTATTTTGGTTAGGAGAAGGAATCACAGCAGCTGATGGCACAATCAAGTCTCATCTGAGCCAAGTGCTTTGTTTTTTGGTAGTATTAGAGTCTTGAGCAGTAGTGAAGACAGTAGTAGTGAAACTGAAGCTTGTAATACCTATGTATGAAACGACATACCAGGAAATTCTTTCGCTATTGCAACTCATAAATGTTGGAAAACTGGAAAAGCTTTCATTCCGTCCGGCGTTTTATCTTCACCAGAGTTAGTGGCTATGGCAACATGAATAAAAATTACGTCCGTTTAACAATTTACATGCGCATTTGTTGAAGAAACTGATGGAGATCCTGGAAAAGTCAAGCTCCTTTAGGTCGTTAAAAACGGAGATTAGAATAGCTTTGCCAACATGACATCGATATCCAGATCATAATAAAGCACTTTAATGAGTGCTAGTGGTAAATAATGGAGCACAAAGTAGCTTGACTTCATCTCTTGTACCCACTGCAACTACAAGGCATTCTTCATAAACATGTTTTTGGTTATGAAACTGCAAAATTTTAAGAGTCCCAATGCAGAGAAGCGAAACTTGGTGGAACCCACTGACTTTTTGATGTGGTTACAACAGATTTTGTTTAAGTTTTCTTCGAGATCTGTCTTCATGAGCACATGAGAGCTTAACTTTTGCAGGGTCTCTATCAGTTTCTTCAACAAATGCGCTTGCAAATTCAATTTGTTGAGCGGGCATTATTTTCATTTGTTTTGTCATAGCCACTAACTTTGGTGAAGATAAAATGTCGGAAGGAATAAAAGCCTCTGTTCCAGTTTTCCAACATTCTTATGAGTTGCAAGAGTGAAAGAATTTCCTGGTTTGTCATTTCATACATTAGTATTACAAGCTTCAGTTTAACTGCCACTGTCTTCACTACTGCTCAAGGCTCTCATACTACCAAAAAACAAAGCACTTTGCTCAGAAGAACAAGTTTTGCTTACTTGCTGCTTGGCTGCCTTGTCTCTCAGCAGCTTGCTTTTCAGTTTATCTTACAGTACTTGTTCACGAGAAGCAAATGATGCAACTTTGTCCATCTTCATAGAATGAAAAAATTGTTGATCTTCAAAATCTTTAATCAATGATTCTGCAGTAGGTGACGAAATTTGAACGTTTTGTCCGATTCCAGCTGTTGTTGCTGCAGATTAGTTAAGGTGCTGACTGCTGGTTGCTTTGCAATTGGAATAGCTCTTAGTTTTAAATTTTTGTCTCAACAGTTTTAACATTTTTTGGCAAGCTTTTATTTCTGATATCATCCATGGGTATGTTAGCTTTCTTGTAAAAGATGCTTACTTGAGCAAACTCTGCTTAGCTGCCTGTATCCTGGTTTTGCTTTCTGATATACCTTGTTGATAATCATGCAGCAAACAGCTAGGACTTGGCATGACAATGACAATCGAGAGTCTGTGATTGTGCCATCAGCTGCTGTGATTCCTTTTCCTAACCCAAATATAGCACTTATTTTATGAGTTTTTGAGGCATTTAAGGGTGTGCTTGCAGAACTCGTTCTTGCTAACTTTTGAATGTTGAAGATGCAATGTCACATACAAATTACCACACAGCTACAAATATATTGTACATAGCATTTTTATTAAGTTAATTAATTTGCACGCAACATTGTAATTGATGATATCGTACTCTAGTTAATTAATTTGCACGCAAGATTGTAATTGATGATATATACATTGTACTCTAGTTCTTCCAATTAGGCGCAGTATGCAATAGCCACGCTATAAGTAGTCACAGCATAACACAGACAAAGTTAGACTTAATGGTCAGCATCAAAGCAATGTCTAATGTACCTTACTTTGCAAACTAGACTTTTTTGCTAAAACCTTTACTGATAAACTGAGAGTTGCAAATGTTGCATAAACTGAGAACCTTCATGCAATATCTCTTCCTAGATATTCACAGTTTTCCAGTAGATATATCAACTGCAAAAAACTCCATGTCTTTATCAACTAAAACAATGAAGTTCTGGGCAATAGTATTTAAACTCGCTGTAGCGATTTCGTTCCAGTTCAATAATTTTGGTTAATTACTGCTTCACATTTGGTGTAAAAACGTGGAATAAAGTTCTAAATGGTGCAGAATTTTATCCTGAATGCAATTATCAACAACAGGATCACTTAAAATTGCTATGTGTAGGGTAATTGTAAGTTTTTTCAAAATTTGACAAATTTTGAGATTTTGACCCCTCGGTGGGACCCCTAGGCACCAATAAAATTTCAAAAAATTTTAAATGGCTTCTTTCTAGCCCAAATGCAACATTTTAACGCTAGGTAGAACATGGATTTTGAATATGAGGGGGGATTGATGCACTCTAACCAACGTACAGTGCCTGTACCATTACAAAAAAGACGTACCGTACCAGCGTACCGTACTTCTTAGCAAAAACTGAGGCGTACCGTACCTACGTACCGTACTGCCATCCTTGCTAAGTTCTAGTCATCTGGAATACACAAAATTGCAGTTACTTTAACGCAATCCAAAAACTAACTCAATAGAACTCAATTACCACATGGATGAAGACGATTAAATAGTCTAAAGTAATGGACATTGTTTAATTACTAAGTGATAGTTCATGGTGTTTGGATTCATACAAGATGGAGGCAATGCGGCATAGTGTTTAGACTACAGGTTCAATAATCGGCTGCTATCTCCACGACTACAGGACTAGAATTCTCGATTTGGCATAATTACGGTCAAGCAGTTTACTTGTCGTGGCCGAAAGAAAGTACGAGGTATACGCTACTTAGCACTGCATGGGTTGAAGGGAAGCATGTTGCACTTGATTGAACACAAAAAAACAGTTTGTGGACAATGAATGAACTATTCTGAAATGCTTATAATTCTGCAATTTACAAAATAACAAGTACCTACACATTTGAGCCGGAAGCGTGGCAGGGGGGTGCGATTTCTGCCTTGCCTTTTATTTTCTCCAATTAGGGGAAAACGGGGGCAAGTCTTTGCCCATCTAAATTGGCACTATATCTACAATACGAATACAAAAAAATCAGACGTGAACTTCTTACGATTAATTTTAAATTTAAAAACTGCCCTTTTAACATCTAAACTTCACCTTTTTTTAAACTTTTGCAACTCTTACAAAAAAAAAACTTCCGGCGCCCATGCTCGTACGTATGTAACAGTAGTCAGCTCAAAAATATTTCGCCACAACTTTCACTACCCAGTATGTTAGCTTATGTTATAAAGAACAGAAATTAATAGGCCTAATCAGTTAAACTATCAACTTGTTTGTCTATCATCACATCTAACAACTTAAGAAGTGTATCCGCTATTCATTTTGTATACGGAGTGACTATTTTACCAGAAAATCTATGATGAGAGAAAAATAGAAAACTGCAGCGCGCCGTATCTTCTACTGTTTCGTTGATTGTAAATTTTCTGTGAAATAGGCGCTTCCTTTTATATATCAGCAATGATCTCACATTCGATGGTGCTCTTAACCATACATAGGACTAGTAAACTCTGCAGCCCATATATTGAGAACTAACAATTGACTAATTTTGTTATATTCTTAATTCTCAAATAATATTCTTAATCTATGTTTTGCAGTTAACTCAAGAGCTATTTCTCTCTCATTTTTCTGCAGGTTACCTTGAGAAGTTTTTGTACAAAAATATGTAAAAAAATTAAGTACATCGCACCATTTCGATTATTTATACTAATTCACGAAGCATTTAATTATGTACATTAAACTTGAGAATATTTTCTGAATAGCAATACAATCATGCTAAAGAGTCTGTGTAACTTCGCAATCCTTGCTCGTAGCGCGTATTTTATTAGCGCGTAGGCTAGTAAATCTATTAACTCAAAAGCCAAACATCGCCTAGGCAGACAGCCTACTGAAGGCTATCAAGGCGTTATTAACGTGTTGTAGGTTAATAATATTTGAACTTTACTCGGATGCAGCATTTGTTGAAGTAGCCTTATGTTTTCTGCTAACCTTTTGCCTGCTGTCTGCGTATAGCACGCTATTTCTCCTTTAGTGCTAGTAGACTACCGGTACTTGAATTCTTTCCTTTGCTTAATTGCCTTTGATGTAATAATACTCTTTAACTACCTGTATTGTGACGAAATAAATCGGCAGGACCACAGTTTTTGAAGCTTTAACACAACACAGCCAGGTGTGCTATTACTATTACCATGCGCTTACTAGAAGTATTAGAAAAACAAACGGGATATTTAATATTTATCCGCCCCAATCGCGTTAGTTTCTACATGATGCAGTGCGCTATTATTACTTAATTGTTTTTCATGTTTATTCAATATTAGCAAGCACTTTTCCCGACTTTTTCCCGGTCGGGAAAGGCCTATACAAAATTCCCGACTTTTTCCCGATCGTGGGAACCCTGAGTTTAGTACACTCTGGCTTTGATTTCAACTGTACACTAACAAAACTGCTCGCTAGGTTATTTTCTCGGATGAATCAACCATAGCTGTGCTGCATGACAGAATTCAGACAGTGAGAAGGAGGAGTGGAGAAGAGTCTCGGTCAGACTGCATTCGTAAGACGGTCAAGTTTCCAACTAAAATTAAGGTGTGGGGAGCTATTTCTATACATGGTACCAGTAGGCTGTTCATTGTTCAATATAAATGCAAAAAAATACATCGAGGTGCTAAGCTGACGTTTGAAAACGCAGTTCCACAATTGCTTTGGAGGTAATCGATGCATATTCCACCAAGAATCGGATCCATGCCATACTGCTAAGAAAGTCCATGAATGGACGAAAAAGAACCACCTCAAGTTACTGTCGTGGTTGAGTAATTTGCATGATATGAATCCTACAGAAAGTTTATGAGATGTTTTGAAAGATGAAATCTACGAAGTTCCAATAACCAACAAAACTCAGTTTATAGAACATTTGATTCGTGTTTGATTTCATCCTGAAAAAATCAAGGCCTTGTGTGTTTCATTAATTAATGGCATGCCTAGGAGAGTTGCTGCATTAAAACAGCCTAAAGGAGGCCAAACAAAGTATTAAGCAGTTTGTTTTTTTAGTTTTTATGAACATATGTCGTCAACAAAATGCGTATTTAAAAGCTGTTAAAAAAAGAATACAGTAAAATGACTGATATTTTGCAAAAAGGGCAAATAATTTATTTTGTTGCGATACAGTACTACATAACGGAGATAAATCTTTTGTTTTAAAGCTAGGCCTAGGTTTTTAATTATTTTCTTCATGCTGAAGCTGGCATTGTTTTTAATTAGTTCCCAAATTTTGATCAAAAATAAGCCTCGTGTTATTACAAAAAAAGTGCATCAAATGCATTACATATACGAATTCAACACATAACCAATACAGTTGTGTAAGGTATGGAGGCAGAAATGTACTAATGATACATCATATCAAGATACCTGTGCTGGGGCTGGAAAGAGCTCTGCTTTTCAAACGTTCGTATGAGACAGAAAAGGAATGTTTTGTTTCCAACCAGTAAACGATACAACCCTTCCATCCCTTGTTTGTAGCGGCGTTCGTTTAGTTTAGCCCAGTAAGGACTCTTCATATCTACGTATGTTTAGTTAGCATTAACGAAAATTGTATAGTTTGCTGAAAACTATAAGAAATACTATTAATTTAGCAATGTGCCAAGCCAACAAGGTACATCAAGTTAATATTAAAGAACGAGAACATTCAAAACACTATTTTGAGTCAACGCAAAGCAAAGAACTGAGTTTATGTCTTATGCTTTAGACTAAAAATTATATTTTTTTAACAACCTAAAATGAATTCAGTGTATCACTCAACGTAGTCTTCAACACACTAAAACGTATCCAGTAATGTACTTTCGTTTAGTCGTTTTTTTTTTTTTGATTTCTCGGATTGGGCTCAGTTGGGTACCGTAACTTAGGAAGCTTCATAAAAAAAAAGGTTTGAAGTACCTGCTCTGTCTGGAGGGGTTAGCAGCATACTCCTTTGTCTCTCTGAATTAGCATCAGGATAAATGATACGAACCATATAGACGGGATAATCCAAATATGGTATCGCTACACCGCCCGCTAAATTATCCAACTCATTCATCTCAGTTTGAAGCTCAGCAAAACCTGAAAAGATGCATCAAATATAACAACGTTTTTCGTCCAAATGGCGACCAGTGATAAAGCACTAGGCTTCGGTTCGATTCCATTCGTAGTTAGGAAAGGGCAATCAAAGACTTTTAAAATTGGTGTTGAGAGCTTTCTTGGTTGAAGTTCAGCTAGAAAATAATACTATGGAGTAAGAAAACGTAGTATGAACCGGGATTTTTCGCTGTCTTTTTAAAGTAATAAAACAGGGTATGCAAGCTGAAGACGTTTAGTTAAATAAGCGGTGTTCAAAGTCCAGACAGGAGGCCATTTTTGGCCAGCGATGAAATTTTCACATGCCAGTTTTTCACCGTTTTTCCCATCGAATTTATCCGGCAGAAGGAATCGAATCGGTTCAGAAAACACGCCGAAGATTTTTTATGGCCTTCACCATTTTCTAGCCAAAATGCTCCAAAATCCTCTGACGACCTTTTTTTCTGACTTGACTTACACATTATCCAGTTGAATTGGCCTGCTTTTCTGGAAAAGTGGTTGACCAAGGGCACTCCTTTAACAAAGTTTGGACACACTTGAGTTACATAATTCGGCGTATTACAGCAAGCATAATCCCAATTTGATGTGCAAACAGAACAAAACAACCTCAGTAAATTTTTTAGTAACATTCCAACCTTCTTTGCAGGCTTTGGCGACGTTGGCTTCCATCACATTCATCTCCATTTGGACGTTCTTTAATTCTTCGTCTTTTGCTTTTGCCCTGCGATGATATCTCAGAACAAACACGACGATGATGATCGCTAAGATTCCGACGAATGCAACACTGATGCCAATAACTGGACCCAATTGGATTTCGCTTTGTGCGGTGTACTTCAGATGGCCAATATATTGCGAGAAGCCCCCGATGTGAACCTAAAATAACCATTTTTGTTAGCAAATTAATACAGAAAGCCACTAATGTGATCCTAATTTTTGTAAGCAAATAAAGACAGAAAGGGTCTGGGTCATAAGACTATCCTTTCTGGCTGCGGCAGACTATTCATTTATTTAGTTTATGATCCTAGAAATCTACTAACATAGGTAATGTCTTTTATCTTAAGTTTCAACAGCTGTTTTCCAATAAAACGGAAGAATTTGTTTGTTTACAACGTCTTTGCTCACCAATGCAATTGAGAAAAGGCCATTTGGACGACCTTAAAACTAGGTGGTTCAAATACATTGAGGATTTAGATGAAACCTTGGGCCGCTTGGGACTCCAGTATTCCACCGAGGTAGAACGAAAGAAGTGATGGAAGATTGTTAAAGGTGAATTTACACAGTATCCGTTTTTGCTTCTCCTTGAAACAGTATGCGCTTTTTCATCCGCATTTTTATAAGTCTATATCCGCACTAAGTAGACTGCTACATATACATAAAAATTTTGTTCAAAATTTTGTGTATAAACGATAAGAGCAATATTTTAAAATAGAGCTGTACTTCGTTACAAAAAATTTTTTTCGAAAAACTTTTGTGCAGTATGTGACTGTCTGGTTAGTGCGGATATGGACATATAAAAATGCGGATGAAAAATTGCATACTTTTTCGCGGAGAAGCAAAAACGTAAAAAAATGGATACTGTGTAAATCCACCATAAGTGTGGCGGCTTAATCTCGAGCTTCTGCTTCCACACGCTCCAAAGATAATCGGGTATGAAAAGAAAGAGAGCCTAACAATCAGCTGAAAAAATCAGAAGGGTCCATTTTTCCACATTGTTACCACAGAATGCAGTGTGCAACTGCGCATCATTCCGACTGTCGCAGGTAGTTGCCTTTTACGACTTGCTATATAGATTGGTGGCTTTCCCACTTTGTCATCACTTAGAAAGAAAGAAATCTTTATTTGAGAATTTATAAACGAACATTTATCTTACCTGTATGCTGTAGACATCATCCTCAGATTGTGGCGGAATACACGTGATCTGGTCCATATCCAATCTAGTCACGTTACATTCCACTTCTGATAAGCCGTGTAGGAGGACTCGTACCGTATTGGGGTCGCAGAATAAGATCTCAGGACACAGGTTTGATCCCTGCCCAACGAAAGGTTGCAAGTTAATGCTTCTGCCATTTTGCTGAGTGCTGCTTATTTCATAGTTAAGTTAGAAGGAGAGGAGGGCCTAACAGACTAGCCAATGGAGTTCAGGGCTAGAAAGTCGGTTCAAGATTAACTGAGTCTGAATTGTAAAGTTTTAAACAATTTTTTCGGTTTAGAGCTTGGTCGTCTTGAGATTCAAAGTTCAAAATCCAATTTAGGATACAAATTTCCGGGCATCAATTTTTAAAAAAACTGACTCCGATTACCAGACAAAACTGATCAGCAGCCAAGTGAATTGAGCGTGTACAACTGAAACGGTAGGCTCATGTTCGAGTACCCGTCAAGTTACACCTAATCTAAGACCACAAAAATTTGCATTCACAGTTTCCTGCTTGACGTTCAGCATTTACGGGACAGTGTAGAGCCTTCACTGTGTTTGGTAGACAGGCAGTTTGACTCGTAGACCGAAAGGTCTCTTTGCTACCTACTGGCCAATACAACTAGGCAAATAAAGACGTACGTAAAATTACAACCTAGCAACAATGCAAAAGCAATTTTTAAATGGCAGTGGGTAAAAATTATTTAAGTTTAGCTGCTTACAGTGATATAGAGGGGTTCATTTCGAAAAATCTTGGTGTGATCGACTCCTTCAATTACAGCTAGCGATGGATTGGAGCGATATAACAACCTTTCAGCAAACACGACAGAACGCGAAGCACAGTCACGACTAATAATTCCAACTTGGAGTTTGTCTGAAAAATAAGTTTATTTTGCTAAGAGAAAGCGGTGGTGGTGCAATCCTTCGGAGAGATCCGCAACTGCTGAGGGGTTGATCAAGGACCATTAACTTTTCTAATAGATGTTTATTTTTCCAACGTATATTTGCTACTTGTTTGAAGCCACCAAGCAGAGATATTTATCGTAAAGCGTCATATACTGTACATAGACGAGACATGACCAGGGTGCGGGTTGAACCGAGGTAATACAATGATGGTAGTCGCAAAACAGTGCTTTATCTTTCTTCGCCACGCTACCAATTTCATCTGGTGCAGAATAGCACCCGAGTTAGAGATCGAGTGGTACCATTTTTGATAGTCGTTTGTGTTCCCATACTAATGAAATATTGAAGGTTGAAAACAGTTATCATCTCACCTTGATCTAAGCTAAATAAAAATTATTGTCCATAAAAAAATCTATTTCGCTACTTTGATTTTTACGCAAGTTACCTTGAGGTTTCATTCCAGAATCAGACAGGTTAGGTGAAGGGCATTTGAGAGTAGAGGCGTTTACCCTGCTGCAATCCTGAAATAAACAAACTTTGTAACCGTAACAATTAGTTGGACGGCGTCTGCTACTGCAACCGTAACATAGGTTCGATTCTCAGTCGGGTAAACCAAAGAATGCTCACAAAAAATTTGACAACTGCAAAGTGAAGTCAAGAAGAAAGCGAAGCGACTTAGCGGTCATTTACCATCACAACACATAAAGACTTTAAGACTGCAAAGTCCCTTTGCCATCCATGGTAACTTTGCAAAATACATAAATAATACCAGCCAGATAGTAAGACGTAAAAAGTTTGTCTCTGGAGCTGAGGTTCAAATCTCGGGCGGTCAATCGGACAGTGTTGCCAACGGTTCGCCACCGCTACGACATTTCTTCGAAAGGAGCTGTGTTGCCCGCAAGCGCAATGACGCGGAGATGGGCCAAAACAACTCGTTACACGCTTTGGCGTAATACAGCAAGTATAATAAAAGACTTGATTAGATTAAATAAATAAATACGGAATTACAATAAATCTTATTAATAAAAAAATTCCATATACATTATTTGTGAAGAAAGCAAAAAGTCTATAAAACAAAACTGAAGTCGCAAATCAACTGAATTAAAAAAACAACAATGCTCGGCAAAAACAAACTCGTAAAAAACTGCAATATGTGTGAAACTGATATAATTCTTTTACTCTGCATTCTGAACGTACTAAAACTTTTCATTGAGACTTATTCTGAAAACATACTTCGCAAAACACTGCCGTCTTGAAACTTATCGCTAAAGCCTTTCATAAGTCTAATTTCTTCTCAATGCTTGCTGCTCACATAAGTCATATTATTTCAACTTGGTAGAAAACTGAAACATAAACAAAAAAAGTTTTACGAATTAAACCAGAGCACAGGTATAATCCAGAGAAATTGTTCATAGTTAGTGTTTAGGAAAATATTGCTCATTGCTATGGGGCGCCGTTTGCGTACCCTAATTTGTGCAATGTTTTTTTGCATATTTAATTAAATAGTCATTTTACTTAAATGTACAAAAATAAATATACAAAAAAAACACGTGCAGAAATAAATATTCAAAAATTTTTGAATGTTTATTACACCATAATTCGCGCAACGTTTTTTTGCAAATTTAATCAAATAGTCATTTTAATCAAATATACAAAAATATATGCCGCAGAATAAAACGTTGCAAAAATAAACAGAAAAAAAACTGCTACACAAAAATTTTTTGTGGATTTGTTTTTACAACATAATTTTTTGCATCAAAATTTTTTGCATTACAACTGTTTGTTTCGCAAATATTTGTACATTTACTTGTGATAGCAAAGAAACAACACACGCCAAAATAAATGCGCAAAATTTTGTGACGCAAAAAATGTTGATGCAAAATTTCTTGTCGCAAAAAAAAACGCGTGCAAAAATAACTCGTCAAAAATATTTGACTATTTAGTTCGTGTCCATAATGATCAATTGTTGAAATTATGCGGGCGGGAAGGTACCAGCAAGGTATAAAACTGGAACTTCAGGACGAAAGCTCCAAGCGGTACTGCAGCTACTGTAAGGTGCTAGCCTGCTTACGAGACCTCTCGTGGGGCTAGAAAATGATGGTTCATTCACCCATACCTATCCACCAGCATAATTTCAACCCTTGATCATTATGGACACGAACTAAATAGTCAAATATTTTTGACGATTTATTTTTGCACGCGTTTTTTTGCGGCAAGAAATTTTGCATCAACATTTTTTGCGTCGCAAAATTTTGCACACTTATTTCGGCGTGTGTTGTTTCTTTGCTATCAAAAGTAAATGTACAAATATTTGTGAAACAAACAATTGTAATGCAAAAAATGATGTTGCAAAAATAAATCCATAAATATTTTTGTGGACTTATTTTTGCAACAATTTTTGTGTCAGAAATTTCTGCGCAAGAAACTTTTGTGTAACAGTTTTTTGTCTATTTATTTTTGCAACGTTTTATTCTGCGGCATATATTTTTGTATATTTGATTAAAATGACTATTTAATTAAATATGCAAAAAAACGTTGAGCAAATTATGGTGTAATAAATATTCAAAAATTTTTGCATATTTATGATTGCACGTGTTTTTTTTGTATATTTATTTTTGTACATTTAATTAAAATATGCAAAAAAACATTGCACAAATTAGGGTACACAAACGGCGCTCAATACATTGCTTCATGCCAATTTGAGCACTCTGGCTGTGGTGAAAAATTTTAAGTCCCACAAACTAAAAAACCTTAACTGCCTATTATCGGCTGCACTTGTAACCGGTTATCAAAGCTATCTGTACGCAACTGATGAGCGTTGGTTAATCTGACAGCATAAAAATGACAACCAAATCACATCCTTACATTGACAAAAGTTTGTTTGTTGAAAGTTACAAAAATCTGAGGATTATCGATGAGGTTAAGATTGTGGCCGTTGACATAGAGCGGCAGACCTCCGTTGAGAATAGTGGACAGGGGACTGATGGAATAAATCGCAACATCTCGTTCAAACGTAAATTGACCGCTTCTAGCTGCCCTCTCCACGCCATCAAAAGACACCTAAAAACAGCTACGCTAGAAATTTGTCTTCATTCCGGCTGCCATTGTGCGTCGCCAATAGTCGCAAACACTACTCGTATTCGTCAAAAATGGCATCCAGAATTACGTTATGCAGTATTGCAGCGGTGGTCGAGTGAAAAAGTGGTCAAGTGAATCGAGTGTTTCCTACTGAAACTGTAGACACGGGTTCAATTACCGCTCGGGTCAAACCTGAGACTATAAAAATTGATGTTCACAGCTTCCCTGCTTGACGTTCAGTAATTAAAATGGTCAGAGTGAAGGCAATTTAGTAATAAAGATGTGCTTAGAATTAATCCTTTGAAGAGAAAACAGTACCGCAATAAAAACGCATTATGATCTATGAACATGGTTACTCCACTGGCGGACCGCGGTCCACATTCGGACCTCCACATTTTGTTGAATATACTTTGGGGGTGCGAGAAGGTACTTCCTGGAGTGGAAACTCATTTAGTCGAATCCAGGGACTAAACCCGTCCCAATTGGTGGTGGGGACCTTTTTCTGCTTTTTTTGGACTGGACCCAACAAGTTTTCGTCTCGTGAATCTGGACCTTTGCTAAAACTAGTTGAGTACTCCTGATCTATGATGCTACATACCGTCAGCAACCTATTTGAGCGTGAAATCCGCCTTAAGGCTGAAGCAGCCACATCTCTCTTTCGCCTGGATGGGGATGAGCATTCCAGCACACAAATGAGGACGGAGCTTCTTCTCCTAAAAGGATAAATGAATCACGCTACTTCTAAAAATCTACAACAATGCCAGAGAGATCGGATTTAGTTCCTACCCAATTGATTAAAAATGGGGACCCATTAACAGCGTCCCCGCCGCCCAAGTGGTGGTGTGCGCCTACTTCTTTTCGTGGAGTAAAAACAGCCTTTTTTCCTGGTTCTCTAATGCATTACCGGGATAATGGGGTTCGTGGTATGGCATTCCGTTCCACGCAGTAAGGTGTTCGAGCGGTAAGGCGTTCGTCTCTGAAGTTTAAATCTCGCGTCGGCCACCTCGGGACACTTGTCAACAACTCGAAACTTCAGCAATATCTTTTCGGGGAGCTGTGTTGCCCGCAATGACACGGAAATGAACCCCACAAGCTCTATCTCATGTTCTCAATCTACGCACACAAAAAAGAGAGTACTAACTAACCACAGCAGCCAAATCAAAATTTCTTGGAGAAATTAACTCAAACTAAACATACTCCTTCACAATACACGGTTGTCCGTCCACTCCAACGGTGGCAGAATTTCCAGTGTCCAAGTGTTTTCCTCGCACTGTGATCTGAGTCCCCCAACCAAGTAAGCCTCTTAGTGGTTCAAATGAATCAATTTGAGGATCCACGAAAGAAAATTCCTTAAAATTGCGTCAAATGTGTGTCAAATGTAATGTGCGTCAAATGCCTATCATAAAAGTGACAACAAAAAAGGAGTTTATCGTACGAAGTAAAACTATCGCCAATGTTTCATTCGGAGTCGAATAGTAATAAGGAGTAGCCCACTACTGAAAGGTGGAAAAGGACACTTTTTATCTGGGGTTCTACAGTCCAACCGAGGTTATGCGGTGCATTTCCACTGCACCATGCTCTCATTACATGAAGAACCGGGTGGTAGCCAACATTGACACAAACACTAACCAACCAACTAACCAAGAAACACTCAGCCGATATATCATCATAACTATGAGCCATTACAGTTATATTTGCCTCTGCATCTTCTAAATGTATCAGTTGGGATTTCAACGACACAAAATGTCGACTTACGCCATTAGTTCTTGTGCTGTAGTCGCTTCCTGGTAAGCATTGGAATTCGTCTGCTCTTACACAGAGAGAAATGGAGGAGGACACTACTCCCTTCGAAAGAGCAATACACTCGACCTCACAGCTGAAAAATACAAGATAATTACAGTACAGCGTGGCGGAGCTACCAGACCTTTTCCAAGGGATAGAGATGAGGCGGTGGAAACTTAACACTTGGGCTACATCCTAAGGCCTAGACTAACGACAGAGATGAGCCTAAAATAGTTCTACAGAAAAGTTTAGAGGGAGGGCACTTGAAAAGAAAATCCCGAACCTCTACGCAGTGGCGTGGTCCTTTTTCCGAAACTTTCGCCAGGAGCTCGATAAGAAAGCCTTTGGGTAAAGCGTCAACTACTGAATTGGTAAACCTGGGTTCGAATCTTGCTCGGGTCAAGCCAAATACTTTGAAATTGCTTGACGTTATCACTGAAACGATCCAAAGTTTTTAGCTTACGTGGAAGAAGTGCACAGGTGGTAGCCCGCATGAATTAACAAGCACCCTTAAATCAAAAACCAAAAAACAAAATTTACAAATTTATCAGTATCTTGCACGCGTGTAGCCAGAAATCTGCAATGGGGGGTGGGGGGGCTGTTGCTGAGGTCTACGGCTGAAAGAAATTGGTCTTCAACTATAATTGAAACAATTTTTCTGTCCAAATACAGTTAATGATCCAAAAAATTAATAAATAAAAAGGTCTTCACCTAAACTTGGAGCAATTTTTCTATCCAAATTCAGTTGAAAGACCAAAAAAAAAAAGTCTTCACCTAAAATTGGAACAATTATTCTCTCCAAATTCGGTTGTGTACCGAATAGAAAGAAACAAAGGTCATCACCTACAATTGCAACTTCAAATGGAGAACGCTATTTTCCGTCCCAGTGCAGAAAACAGGCTCAAAAGTGATAAAAACGTGGTATTTTCCATATTCTGCATGCCAATGGAGGGGGGCTACAGTCCCCCCCGCCCCACCTGGCTACACTACTGGTATCTTGTCGATAAAGACCATCTTTTCGGAGGAGGACAAGTTTGACTTAAGGCCTTGGAATGATGGCACATTAGAAGAGCCACGCCAATACCACGGCTATGATTGAGTAGGTACAGTTTATTTTTAAGAGCAGTTAAGAAAACAATTACACAAAAACGCTTTCATTTAAATGCGTTTTCATATTAGCTAACCCAGAAAGAAATTACTCCAATAAAACTCAATACTCTCACGATTCAAGTAAAAAAAACACAAATTTTTCTGCAGCCGATATCACCCGAGCGAAACTGATCAATACCACCTACAACCCCTACATACTTGCTATTTGCCAACCTAGCTCGGCTTAATTCTGTAATCAACGAACTAGACATTGCCAATTAAGAATTTAGAGCCAGATCGAGAGCAGTACTTAAACTATGAATGTTTTGCTGTATCGATACCATGTTTACTAGCACGTTAGCAAATAAACCGATAAATCCAACATCCTATCACAAACAATATCTTTTTTTAGCTGGCTTTGAATCTATAGAGGCTAAGATGAAGTAGACGAATTGAACATGAATTTAGATTCACTAATCAACAGAGCTGTCTAATTCATACACAAATACGTTAGTTTTATAGCAGCACGCAGACTCATTTCGAAGACTACTGGTGTTTTGCGAGGCTCGTACAAGACCGTCGGTAACCAATGTTTTGTGGCTGCTGAGAATATTTTCGTGAACAATTTCAAGCGGCTAGCAAAACAAACAATTGCTCGCAAAATGTCAATCAAAAACACTCACCACGAAGCCCCGATCACTTTGCAGCTAACTGTTCCGACATGCACCAGCATGCGACGATCGCGGTCGAAGTTAACGCCTTGTAGATTAATAATGGTTGAATTGCCACCGAACGGGGCTGATTTTGGTGAAAACTGAAAAAATCATTGATTATTCCACAGCTAAAACTGTTCAATAACAAAAGTCAGAGCATCTAAAGTCGATTGCAGTCACTTTAACATAGTATTTTGTAGTTGACGACTGATAATTTCACTTAGGCAACATAGTCTTCGGAGTTGTTTACGGTGAACTGAAAATATTGAATCTCTTACTCATAACACAGTACACGTCACACACAAAACTTAGAAACCCAACCGAATGTTTCACCCGATTATGGGTTTAACAGTCGGTAGGGTTTTAAATCTAATATGCGATGCTTACTGTGATATACCAGCTTCGGCCAACACTGCTAAGCTCAAACTTTTCTCATTAATCTTATTATTAGATAGCTTTTACTAGATTTGTTCAAGGCTTTTGATACTTTATTTCACAAAAGTTAACAAAACCCAACATTCAACAAGCAACTAGATATGTTGGCTGCAGAAGACAAACATGGATGGACAAGTGGACGTGATACAAAAAGTTTATACTTGAGCTGACACACCTACAGTACAATACTCACAAAAAACGTGCAATAAAATCAAAGAAATACGTACACTTTGTATTTGTGGATTGCGACAGAAAGTTACACCATCTGATCTGGGGCAGTTGCTTCTCAGCCTACACTTTCCTTCAGTATCTGGTGCACCATAGTCGCTGCACCAGTTGCACTCCCACATCGTCGGGCTGTCTAGGCACTCCCCACAGCTTCCAGTCTCACCCAGGTCGCAGAAATAAAACTCGACTGTAAGATAAAACACAACTAAACAACAATTTGCGGTTTTCAACCTCTTATAGGAGTAATGCGTTTGTTACAGAAATGTTAAACCCCGGCTCGATTCCCAGTCGGGTCAAACCAAGACTTTAAACTTGATATTCACAGCTTTCCTGCTTGATGATTAGCATTTTGAAAGACTAAATCACTGTGTATCGGTCACACAGTAAGAGATTAGCAAAAGCTTGACTGAAAAACGACGGGTTCTTTTAGTGTCCTCTAACCAACGGGATCCTGATAAACATGAAACATGCACAATTAATGAGAAATGGACAAGGGATACAATAACCAACTAACATTCCCCACCTACAAGTACAGTACTAAGAACTCAGCAATCTCCACAATATTGTATCCGTGATTAGGAACCAATTTAAGGATTTGGAATTAGGGTCCGCGGGTAAATTTATTCAAATTTTACAACATCGAGCAATTTAGCCAGTGTTAGAATGGACAAATCGTCAAGCACCAATAATTAGATCTTTTGAACCTTTCTTTCGGATTAGCTTCACGTACAAGCCAAAAAAAAAAGAGCAACAGACTTTTTAAGGTGGGCAAAAGACTTGCAGAGGAAGGAAAAACACACCTAGAATTTTCTCATTAAAACACGGTCCTGATAAGATTATACGCTTGGATAGCGACAAGCATTATTCGATTTAGTTTAAAAACGCAAAAACAAAAAACGTACTTGCAACGTTATTTGGATTATCAATTTCGATCTTTCGATTAAAGTGGATTCGAAGGTCTACTTCAACACTACGGCGGCCAAGAGAACGCATCTTCTTTATTTCGAAGTCAGAAAGCTGAACACAAGTGAAGAGATTACAAAATTATTATCTGTTAAAGGACATTCTGATTCAAGTCAGGAGTTTTCATTGCTAGGTTTTAGCTCAAAAATTTTGAGCTTTCTACGACCTTCCGTTACCGAAATGTAACAGCTTCGATTTTCCACTAGAAAAGCTTTTTTCTTTAAAAAATTTTGCCAGAGTTGCCAACTAGAAACAAAAAATTCAAAAAGTTACTGCATGTTCCTAATTCTCGATAAATGTTTTGCGGCAAAGTTGTCAAGACAAAGTAAAGGGTTAGAATACTAAATTAGCTGCTTTTCGAAATAAATACCGTATAAGCCATTTTTTCAAAAGAAAATCTTCTGTCACATTACTACCAAATGGCAATACTGAAACAAGAGGAAAATTGTTTATTTTGAACTGCAATATCTTGAAAACGAGAAGACGTAGAAAGTCCAAATTTTGTGAGAACGCCCTGTAGGCTTTTCCCAACATTTTGGTTCACAGGGAAAAACTTGATTTCAATGCCCCCTTAAAACTACTATTCATGTTTTAATGTAAGATTATATTCAACTTATTTATTCGTACTACAGTGTCAACCACGTAAACCGCACATTTTTTCTGACTCAGAGTGCAAGATTACTTTGCTATCTCCTGGCCCAAGCAACTTAGTAAATAAAAATGTTTTTGTTTTTTTTTTGTTTTGTTTTTTTTATCTGTCATTTGGTGGTCATTGTCGTGTATGTTTGTTGAATGACAGAAAAAAATCAGATAGAGTTTTCAGTTAAGACTTCTAAAATGACCGAAATTTTGAGCGATTAAACAAACCCAGATTAAAATGTGATGACAATTTATTCTAACTCTGTCAAATAATCAAATATTTCTTAATGAAAAGTTATTCCATCACCTTCACAATTTCGCAAAGCTATTCCATCACCATATCACATTGCAAAGTTATCACATTGAAAAGTTATTCCATCACCTTTATATCGCAAAGTACAGCATCTCCGCCAGCTCTGACACCATCAAAATCTTCCACAGAACCTTGGTAGCTACTGTAACGAATAATTATCACACAATAAAACGAAGATGAGTCTGGTAAATTGAGCACTGGTACTCTGACGTTACGAGTTGCTTCGGCGGGCAAATAGATTTTTCCATCTGGGGGCATAGGGGCGATTTGGGGGCATTTCTGAAACAACAAAAAACGAGGAATTATTTCATCTAACAACAAACAAAATATTGGGTAAAACAAATGGCAAACACGCTCACGATTTTACGCGAAGTGTAGCCTGGGCCTTAGTAAATCAATTCTTTTTGAATGTTAAGAAAGCACTAAATTTTTCGGCAAAGCCCAGCAACTCGTCCATTCACGCGTATGAACCAGACACTCTGCGCCTGTCCAACCACACTAACATAGAGCACCCTTTTTCAGGTTCAGTTTGCGAGTCTTTTGTCAGGCTGGACCACTAAAATGGGTAGACTATTTGGCCAAGCTCAACAATTACCCTTCTGAAAAAATTGTAAAATGTTTTCTAAATGAGTTTTAAACATAAGGAACAATAAATACCGTTTAGCGGTAGTCAGCGCGATCATTGAACAATCAAAAATATCTGAATTACTTCGATATATAAAACATTTAAGATTAAAATTCTACGTTGGAATAAAGTTTACTTTAAGTACTCAACTTTATTGTAAAAATTCTTTTTGAAAAGTGTTAATTTGACAGGAAACCGCACAGCTATTATTCAAACAGACCCCAAACAATAGCCTTTTTCAAACGAATATCATTTTGTCGCTTGTGAATGTATGCGTTAAAATCAATACACGCGAAATGGAATTTAAAAAATCTACGGTAAATAATCACACACGAAATATTTTTATACAGCTTCGTAAATCAATTTTTTTAAGATATAAATAGCACATATATGACATATGGCATTGAAACAGTAGTTTTTAATTTTTGTGTGGTCATCGGTAAAAACCCTATGGGCAAATATACTTTATTTAAACGAAATAGTCGCATATTCTTTGTATTGCATTTAAAGCAACAGGCTGTACTGTGATCAATACATTTTAAATTAAAATGCTGGCTTCGGGAAACTGCGTTCTTATTTGATCCCATGTGACTATATCAATCGATTTTTATCGCGATTAAAATTAGGCAAACGATTTTTAAATACCTGAAGATCAGTTTTAAATGGATTAAATGTGTTTAGGCTTTCAATTCTCCAAAATAAATTTATTTGAAAGTATGGTTTAATACCAGTTTTTGAGGTAATTACTTAGCCATGCTGGACCATGTTAACCACCGTGCATTAAAATCCAATAATACGACACTGAGTTTGAACTTTGAAGTAGAATATCTCTGGGACTATTGGGTCAACGGTTTAACAACTAACTACTTTAATAGTATTGCACTAATTTTGGAAACACCATTGACTTCGCCCGCAATCCTCTTTTAAATCGCCCTCCAATCTCAAAACTATTCTTTTCCAAGGCCAAAATCACTCTTATTGAACAATTGAGCCCTCCCTACGGGTAAAATTGAAGAGCTACGGTTGAAATAACACGGTATGCAAAAGACAATAATACATCATTGCTAACTTATCTAAAAAAGGAAATTGATTTTTTATTTCACATATTTCTAACAAATAGGTCAGTTTGCAACCTGATCATGAAATTCCATCAGTTTTTCAATGCAAATTATTAACAAACAAATCAGGTAGCCTGCTTCACTCGAAGACCGAGAAGGTCACTTCGCAGCCTTCCAGTCCCCATTCGCGTTCACTAACCTGAATGCAAAACAAGGACTAAAGGAAAATCAATGGGGGTACCGGTAATTAAAATTAAACCAATCGCATACGACTAGACTAGCGTTGACATTATCCTTCTTGACCCAGCCTTTCAGAGTTACTCTACTTCAAACACGACCTAGGCGCTTCTAATGTTACAAGTTTTAATAATTTTTTTTGGCAACCCTGACGTTGATAGCCTTAGCCTCGTTAGCGACGCCATCCCAGTTCTAATCTAAAGCAACGCCGCTATTAGGTTACCGCTCGTTTCGCTGCGAACTAATCAGTTTGATCTTGTTCGCAGAACAAATCCGAGCTGGAAAGACTAAGACTGTACCGTAGCCTAGGTAACAAACGTCTAAGAACAAGTGAAACTAAGGCTCGTAGAGCAGTTAACCATTATTTGCAACTTACTGTAGTTGGAAAAGTTTATTCTAGGATCACAAAACACTGTAAGCAAATACAATAGGTTGACAGGGTAATGATAGTCTTACTATCAGGTATGAGTTTGTACTCTGTAGCCTAGTAATAAAACCGATATTGCTAGGCTAGGCTATGATTTGGACTAAAATGTATTTGACAGCTTGATTTTTACTGAGATCGCTGGGCTACCAGTCTACTTCTTTTTCCAGCTCAGATCTGTTCTGCTGACAAGATCAAACTGATTAGTTCGCAGCGAAACGAATGTAGTAGCCTTACAGCGGCGTTACTCTAGGTTAGAACTGGGATGGCATCGCTAACGACGCTAAGGTTACGACGACAGGGTTGCCAAAAAAAATTATTAAAATTTTAAACATTAGAGGTCCTTAGGTCGTGTTTGAAGTAGAATATCTCTGGAACGGTGGTCAAAAAGGATGGAGTGAACACCAATCTAGTCTAACACAATTCGCTTAACTTTAAATACCCCATTGATTTTGCCTTTAGTCCTCGCTGAAATTCTTTAGGCTCCAAATTATTCGCTTTTTTGTGTGTATTTTGACATGAATGGAGACAAATAAATTTCTGTTGTCATTGCACAATCATAAACAAAGGCTACGTAACCAAAATAAGTAATATTGCAAGCTTTTCCAAGAGTTAAAGGGAGAACATGGAGCATTGACTTAAATGTAGTGACCAGTGACCACCAAGTTTTCGATTTTTGCTCAATGAATAAGATCGGCCAAGCTGTGGTAATTTTACTGCGTGTAATAACCTCAATCAAGCAGTAGCTTTAAAGGCCACCTAATGTCTGCTAATCAATGCACTTAACATGTAATAAAAAAGTATTACTAATGGAATGATGGAAACCTGGCTTAGATGCACGTTCTCAGTTTCGAGCTTTCGCGTTTTCAAAAAATGACATGACGTCATTAAACCCAGGAGTTAGGTGCCTTCGACTAATTTATCTTTGCAGAGGATAGGCGATTTTGGAAAGGCACGTGATAACAGCTTGCTAATCAAAAAGTGTTGTGCAAAAGAGGCGTAATTAGCTCAAAGTAGTTGCATTGCCAAGTTCAAAAGTGACTTTCCCGAAACAATCAGCTTTTACTACCAGGATTGAACAACACTTGTATTACCAATAATGACTCAATCTCTCTAAACTCCAGGACAAAATATTTTTACATAATTATAAGCTTTCAATAGTTTTGTCGAAAATATTTTTTTACACAACGGTAATCTACCGGAAATGGGTACGGATATGCCGGAGAGAATACGAAAACTTTTGTACAGTTGGAGTTTTAGAGTCATTATTGGTAATAAAACTGCTGTTCAATCCTGGTAGTAAAAGCTGATTGCTTCGGGAAAGTCACTTTTGAACTTGGCAATGCAACTACTTTGAGCTAAATACGCCTCTTTTGCACAACACTTTTTGACTAGCAAGCTGTTATCACGTGCCTTTTCAAAATCGCCTATCCTCTGCAAAGATAAATTAGTCGAAGGCACCTAACTCCTGGGTCTAATGACGTCATGTCATTTTTTGAAAACGCGAAAGCTAGAATCTGAGAACGTGCATCTAAGCCAGGTTTTCAGCATTCGATTAGTAACAGTTTTTTATTGCATTTTAAGTGCATTGGTTAGCAGACATTAGGTGGCCTTTAAGCAGTTCCGCGAAAACGAAAGGTCGCTACACATTGCACCACACATTCCTGCCGGTTTTGAAAATCAGCGAAGCGTGAAGTCGAGAAATGAAAGCTAGGTTTAGTGAAAACCGATACTTGTGAGCACTAATTTTGGGCAACATAAACTTTTTTGCCCCACCGATATTTACGGCGCTTGAGTTAAATGTTCTAATTTAACAACATCAATGTACTACTTCAAAACATCAAACATAGACTTAGTCTTCTCGAAACTTGTACGGATTATCGTTATCGCTTAATCACACCAGCAAAGTACAAAATTAATGTGATAAGCGGAAAACAAATCGGTAATTATTTTAATTTCTAACTGGAGGCGGTAAAGGTCAATCAAGGCTTTTTTGAAACTCCCTTTCAAAAACAATACAGCTAAAAGCAACACGGCTGACTGCCTAAACTCAGGCTGTTTTTTTTTTTATTGGCCATTAACCCAGCTTCATAAAATAAAGTTTTAGAACTTCCTTTTTGAATGACATAATGTCCACAACGTTAAAATCTTCTGACGTTAAGGTTTAGCATGAAACAAGCACCCTATTGACACAACCTACAATCAACGTTCAAAAGGATACATACAGTAACATTCCAATGTCATTACGTAATTCTTAACCAATAGCAGTTCTAAGTCAATGCGCACACGCTCAGCCGGCATCCTAACTCGTGCGCACAGAACTTACAAAGTAATATCGCATCCTAAAGAGTATTTTTCGGATACTGTATTAAGCTTGGTTTTAAGTCGAAATTTCAAACATGTAATGAAAACCAATTTTTATCAAATCTCTGTCATAGTTTTCGATATTTCAACTTGTGACATCTAAAAGCGTGCCTTCTTACAACTTCAAATATTAAAAATTTAGACTTACAAAAATTTTGAACCAAAATAGAAATTTTATATACGTCAACGCAAGGTACATAAGAATCAAAGGACAGTTTCGCCTCAAGATTTTTTACAAGTAAACTCGCGTCTCATTTCCATGAATTTTTCGAATTCCTTTTTTTGAATACACTTCAACTGGCCGTCATCTAACCAAAACCCTAATATAGGCCGTCAGTTGGTTCGCGGCTGGACAACTTGTTTTACACTTTCTTTACATCTCAAACAGACCCACGGATATTTTTCCCAACTCTAAATAAGAGGAAGGGTATTCCAGAGTTATTGGCAAATTAAGAATTAAAACCCTATAACTAACTTTTTGATCTCTCAATCTAGTTTATGAAAAGCATTCTTGTGGTTTCATTAGTCGCGTATTATAACTGGCAATTTCAAGCTTCAGGGCTGTTTAGAGTCACAAAAATGCAAAGAATTTATAACTCGAAGTACTTACGCCTTCTTGACTGACGTCTTGCTGAGGACACAAATTTCTAGATCGCTGAAAGCATTCTCCTTCGTACAGGCACCAAGAGCAATTGAACTGCGCTTTCAAACATGACAGACATCTAACAGTAAGATGCATATAAATTAGTCAGTAAAGTGCATTAACCATGAGTGAAATCAAAAAATGATAACACAGACTTAAACAAACCTGAAATAAAAACGGGGGCTAAACTCTGGTTTAGCAAAGGCGTACATGAGAATGCCTTTTAAGCAATTTTAGGGATGACTTTCGACACCAATAAACAGTGGCGTTGCTAAGGATGGTGGCAACCGGGGAGGGATTTCGTGGTGTCACCCTTTTCGATCAGACAACAGGTGAAGACCAAAAAAATGGTCTTCGGCGTAAAATTAGTGAGTTTTCGGTCCGAAAAAGATGAAGACCGGAAAAAAAACGAACAAAGATCTTCGCCGTAAAATTAGTAGGTTTTCGGCCCAATGAAAAAACAAGGTCTTTACCACCAATCGGTTTTACATCATAATATGGTGTCATTCAGCCATTCCCCCCTAGCGACGCCACTGCCAATAAATGCGTTGTGTCTCACGACTTCTTTTTTAGATTGCTCGGCTGAGGCTTCAGCAGTTATATCACAAGTAGTCCCTTATTCACGCTTAATACCTCGTACATCATTGCTTCAAGATGCAATGGCTAAGGAGTGGCTATTACAATGCACAAGAATTATGAATGGAGGGCACAGGAATGTCGATCTGGGCTTTTTCTTTAGCAAAGATATTTACTTTGTCACTTGGAACAAAAGAAAATGACTGGTTACAGCAAAACGTCAATTGATAGATTAAACAATTAATTTACAGAGTAAACAGGAAAGACGCTTCTTTCAAGCAATGTTCCTAAAGCAAAAATGACTTGTATCAAATACAGTAGTTTAGGCGTTTTATTTAATTGATAAGATAATAGCTACAGCAGAATTAAACGTTAATTGGGGAAAAAAACATCTTACGATTTATAAATTGAACAGTTGTAGAAAGTAAAATCAGTTCTTGCCACTTCGATCAAAGAACCAGTATCCACATATATCAATTTCAGGGGGACCGTCAATGAGCCTAAAAACACCAATTAATGTGATTTGTTTGAAAAGGATGTCTCCATCAGAAATTCATGAAGTAACTCTGTACTACATTACCAACTTGATTGGAGGACGTTTACCGACAAAATTCCATAAAACAAAAACCCGAATTATACCAAATCCTTAGGTGCTAAATCTCGAATGGACAAAATCCCGAATTAAACGCAATTCTGAAAGGACAAACTCCGGTAAGCAGCAACGAAACGTTCGACCTCGGGTCACGCTACCATTTGCGCTTAAGTGCCCATCTGTACACAGTTTCAGTACTGTAGTAAACGCTTCACAGTCCACAGTTTTTTTAATGTTGATGTTGAACATCAAAAAAACGTATAATCAAACCAAAAAAACGTATAATCAAACCAGCAAGTAATCTCACCATGGTCATAAGGAAAACGACTTATCGAGCTCTTTGGTGGGGAGAGACATTGAATTAAAAGCATATTATCCTCTGTAATGCTCCTCTGGATACTGGTAACTCGGTGACTATGTATGCCATCAAAGATACATTGATACCGGTTCTGGGCGTAGGGCATGTTGTACCCCCGAAGGTTGACCTGAGATAAAAAAAAAAATCCTGGTAAAAAGTATACAAGACTTCAAAGATTTTCAACTACTGTTTATCGTCGTACAACGCAACAAATGAATTATTTTTATAAACCCTTTATGATTGTGTTATGAACGCTAATCGTGGTTTTGCTTTTGCTAAATACCCTGAAATCGAAAAAAATTCAGTCATTTAAACATTTTCTGGGTTATTTCGCAAATAAAGCAAAACGCAGCAATAACTTTGAATAAAAAAAGCAAAAAATATACCGTAATCTATTTTTCAAAGATCATCTTGAGCAAATTTTTTTCCTAAGGATTTAGAATAGGTCATCCTCATCACAACATAAAAACGACAGTAAAACCCAGAAAAGATATATTGTAATGGTACATTTGTCATAAATGTAATCGTTAAGTCAATTTAACAGCAAATTACCGTAGGGCGAAGTCTGGTTCATTTTTTTTCACGCCACCAAAAACATAAGAGGTCCCCGTAGGTCCTCTGCGCTCTCCATAAGCACAATGTTAATTGCAATGAAAAATTTTACACCCAAACAGACAACAAGACTTACACCCAAACTGCTAGTGTTTTTGTACATGGATTCTAACTTTCAAAAAAAACAAAGATTTTAAAAAGAATAACGGTAGGTTTCCTCAACCCACTATTTCTTGTATTGAATTTATTTATTGAAAACATGTTTATTGAAAATACTATTAATTTATTGAAAATATGTTTTAGGCAACAGCAGTGGTCTACTTATTCCTTAAAGTGAACTCTATGTTGAAAGACACTTTGCGTAGCAAAATGCCTCAGGCATAAATTATCTTGCTTTTCATCTAACATAATTCACATATTTTGAATTGTTGCTTAGCGTATTAACAAAATTCTGCGATAAGCAAAGCAAGACCTACCACGTGCTTACAGAGATCAGCTGAAAAAATGCATTACAACTTATTGCAAAGAACAAAAAACGCATAGTTATACCTATTTAACAAACGTTTGCGTTTTTTTTCAAGATTTTCAAAGATTGATTTTGAGAACGTGCTTTATTGACACACATGTATCCAAACATGGCCATTTTTATCATCATTCCGATAGATTAATGCTGATATTTACAGTAGTGCAACGCATTAAATTCCAGATATTATGGGCAAAAACAATTTAACCTACGCAAATAACTCCGACCAAATAAACATGTCTAGTTTGCCCGTACCGCTTTACTGCAATAATAAACATAAATTTAAATATACTGCTGTGAAACAGTATGATTTAAATATGAAAGATTTTTATGCCATCTTACTAGAAAATATCACACGTAACTTTTTCCATTGAACATAGACCCCACAGTGCACACCTTTGCTTTCCTGAAGCACAATATCAAACAAGAAAGCTGAGAATAACACTTCATAAATTTTTGGATTGATAAACTGGGAATCGAAGAACCAAGATCTACCGCTTTCAAAGAATTTACCTTATGGTCTAAACAGGTCTTACCAAGACGATTTTAAGAGCCACTAAACCAGCGACTAACAGCAGCTTTGGCTAATTACTGGGTGGAAGCGTCATACAGGATTTGAAAATAGAGAGTCAAAACTAGTAGTTACGCAAATTAAACCATCTCATATTACCGGTTCTTCTGCTTGGGAAATTGCAAAGACAAGAGGAATATCAGATTGCAACGAAGGGCAACCATCGTCTGTCCTTAAAAACCGATATGAATTGGGGAAATTCCACATTTTACATTCTCCAGGGAACGTGCATCTAAAGTAAACAAATCAAAATAGGTATTTAGAAATATGAAACGTTTGTAGAGTAATAACATATACTTGTTCGCTTACCGTGGCAATTCATCTCAGCCAAATAATTTGTACTACAACTGTCCACCGCTATAGATCTAGTTATCTTAAAACAGCATTAGCAAAAAGACAGCTTATATTTTATAACCGCCCATAATTTCTAGTGTGTATTCTGAGATGCAATATTTGCAATAACCAACATACTGTATGTAGAACAAACAAACCTGGATACGCATCATAACCAACAAGATTACACAATAACATTTGATATTCTCAGTGTACCTCCTAATTTGTTGCCTAATCGGCAGGTACCCAAATTTTCTTCCTAAACAATTGTGCCCAAAGCTGCATTTTTTTCTAAATTTCCTCTAATCTGACATTACAGTACACTAAAATTCATATTTCCACAAATTTGTCTGCTATTCTATTTAAAAGCTATGTTTATCATGTAGCCAAAAAATTATTTGCCCTTGATCAAACCAATCGCTGATTCGCTAACAAAAATTTGCCAAGTGGGAACACTGGATATCACTATTAAAAGGCCCGTGGACATCTTTCCATCTTGTTTTTTGTTGTTGAAGATGAAAACCAAAAAAAGGCATTGCTCACTTGTTTTCTAAGGTGCACCATCCACAAAAGGGGTCTTTTGATCCTAAGCAATCAAGACATGTTGTATGCTGCGAACAGTCGAACAGTGGTAGGCCAACAATGATAGAAGGTGTCAATGCATACATTCTTTTAGTGCTAGCATCTTCGCCGTAGCTTAAAGTTAGTGATTTTACTTCCAAATTCGTGTTAGTTGTCCCAGATGTTGGGTCTATCAGCAGAGTTTCGTAGTTCACAACAGATAAACTATCATCAGCGTCTATTCGAACCTGTTCAAAATGTAACACGAGTAGAAAGTAATAATAACCAATTGCTTCCTTCCCATCACACATTACTTCAAAACTTAGGGTATTTTTCAACCCTTTTATAATAATTCAAAATGGTATGGATTCCAAAAAGGGTTTTGTACATTTGAAATTGAAATAAGACTTTTGAAACTAACCGACTTAGACAGTGAAACATGACGCTCAACAACACACGATTACAGAACTGAAAACGGTATAACTCTACAAATTTTGACGAAAATACAATCAACTAGTCAATTTATCTTTGTTCCAAAGTCAGCAACTACACAAAGAATGTTTGTTCAATCGTTTGAGCTTCTTGTCAAAAGTTTGAGCAGTAATGCTATAAGGCAATAACACTATATAAAGATGAGTGTGTTTAACAGTAACTCTGTAAAGTTTAACATCATTTTCCCTGCCTAACCTTTAACAGTCTTCCATTGTTGGTCCCCAGAAATGCAACAGTGTAACTATTTAGTTCCGTCTTGGTCACAGCAATGGCTGAAATAACATCGCTACGAGATGAAAATACTGCTCTTTTTGAGTATACAGATCCTTCTAGAAATTGCACGACATCCCATATACCAGTAGCTTTGTTTGAACTAGAACAGGCTGGACTCTGAACCACCAAAGACTGAAAAGAGAATATTTCAATAATCTAAAGTTATTGGGCACTGTCAAAACATATTCATGTGAAATTTTTGAAAAGCTCTGTTTTTAAAACTCTGGATACTGGTATACCAGAAATCTAACAGAATTTCTGAAAAAAAAGGATGGTACAAATTCTTATCTAAAATTGCCAAACATTTAGCAGCATCAAGACCTGTGTAAATGAGCTCAAAAAAAAAAACAAAAAAAACTTTAATACAAGGCAACAACAAATTCTACAATCTACATAACAACCTGGGTAAACAATTACAGTACTGTATCAATCAAAAGCTCTGGTACTCAGCTTCATTAATATACCAAATGAAACACAAGCTAATACGTCAGCATACAAGCATCTGGGTTTACTTGCAAAAGCCAGCTCAACAAGGTTTAGGTTGCTTAATAAAAAGTTAACAGTAAATACAATTCAGGATACCGTATTTTATCGACTAGAAGGCACATCAAACTATAAAGTACAGTAGCAATAAAAACCTTCTACAGCTTTTATTTTCTTACATAAAGCACACTTCATGAAATAAAAACTTGTAAAGTTAAAAATAATTCTAATAAACCTCTAAATTAAGTCACAAAGAATAAAAAAGTACAGCATAACCTGATCCATATATAAGGCACACATTTGATTTCATATAAATTTAAGTATTTTAGGTGTGCCTTATAGTCTGAAAACTATGGTATTAACTTGAAAATTTAATCTCTTACACCCGCTTCTACAATTTAAAAAAGTATCCAATAGTAATGGAGTGAATTATTTATTCATTGCTAAGTCTCTAAAACCTTTCAAAACTAATTTAACTTACTCTGTCATTGCATTCTGAAGTACGATGCTTAATCCAGGATATATGGGATGGTGTCTCACTACTTTGAGACTTCATGCAATCACTAACCATTTTCACATATTTTTGTTCAATTTCTGGCAAAGGAAACATGCACAAAGCACTTCCAGGTCTATTGTTGGACTGCGCAAACGACACAAATACAACATCAATGGAATTTTGAATGTTTGATGTAGAATATCCTAGCTGTTGCTGCAGTAAAGTTCCAACTTTGCCGGTGGTCGAAGCGATGGCTTTGGTATACCGCACACCATCAACAGTGCACTCTAGTGGCAGTTCAAGATAAGAAGGTGTCGATGACCCAGGATCACCCAAGCAAACTTGGCTAATGTATGTTGCATCTTGTTCATTAGAATTAGAAAGCGAGGAAGGATGAGTGACAACAAAATAGCCTGTGATGTCAGTGGCAAAAGAATTTATAAAATTTAAACGAAAGTTTTGACTGGCATATCTTGAGTTCATTGTTATACCATTATGATCAAGTGTGGAACTTGCAGAAACCAATTCGTTTGAAAACATGTCTTTGTTTAAGTTGTCTTCAGGTAGAGCTCGTCTAGCAATAGTGTAAAATGAAGTGTACGATTTTTCATTCAAAACTGGATCATCAAGATAAGTCTTAGATGAACCAACATACAAATATTCTTCAGAATCAACTGTTGCCACGAAAGCAACAGTGCTTAAATTTTTGCTAGCAG
This sequence comes from Trididemnum nubilum, assembly GCA_963965965.1. Lineage (NCBI taxonomy): Eukaryota > Metazoa > Chordata > Ascidiacea > Aplousobranchia > Didemnidae > Trididemnum > Trididemnum nubilum. Next base: position 14,609,951 of record OZ014480.1, read on the forward strand.
CAACATGATTACTGTTAGTGTTTCCAGAAATGCTCTCTACTGCTCTTCTTAAAACATAATTCAAATTACCCTGCTGGCGTAGCTCACAAACTCCTTGCTCCACACTTCCGCACACTATTACACGACCATATTTGTGGTCAATCAGCAACAGTTTATTCAAATTGTCAGTTTGATTTTTGGTAGTGCAACGGCAAACCAAATTGTTATCTACAGGTCCAGTCACTATAGGGTTATCAATAAGATTTAAATTTGAATTTAGTTGAAAAAGTCTATTTCTCGCTCCAACATAAATCAATCCATTTTTTTTATTTTCGACAGCAATGTTTCTAAATTCCAACATTTTTGATTTGTTGTGAGTTGCACGAAATTCCACTCTGTTTCTTGCATTGTTGGTTTGAGTAGCAGTTAAATCAATAAAAGAGCAAAATATGATCAATATCATAATAAACTTTATTTTTAATTTTAGTTTTAAAGAATTTTTGTGAGCAAAGAATTGCAAACCTTCCATATTATCTGCCTATTATCTTTACAGAAAATTTAACTTTTAACATCAAAATTAATCCAAATTCAGTGTCCCAAAATTAAATTAGTCTAAATAGGTAGAAAAACAAGTAACTTCTACAAAACATTTTTAATTCTAGAAATATAAATTACGTTGAGTTTGTTTTATCTCAGATCTGCATTGCAGTTTGTGCTGTCTTACTCTGTACTGTCAGACTGTAGAGTGTACTAGGGAAACAACTAAAAAGCAGAAATAGGAAAAGGGGGAAATTGTGCAAAAAGAAAGGAAAGTAAAAAGGGTTCGAGTTAGAGTTAAGCTTTTCCAATTTTTCCACCTTTTTGTACGATTTCCGCCTTTTTCTACACTCTGCAGTCTGCACTAAGTCTAGTATCAGGTATCGATAATTTCCTTGCCTGTTAGTCTGGGCAATCAATTCGAAGTACAGTAACAGGAAGACTTTGGATCAAATTTCAAAATTAAAACTAAAAGATCAATATAGTAACTTACTGTAAAACTTAACACTATTCAGTGATTAGGGCCCTGGGCCTGCTGTGCTACTGACTAGTACTGAGTACTGGTACCTGATAACTAGGCAAGTTTTTACAACTTTTTTTTACAGCTTCAAACAGCTTTCTAAATAGGCCTACTGAGAAGTTATGTAGTACCATGTTTTAAGCTGTTTTTAGGAATTTTAGATTGCAACTTTTTTCTTTCTTACATGCAACTTTTATTAAGTATGGTGCAAAAAGTTAGTGTGATTTAAAAAACATGCTACTAAACTATTTCAGTGAAACTATTTCAGTACAGTTTTGCCTTTGATTTGCATAACAAAAAGCTATGTGATGGATTACCTCACCTGCGTTTCAATGTTATCTAGGACGCAACAGTTGGCTCACAACTTCGTGCACTGTAAACAAAGTTTTAGCATGCAAGGCAAACTGTTGGCAAAAGATCGCCAAATCTCCCCAAATAATGTTGGAAGTGGCTATGTACAGTAGAATAGACCTAAGATTACAGATTAAGGTGCCGGTGGTAAGCTATTACTAATACTACAGGCTAGGCTATTAGGCTACCGGTATGTTCTGTGTTTGAAATATGCAGTAAATGAATAGAGCTCTTTTAAATGAAACTGAAATCTGCAGATGTGTAAAACGTGACTACTACTACTCCTGTAGCCTACTGGTATTCAGTTATTACCTGATTACTTAGTTAGTTGAGTAGCAGACTGACGAGGGTCTGAGGGCTTTTTTTTTTGGAATGGCTGGTGTTAGTTACACGCCCATAACAGACAAAGAGAATAACAGAGCAAAAAGTGAGCCCCTTATTTCCTGTACTCTAATTTTTTGAATACTTGTAATTTGTAGGGTTTGGGTTAGATTTTGAGTTGGGATTACGATTAGGCTAATGTTATGGTTATAGGATTGGGGTTGAGGTTAGGGCTAGGATAGCGATTTTCTTATTCTTAAGTAACGTACTGTGTAACAGCTGCCTCTGCCATTTTTTAAACATTTACAGTACCGTACTGTACAGTGATCTTAGCAACACTGTTTCTCTTCTTTGTAAGTTAGTTCAGAACTCTAGGCTACCGGCATTCACCTATCGATAGTAACGTACCTGACAAAGTGACATAAGCTACCGCATTAGGTATCTAAGATGTACCGTAGCCTACTGTGTGTACATTAAGGTTATGTTTTTCTTCTTCCCTTGGCATTGCATCATCAAGGTAGCACGAAAGGGCAACAGCACTATGGCAGCTAAGCTTTTCGGGTGTCATCCAGAAAACGCCGTCCACTTTTTCTATGGAAACTCTGCGACGCGGGTGTGCGCACGTGCTCGCGACTTAGTTTCAGGCGTGACGCACTCTTTATTTGCCCCTTTGTTTCTTTCTGACCTGCTCCAGATTCTTTTAAATCTCATTAAACCGACTGACTAATCATTCCAGCAGAACGACAAATTACCAGAGGTGGAGTCCTCAAGGACGTCCTTGGCCTCGAGGACACATTTTCAAGTCCTTGGCCACGAAGCCTCAAGTCCTTGGCCTTGGCCTCGAAGCCTTAGGTCCTCGAAAATTGCCCTGTCCTCGGCTCGAGGACAGCACTATTTTTGAACAGTTGAAATTTTGTTGGAAAACGCCAGAAACCTTGCGGAAAATTTTTCTAATAACTTTTTTGTTTTCCGCATTTGGAGCATAGGCTTAGCCAAGCGGGCCGCGAAATTACATTTTACAGACCTATACTCAAAACGCAGCTGTTTCCTGGTTTCTGATTGGTCGGAGCAATGAGCAAGGAGCAGTCAGTTTCACCAAGCTATCTGTGACCAAGTTTGCCGAGTCATATTGAGTTTAAAAGGTAGGCCTACCGCACAGTACGCTAGTGCTGCTACCTCTGACCTTATGTAATGTATGAAGCTAACATAAAAGTACGCTCCTTATTGTGCAATTAAAAACTGTAGGTTAGCTTATGCTAGGCCTAATTTCAAAGCCACTAAAAAAGCCTACTAGGTTAGTTGAAGCGGTAAAAGTTCAGGTAAGTGATATTTAATTGAATTTGGTATGATAAAATACTAAGTCAACTCTGATTGAAGGATTGGTCACCGAAAAAACAAAGATTGCAAATGCTGTGTAGTACTTTCGTATCAGTAATCATGTTCTTCAAATCTTTCATTTTACCGTACTTGCTGTACCAATACTCCATAGCATGTGACGACTTGGTGGGACCCATCTCTGCATCTCCGTGTTCTTGCGCCTTAGCAACACAGATTTTTTTGAAGAAGTGTTGCAGTGGTGGTGAGCTGTTGGCAACACCATGTCCGATGTGACTGGCTCGAGATTTGAATCTCAGACCCTCTCGCTCGAGAGACAAACTTGTTAGGTTTACCGTTTGACCAACTGGCTTGTTAATCATGTTCTTGTCAGATGTAGCATAGCTTAATAGTTAAAGGAGGAGACTGTTTCACCAGAAATTTTCATCCACTTTTTAATTAGGCCTACCTAACTTAAATCACTAGGCCTACCTATTTACCGTAGGTCTACTTCAAAACTAATCAGTAGCCTAATCTCAAACCTTACCCAAACCCTAATCTTAACCCTTAAAAATGTGTACCGGTTGGTTACATGAATATTGATTTTTGTTCTACTGTAGGTCTACAGTATACTTAACTTAAATAATTTTGGTGAAATAGGCTACTATAATTTCTCCCAAAGTTAAGTTTATCATTTTTATTTTGCATTACAGTATATTATTTTAGAGTTAAGGTTTGGATTAAGCTTAACTTCAAATAATTGTTAATACAGTGCAAGTTCATCATGATGCACCTTGATTCAGTGTAAATTTATATGCAGGCGTATAGGTTGTCTAACACAAGTAACCAGTGGATCTCAACGTGCATAAATCGTTATTGCTCTTCACATGTGGTGCTCATTGACTAAATCATCCATAAACAAGTAGAAAACAATCGTTTTCCTAAAATCATACGAAATCAGCTACCATTGTTCAAAGTATGGTAGGCTACATTGTAAACTGATCTAGAAAGCTGCCACCTTAGTATAGTTTATCACAACGCCAAATTATCTGTTATTCACTATGCTACCTATAGTCGAGCATTGCAAAATATATATTTATGTGCGTAATAGTAATATAATTTACTGTTTTTCTTTTCACTATAACATAAGGCACAGTACATTCTTGACCCTTAAAAATCAAATGATAAATGCACTGATGGCTATTCTTCATTTTTGTTTTCTCTCTTGATCTCAAAATTATCTGGTGAAATAGTTGTTGTTGTTGTAGCACATATTTATCCTCCTGTCACCAGACAGCATCAGATGCTAACTTATTGGACGATCCGCACACTTTTCATTATCAGAACTACTTCGTGATTGGAGGAATCCGCACCTGCTTTGGAGTTTCCAATAATCCCATGTTCCTGTGGATTTCTTCGAATTCTTGTCCACTGAATTTGGTGCTTGTTTGAAGCCATCAAGCAGAGATAATCATCATAAAGCGTCTTATCCAAAAATGCAACAACGTGACTTGGATGTGGGTTGAACCCAGATCATTCAATGAGGGTCGTCTTAAAAAACGATGCCTTTACCCATTTGGCCATGCTGCTGACTAGTCCTCTTTTTAGGCAATTTTGCAAACTTCTAATTGACCAGTTCATATCTAAATTAAATACACTCCTCTGTTTGTCATGTTGGTATCATTATCCGAAGTGATTTAAAGTAATATTCTGACTATCTGGCGCTGTTGCAATCCCTCACAACATTCAACTTAGAAGTTGGGGGGTGTCGTTAAGTATAAGCTGTCGCTTTATTTTCGGCAGCTCTGTGATTTGTGTATGAGTGTGCGAGCGTTCTCTCCTCTCCGATCTAAGCTATTCCCCAAATCTAGCCCTGACCCTAATGAGTGCACGCATGAGAGGAGCAAGAGCATGCAAACGCTCATACATGAGTTGCAGAGATTTCGAAATAAAGCTGACAGATACTTAACGATACCCAAGTTGGGTATAATATAGTGTTTAGGCCTTGGTGCTGATACATGTTGCAGGTGTTGGAGCTGATTGTATATTGTAACATGCTTGTAGACTAGTGATAGCGGCTTTTTTTCATGTGATAATTTTATACTTAAATGCTAAATTTGTTATCGTATATTGATTTTGCTAGAAGTATTATCATGTATTATAGTTATTTAAAATTGATCTTGGTCTGTATTGAACAATCAATGAAAAAATCCGCCTAACAAATATGAAACTATTACACTAAATTAATGGAAACTCTGTAAAGTTCACCTAGCTGGACAACGTTTGAGAAAGGTATTCAAGATTAGCAACTCTCAACAGTGAGCACTATTTACTTCAATTAATGGTAATGTTGAGCTCAATTTGTTTATAGAAGTACAGTTACGTATATTTTTAGTGGTATGCTTTTAAAGTTGCTTTGCCATTAGATCCGAATTCTTTGTCACAGGCCTGTTGCATTTGGTTTTTAAGAAGAATATATGCTATTGCCAGACTATTATTATTTGTTACTAATTATTGTAATAGTCTTAAAATGTTATGGTAGAAATAGAGTTTAAGTTCAAGACACACTTTTCATGTTGAAGTAAGTGTAGTGTAAATCTAATATACAGCGTGGGTAATTCATTTATTCCAGAAGAAATTTTCTTGAAAACTGGCACACAAATAAATTGTTCACTGAAATTCAATGTGCCATGTCTTCCAACCTCATTCAATATCTCAGTTTCTGTAGCTTAGTGTATTGTCCTTTGTTTGAATAGCTCTTACACAATAAACACCTCCAAAGAAAGAAAGAAACCATACAGAGTCAAGTCTGGGCTCCTGGCTGGCCGTTTATGCCGAATATAATGACCAGTGTTTCCAGGAAGACGATTTTTGTCAACGAATCAGTGGTTTGTTAGATCAAAGGCAAATAATGTTTGGCAATATGATCAACAAAGCATAAAAATTTGACAAATTTGTGGCAATGTGACTTTTAGTTTATGATATGACTTCAGCACTGTATTAGTGCAAAATTTAGGGCACATGAACCTTGCATTGTTGATGTATTCGTATTTATTGACAACCGGCCAGAACTTTTGTTGCACAATACAGCAAAGTAAGGTACTGTTTAGCATCAAAAGGTCTTTGCGGAAGAAACACTGAACATACCAATAAGCTGATGTAAAATCATAGCTTGTCACAATGTTACTTTAGGTCGATTCTGCTGTTTTTCAGCTATGATCACATTGCATGATTTTCTGCCCAGTAGTGGTAGTTTTTTATTCAAAATCCTTTTGACCATCTCAAGTAGGATAGTTTTTAAGTACCAGTACCACATTTTTAGGCAATAAAGTGCACCTAGAATACGTGAAATTTAGAAAAAAATTGAATGTGCACATTATACTCGGGTGTACCATATGTCTGAATCAGGTAATAGTCTCTCTCTTTATGAGTTAATTCAGAGGTTTATTAGAGTATTATAAGTTGTATTTAGTGCACGTTGTGTAAGAAAATAAAAGCAATAGAAGCCATTTATGGATACCGGTACTATTCAAAAAATATTGTTTGATGGGTGCTTCCGCAGCCCAAACCAGACATATCCTTTAATGAAAACATTTCAGGGTGGAAAAACAAAAATATTTGCACTCCTTCAAGGTAGAAAAGATTTCAACATTTCAATTGACCTTTTTGTTGCTCAAACTCTTAGCGCAGACCAGAAAAAAATATCTTATCCAAATAAGCCATGACTCTTTCTTTATGTGGAGGGACACTGAATTTCGATGAAGTAGGCTACACTAATTCTGAATGGGGGACGCAACACATTTTCGCTACAATTTAAGTACCGGTACTGACTGCGCTTTATATTTTGAAATATATGGTAAGTTATTGACACTTATCCTGAACGACATTTGAAGTGGTGGAAGACTTTGGTGCACACTTTATGTGTTACGTGTCAAGTTGGTGGATGTAGGCTATGAAAAGTACACATTGTGTTCAAATATTATTAACCCTATTTTGCACAGTGAGAGGGGTTGATACTCTCAGTTTTTAATGTTAAATCTCTTAAGAAAGAAGCTTTTATTTCAAGTTAACTTGAATTTTAGACAAATTTATTCACAATAACTGTTCAAAATTTAAAGAAAAGTTCCCCGATTTTGAGTTTTTTTAAGTCACTTTTCGTTTTCAAAATTTGAGGATCTTTTGGCCCTTTTTTAACATAAATGGCATCTTTAGACATTTTCATGACAAAACCACTTTGACTTAAGCATTTTATGATTTAATATTAAAAAGCTAACTTGCGAAGAAAATTTGAACCGCATAAAGGCGCATATGGCATTGACGTCATTAAAGAACTGATATCGTTTTTCCTCAGTATGATTGTGATGTCACCATGATGATGTCATCACTGAAAAGTAATTATTGCAAAAAATGGGATAAACCCCGACCCACCTGCCAATTGTAGTGTTGACATGGCTTTCGGGCTTCAGCTTAGGAAGTAGATGTGATGGGCATTTTTGTTCCCCCTACCTCCCCCCTTCTGGGAAAATGCGTCGTCAAATAGCCTTCGTAAACTAGGGTTAAATAACGATTCATTTTAGCACTAATAAGTGCACAATCTATGTAGGTCAACTGACGAATAGTGCAGAATGGCGGACAATGTGCAAAGTTGCAGGATCGATAATGATAAAGAAGTGGAATCTCATATAATGGTAAGTTCCGTATAATATATGTTTGATTCTTTATGATTTGCAGTAAACTTACCGGTATCAATACTGTCTTTGCAACATTTATTTCGGTAGAAAATTATATATTTGCATTTGGATCATTCCATGTTTATTTGAAAATGGCTTGTCACCAATAATATGTTGCCAAACATGAATGTTTCTTAAAATTATGTAGTATCACACAGACAAAATAAAAAATTTTTTCGATTATCTCGAATGGTTTTTAGGTTATCGTAATTTGAATTTTTGGCCTTCAAATAGAGATTTTTCTCCCACGTTTTGAAAATAGTGTTGTAATTCATGTTCTAGTGCAATCTGATGCCTGAAAATTGCTTCATGGAGGGGGGTTGGGGTCAAAGAAATCATTTTTGATGTCAAAATTGCAAAAATATGACTGTTTTATGGTGAAAACTTGATTTTAAAGTTTGATGAGAGCCCAACTTCATGTGTCCAGTTTCAGATGGCATTTTTAAGCTATACCTTGTCAAAAATTTGCCTATTTACTCTTTTAAAACGCTATTTCTTTTATGTAGAAACTTGGTATCATGAATGCTGTTACAAACCAGAAAATCGGTTTTGCTTTTAAAGCAATATCTGACTGTGTTTCTGTTGTTACAGAACTCTTTGGCTAGTCATGTTTGTATCATAATATGCCATGTCGAACTACTTCGAAATGCATACAATGCACTATTTCGAGTCAGTGTTTCAAGTACAGAAGATCTGTAAGTTTGGCTTACCCAATACATGGAAACAAGCAAAATCACGTGTAGAGTTTCATCGGAAAAATCTATTCAACGACCTCAGCTCAATTTATGCAAAAAATACTTACGCTGCCTGCATAAGTTGAGTCGCCAATCTGATCAAGTAAAAACAAAGCGTTCAAAAAATACCAATTGCACCGCTTCCATGGCGGTGACTTTGGAAAGCTAATTGGGAGATATACGAAGTATATAACCTAATACCACGCATTTTGGAATACTGCTAAAATACTTAACGTGATTTTCGAATGGGTTTACGACTTAAAATATTGACCGTGTTTGCGAAGTGACGATCATTTTTTAGTTTATTTTAATTCAGTGCTATTGCAAAGAGGTCATTATATTTTTAGAAAAACTACTACGCGTATTTTGCAAGGTTTCGAATAGCGTGAATATTAATTAGCTTTACAAAGTAGTAGAAATAAGATTTTGGTACATTACGGTTGGAAAGTTTAATTTGTAAAATAGCGCAATTTAAAAAGATAGAAATACGATTAAATGGCTGGGCTTTAACAGTCATCAGTAGATGTGTGATAGAACTCTAGAATTAGCTGCGCCAAACATGAGGGTGATAGTTAAGCGAATATTCAACGGCGTTAAAAATAGCAATGCGGTTGTTTCCAACGATTATTTAGATTGTTGTTGTTGCATTCCACCTTAAACCTGAATTGATGTAAAGGAAAGTCATCCGTCAGGCCAAACAATTTATGTCTAATTCAGTTCCGTGATTTCTTACATATTTTTTTGCAGAATCAAAGACACAGTTCCACATTTAACGGAATTTCCGCTAGTTATTGAACTGAATCATACGCACAAATTCTTCGCTTCAGAGATGTTTTTGAAGAAATCAAGCAGAAGCTATCCGACATATTTCACCGAGGCTATTATCATTCACTGCGCTTAACACCTTCAAGTTAGATCTGCTACTAGAACATGGTGCAGATTATACATATGTTGCTGGCGACATGGCAAAGTGTCCAGACTTGAGATTCTGTTATACGTAAGTACGCATAGGTTTTTTAGTTTAATGCTTTGACAAACCGTTTAGCAACTACTACGCGCCAAAAAGTTAAGCTGAACTTAAGCGGCTAAAGCGGCATTACACGCTCGTATTACGTTGCAAAATATTCGGAAGTTTGAGCAATTACCTTAAACTTGAACTACAAAACACACTTGTCAAGTTGTACATCGTGATAATACTTTAGGAAAGTAGCGAATGTAAATTAGGTTTTGGTGACTTTATGCAATTTCCACTAATCGCTCTTGAAATGTGAAAGATATTTTTGTTAGTTAAATTGAAAATTATATGCAATGTTACTGTTAGTGAGCTCGTTCACTTTATAGGGTGCATGGTTTGTTGATTTAATCTGAACTGTGTGAAAGCATAGGTTGGCAATCAGCCTTCACTATCTGCTTTTTAAGATTCCACAGCCAGAACGAGTTGGCAATATTATGCATGCCTGCTTTCGTCGTTGAATCGAGCACATAGTAAGAGCAAACTAATGTAAGAGTGCACATACTCATACATTAGTTCCCAGCCTCAAAACAATTAATTTTCGAGTTATTCTTGGAGACCCGCCGATAGGGTTCAAATGCCACCTTATATATTGTGATAGTTCAGTTAGATTGGCTAGAAACCAGCAAACGAGAACAGAATTTAACAATAGAATTTTTTCACACAACATAAGTGATGGCATCAACAGTAATGGTAGGTATTTTTAGTGGCTAGGTTCAGTTCATTTGTATTTTGAAAGTTTTATATTTCTCGATTATGCGTTATATACAGTATGTTGTTTTTGGTAAAAGCACACTGATATGCTTTTTCGACACAATCGTTCAAAAGTAATTCAAGAATGGTAATAAGTATGTTTTAGAAAAGATTTTGTAGGTACAAGAAATCAGGTAAAACAAAAACGGAATTACAAATGTGTTTCATTTGCCTTCCTGTACGTTGTTAAGTTGCATGTTTTTTTGGCTTAACGTTATTCCATTTCTGGCTCGCTGTCAAGTGGTAACCTATAACGCGGTACTTTGGTTTTCTAGTTTTCAATACTCAATTGCTAGATGGATTCCTGTACTTCGTTACCCGTATCTGTTTCAGTGAAACAGCAACATAATATTTAAATAATTTTATTTATTGACTACTAACAAAAATCTCTATTTAGCATCATTGGAGGTTTGTCGAGAATGTGAAGAATATCACGGTAGAGCTGTATATCCAGATGTTGGGGTGTTGGAAGCTGGTAACGAGAACATCGTACCTGACAATGCTTAGCATTTCGGATGGGCTGTACCAAGGCTCTCTCCCCCCCAATGAAAAATAACGTTCTCTTGTCGAAAAAGAACGTACTCCTTTCGTGAACCAATTCAAAAAAATTTTTGAAATTATGCTATAAAATAATTTACAATTTCACAAATACATCACCAATATTGAAGAGCAGCCGGATTTTACGTTTTGAAACTCTGAATTTTTCACTGAATATAAAACAATCTCGTCTGTGTTTCAAACCAATTTCAGACGCTGTTTAAAAGTATCAATCCAGGGGGCCAATATAATCGATCATGACGTTGCAATCGCGCTTGTGATTAAAAGAAGAACAGCAGGCAAAATCAACGGAGTTTCGAAAAGTATTGCGTCATACTCACAAGTTTATTTACGTCAACTCCTTTTTTTTTGGCCGATCTGTTTCCACTTTAAACAGATTAATCTACGCCAGTGTCGCAAAAATGTTTATTTAAGCTGCGCTAACGTCGGGAGCACCGCATTGTGTTTGAAGCAGTGTCGTCGCTACGAGGGGCAGGGGGGCCTAGCCCCCATTTCGGTTTACTCAAAATTTGGAACATCACATAACGACAAGACAAAAGACAATGATGCGAAAACGAATCATAACGTTCAAATCTTATTTTCATTTGACGTTTTCTTGTAAGCAACTGTTGTAACACAATTGTGACGCAACAATGCGTCTTATTACGCGTGCACATGTTTTCATTTTTGCTTAGCTTACTCGATATTCATTGTGATTTTCAAACCTTGGGTCGCGTCGCACATGTGGGTCGGTACGTCTTTACGGATGTGTCGCGGAATAGAGATGCAAATTCGAATAACTTCCGAACTTCAGCAATTTAATTGTTTCAAATGGCTCTAAAAACTTTCGAAATGTAATCAAAATGGCGCTAAAAAGGTAAATTTTTACCAAAAAAAAAGTCGCCAAGCGGCTGGGGGCTACGCCCCCAGAGCACACTAAAGATTGGTTAGGTCGCAGTCACAGCTGCGGATAGATTTTGCAGGTGAATATGGGCCGCAGACGAAGAGATAAGAAACGCTACTGGCCTTGAGTCTTTTTTTAGACATGATTATTGAATGTTCAAAATTACGCCTAATTTGTAACCATGTAAAACATTCAGTCTCTTTCAGTGCGCACTAGCATTCGGTTACCGCCCCCTTACTTCGTTTGCTGTGGCAACGGCACTGGTTTGAAGTAGAATATTTGATGTCTCTGCAGGAACACCCACCAGGTTAATTGGTTAAGAAGAATGGAAATGACCACGGTGACATAGCATAATCTAATAGTTTAGCACCAAGTTTAGAAGCACCGTTGATATGTCTGCTGTCCGTCTTGGAAATTATGACGTTCATATCGTACTGAACAGGGGTGCCGAAACCCGGGGGGGATATATCCCCCCAATAATTTGACTATGGTCTGCATCTGAGCGCTGGATGATCTTTGGACTTTTTTTTTGGTCTTCACTGGCTTTCGGGGACAAAAACTCTTCAATTTTCGGTGAAAACGTTTTTTTTTTTGGTCTTCTCTTAATTTTGGGGGCAAAAACTCTTCAAATTTTCCTTGAAGACCTTTTTTTTGGTCTTCACTTGATTTGCTTTCGTGAAAACAATAGTGGTCGAGCTTCATCCCCCCCAATGTTCAAAATTGGGCGAAATTGGGATGAAATTGCAAATTATCCCCCCCAATGCTTAACATAAATCGGCACCACTGGTACTGAATATTCCGCAAAGTAAATGAAAAATAGTCTACGAATGGGTGAATTGCTTGAAATCAGCTAAGATTTTGCCATCGACATGGCCATAAGTACACAACAGCGCCGTCGCTACGGGTGGGGGGGGGTTACGGTTTCGGAACAACACGTAGCGACAAGACAATGGAAAAAGGAATAGTAACGTTCAAACATAGTTCTCGTTCGAAGTTTTTTCCATTCTTAGCGAAATTGCTGGCCACTAACTGCTGTACATTAATGCGAGACAACAATCTGTCTTATTAACAAGCTTATACGGATTGTCGCGGAATAGGGGTGTAAGCGTATAGTATCGTTACCGGTACTTCGTTAGTGATTATGTCCTAAAACAATACGTGAAAACATTCTTTAAAAGACTAGTTGTTCTTGTTTTTTTTTTAAAGCACACTCAAAATTTTTTTTAGGTCGCAGTCAGTTGCGCAACCAGGGGAAGTGGGCTTCAGCCTCCTTTAGCCAAGTCGCTAAGAAAATTCAACCCCCAAATACAAGCATTTAAACATGTTTCGGACTTGTTTTAAGTAAAAGGGGGGGTTCAGAAGGGGCTAGGCAATATGATTCTTTTGATGAATTCTAAATTTTAGCAATTTATTGTAGTTATTCATATGGTTTCCAAAACGTGTAAAAAGTGATTGAAATGGCGTTAAAATCGCTATTTTTTCCCGCAAAATCACAAAAATCACCCAGCGGCTGGGGGTTCTGCCCCCACACCCCCTCTGTGATGCGCTTGAGTTGCAACAGTTTGTTCAGCATGGGGCCTAAATTAGACAATTTTTGTGGAAAACATTTACTCATGGCTCTATTCCCCTTATCAAAATTCTGGTTGCGCTTCTGGTCGCATCTACTGCTACTGACGGATTTTTCAAGCGATTATGTGGGCCGCATACGAAGCGAGCTAAGAAACGCTGCTGGCGTTATGTGTCTCTTTTTTTCAGACATGAATACGAAATTTTTAAAATAGCGCATAATTTGCACGAGCCAAGTCAACTGACCGCGAAGCAACGATTTAGTTACAGTGATTTCGTCACTGATTTTGTCATTAAGTGAGGGTTTGGGCAAGATGGCTCTGGGGATGGTAAAAATACATTTAGGATCGCCTTTCTCAGCCAATCGGCGTTGTTGCAGTAAGTTTGTCGCGGTCAGTTGTCGTGGACCCTTATTTGTAGCCGTAAAATATCAGTTTTTATGTACGAAAGTTCAGTCAATTTTGGTCCCCCCACTTTCGGCTAATGTCCCCTCACTTCGGTTGCTCTGGTGACGGCACAAGTACATTGCCACAAAAAGAAAATTTGAACCAAGAGCTCAAACAAGTCATTGGTTTTTACTCGCTTCAAACGAGATGGTATTGGCTAACAGCGCTGCCGATAACGCTACGTGTCTTTGTATCTGTTTGGTGACGTTAGGCTTACAAAAAACTAACTGCAATGAAAATCAGAACGGCCGAAATGCGTTTTATATAAGTACACAGCATTAAGCGGAGCTGGACTCCGCAAATTTTTGGTCCGTAATTCCGCTGCGGTTTTGATTAGTCCGCATCGCAGCTGCTTTATATTCGCGATTCGCTACTCTTTTTCAATGCTAAACGTCAAGCAGGAAAACAGCGAAAACCATTTTTATTGTGTTTGATTTAACTCGACCAGAAATCGAAACCGAGTGTACACAATGTAGCATTCATTTTTTTTTTCATTTTCAAAACTTTTATTGATCGTCTCTCATTTTCGTAGGTAATCCTGATAAGTACACAAACGACAATGAAAATAACACACACAAAGTTATTAGTGAAATCCCAAAGCACGATCGAATTACTTTGAGCCAGGCCCGGCGCAACGGGAGGGGGCATTCCTGGCCGTGCCCCCCATTGAATGCTTGTGCCCCCCAAGCGAGGACTGTGCCCCAAAGAAATTAACAGGCTCGAGGCTACTGGAGTGCAAATCGAGGCCTAAGATTCCCAAACCGGTGTTTACCGCCCTAGAATTCGTGAGCAAGAAGTGCGTTTTTGTAATTTTTGTGAACTTAACGCCGGATTTCATTTAAGTTTTGGGACGAAGACCTTTTTTTTTGGTCTTCACTTCAGATTTCGTCGAAAATTGCAAGAATTTTGAGACGACAACCAGAATTTGTGGAAATTTTGGGACGAAGACCTTTTTTTCTTTTTTTGGTCTTCACCTTTTTCGTTTCATCCATACTCGAATAAACTTCTCGTGCCCCCCAAAATTTCTTTCTGTCCCCCAAAGTTTGCTCTACTTAAAGGTAGATGTTACCAACATTTATATCACTTATACAGGGTGTTCATAAAGTCCTGATACAATTTCAAAATTTTTTTATGAAGTCAATTCTAAAATATCTTAACCAGATTGATTTTATTCTAAACAGTGTTGCTTTTGTGTTTAAGATATGATATTTACGTGTTTTATGAATGTGTTAAATAAACCCTTTTTAAGTGGTTACTCATCAAGAAAAGGCACAATGTGTATCTTGGTTCATAGAAACAAAATTGGACGTTTAGATTCAGCAAAGGTACAGGACGAAGTATGGAAAAAAACCACCATTACGTTCTTCAATTCGTCGATGGCATAAAAAATTTATGGAGACAGGTCAGTGTTGGATGCAGTGAGAAGTTCTTTATCCTCAGAAATTTGTTGCAGCATGCTCTCTGCAAACTCTTTTCGTTTAGGCTTGTCATTTGGCTGAAGTTTCTCTAACATTTGAACTTTGTAAGCATACAATCGTAACCTTTTGCGTCGTAGAACCTCGTGCACAGTTGTAGATAGTAATTCCAATTTTCTGGCAGCTGTATGGATGGACTTCACAGGCAAATGACTAAACGCTCATCTTACACTCTCGATGTTTTCCACAGATGTTCTTGATTGCCCACTTCTCACTGCATCCAATACTGACCCTGTATCGATAACTCTTTGGTGCCATCGATGACTTTAACAACATGATAGTGAGTCTTGTCCATTCTTAGTCCTGTACCTTTGCTGAGTCTGAACATTTGATCTTGTTTCAATGAACCAGTACATGCATGGTGCCTTCTCTTGAGGAGTAACCATTTATTAAGGGTGTATTTAAAACATTTATATAACAAAAAAAAAAAAACATATCTGAAAGACAAAATTTAATTTTAAATAAAAATTTTATGCAGCACTGATTAAAATGAAACCAACCAGGTTAAGAATTTTTGAGAATTGACTTCATAAAAAAATTTTGAAATTGTAGCAGGACTTATGAACACCCTGCATATCTGACTGTCAATTTATCTAAACTTGCTTAAGCTTATTTAGACGGTACTGGTATTTTAAATTGCAGTCAAGAGTCAAGTTCTATACTGTACTTCAGAAAAAATTGAATACTGAGGCAAAGTCCCCAGATATCATTTGCGATGTCACAATTGATTCTAGTTGTTGTTGATTAAGGCATTATATCCGATACAGATCACAACAGCACAATCAATTCACGTATCTGCTATAATTGCAACCTTGAGAATACTACCAATGTGACTTGGTTTTTGGTGAAGTTGAATTTGTGACATTAACTACATTAGTTAAAAACACAGTTAATACCTTTTTCAAGCTTTGATTTGGCATTTCATTCTTTATGTTGTCTCCATCGACCAAGGTGAAACTTCTTTGGCTGCTGACGTTCAAGGTTACCAGTGCATTAGCAATATTTAAAGGAAGCATCCAACATTGAGATCTTATGCACTTTCTACTACGTCATGTGACTTGATGAATAGGCAGGCTCGTTCTTCACAATTAAACAAATATGAAATGTATATACACACATGGTGATAAAGCCACAACAACAGCAGAAGTGCACCTTTTACAACTTAAAATAATTTAAAAAAGCTGAAACAACGTAAGAGACATTTGAAAAACATGAAACTTTATTGGGCTTACTGTTTGAACCTAGCAAATAATTTTGCTGTAGTGCCAAATTCCACCTGTCACAAGACAGTGTCAGACGCTAACTATTGCATGATCTACTCAGTTCTCAGAGTACTGACTACCGATAATTCATGCTTGGAGGAATTTGGACTTGCTTAGGAGTTTGTGCAAATGTGCAATTAGCAATTGCTACAGTATACATACAAAACTTGTTGTGGTGTCACCAGAAATGTAAATAAAAATAACCACAGGAGTTTTTGGGGGTTAAACTAAAATAATAATTCATTAGTTATGTGAACAGTAAATAAATGAAACATTACCGACAGCATTCCCAATAAATCAAGATTTATTAAAATTTTCAACCGGTTGAAAATGTGGAAGTAAGATCCATTTCAATTTAACTTCAAAAATGTTGGATAAAATGTCAATGAAAAAACATCCAGAATTATACAAATCATAACATTTATCAAGTAAATTTGAATATCCAAACAACATCGATAGTAAATATAAATGTGGAAAACAAAACGAATTATGAGAGAATGTGGTTGCTAAATAACAATCAAACTTAAGTTAACAGTGAAGCGTAGATGAAACAGAATCAACATCTGACATATGGTTAAAAAATATGAGTGTAAATTTAGAATTACAGTATACACAGAATAAAATTAAAATATGAATCACAGTATTGTATATACCGGTACATCATTAATATTGCGATGAACTGAATCTAGTAAAATGAGATGAGTGAACTGAAAGAAGTAATTCCAACTAGTTACAATAAGCATAAGTTACCAATTGGACTCAGTTGGTGGTAGCACATTCTACATTAAGTGGTTAATAAGCAAATTTTGTAGAAAATGCTACCCGGATATTTAATGGGTGGTCAACGCAACTTCATCAACATTATTGCTAACATTATTCTTAAAATAAAGAGGCAAATAAAAGGTAAATCATAGAAATGAAGAGCAAATGTAGGGCAAACTTCATGCTTAAATATGTACAGTATATAACCAAATTTAAAATCTGGTCATAAACAAATTTTTTGATTTTAAAAATTATCGGTAGTTACTCTTGAAGTTTTTTAGCGCTATTAACTACGCTAGATCCAGGACCTATTGTGCTTCATAATAATAACCGACAAAAACTACCGATACTAGAATACAGTATCTTGATTCACTCAGCACTAGGCCAATTTTTAATAGGTAGTGACTATTTCACCGAAAATTTTCAACTTAGAGAGAATAAAACGAGAATGAGAAATATTCATCCGCGCTTTTTTCATTTGCTTTTTTAGAGGTCAAGATTAGGATTTAGGTTAGGGTTTGGGTTAGGGTTCGATTTGGGAATAGTTTTAGACTAAGTATTTCAGTTTGTGATATATTTGAGTCTGAATTAATAAAAAACTAGATAAAAATTTCCGGTGAAATAAAGCCTTCCTTTTTAATAACACGATTAGTTTGAATAATTACTACTGCCAGATTGTAGGTAGCCTAGCCTACTTTGTTTAAGTGAGTTATCAATAAAGTTATAGGCCTATAGGCTACAGTAGTCTGCTAAGTCTGTAACACCAACAATCAACATTAAAGTGAATACATTGGCTAGGGCCTAGGCCTACATAAAAGAGAACTCTGACATAGGCTCTGGGCTGTAACAGGCCTTTTCTACCGTTTTTGTTTCATTGGATTTTGAATGCTGAGTATTAAGTTAACAACACTAACACCAAAATACCACCGCATAGGCCTACGGCAGACTGTACTAGAACATTTGATTGTCTGCACTAGCACATAAGTTTATGCTAGCAGTAGTGAGTAGCACAGCACAATAAAGCTCATTTTCAGTTAAACCAGGGATACCGTATATTAATTAGTATATCCCTGGTTAAACCATTGATATACAAAATAACCAAACAGATAAAGCCTACTTGCAAATTTACTACCTTTGTGCACTTATTTGCCTAATGACTGTCAAACAAAAAACTCCTCATCTCTCAACCCATAGATTCTTTCTTGCTCAATCCAAAACAGCCAAGACCTCAAAAACTCGGTGATGCATGAAGCACTACTCTTTGCTCATTGCTCCGACCAATCAAAAAATAGCAAATGCCTGTGTTTTGAGTATAGGTCTGTAAAATGTAATTTCGCAAGCGGGCCTCCCCCCCAATTGAAATTTCACCAATGACAAAGGTGTGACAAAAAGCCAATTGTTTCTTCAGTTTCAGTTTCTTTTTAGCGTTTTTCGCTTACACTAGTAGCGAACAATAATATTGAAGACCAGGGGCCCCGGGACCCCCTCAAATCAATTTTTGCCAGCCAATTTAAACGTAAACCTGGAGAAATGGATAGTTTTCGTCCTAAAAGTTGCTATTTCAGGATCACATCTAGCCTTTTTATAAACGTAATGCATTAACCAAGGCCGGATTTACCACAATACGACGCAGTATTAGCTAAGGGCCCTATGCTCAAATCTTAAGATTTTTATGTTCTTCATCTAAATTTGGCAGAAAGATGTTGCGAAAATCTCCAAAATAACAGGGGCCCAGCGCGATGTAAATTCGGCCCGAAAATAACATGGTTAGTAAGCGTAACCATCTATTGTAGGACTATTTTTCAATAACAATTCGTTACTTCACCTTCACCTCGCGAATTTTTACGCACAAAATACTTTAAAAAAAAATTAGCCATGGAAAATCCGGATTGAACAAATCGTTGAACTTCAATTGAGGGGGCCTGGGCCCCCTGGCCTAACATGCACTTCTATAACTGATTATTTTTATGACAAAACAAAAATCTCTAAGGAAAATCTTCGAGTGGGTTTTCATTTACTGGTAAGATGTTGCACGAGACGATGCACCTTACTTCCCCCTACCCGGACCAAATCACGTACAATTAAACTTTAACACCAAAATGCAAGATGTTAAACGTGTTTTGGACTTAGATTGCAACTTGAAGGAGGATTAAACAATTTAATTTTTTTATTTGGCTTTCAAATATCAAAAATATAGTGCTTTCAAATGGCTCTAAACATATGCGAAATGTGATTCAATGGCATTAAAATAGCTTCTTTTCCAAATAATTACAAAAAAATCGCCCAACAGCTGGGGGCTTCACCCCCAGACATCCAAAGCCTCCGGCCGCTGCGGGCCCCACCCCCAGACCCCCCGTCTGTGATACGTTTGAATTACACTCAGTAGCGTTGCCAGGGGGCGGAGGGGGGCTACAGCCCCCCCACCATTGGCATGTCGACCAAAATGCAGAATGAGAAAAACACTACGTTTTTAGCACTTTTGAGACAGTTTTATGCCCTGGAGTGGACTAAATATTGATTTAAAACATCTTTTGAAACTTGTATTCACGGGGGGCTAATTTGTCAAAAATGAAAGTAACAAATAAATAAAAACTTTGAAAAATGGTAAGAAATATGCAATCAAATTTGATCACAAGTGCAAAAATGCTAAACATAGGTATCATCAACAAATATACTATAAACTAAGGAATGGGGGGAACTATTCAGTATTAGTTAATTACCAATCATTCCTCTCAAATCTCTTTTTATTAGCCCCCCCCAATTATTTTTCTTTATAAATTGTATACAAAAAAGATTACTTCGTGTGAGTTTTATTGAACTATTCGATTTTATAATTTACCAGCACCTAACAAGAGAATTAACATTTTATCATTAGCCATCTCCCAAATAGCCCATTTATGCCACCAGTTTAATCATGTTTGCACTGCCAATTTCTAAGCCACGTTTTAAAAGCATTATTTTTTAATCAAAATAGCCCTAAAATGAAGTTATTTTTGCAAGAAAAATGCAAAAATTTTGAGCGCTAAGGGCTCCGCCCCTCCTCCCCATTGCGAATTTCTGGCTATGCGCCTGATTACACTGGCTTTCTCAAAACGTCTCCAAAGTTACGTATTTGCACTTTTTAACTATGTTTGTTTAAGCCCTCTCCCTTTGCAAAATCCTGGTTAAGTGCCAACAGGGAAATTTTTGATGACGTCATTTCATGTGATTTGTGGTTTAGGCCTCCCCAATCAAAAATTCTGGCTACGCCTATAAATTGGTGATTGCCTGAAAAACTTTTTTGAAGACCTTTTTTTGTTTTGTTTTTGGAGAACACTTGCGGCTGTGCCCTTGGTCCTTGGCCTCGAGCATTCCTGTCCTTGGCCTCGAGAGGGTCTGTCCTCGGAAAGGCTGGCCTTGGCCTTGGCCTCGAGCCTTGTGTCCTCGACTCCACCTCTGCAAATTACTAAACAAAAGTTTGGCAGTTTATTTGTGGCAATTTCCGAAACTATGCGTAAGATAGATGCGTTTACACGTTGTATAAAGTATGAAATAGGCAAATAGCCGAATTAAAACTTAAATTAGATACTGCATGCACAACTGTAACTTCACATAATATAGCTGCATTTTAACATGAATAAAGTATAAAATAGCCACACTAAAACACAAACAGGTTAGCTCACGCGCAACTTGAACCTACGTAACGACAAACCGATAAAATGTAAACGTAATAAGCACAATATACTGATTGCATCGATAGTTTTTTTAGATGAACATTTACGAAGAAGAAGTCACAAAATTATGCATATTATAAAGTTGCTAAGTTCGGAGTCAGAAATATGCAATGCCGCCAGAGACAGTGCTCGGAATCAGTGATGCCAGAACGGGGGCAACTGCCCCCATGAACTTTTACCAGGGGGGAGGCAAGAGGGACCGTGATACCCGACTGAAATGACGATACGCAAAAGATTACTGGAGCTAAAAGATACATTCTATTGATTAAAGTTTAGTGTTTTGTGAAGTAAAAGAGCTCTTTCTAGAAATAAAACGTAAAAAAGTTTTTGTCGATCCAAAAATACGTTACAATTTTCAATTTATGAAAAAATACCTTTTTTATTATAAGCAAATACCCTTCACTAAGTGGCGCTACAAATTGCTTAAAATCAATAATAACAAATAGGAAGCTACAGAATTTTACCGGGAATTTTTATCTAGTTTTTTATTAATTTTAACCCAACTCGAAATCTTACTCTAAAACCGACTCCAAACCTGACCCAAACCCTAACTCGGCATTTTCTTTATTGTGCGTTTCGGTCGACAGTAATAAAACTGATGAACAGCAAAAATAATGTGCAAAAAAACCCACGAACAACTTTAAATATTATTCAATAGACAGTACAAAAGATTTTGAGCTTGAGATGTTACGGTTAGTCTTCATTTTCGTTTTCAGCTGCGAATGGTCTTTGATAAGGATTGCGCAAGCGGACATTTACATAAAAAAACATCATAATATGAACAGCAATGCGGTAGCGTGTTTGTCTCTGAAGCGGGAGTTCTAAGGTTCAAATCTCATGCCGTTCAATTTAAGCGCACTGCTGCGACATTTTTTCGAAAAGAGCTGTGCTGCGCGGGCGCAATGACGCGGAGATGGGCCCCTCAAACTCGTTACACGCTTCGGCGGGACAGCTAGTGTACAGAGAGATTTGATTTGATTGCTGTGTAATAAAAATCTATGAATAATTAGCATACACTATAATAGCGTTCAATAACTTCAGACAAACTTTTACAAAAACCGTTTATGAAAGGGACGTTCAAAAGCAAGGCAACCTTGAATTTGGGCAGTGGGCACACTTTGAGACAAAAAAAGCATGTTGTAGACTTACAAATGCATTTTTCTGGCCCGTGCTCGTGTTCCTATTTACCGGTACAGTTACAATAGTAGACGTAATCATAGCCTATGCATAAATACTGAAGTGATGTAGATGATGTATTGAAAGACAAGACAAGACAAATTTATTTCATCGCTCAGTAATAGCATGAAGAAGAAAATATAATCAGCTTCTGTTTCAAAAGGCGACAGGGAAGTTGCGAAAGACCTTGCGGTCATCGAGTCAAGCAACCACCCTCTTGTCATTGAGGCAATTAGTGCCAGTATCATGGATGGTTTTCATTACTTTGCCCAAGTGAGTTGCGACATTTTGACGATTTCGTAAAAAAAAAAAATGACGATCCGTCATCAGCATGAACTTTTTATGTGACCAAAGCAGACATTGGCTTAATTATATCATGAAGGAGAATGCACACTGCATCAACAAAAATCTTTGATGCTAATATTTGTACGAAGATAATCGGAAGTTTTTGTGGCTATATTTGAATTTTTTGTGCGAGAATGCCCTAATATTTTTGGGAATGCAATTCCAAATCCTGACTCCTTGATATTTAATGCACCTCTGTAATTTATTAGTACGGTAACGAGGTATGTTTAAATTGTTACAATCACTCGACTGCCTCGTAGTCCAACCTAAGCGGTCATGAATTTTACAGAAAAATTTGTGAAATGAGTTTGGAGTTTTGTTGTGTAAGGAACCATAAACAAATTTGGCAACTTCAAATTTGAACAAGTCATCAATTTGCAGTATTTTCAATTGGGAGTAGTATGGGTATATAATAATTCAATTGGGAATAATTGAAAACAACCTTCAACTTAACACATCAGGACCAGGTTGTATAGAACTTTCTGTGCAAAATAAACACATACAAGACACGTTGATTGCATCATGTTTTATTTAACTTAATTTAATAATTAATTTTATGGCCGGGATGGCAGGATATAAAATTACAATTTTAAGAAAATCTTTATCAGAACCAGCATCGCTAATAAATCAAAGCAACCTCCTATCAACCAAAACTTGAAACTTAATTTAGTTAAATTAGGCTATAAATTTCTAAATATTGCATTAAATATATATGCGTTTACTTCAGCATCAGGCTACTTAGAAAAGATAAACGTTGTAGCTTCAAATATTTCGAGAATAAATTGGAATAATGACTAAATTAAAGCGTACGGTGCCAAGTTTAATGTCCAACTTTTTGGCTAATAGCAAGGAAACTATACCTAAAAGTCTTATTTGGCACCAATAACACGTTTATAAAACAAAGCAATGAAAATTGCTGCAGATGCTACAACTCTACGACTACGTGGTATGAATCTGTGCATTCTGTACGTCCAAACCAAACTCTTTCATTGGATAAGATTTGAAAATTTAAGACCGCAAGTTTGTGCATTAAATAATAATTATTCAAAACAATTTAAAACGATTTTTTTTATTAAAGAGCTGTTACTATCTGTATATAATAGGGTACGCAAATAAACCACAAGTTTATCACAAAGACAATGCCGTATGAGCTGTATTTGGCCTAATGTAGAACAATGGGATCACAAACATCGTTCAAATATAAAGAGATCAAAATTTGAAGTCACGTCTCTTGCTTCGTACAAAAAAATAATTTTCTTACTTTAAAATCAAAATTGAAGCAAATAATGCTATTGCAATAAAAATATCTACCAGTACTACTTTCATCATGTTCTTGTGCAACCTGCATTAAGCTCAACCGTGCTGATCTAGTCATGCATTAATCAGCATGGTGCATTCTTTTTGTATTAGGTAGCTAATAACTGGCAGAAAAGGGGGGCAGAGCAGCTGGGCTTCGGCCCCCATTTTTTGTTCAAAAAGAGCCCTAATTTACGCGTTTCTCTGAAATAATATCTTTGTATAAATTAATTTGCAACTTAATTCTATAGATGACGAAACCAAAAGTAAGCGCAGACTCTCACTTTTTGAAAGGGGACAACCAAAGAAACTTGTTGGAAGGGGACAATGGACCTTATAATCTATGCACTGGCTATATTAAATTGCAACAGCTGGCGTTGAAACAATGAAAATCGTGTTAAGCTTACAGTTACACCAAGTGGCAAAACCAAGCGGTGGGGTAAAAGGGCTTCAGGCCCCTTAGCCAAGTTGCTTACAAAAATTTAACTTTCAAATGCAAACTTTTACACAATCATGTTTTGAATTTAAGCTCTAAGCAAAGGGAGGATGAAGGGGCTTTAATGTTTCAACCGTCTTCCAAATCGTAGCCGTTAAGTTGCTCTAAATGGCTCTAAAAATTTGCGAAACTTGATCCAAACAGCTGTAAAAGGGCTCTTTTTTCCGAAAAATTACAAGTTCGCCCCAGACTCCCATGGCCTCCGGCGGCTGGGGGCTCTGCGCTATACTCCCAGTTTGTGATATGCTTGATTTGCGTCAGTTTGCTTAAGAACAAAGCTTGAGACATTTTTTGAACAAAAAATTTGAACTTCGGTATCAAGCATCTTCTTCAGGAAAATTCTGGTTGCTCGCTTCGCAACACAATGCGCTGCAGGCGAAAGAAAACTGGTCACAGAGCCCCCCACCAGAGTTGTAAACGGACCTACTAGTTCAGGCCCGAACCCGAAAATATAAGCCCGAACCCGAAAACTAATTTGAGGCCCAAATCATGCCCGAAAAAAAACAACGAAAGTTAAGTTAGGTCTGAAAAACTTAGCAATGTTGCCAAGTTATTTTGATTATATTTTTGTGCACCTAAGACAGAAAGTACGTCTCAGGCCCGAATTAAGCTCAAAATTTTGTCAACTTTAGGCCCGAACCCGACCCGTAAAGCCCTGCCCGATCGACAACTCTGCTCCCCACTTTAAACATAGTTCCGCCATCGCTGAGGTAGCTCCTTGACTCGAGGACCGTCCTGGTCATTCTGCAGCTTCCTCTAATGTTATGATGCTACAGTGTCAATAAAAATAATTTTGTTGCATTGTGTAGATTCTGTAACGAAAATAAAGTGGAATCGAAATCCCATCGTCCCTAAGTGGGATTTCTTTTCAAAAAGTCTGACACTCTATGAACAGATGAATCGGAGTCCACTGTACTAAACCACTTTGCGGAACTGCATTGCGTAACCTACAAAACCGACCACTTACAGCAATGTTGTTGTGATTTGGTCCGCCACGGTTCTTGCAATTCCTATCTCGCCCAGGAAGCCGCAACACGAGACCGTTAAGGTTTTTTGATAAAGCAGGACCATGTCACCAGTAGTCCTATTATACCTGCTCCTGCAAATAATAATAAAAAAAAACACGTTTAAACCTACTATAGTGACCTACGCATGGAAAAACGGTTCCTGCACACAATTCGTCATGTTTATTATCTGCCAATTCCTTAGATTCAGCAAGGCAGCAAAGATCATATTGTTATTGCTGGTAGTAGCTTATAATGTCGATGTTCAAGACACAAGCCTTGCCATGCATTAAATATCAAAACCTGTGCTGTAATGGTTGGCAGCGTGGCCGAATGGGTAAAGGCGTCGTTTCAACGACGGCCCGGATCGTATGATGAGGGATCAACCCCCACCCTGGTCACGTTGTTGCGTTCTTGGCTTGGTGGCTTCGAACAGGCAGCAAATTGGGTGGGCAAGAGTTCGAAGAAATCTACAGGAACATTAGATTACTGGAAACTCCTAAGCAGGGGCGGATTCCTCCAAGCACGAAGTAGTCAATCCAATGAAAATTGTGCGGATCGTCCTACAGTTAGCGCCTGACGCTGTCCAGTGACAAGGGAATAAATATGTGCTACAACCACTACAAAAACACTCCCGTCATTTTGCAAAAGGGAGCATTTTTAATTTTTCAATTTTAACTTTTCGAGATAATTTAGTTTTTATGCGCGTTTGTTGTCAAACTATGACGTAATAAATGGTATGTTGAAGTTTGCCCTGAAATTTTAGGCATATTTGTATTTATTATGCCATAAGTTAAAATCAGAATGTTCCCTTTTGCTAAATCAAAAACCGTTTTTTTAAGCTGAATAAGATATGTTCCCTTTTGCTAAATTAAAAAAAATGCGTTTTAGATTAAATAAAACATGCGTTAGTTTATTTAAATTGCCAAGAATTCTTCCACTAACCTAACATTTAATGGCGTAAAATCTTTTTTGATTTAAAACCAGAAAATCAGGCCTAATTTAAATGACATTGCGTTGTCTAGAAGTTATTTGGGGTCTAATTAACTATCCTGTTTAAGTTTGAAGAAAAGTTTTACGCAAACTACCGTTGACGATAAATTTCATTTCATATTTGTGTTTGTTTTTCATGATACGGTATCTTTGGAGTTTGGAACTATCATGGTCGACAACATGTTCTGGTTTTGGTGTAAAAAACGCGAGCATTTTGTGTATTCCCAGTAGTATTTTAATTCAACCAAAGGGAACCAGCAGAATAGAATTTATGCAAAGAAAAAATTGCGAAAATTTTGGGAGCGCATTGTCTGAAACCAGAGATTGAATAAGATGAAAATGGAACCCGCAATTGTCTCAAAATGAGCATCTTCTTGGCCTGAAAATCTGTAAATTTCCTTATAGTTTATTTCCAATGCATTCATAGAGTTAAAAAGAAAAAAAATGTCTTACTGCTCAACACCATCGAATTTTTGGATGTAGTAATGTATATTTTGCGATCCCTATTAAACTGTTCTTGTTGGGACTTTACTCGCGCGTGCGCCTTGGATCTTTCTTTATATACTCTGCCAATTGAGCATCGCAACTTATTTGATTTGCTTATAACTTAAAAACCGTTAAACCCAGAAAGCTAAATGTTGGGAACAACATGGTAATGAATAAAAGCATCATGTATGCCGATTATGGGGATCATAGGTCAAGTAATCGTGGTTTAAGAATTCAAAAATTGGGTAAAAATCGCCAGTTTTTGTTGAGAATTTTTTGATTTGCTTTTAACTCGAAAACCGTTAAACTTGTCAAGCGGAAATTTGGACACAGCATGGGGCAAACAAAGACTTCATATTGTACGTAAATTTTAGAGGTCAAAAATTGCCAAAACGGGGTCAAATTTGAACCAGTATATCTCGGTCAGTACCGATATTGATGAAAAAC
The DNA here is from genome assembly GCA_963965965.1 of Trididemnum nubilum. Taxonomy (NCBI): domain Eukaryota; kingdom Metazoa; phylum Chordata; class Ascidiacea; order Aplousobranchia; family Didemnidae; genus Trididemnum; species Trididemnum nubilum. Next base: position 14,637,110 of record OZ014480.1, read on the forward strand.
GGGTTGTAGTTTTTGACCACATTATCAACCACCTTTCTTATGGTTATGTTCATTTGCCCCGATTGACTTCGATACTATTTTTCTTTTTTTTTCCGGTTTTTTTCCCAACCTATCTTCTTTTAAACCATTAAACGCACAGAATTCAAATTTTGAGCCATTGTATAGGAGATGTTAGGAAGGACAAGGTCCCTCCTGAAATATTGGGGATGCCAAAATGGGGGATTCCCCCTCAAATGGGTCCACTAAAATTTTGAAGCATTGAAGTTAGATGGATTAAATTTTCAGAATAGGTTGGTATTAAATATAAAATAATCCTAACAAAATTTTGGGTACGGTAACACAATCGGGTTCTCCCTCAAACGGGCCCTCCAAAATTTTAAATTTTTAACCACTCAAACTAGATACAGTCATGAAACTTTCAGGATAGGTTATAAATATAAATAAATCGTTATAACATAACAAAATTTGGAAATACCAAAATTGGGGTCCTCCTCAAACGTGTCCTCCAAAAGTCAAAAAGTTTAACCACTTAAGGTAGATAAGTGATATGTTTTGGATAAATACAAATAAAAAAAACGTAAATTTTGACAAAGTTTGGAGGTACCAAAGTGGAGGGTCCTCCCCAAACAAGTACTCTAAAATTAAAACTTTTTTTCACTCTAGATTGACACTCGAAATTTTTAAGATAGGCAAACATAAAGGGAGGTTTTGATAAGACAAAATTTGGGGGTATCAAAATGCAGGGTCCTTCTCAAACGGGCCTTCCAAAATTCAAAATTTTCAACCGCTTGAACCAAAATGCTAAAATTGTCAGGATAAGTGAATATGAAAGATGGAGAATGGCAAAATATTGGGGTACAACGTTTTGGGGTCCTCCCTCAAATGGATCTCTAAAAATTTGAAATTTGTTAGCACTTGAGTTGAAAAAATGACATTTTAGGGGTAAGTTTGAAGTTAATCATGAATTACTAAGTTTACTAGAATAGACAAAAACCAACAAAATAACTGCTAACCCTAAAAAATCTTCAGCGTTAATATTGACCCCCAAAATTACCAATCCAATCCAAACGATCGAAATACTTTTCAACAAAAATCCAGTTTCCGTCAATAAATCAGTAAAATATATAGGCATTACAATTGATGAAAAATTAAACTTTGCAGAGCATATTATCACGTTAACATGTAAAATATCTAGATCTGTGGGTATCTTGTCTAAACTGAGGAACATCTTACCTTTTACAGCTCTTCGTAAATTGTATCATAGTATGATTCACTCTCATTTATTATATGGCATTGTAATGTGGGGTTACACTTATGATAATCATTTGAAAAGATTGATTATTCTTCAAAATAAAGCTGTCAAAACAGTTGCAGGTGGACAACGGCAGGACCGCGTTACACCATTTTACCACCGATTTCAAATCT